>CM055270.1:86706257-87415706 GCA_029237695.1 Conchocele bisecta
CCAACATGCCCTCGCCAGTTCGTCCGGTAACTGCGTCGTTAATAATAAACCTTTGTTGGAAGTTGCGCTGAAGCCCCAATCGCGTTTGGGTTGGAACAGGAGAGGGGAATCTAATTCATCCAATCTCGATTGGGAGTTGATGGAGGAATCTAACATCCGCTTTGCGAAAAGGGTGGCTTCTTTTTCGTCCTCGCGCCACGTCTCGAGACAATCTCGGGCCAGACGAATCATACTCTTTGCACCAGGTAAACGATGTTTTTGGGCAGGGAAGCCTACATCGATCATAGCGTCATAAAGTTCGTCAACTAACATCGTTCTATATATATATATATTTATAAAAAAAAATTGTTTTAATTAATTAATTTAAAATCTCGATTGAATATAATAGCCGACGAGACCCACCACACCCATTCCCACGACGATGAACGCGATCTCGCGGTCCTTTTGGGCCTCTGACGGTACATAGAAATCTGAAAGTTGGGGCTCGGGATCCATTGGATCGAGACTTTTGTGCGGATATGCCAGCGCGTACTCGCGGTTGGCTTCTTCAACGTTCTGAAAAGTTTGCGCGGCGTGATTTTCGTGGCGAAGCTCTTCGTTGACCCAGTCCAGATGGGTGGTTCGTTTTTTCGACCACGCTTCCTTTGCACTATTGAGTTGTTCTACAGCTAAATCATGACGCTTACGCTCCTCATCCACGTTCGAGCTTTTCATTTTAGAGAATATAAAGTTGCTACCGCTGAACGCCAATGCGTTTACAAGCGCACCACCTACTATTACTGCGATTGAAGCCATTTATTTCCATATATTAACTGGTAGAATTCCAGCTTTAACTAGATAATCTCGCGTCCAAACTGCGGCCGCTACATCTAAGGTCGCGAGCCCTACGTCTCTCACAGTAAAGTCTAATTTGGGAGCGGTTCCTCCTAGGGCCATCTTTGATAGTCGAGCATACCCGATACTGAAACCCGATATCACCACGGCGTGATAAAGCGCATTCACTAACATTTTACCATCTTGTTCAGCCATTGTTATAATTATTGCATATAAAAGGGGTCACGATCAATGTTTAAATGGGGCGCATCCAAATTCAACATTGTTGATGATTGGTGTTTCTTCTGAACACTGGCTGGTTGTTTTTTCGGGTATTTCCACACGCACAGGGCACCAACAACTACCAGACTACCACCAACAAACCAACTCCAATTCGTGAATTGGGGTTCAGTCCAACTCCAACGGGAGTTGGTATTGGGTGACAAATTCAAAGAATTTGGGTGTGCTTCTAATTCGTGAATTTGGGGTGTTGTTGAACCCGATTGCTCTGTCTTCAGATGTTTTGCTGTTTCCGTCCCCGATTGCAACCCCAATCTCGATTGGAGTTTAGCCTCTCGAAGCTCGGCGAGTATTTTATCTTGTTTAACTTTTCGGGTGGCAGCCGCCGCCCGCCCAGCTGCCTGTCTTTTGGGATTTTTTATATGCGGTATGTCATCCAGTGGCGGAGTAACAATCTGGTTCGATTGTGTTGGAGCAATCTGGTTCAACTCCGTCACTCTCGTGGGTGTGTCTTGTGTCATCATTTTCAGGGCTTATAGTTCGTGGGCATATATGTCCAAATTGACAGTGTTTCCCCGTGGTCAACGCGGTTGTTAGTGGAGCTAAGTACATTACAAAATTGTGATAAATTGAGCAGCATGCCGTTCTAAGAGTGTGTCCTATAAAAGGGCCAGTCTCTAGATCGTGAATCAACCCTTCGGTGTTTGGTATAGGGAGAAGTCTACTAACGGCGGTAGCGTACAAATGAATAGCCGCCGATCCAACAGTTTTTGTCATCTCTGCTCCCAATTTGGATTCGTATCGCGCATACATTTTATCGATCTCCGCATCTGACATCTTATCCACCTGACAAACTGAGAGACGCCTACCTAGATAATGCTCCGATTGTCCCCCAGCAACCAGCGCAGCTAGACGCTCGCGTCGCGCCGCATTTTCATTTTCATTCGGGACCGTATCGGCAGCCGTGCTGACAGGTGTTCCTACAGTTTCAGTCGGAGCGACTGTTTCTTCCATTAGCTGATCGAGAAGTTCGTCGCAGTTCATTTTTTTCAAAATTAGTAATTTAACTATTCTAACAAGTCTCATCACTTTAACATATTGCCAAGCGCACCACCCGATACTTATGATCACCATTATGCTCGCAACAAAGCTCGCAGCGGAGCAGAAAATTGTTAACATTGTTAACCATTGTTCAGTATTTGTTCAGTATTTGTTCAGCATTGTTCAGCAATTGCTAAGCATTGTTCAGCAATTGCTAAGCATTGTTAAGCATTGCAATAGCTTATTACTTTGTAATTTTCCTAATTTTTTCAAAATTATTAATTAATTGATAACTTTATAAGCAGTTGGTTGATCAGTCTTTAGCAGAAGCTTGGCGTGCTTAGTTTCGGAAAGCATCTGTCGAACCTCCAGGCGCTCCTCGCGCGTTGGGATAACGTCATTCTCTCGAAGACAGTCATCGAATGAGTCTCGGTCCTTGCAGTGAAAGAGGGCGACCCATTTCGTTTGCTCGCGCAGATCCTTGAGGACGGCGTTGTATTTTTGAGTGGATATCCATACGCTTTGCCTCGCATGGCGGCCAGAAAATGCGAGCTCGGAGAGCATGTCCTTCGTTTTGGTCATCGCCGCCTTGGCCGAGCAATCGTCAATCACATATAGGGTGGGCTCACTCTGGAATCTTTGGTATAAACCACGTAACCAATCGTGAAGCCTATCACCCGGGTCAATAACGTATACCTCAGGATCGGTCCATATCCACGGGCGCCGCTGATAAGTATCGTTGTGCCGCACAGTGGGACACAGGATCACAATGTGACGAAAGGCATCGCGGTAGGACTCCTCGAGCAAGTCGAGGATGAAAACCGTTTTTCCACATCCTGTCTGCCCACATATTATGGCAGAGTGGGCATCTCCAATCGTGAATTGGTATTGATTGTTAATTTTCTTAATTAATTCTTTAGAATTATGTATTAATAAATCGTTAGATGATTTTTTTATTAAATCAGTAGATCGCTGATACGTATCGACCATCTTCGATGTTGAGTTGTGCGTCTGTAATTATATATAAGTACACGTTCAATGGCCCGGCTTCGTCCGCCTCTTTGGTTATCTGGATCGTCACACCCTCGCTAGCGTTCTCAACTTGGCGTCCGCTGCCGTGTATTTGGTCGTCGTCGCTGGCTCGCATGTCTAGCCATAACGCGTATTTGGTATTCAGGAACCTGCGAGGGAGACGGCCGAGAGATGTAGGTCTTTGGCAACTGCTGCAACCTCCGGAGAGCGCTTAGAGCCGTCAGCAAACTGCTTTCTTACTTCGTCCCACTGCTGGTGCGCGCGAAGACCCGCGCTGTAGAGTTGATTGGGGACTCCCTCGATCGTCACCTCTACCTTCGTGATTTTGGGGTTATAGAATCTGTCGGTTTTTCTAACACCGAGCGCTACCCGAGCCTCCTCGAACAGCATCAGTATACCTTTCATCGAGCGGGCGGGTACGTTGACGTTAATATTCCACAATGTGTCGCCTTTGTCTTTCGTCATCTTACGATGGCGAAGAACTCGGTCGTAAAGTATGGCAACGCGCCCGGCGTACTGGGTTCTGATCAATCGCGCGAGTTCGGGCATCGTGACCATGTCGTACTCCATCGAAACATTATCGATCGTATACGTCGATAACATGTCGCTGGCTATGATAACTCGGCCGTAGTCGTTGAACGTTAGTTCGTATTCGAGGCGGTCAGCCAAAGCGCTCTGATAGTAGGGCATGTGACTCTCCAGCAACTCAAAGTCGAGCGGGATGTAGAAGCGGTTGCCGTAAGCGCCCGCGACCGCGTTGTCACTAGCGTTGTTATCTACCTTGTTAGCAGCCCCGATTCTAAGTTTGGTTACGTTCTTATTTTTGCTGGTGTCAATACCTTGATAGACAGCGTTTTCACGCTCGTGTGACGTCTTCCACAGGTCCTGATAGCAATGGTAGACGTCGCTGTCGTCGATCGACATCACCTCATTACCAGAAATCTTTATCATGGTCTTCTTGACGATGGCGCCACCCAGGTTCTGAACGACGGTTCGGTCCGCGTCCGTCGACGTTAGCGAAATAGTGAAAGCTAGGCGAACAGTACCCGGCACAATGACGTCGTTAGCTCCGAGGTTGGGGAAGCGGACTAAGAGCTGCTGGTTCTGGTCGATCGTCGATGGGTTGTTCGTAATAACGACACTCTGTCTCACGCCTTTTGCCCCGAGGGGCTCACGCAGTCTGCGGTATGGATTGAGTTTGCGACCGTATTGACTCGAAGACATAATTAATTTTATTGAAACTATTAAACCCGTATGGTTTTGTCTTTAATACATAATTAATTTTAAGAAAATTATAAATATGGCTGATTACGATGTTGAAATGGATGAAATCGGCAGAGACAATTACCTCGATGGTGATGATGATAATTTCGAGGATTCCCTCGAGACACCCACCATAGAGACTCCAGTTCCAATCCAATCACAATTGGGTGGAGCTACAACTAGTCAAAGTCAGGAATTACTTGCGGCAGCTGTAAACGACTACTACAACACTTTGGCAGCAGGAAAAGGTTTGGTCCCCTCTGTCGGTCGCGACTACTCCAAGTTCAAATTTGATATGAACGGTAGATTGCGACTAAGAGCAGCATCAAATCTCCCAATAGTCAACACGAGGACCGGTAAACCCCTAGCACTGGGCACCATTGCCGTAAACCCGGGCGGTGGCCGATTCATAAGGGACGAACTAGGATTCACGGATTGGAAGAGGGGTAAAACAATTATACCGGCCCGCGCTGTAGAGGCCCTACAGTCTACAGACGAAACTATAGCGAAGACGGCCACCGCGATAGAAACGGTCGAGCTCAGCGAGATCCCTCAAATAGCCACCGACGTTATTAACACGATGGAGACCACGTTCAGCGTCCAATCGCAATTGGGAAAAATACTCAACGATGACCCACCGTTACCTCTTCGCGAACTCCGTGGACTCGATAAGGCTCTACAAACGGTCCGGGGCGAACTGGTCCTTAACCTCTCCAAACTCACGGCGCTGGATGAACATATCGCGCTAGAAGAAAGAAAACTGGAGGAAGCCGGTGACGATAGAGAATCTACCGAGCGGATCGCCGAACGACTGCGGTCTTTGCGTGATGAAAGAGAAGCTCGCTTGGAGGCCGCCTCGGCTAACCGTGAGGCTCTCCGCACACAAATAAGTCGGATCCGTGAATCAATCTCGAGGGTCCTGCACGAGGAGACGACACTCGGTGAGCGTCTTCGCACTCTGTTCAGAGAGCAGGGCGTCACGATAGCAAGCATCCTCGTTGCTATCGGCATGACTATATCGACCATAGTTCTAGCTTCACTGGTGGTGCGGCGCCACCACCCGCAGACACCAGCACCCGCTCCATCCGGTGGAGCCAAGGAGTGGATAAAAAAACAACTAAAAGCCCTCGCCAGTCTCTAGCTAAATTAGCTGGAAAGGCGGCTGCCGCACTACCTGGACTGATCGGAAGTATCGTTTCTTACTTGCTATCTATATTATCAAAAACGGCCGGATGGCTAGCCAAAAATACCTGGGCTTTAATCGTGACAATCGCCGGTCTCCTACTATTCTTCGCCAGAGAGTTCCTACAACCAAAGCGTAAGTAATCCGATCGCCACGAGGGCGACGACGAGCCCTAATTTCTCCTCCTCGTGTGTTGTGCTTCCAATTTCAACATTGTTGATGATTGGTGTTTCAACATTGTTGATGGAACTCGATGGTGCATCCAATTTACGAATTGGGGGTACTGGGTTCGATTGTGTATCCAAATTTACGAATTGGGGGAGGTGTATCCATTTTGTGTTTTATGAAATCGGTTCCACTGTTGAACCCGATCATGTTGGGGGTGCGCTTGATGATATCCGTGTTCACGTTACCGTTGTGGCCGATTTTTTGATTGGCGGTGGCGATTACGATCTGATTATTGTAACCGTCAACCGGGTCGTCTCGTAGTAATCATATTGCTCGCGCCTATATAAAGACCTATTCCAAATACATAGTCTACTGGGGTGCTGGCATTCTGCAAAACGTCTTGATAATTCTGGATCGCCTTCTCCAGGTCCACCCTAGCTGAGATGGCGTCCTCTACAAGTGCCAAGAATTGTTTTTGTGCATCAAACGCTGTTCCCGTGCCCAGTATTGAACTGCGAGTTTGCTTCTGTGCGCCGAGGATGGCCCAGACGTACGTACGAATGGAGTCGTTGACGCGAGTAACCCCGGCCTGCGTGAACCCTAGACCCGTATCTAACATAAATGTACCCCACGCGTTCTGAACCTCAGTAGCCTGCTGTATGTAATCGACGTGAGCCCGTTTCGGAGGTAACATTTTACAAGAAAACACGCCACAGTGCCGACCTCCAGACACTTCTGGCCCGAAAGTCATCGTCGCGGGGTCAAAATTCCCGGCGTTCCGACTGACGATGTGGTCACCGGAGTGATCGTGTCTAAAATCAGTCTGCGTCCAATTCCCGGACTGGCCGTGAATGAGAACGTCCCCGAGGCCGGTGCTGGTAGGAAATGCTTTCTGTCTCCAGTCCGCGTCTTTTGAAACGTTAAATTCGTTACACAGTCTTTCAAACACCATACGGTCGTATGCGTTGGAAATGGGATTCCAGGCGTCGTCTTGAGGTAGTGAAATACCTAGTTCTTTGAGAATCCTCCTAATAGTATAATCACATGAAAGTTGTAGACACTTCGGAGCATGACATTCTTGGATGTCAGATGGTCTTTATATGAAACTCCACACCCGGCTGTTGCGCACCATACAGCGAAATTTATTTGGTTCTTCCAAAACTGCATCGGTGTTGCTTTCCACCCGTTTTACCACCTCCATCGTAGTAATCTTGGGCAGCCTATATTGTTCAAAGATATTAGGGAATTGGTGGCAAAGCCGCTGTCCGGTCTAACCGTTACGGTTGGGTGTACAAGGGGGGTTAACAACGTCTTTTTGTGTGTATTTACCTCCGAAACCGCGTACTTTACATTTAAGAGTTAAAGCTAAATGCTTTGGTATCCATTGAAAGATATTATTATGTTTGCTACTATAACTAATGTTCAAAAAGGGAGTTGTGAACTTCAAAAATTAATAGACAATGCTGCGGAAAACGCCGGTAGGCCTTAGATCAATCACCTTCACAGTTGGGTGGAAAAACATTGAAATGTACAAGGATATCCAAGGAATAGAACGGATAGAGGCTATCCATTCCGTAGATGGTATAGATCTAGAGACCGCCGATAGTCCTGCAGAAGTAGAGAGACGCGTTCGGGAAGCAGCTGTCGCATTACGTCCTGGCCTTTGGGGTTTCAGAGATGTCCAAGCTTTAATCGCAAGGAATATGCCTGATAATGTCACTCTCACAGTCTCAAAAGCCACGGGGATTGCGACATTGTCCGTTGATAAAAAAATAAAGATCACTCCGGGGTTGGCCTCAATGTTAGGATTTAAATATCAACCCCCTTACAACGAGGATGAAGGGCGAATGTACCCGTTGCACTTTTTCTTCCCCGTGGATTATCACCACGGCGATACCCCAGTAAACTTCGCCTTCACGAAAACTCTCGGGGTGCACCTTGATCGGGTGAACACATCGATGTGTACATTACTGAAAACTGTGCCCGCCAGCGACTGTTTCTATGGCGAGACTGTGACCTTAGACTTCCCACACCCCGAGATGAAAGTTTTGGAATCGGGACACATCCACGAGTTGAAGATTTCTATTCTTGATGATAAAGGGAGAGAGTTGAAGAACGATTACCCGATTTCGGTCGTCCTAGAAATTTCAAATTAATTGAAAATTAATTTTAAGAAAATTATAAAATTATTTAGAATTAAACGCATGTTCGTAATATATATTATCAACATTATGAGTATATACGGACCAGGTAGTTCTTCCGATTGGGTGACAAATTCAAATAATTTGGAACCGGCAGAAGGGGGATTCATCCCGACAGAGGGCGACTTTTTAACTACCCAAAAAACAGGCCACGGACGAGATTCACAAAAGTCTACTATCACAACTTAGAGAATATGCCCTGGCTGTGAATACACAAAGTCGTGAAGAAACGCATACGGAACTAAACGAACTAGGTAAAAAAATAACCAAATTTAGAAAAGAGGCCCGGTTGGGGATTGATAAAGCCCGAGAAGACCGCCAGTTTGACATTACGGAGGTTTATGATGCGTTGCGCTTAGAAGACTCTCTCAGCAAAGAAGCTACACTTGCTGAATTAGACGGGAAAATAATCGATTTTCGAAAAGAGGCCACGTCGGGTATTGAGAAAGCACGAGAAGACCACCAGGCGGACCTTACGAAGGCTTATGAGGTGTTGCGCTCAGAAGACTCTCTCATCAGAGAAGCGGCACTTACTGAACTAGATAAAAAAATAACCAAATTTTCGAAAAGAGACCCGGTCGGGTATTGATAAAGTCCGAGAAGACCACCAGTCGAACCTTGAGGAGGCCATTGCGGAGGCTTATGATGCGTTGCGCTTAGAGAACTCTCATAGTAAAGAAGCGACACTTACCGAACTAGACGGTAAAATAGCCGAATTTCTGAAAGAGACCAGGTCGGGGGTTGAGGGGGTCCGAGAAGACCACAAAGAGGCCATTGCGGAGGCTTATGGGGCGTTACGCTCAGAGGACTCTCTCAACAGAGAAGCGGCACTTACTGACATATACGAAAAAATAACCGAATTTAAAAAAGAGACCCGGTTTGATCTTGATGGAGTCCGAACGGGTATTGAGAAAGCCCGAGAAGACCACCAGGCGGATATTACGGAAGCTTATAGGGTGTTGCTCTTAGAGGACTCTATCAACAGAGAAGCGACACTTACTGAACTAGATGGAAAATAAAATAACCGAATTTCGAAAGGAGGCTCGGTTGGGGGTTGAGAAAGCAAGAGAAGACAACCAGGCGGCCCTTGCGAAGGCTTATGAGGTGTTGCGCTCAGAGGACTCTCTCATCAGAGAAGCGGCGGTTGCTGAACTAGATGGAAACATAACCGAATTTCAAAAAGAGACCCGGTCGGGTATTGATAAAGCCTTAGAAGGCCACCAGGCGACCATTACGGAGGCTTATGATGCGTTGCGCTTAGAGGACTCTCTCAGCAGAGAAGCGGCACTTACCGAACTAGATGGAAAAATAACCGAAGTTTCCGATAAACTGAAACATGATCGTATAGCCGCGACCAAAGCTCTTGAGGAGGCCTCTTATAAGATTCGTACTGAGGCATATAACGCAAACAGGGCGCTTGCCGGAATAGTGAAAACAATGAAAACACCAAAACGTGTCATAACAGTTTGGGCTGAGAAGCGGGGCCCATTGGTTGAGGGGCACTATGAATATTCGTTCGGTGCCAAAGCGAGTAATAAATATGGGGGATACACTATGACAGCTGCAGGTGAAGTTATCCAAATGGCGGTCTGCTCGGTTAATGCTAATGGTAAACCTGTGGGCGCGGTCGCGATAAATATTGTAGTAGATGGGGAAGAACGGGGGATTGGAGTCACTAAAATCTCTGGAGATAGTTCGACGATTGTTTCGTTCGCCGGTAATGATCGAATTAGACTTTCCCAAAGTAGTGTTATTAACTTTGTTACGAAAATCGGTGACTCAGAGAGTTCTTCCACTATTGTCTCATTGTTAATTGAACTTATTGTGTAAATACTAATATATTGAAATAAATTTGTAAAATTGAACTATGAACGAATCACTATATTCAACTCTCAATACCACTCCACCAACACTGCATCCAACTCTCAATACCACTCCACCAACACTATATCCAACTCTCAATACCACTCCATCAACACTGTATCCAATTAACGAAAGAAGTTCAGATTTTAGGTTGAATAATATCGTCGCTATGCAGGATATTTTAGTTAGAGAATTTGCAAATAGAAAAAGACACGCTAAAAAATATAAGCGCGCGGCAAACATAGCTGAAGCATCTAGTACGGTTCTGGCAAGTGTTTCTGTGTTGTGTGGGGCGGGGACTGCTGCAACGCTATCTACAATTGTAATGGTTCCACTTGCAGGGGTTTTGAGTGGAATTACCGTTTTATCTGGAATACTTTGTATGGTAATTAGGGCGGCGGGTGGAAAACTCGATAAAAAAAGTAGAAAACATGATAGAATATCCGTTCTCGCTAGGTCTAAGAAAAATAGCATCGACGTTATGGTGTCCAAAGCGTTGGCCGATAAGAAAATATCAAATTTAGAGTTTGAATCCGTGGTGGAAGAAATGTGGAGATATGAAGAATTAAAAAATGATATAAGAATCAAAGCGCGCGCCACCATGCCGAAAATTGAGTGTACTGATTGGGATAAATTTAAGGTAAAACTTGGAAATAAAGTCGGAGGAAATGTTACAGCACCATTGTGATATTTTATAAAATTATTTTTTAAAAAATAATTAATTTTCCTATTTTTTCAAAATTATTAATTATTAATTATATTGGTGCAGTAAACAATTTATTAATTAATTTTAGGAAAATTATTAACAATTAAAAAAAAAAATTTAGGTCTCACCGAGGCTCGAACCCGCGCCAGCAAAACCCTTCTGGGCCCATCCCACTAAGCCTTCGCTTTAAATCTCTTCTCTTCTCGTTTTTTTTGGCTTAGTGGGATGTGTCACGCTCACATCTCCTCCACCCCATCATTGGACCGATACCGCGGACCCCTCCTCTTCATTACCTCCATCCGCTATAATGTGTAGAGCGGCCAGAGTGAAGTACATGTGGCGAAACCTATCTCACTGTTGAGATATTAGTGCCGGCGTCCCGACAATATACTGTGTTTATTTCTCGTATATAAACCTAACTTTGTTGGTGAAAATATTATAAATAATTTTATTAAAATTAATTAATTAGTTCTGTTCAATAATATTTTTTTCAATATCTTTATAAGCGATATCGTAGAAATGTATATTCGTAAATAAATCGTTGGGTTTTAACAATTTTATATAATACACCTTAGTTTCATATCCGATACGCAATATCCGTCTTAATGTTTGTATTTGCCTCTTGTATAGTTGACATAATTGCCGGTATAATATTGTAAATGCAACGTTTTTATTCGAGCGTAATAAATTACGCTGGTATTTCATGTATTCGATATCGCCTAGTGTTCTCATTTTGTAGAATTTATATATAGGACTATAACCCCCGTATTCTTCATAAATTTCTTCAACACAGTTATTAAAAACTTTCAATTCCAATTGTATTGTATTATCCATTTTCTCTAATAGTTGTTTTTTTTCTGTTCAATAATTTCCAATTTCTTCTAATAATTTTCCAATTTCTTCGTTAAAAGCGATATCGTAGAAACGCATATCCGTAAACGAATCTTTGATTTTTAACTGTTTCATAAAATTAGTTTGATAATATTTCGGTAGTGTTTCTCCTATCCAATTGATCCTATTTAGTCGCTTCATTACACAAATTTTATCCTTATACCGGCGACATAATTGTCGGTTTAATATTGTAAATGCAACGTTTTTATCGCAGCGTAATAAATTACGCTGATATTTCATGTATTCGATACAACATAGTATTGTCATTTTACCGTGTTTTAATACTGTAGAAACAGCGTAAAATTCTCCATAAAATTCCAATTCGTTGCGTATTTTATTATCCATTTTGTTATAATATTTTATTATAACCTATTAAATTTATCTGTTCAATTGGACGTGAAAATAACATGATGTATTTATGACACCAATATAATTGGACTACAATTCGACATCGTAGAAATAAATTAGCTATATTGGAGGAGAAAAATGGGGTGTTGGAATATAAACTATCTCATTGAAATTAATTTTGTAAAATAATTATTTTCTCATAAATTTCCTCGTGGGGGTATTATAGGGGGTTGCAAATTTATGAATTTGCTGTCGGGAGAAAATTTCCTCGTTAACCAATTTTTGGTTTTTCGGGAGTGGTGGGGGTAGTATATAGGGTTATAAATGATGCCACCGTAGGTGGTATCATTTTGACTCCCTATATACTACTGATCGTAAAATGAAAATACAATAACAAAGCATGTGTTAAACAGTAAATTGTGTGGCCGAATATGATTGTATACGAGTTTGAAATTTACATACATTTTGATAGGAACACGAAAGTAAATAAACATTACTCCAATTTTGGTAACACCAAACACGCAAACGACATACACATGTATGTGTGACCTCAATCAATCATTATAGAACAGTTTGATATAAGAAAATAAATATTACCTTTTGTTGTTTAGCGAATAATTGGCTTCTAAATCTGACACATGTAAAAGCAGCAAATCTGTGAATATCAAAAACTCGACTCCACTGCGTGATGTTTTTCGGTGCCATGGCGGCCTCGTTGTAACAGTTCCCCAGGCGTGCTGAGGGCCAAACAATGTATCTGGTCGGGATTCCGGTCCGGTAATGACGAATCCCTACCATTAACTGATTAAGTTACCCATTGCATGTTCCCAACCAACCACCCACAAATAGAACCAGAAGAGGACCTAACATAGACCCCTGTGGCTCGCTGGTAGTTACAGTGGACCATTGAATGATGCATTTACATCAACCACTCATTGTTTCGAGAAGACGAGCGTCTACGTGAAAACAAAATAAAGATTTCACATTGTTTTCTTACTGGTACATATACATGTATAGCGAAAATGACAAATGATGCCAAGCTAAATTATCTCCCCTGCTCATCAGACTTATTAACTTGTTTTCAAAGCCATGTGCATATCACATGTAATGTACAATGTACTATGTATTGTATGATATAGATATTGTTTAAACTAATCACAGATTCTGATAGCATGTACTTGGATACAACGCATGAATTGTGGAATTTCATCAAATAAACTGGGACTATCGATTTACCGGTTTATGTCATTTACTGAGCATGGAGCGAAAAACCACAAATTGGATGTCTGAGACATGATCTGAGACACGGTCACCTTAATTAAGGTATACAAGAATTCCGTGGAATCGAATGTCTCGCCTTGTTCCGCCTTGTTCCGCCTTGACCTTGACCCTGGGGCCTTGACCTTGGAGACCCGAGAATAGTCCTATATTCATCTACATATCATAGTAAAGGTATGTATAAAGTTTGATGACTGTAGTTGATAAGGTGTTGAAGTAATGACCGTAGCACGGAAACTTAACATTGAATGATGACGCCGCCGCCGCCGACGACGATGCCGCCGCCCACGACTCCGGAAAAGCAAAACCTATGTCTCGCTTTCCGCTTTCACGGGCGTGACAAAAACCATGGGCTGTTGCGTTTACTGGGGTTTATAATACATTTGGTCTGTTTAAAGTGTGTGGAGTGATAGATTCAAAAAATGTAAATAAGCACATATGGCGTTAAAATTAAGAATAATCTGGTCTTACGTCAGTTTGTCGCAATTACTGGAACATCAACGTTGCCCGTCAATAGCGTGACGTTATGGACAACGACGATGAACTTCATGTATTTTAAAACAAACTGTAACGAATTAACAATGTCGCGCTACGTCACGTCGGGCTAATGTAATGTACTGGGATATAAACTCAATACGTTGAATGGGTGTTTCCATTACGAATGTAAATATTAGGAATAAACACCATTTGTTGAGAATTCATCCCTGGGGCCAGTTTCACTAAACTTCTTATGACTAAAATGTTCGCAAGTCCAAATTTACGCGACGTCACGTGGGGCTAATGTAATGTACTGGGATATATAAACTCAATACGCTGAATGGGTGTTTCCATTACGAATGTAAATATTAGGAATAAACATCATTTGTTGAGAATTCATCCCTGGGGCCCGTTTCACTAAACTTCTTATGACTAAAATGTTCGCAAGTCCAAATTTAGGATCGTCCGGTAATTTCAATTGATGGATTTACATTTATCGAGCATATGCAGCCTATGCTCAATAAATGTAAATCCAATAATTGTTTACAAGAAAACATTGTTAATGTGAAATTTACAGACTATCATAAGTTTGCACTTACGAACATTTTAGTCATACAAAGTTTAGTGAAACGGCCCCCTTGTCACACCAGGGTGACACCGAGCTAGTCTACTGTAGGGACGGAACACCAAGCACGTTGTGGACAGAGACAACAAGGTATATTTTGTACAAGTATGATATATTTACATAAATGATAAACACAAAAGATAGATGAATATGTCAGTACGGACAACGTCCCCTAGCAGCCACCGCCACAGGCCCTTGCACAACCAAGGCACATCCTCGATTCTGCAACAGGTAGGTAAAGTCAAAAGTAAACGTCATCATAATATGGATAAATATCCAATGTTAGAGATCATCTAAACAACTCCGACTTCCGCCATGATGGGAGTGACGTTATAATAACGTCGTAAAGTTACTGGTTCTTAGGAGATACTCAGCCTACTTGGGCGGATGGGGTCCATAACGCATGGGTGAACGTCCCTATCGATTCTTCACGTCCTTTGACGGAATGACGTCACCGGAATATGCCCCACTCGATTACGCCCTCGTTCCACGCGGAGCAGAGTCCCCGCTAACACACGGTGTCGTGTCGTGGACTCCAGACTAAGGAAATAACTGTGTTGCGTACTGAATTACGCAGACACAAAGAAGGGACGTGCCGTCGCTAGTGGCTGACTGGCTGGCTGCCTGGCTGGTGTACTGGCTGGCTGGGACTACAAAACACCAACGGTGTTGTTACCAGAATGTAACGTGTTCTAGTCTCAATAATAGTCACAGTAGTGCACATGAAATCAATATCCTGATTGCATGGCAATACTAAACATCATCATATATTACAATGATGAAACATGATAATATGCAATGTACACAAAGATATTTTCACTAATTGGAAGAAGGGGGCTGATGGAATTCATAAGTCGGAAAATGCGATATAACACATTAATGAACAGCCACTATATCTAGTGTACCCAACGATATACCTCTTCACAGCCGTACATGTGAATACAGACGTCATTCACAGTTATTTACCATTAGTAAACAAACATTTGATTGCGACAGGCCTTACTTTGATCAAACTGCCCGTGGCCAACTGCGCTAACTTAATAAAGAGCAACTGTGCCAAGTATTCTCCTGTGCAGATTCACAGTATTACATTACATTACATTACATTACTAATCATAAACAATGTCTACTCTAATCAGACTGTAGGATTCCACAGGCTGACCCAAAGCATCAGTGATTGAAATCAGTGCACTTAGAGCAGAACTGTTTGATCTGGCCCATCTTGGTCGCAATAGCATTTACAATATTTACAACACACTGCGAACGTAATACGACTTAATAAAATGAATGTACAGACGCCTAGGTTAGGAGTTAACCTGTGTTTCCCCATAGAGTAATGAAAGTCGTCCAGAAAATTCACGTTACAATTGTGACATGTTAAAATTGGCAATATTCTCATGCATTGTACAGGGCGCAGACTGATATTCGATTGAATCGTAACATAAAATGCATGGCTAATGTTAGTGAACATTTCAATCAGGTTCGCCATTCGTTTTACAAATACAATAAATTGCTAATGCAATTAGTCGGAGTGACATGCAACAAAACACACGAGAATAATATGCCATTACAATACTCACGGAATGCTCCCACATGCCAGTCCTGTAATCGTTATTATTTACAGGTAAGCACGACGAACTAATGCATCAATAATATTTGTTTAAGGGAGATAATCTACATCAACGGATACATGCCATACGGCTTTTATTGACCAAGCGTTTGGTCGAAACGGGGCCAAAATAACTCGGGTGAATTAAATAGTGCAGTATTATCGAGGATACGATAACACTGCGTAGAATCGCCGGTCTTGGCAAGATTCTGACTTAAATGGCAGCATTAGAAAGTAACAACATATGTACTCACCAATTCCCAGTGAAAAACTTGCGCTCCAATGTCACAAGAATGAAATTGAATGTCCGACTGATAATATATGGTGCTACAACGAATATATACCCCCACCCTAGTGCATGACTATCCCATGTAGTCTGCTTGTCAATGTAAAACTTCTGGGCCCACATTTGGCTTACATTTTTACGTAAGTGGACTAATGAACTGACAGTCAGTCTAGCTCATGAGATATCTGGTGAATTAGTCTGAAATACTTCAGTCATAAATAGGTATGACTTACTAGGTAATTAGGCTAGCATCTAAGTCTGCATATACAGTGTAGATCACCCAGATACGACCAGTGCAAAATCCAATACTGGTAGTCCGTGCGCGGTTTCGGATAAAGCGCTATTCTCTCCAGCGGTATACTCCACGGGTATTACACGCACCAATACCTATTTATGTTACTTAGGGGTGAAAGGGTTAAAAACAAAATCTGTTTTTAAGAAAGTTTTGTATTTTACACATCCAGTGTACAAGACATGTACAATATATAACAATATCTTTAACCAACCACACCATCAATGCTGACTTTTTATATAACAAAATATGTGGAACTAATTCACTACACATACCAACATATCATCTGGCCCTGAGAAAAGCCTGATAACATTTGCAGCAATTTTAGATCTGTATCCAGTTGCACATTCATTTATTTATCTGTGCCTGTCACTGGAGTAATGGGGCATATGGGATTTGTGACCAGTGACGCTCCTGATCAAATTGCACAATCCTATTGCCGGATAACAATATATATGCTTGTTACAAGCATGGTAGGTGTCTCAATGATGGAATGGCGAGTATTGTAGATCCTGATCAGACTGTGAGGTTGCAGAGGCTGATCTGGATATACACTGATCGCAAAACCATTGTAAGCCCCATTTCTCCAGTCACAGCCACATGTAATGGTATTTACTAGCCTGCCAACAGCTAAGGTTATTTTAGTCCAGGTTAACAGGCTCAAATCCCATATTCCACATGTATAGATGGGAATATTTGATGTATTGGTGCTTAACGGCCTATCAACAGCTAAAGTCATTTAAGGCTGGGCCAATGGGTTCGATCCCGTATTTAACCTGCAGCATTGGGGGGAAATCCGAAAATCAAAACAGAATATTAACATGAAAAAAGAATATATTCAGCCCTGAAATTAGAATAACCTGATCTGGGGCCAGGACCAGGTTTAGTACTAATCTACTACTACTCTTGTAATTGGTATAACCAGATTCAACTCTCAAGTAACAAGAAAGCCAACAAATAGGCAGCTAGATACATGATTAATATCTGAACAAAATTGATGACATGATTGAGGACAAGTGCATGCACAAGATACAGATCTGTGTTTGTACACACAAATACAACACAAATAACATGTACCTATAAACAGTTTTATCATTTATTTAATGGTGTTCAACGGCCTGTCAACAGCTAGTCATTTTAGGCTGGAAAATGGAGGCAAATCCCATATTTTACCTGTTGTGACGGTAGGAAAAACACAACATGAGAACAGAATATTTACAGAAAAACAACATTTGGCTAGGAAATAAGAATAACCCGACCTGGTGCAAGGTCCTCACCACACAAGAGTCACTTAGTACCACTCCATAAGAGTAATAGGATTATTGCTATTCTTACTACTTTTATAATGCTTTGTTTATTGGTGTTTAATGGCCTATCAACAGCTAAGGTCATGTAAGGCCGGGCAAACAGGTTTGATCCTGTTTTAACATGCTGCATTGGCAGGAAAATCCCAAAATTAAAACGGAATATTTACATCGAGAAAAAATATATTCAGCCCTGAAATTAGAATAACCAGAGCTGGTGCCAGGTCCATACCACACCAAAGTCACTTGGCCCCTTTCCCTAAAATAGGATTACAAATAATCGTAATACTCACATAAGGGGTATAACCAGATTCAACTGTCACATACAAAATGTCAAAAGATGTGAGGGCCAAACAAGGTCTCCAGTTGGAATTCCAGTAAGGATGAACCCTGATCGTTAAATTACCAATCGCATGCTCCCACCGTCACTCAACTTTTATAATGGTATATCCACCATATATATACTTTTATAATGGTATATCCAGATTCAACTCTCACGTACCAGAGAGCCAAAACTGTGAGTACCTCTAAACATAGTATGCAGTATCTGGCTGTGAATGGAGAAGTGGGGCTATGGCATTTATGGGCAAATCTAGCTCCTGATTTTCCAGTAGGATAAGGAAATACATGTACACAGTTTGTTGGCAGGCAGGTGCTTCAGTGATTGAATGGTGATCAGTGCAGATCCTGATCAGACTGCTCACTCGACACAAATGCCATAAGCCCTATTTCCCCAGTCAGACATAAACGGTTATTGTTACATGCCTGCCGTTGTTTGACACCGCTCACAGCCATGTTCAAACGTAGTGCATGCTGTTTGACCATGGATGGCTGTAGACAATGCTCATTTCAGGGCCAAGTCAACACCTACGTAATGCATGTGTCTCATGACATTAATAGAACGCGCCAATTTATCACCAGACCAGAGTAACGCAAATCAACTTCTGTACCTCAGGGAACATACTTTTGCATATAATCGTCATTTTCAAGGAACATTTTTTTTTAAATATTTAGGACCCTAATTAACGTGCTTGTTTCACATTTTGCATCGGCACATATATTAGGATCAATACGGTATACCAGACTCCGGAATAAGTCTCAGAGAAGAAACGAGGCAAAGACACAAAAGGCCTGTTTATAAAGCCATGCAATAACTACAAATACTGACGAAAAATATTTCTGGAAAAGGAAAACAGCTGTATTAGGTGACTTAGTTGAAATTGACTGATGGAAACACATGACGGAAACACATGATGAAATCGACAGTCACAATTTATTAAGCCTCAATAAAGACAGACATTGTTAACATTTGTAAAAGGAAACTGAATATATGATACGAAAACCGAGAATAGCCATCTTCGCCTACACAAAGCTTGCCGTGACAAACAGAAGCTTAGCAGCTCCTATATACATATAATTAAAATGGTCAATGTTCTACCAATATCGAAATGTAGACAAAAACTAGAAATGTGGCCTGTCGGCACACGAATGCCCCCTCTGGCAGCCAAAGTTAGTTAGTTAGTTTGTTGGGGTTTAAAGGCCTATCAACAGCTAAGGTCATTTAAGGCCGGGTCAATGGGTTTAGTACTAAATCCCATATATTACCTGTACATGTACAAATGGGGGGAAAATCCCAGTCAGAACTGAATATTTACAATAAAAATACTATATATTCAGCCCTGAAATCAGAATAATCCTGATCTGATGCCAGGTCCTCGCCACACCAGAATCACTTGGCCCCTCCCAAAATCAGTAGAATCAGTAATAATCTTACTACTTTTATAATGGGCAATAACCCAATTCAACTCCCAGGTAACTAAAGAGCCAAAGATAAAAACGTACCTGAGGGCCAAACCAGGCAAATCGTGATTCCTATAAGGAGGAATCCATACCGTTAATTTATGCCGTCTCATTCGCCCGACCACCACCCACTGGCAGCCAAAGACAAGAATTCCGCCACGGAAGCGGTATCGCGCCTGCCGAGGCATTTGACCGTGAACATTACAAGTCAATAAATGACCTTGACATTGAGAATTTGGAAGTGGGCATGTGTGTAATGAAGCATCATCCCTAGACAAACATTGATGTGAAATATTATCAAAGTGTGGCAAGGGGTTAAAGAGATATTGTGAAAAAACAATAACTTTAACGCATTTCTGTTACAAAACCGGTGAACATTACAAGTCAATAAATGACATTGACCTTGAGAATTTGGATCTTCATTACGCATCATCCCGAGACAAACATTGATGTGAAATATTATCACTGTCTGGCAAGGGGTTAAAGAGATATTGTGAAAAAACAATAACTTTAACGCATTTCTGTTACAAAACCGGTGAACATTAAAAGTAAATAAATGACCTTGACCTTGAGAATTTGGATGTGGGGGTGTGCGTAATGAAGCATCATCCCTAGACAAACACTGATGTGAAATATTATCAAAGTCTGGCAAGAGGTTAAAAGAGATATTGTGAAAAAACAATAGCTTTAACGCATTTGCCTTACAAAAAAAACGGACGACGCGGACGACGACGCGGCGCCGCGGAAAAAGCGCCGAATATAGTTGCGCCTCTGTTAAAGCAGGCGCGACAAGAAAAACAAGGCATATTACCCGAGCTTTAAAGGTTTCGAACGCACCAAGTCTGTGACCTTGACCCTGGGCTTAGCGGGGGCGGGACGAATGTGGATTTGTCACAGGGTGGCAGAGGACCACTGGAGCAATGCGTTTGAGAAATGTGAAGCAGACTCGAGCGTTAAGGTTTCGGGATGGACGTACGTACGGACGGCCCACCAATAGTGAAGGGGCCATTTTCATTGTTCTAGATCAAGGAGATGGCCCCTTGTAATGAATAGAATAAGGGGCCACACAGAATAAATCAAAGGATTCTTTTGTGTTAGGCTCCGCCCCATGGCCCCTTCTACACCCTTGCTTGCTCAGACGGACGAACGGACGGACGGACGGACGTACGGACGCCGGTAACACTATATGCCCCCCTCACCATTCGGTGGCGGGGGCATAATAAAACAAATCCCTGTTCCATGTAGGTTTTACATCTTTATATATATTTAATTTACTTATTTAATATAACCAGTTTCACTGGAATAAACAAAGCATGGAATTATCAACAGCAACATTACGTACAGTACAGCAAAAGAAACAGCAAGATGTACTAACATATGTTTCTACGCATAACCCAAACAACCCTGAAATATTTGCCGCGATAAAAGAAAACATACCCATTCTCAATAAAGATGAAAGTAGAAAAGAATAATCTCGAAATATAAATTTATAAAAAGTAAACGACAACCAAAAATCTTAAAGAAATTACTCACTTCAGCAAAGTTCGCCAAAACATGCACACCACAATGTGTCACAAAATGCAACAGACCAAATTGTGACCTATGTGTACATTTGATAGTAGGATCTACATTTTCATTTAAATGAGGTATTACATTTAAAGTTGCCTCCTCAATGACGTGATGTTAACTCATTGCATGCTAGCAGTGAAAATATCCTCAGGACTCAATTCTAAAGAAATTCCAAGACATATTCATATTTACGGGGAGAAATACAAGAAAATATGATGAATTTTTGTCCGCTAGTTTTGAACTATTTATAGCCCACAAGTTTCCCAGCATGCAAAGAGTTAAGAATGTAATATAATACCGGGGGTGTTCTAAAGAATACACAGGTGAAACAAGCGAACTACATAAACGAGTAACAGTCCACAATCAGAAGATTCAGGACCCCAAAACAAGAAGGCTCCAGGTCAGCTCCCATATTGACACATCAGGGGCGGATCTGGAGGCGGGCTTCCAGGGTGGCAAACCCCCCGTTAAGCCACGGAGTTTGCATAGATCACAGTTTACCACCAGTTGAAGTCTGAATTTAAATGCCGTAAAACACAGGAAAGTGCATTTTGAAGAGCTCAAAAATAGGACAACCCCCTAGTTGCGAACAGTAACTCTTGCAACTACTCCCGTACCGTCCGTAGCTAGCTAGAGTAGACCGCATTTAGTACGCACTGTATAAGATATTGTTATCTACATGTATTTAAATGAAATATGTTACGTCACATTACATAGTTATCTCCCATGAATAATAAAAATTACGTCCATTTGTACTACCTAATTGGCAACATGACATTACGTTGTAACAAAACGTTAATCTCTGATGATCTGCAAAAACTGTGAAACCGGTTAGATGAAATAAGTACAGAGCTCCAGAAAAGGAATTAGTAATTGAGTATTGTCACTCCATCATTTCTGAAGCAATTGGGTATTTCTATATTTTAATTGGGCAAAATTAAATCACACTACTGTTTACACATCAACAGACAGCAATTATTGAATAGTTTGTTTCAAAATGAAAACATATCTTGGCATTTCATTAGAATTGTCTCCTTGGAGACAATTCTCATGAAATACCAAGATGTGTTTTCATGGAAAAATAAGAAAGATATGCTATATTGGTGGTCTGTTTATTGTTTTCTGCAGCATGATAGAGGTACCACAATTGTTCTCATTGCGTTTTGATACTCACTACTTCTGATTTAAATTGGGTTTTTGGCAATTTTAATTGGGTATTTACGCAAATACGCAGCTTATCTGGAGCTCTGTAAGTAAATTAAAAACCTACATGGAATAGGCATTTCTTTTATTTTTCATATATAAATCTCTAATATACATATATATCTTCTAAATTATTTATGTATTATTCCTACTACTAAATGACAATGTCAAATTTGTCTATTATCCAATTTAATGCCGATGATACACAATATTATTATGGGAATTACTAAATATTTTCTTTCTATGTGGTCAGAGGTATATGTCATTACCAGCAAATGTCACAACTTCCATTGAGAAATAACAAAACAAGAGGCCCAAATGGGCCTGTATCGCTCACCTGAAATTATTATCCCCATTATAAAGTAAATCAAAAATGGCACGGATTGTCAATTATATATACAAAGTTCCATCAAAATTTGTCTGCAAGTTCATAAAATGTCATTTGAATAATTGTTCAGGTTGTCTCAAAATATGTACAGTCGATGGGGGGTTAACGGGGATCACAGGGAAAAATGGGTCAGTTTTGCATTTCAAGAAAGAAAAGGAAAACATAAGCAACTTATACAAAATATAATAACATAAATAATAAGATCTACCACCTCTGAAGGTGTCTAACCCAATAATTAAGTGTCATACTAAAGTGATTTTTTATGAACCTTTCGGCAGCCATCTTGGATGACGTAATCATTCAATTTTGACAAAAAAATGCTCCAGAGTGATCATCTCCTAAATATCTTCGATTCGATATCTGACATGACCATATTTGGTCAAATGTCAAATTTTGACCCCGACTTGACAGCCGGGGCCCAGCCTATTTTTGATCCCATAGTCATCATTTTAACAAATCTGAAAGAGCATTGGCTATCAATCATTCCTGCCAAGTTCATCAAAAACGTTCCGGCAGATATTTTTTAAGAATTTGATCTAATATTATATGGTGGCCATCTTGGATTATGCAACGACCTGCATTTTAACAAATATGAACATCGACCAAGCAGTTCACAAGAAGATTTTGAAATCTATAATAAAAGGATGACCTTTCTGCGGCCATCTTGGATGACTTACTCAAGAGTGATTGTCTTGTTGATACCTTCGATTTGATATATGACATGATCATGTTTGGTCAAATGTGAAATTTGACCCCTACTCGACCCCTCTGGCCCCGCCCATGTTTGACCCTGGAGCCAACATGTTAACAAATCTGAAACAGTGTTGACTATCGATCATTCCTGCCAGGTTTCATCGAAATCGATCTGGAGGTTCATGAGAAGATTTTTAAAAATTTGACCTACTTTTCTACGGTGACCATCGGCCATCTTTTTAAAAATTTGACCTACTTTTCTACTGTGGCCATCTTGTATTATACGATGACCTCCATTTTAACAAATATGAAAAGGCTTCACCCACCATAACTGTGAAGTTTGGCAAATATCAGCCAAGCGGTTCACAATAAGAAATCTCTAACCAAAGGATGATCTTTTGGCGGCCATCTTGGATGATGTAATCATCCAATTTCGACAAAACATGCTCCAGAGTGATTGTCTTGTCGATACCTTCGATTTGATATATGCCATGACCATATTTGGTTAAATGTCAAATTTGACCCCTCCGGTCATTCCTGCCAAATTTCGTTGAAATTGGTCTGGGGGTTTGTGGGAAGACTTTTAAAGAAATTGACCTACTTTCCCACGGCATCCATCTTGGATTATGCGACAACCTCTAATTTTATAAATCTGACGTGCCCCCACCTATATATCATCTCTGTGAAGTTTGACCAACATGGCTCAGCGGTTCGGGAAAAGAAGACATTTGAAATTGTGGACGGACAGAAGACGACGGACGAAAAGCAGTAATAGCTCACTTGAGCCTTTGGCTCAGATGAGCTAAAATACAATACACGTTTATTTAACCCTTACTACGCTGAATTAAATGTTGTCTTCTGCTGGAAATGTTTTATTTTCAATATTTCTCGACAAAAACCTGGTTTTGACAGCACATGAGAATCATCTCAAGTGGAGACAATTCTCATGTGCTGTCAAAACCAGGTTTTTGTTAAGAATTAAAAGCAAAAATGAAAAACAGCAGACGACAGTGTAGGAAGGGTTAAAATAGACATTATGTTTGTAAAACATGGATATGCCCCTGTTGCATACTGTCTTCTATGATACTACATGTTGGAGAAACTCTTACAAACTTTTCGACGTAACAAAATGGCTACCGGTAAGTGTTTTTACAGGGATGAGAGTGATGCTGAGAAAAAAAGTCTGAAATACCTCTGAAAAGACTGAAAACTCCTAACCCTCCTTGCAAAAGTATCAAATTTGGACAGATCTGACTGAACCTGTAACATTTCGAAAATTCACTTTACAAGAGAAAAGTCTGAAATCAGCCAAAAATCTGAGAATTCTCATCCCTGTTTTTAGCAACATTTCGAAGGTGATAAAGGTCAAGGTTGTGTTAATGGTGGCGCCAGTGTGTGGGAAATGTTCAGGTGATGAGCGAAGTGACCAAGTATTGATGCGTGTAATATTGAAGATATTACATGTTAGAGAACTCTTACAAACTTTTGGACATAAACGTACACGGATGGACGGAACCTCAAGATCAACGCAATATGCCCTACTTGCTATTGCATAGGGGGCATAAAAATGTCATACCCATAAACTGGGTGTATCCTGAATCCAATTTATTAACCCTTTCAGCCTACTAAAGTAACTGGTACGGCTTTTGATAATGTTTCTCTAATTGTCACACAAAAATTACGCCACGGAAGCGGTGTCGCACCTGCCGAGGTATTTGAACGTAACATGATCATCGGCTAAAATAAGCATCACAAAAACTGTCAGAGAAGTGCATGCTTAAAACATGAAAAAGGTCAAGGTTGCAGAAACTTTTTGACATAAAAAAATGGCTAAGTGTTTCCACAACCATTTGAAGGTCAAAAAGGGCAAGGCATAATTAATGGCGGCATAAGTGTATTCTAAATGCTTACATGTATGCAGTGTATACATATTGAAGCAATGCGTCAATTAATATTAAAGTTATACCATGATGTAGAAGCTTGTACAAACATTTTGATACAAAAGAAAAGCTAAGTGTTTCCGCAAACATGTCAAGGTCATGTTAATGGTGGAATGAGTGTGTTCCCAATGCTCAGATGTATCAAGTGTCCAGATATTGAAGCAAATCGTCAAGTAATATTAACCCTTTCCCTGATAGAAACGACTTTTCACGCCTCTGCAGAAGATGTCTTTTGAAAACATTGTGGGAAAAGGAGAAATTGCTTGTAACAAGCAATTTCTCCTTTTCCCACAATGTTTTCTACTCTATCAGATAATTTAACCATCATTTGACCCAGCATTTGATTCTTTTATTCAGATGTTTTGGATTTGGAAGAGTCGAAATATCGCAAAACAGGGAAAGGGTTAAAGTTATACCATGATGAAGAAGCTTGTACAATTTTGTTGACGCAAAACAAATGGCTGTTTCCGCAAAAATGTGAAGGTAAAAAAGGTAAAGTTCATGTTAATGGCGATATCAGTGTGTTCAAAATGATCACATGTATCAAGTGTCCAGAAATTGAAGCAATTGGTCAAGTAATATTAAAGTTATACCATGATGACGAAGCTTGTACA
Organism: Conchocele bisecta; assembly: GCA_029237695.1. Taxonomy (NCBI): domain Eukaryota; kingdom Metazoa; phylum Mollusca; class Bivalvia; order Lucinida; family Thyasiridae; genus Conchocele; species Conchocele bisecta. Next base: position 86,732,085 of record CM055270.1, read on the forward strand.
AACTTTTTGACATTTCCGACGACGTCGCCGCCGGAAAAGCGGCGACTAGTTGCGACTTCTGCTAAAGCAGGCACGACAAAAATGATTTTCAGACTAGTCCATTTGTGAAAAGGGTGCGTTTTTGTTTTCAAAAATATGAAAATTACTTGAAAAATGCAGATCGTGATGAGACGCTCATCTAGATCTACACTGACGCCAATACCACTATACAGGTTTGTGGTGTTGAAAGGGTCAAGTAGAGCAACAATGAAGCCGGACATTGATCTAAACACATCATAGATATTTCACTATTGTCAATGGTCGGCCTTAACCCTTAGAAGACTTGAACCAAAAAGTGTCGTCTGCTGTTGTTTCTTATTACGTATTTTCTCTAAATAAAAACATGGTTTGGCAGCATTTTAGAATCATTTCCATTGGAAATGATTCTAAGTGCTGTCGAAGCATAATTTTGGTAAGAAAAATTGAAAATAAAAAATAAACAGCAGACGACAAATTTTAATTCAGCACTGAAAGGTATAATCAGGCTTGATTGGCATAACAGACTCAACTGGGTCTACGTAGATAACAAATTAACAAGAAATGCATCTTGTGTGCCCTGGTGTATGGAAATGAAAATGAACATAAATGCTTTGTCAAACTCCCAAAAATCTTGACCTTGGGTGAAGCAACATAGGGCACATACACAGATTCTGGCAAACGTCATCAAAATCTGTCGAGCCGTTTACGAATTGTTGCAGAGCTGGAGCTAGATGTGTGATTTAAAACACACCAGATGATCAGACCCAACATGCCAATTGAACATACCCATGTTACTAGTCACCTGTAGCCTATTTCATCAAAATTGCAAAGTATACTTATCTAGCAAAGTATACTTTGAGGGAGAAATTTTCAATTTAATGATAAATTTATTATTTTTTATTATACTGAATTTATTACATTATCACAGCCATTTTGGCTGTGATAATGTAATAAATTCAGTATAATAATCTGCATACTTTTAATCATCAAATATATGCAGTCGTCAGTTCTATATGACATATTCACATATGCAGCGTCATATTGGGTGCATGTGAAGCCTGTGTCACACCTACTTACATTGTGACCAATAACAACTTGCGACCTTGACATTAAATGCGGGTATGGACACAAGACTATTTGCCGAATGTTAATAAATCTGTAGAGCGATTATTGTTAATGCAAAAAAACATACATCGACTATCACTATCAGAGACGAAGCCAATTTTATCATGGACCGTCATGTGTGGCTGCGACTGGATAAATAGGGCTCATAGGTCTTGCGACCGCTGTAATCCAGGTCATCCAGTGCATCTGCACAGTCTAATCAGGATCTGCACTGTTCGCCATTCCATCAATGAAACACCCGTCATGCTTCGAACAAGCAATATAGATCGTTATCAGGCTACATGAGCGTGCTATTTGATCAGGAGCTACACCGTGACAGATCCCATAAGCCCCATTTATCCAGTCGCAGACACATATTAAATGCAGAGATCCAGTTAAGATGCGTAATTTGACCAAATATTCAACAAATTTTTCTTAGTTCTTCACCAAAAATGGCAAGTTGGGAGTTCTTTAGAATCGTCTCAACGAGACGATTCTAAAGCACTCCCAACTTGCCATTTGTGGTGAAGAAATAACAGAATTCCCCCCAAAGTTGATCAAATTACGCACCTTAACTGGAGCTCTGAGATGTTTACATGTATGTGAACGGAAGGATCCTTAACACTCGACACAACTTGCATCAGACATCTGGATGTGGTATCATCAAATTACACAAGTTCACTCAATTGACTTCAGTAGCAGGTTGTAGCATTCAGGCTGGTTCTTGTCTGGAATATATTTACCATGGTATGTGACTGGAAAAGTTAAAGTGAATGGGTTTAACGTCCTGGCAACAGATAAGGTCATGTAGAGATGGGACCAGAGTTTAAAGTCTCATACGACAGAATAGTGGGATGGGATGAAAATACTATGAAAGCATTTTTGATGCCTAAGGCAAGGATTCAACCATTTCTGAATAGCCTATGCATCCACAGTCTGATCAGGATCTGCACTGCTCGCCTTTCTAGCAATGAAACACCCGTCATGCTTCTAACATAGATCGCTATCAGGCTACAGGAGTTTGTAATCTCATCAGGAGCTGCAGTGAGCGGTCACAAATCCGATAAGCCCCATTTCTCCAGTCACAGCCACAAATTAGATTTGTATCCGCTTGCAAATTCACATTGACAGTAGGGCGACAGATATAACTAAAATGTTTGTAAGTGCAAAATTATGATAGTCTGTAAATTTCACATTAACACTGTTTTCTTGTAAACAATTTCTGGATTTACATTTATTGAGCATAGACAGCCTATGCATATGCAGCCTATGCTCAATAAATGTTAATCCGTGAAATAAAATTTCCAGACGATCCTAATTTTGCATTTACAAACATTTTAGTCGTACAAAGTTTTATATGTGAACCAGCCCCTTAACTTATAAACTATACGAGGGTTCCAGCTCCAGCCGGACACACTTCATTTTATTAACGCTAATGAAAATCTTTTGGCGCATGTTTTTATATGTTCATTCGAGAATTATCATTACATGGTATTTTGTTGAAATACGTAGAACGCATACAAAAATAGTGACTGTAGGCTTGATTTTCATTGCAATTCGAGCTTGTGTCTGATCCTCAGTCTCACAGTGTGAATGCAAATCTGTGAGTAGGCTTACCGGTAGCTTAAATGACCAGGCATGAAACCAACATTCCTAAAAAAATGACCTGAAAAATTATTGAAACCCCCCTACAAAAGTATAAAATTTGAGCACATCAGACTGAATCTGAAATTTCGAATCGTGAACAAAAAAGTCTAAAATCAGACTAATAGAGGAAAAGTCTCGTGCCTGAATGACTGAATGGCGAATATCATAGATCCTGATCCACCAGTCAGATAAAGAATTATTTATATGTGGCAACTAGATTGGTCAGTAACTGAGGCCTTACAGAATACCAGTGAAAACCGTCAACACTCACCTTTCATGGCTTCCAGCCAAAATCGTGTTTGTTCTTGAAAGTTTCGCACAACCTAAAACATCAAGGGGCCAGGGTCACAATATATGCCCGTCGAGATATGGTCAATGAAGGGAAAAGGTAGGTCAAGTTCACATTAAAGTCAAATGGTATTATATGTCGCTGCTGATGTGCACTATTAGCTGATTGTTGTGTGCATGTATACAGATTATGAAGCAATTTGGCTGAAAACCAGAAATAGATGAAAACATGCATAAAGTTCCATTTCCTGAGTAAGTGGGCATATTGAGACATTGGGATTCTGGGGCCCAACTCACTAAACTTCATACGGCTAAAATGTTTGTATGTGCAAATTTAGGATTATCTGGAAATTTCAATTTATGGATTTACATTTATTGAGCATAGGCTGCATGTGCATGTGCAGCCTATGCTCAATAAATGTAAATACAATAATTGTTTACAAGAAAATCACAGACTATCATAATTTTGCACTTACAAACATTTTAGTCGTACAAAGTTTAGTGAAACGCCCCCAATGTATTAAATTACTATTTATATGCTCCTAACCTGCCTCCATCCAGCACTTACTTATAATTTAAATGAGTATGCAAAACAGAGCATCATCCATAGACGCACATTGCGGCCATATATTATTGAAATCGGTTAAGTGGTTTATAAGTTCGTAAGAAATGAAAGGTGTTAATAACGGACGTACATACAAGTACATGGACTAATGTTACAGTTACATTCCCTCTTGGCTATCGAGGAGGGGATAAACAAGAGGGCCATGATGGCCCTAATTCGCTCACCTGACTCCATGAACACCAGAGAATGTGACATTGAGTTCATGTGTTTTAAAAAAAGTGTGTTCAATTTGATATAAGACATGAGCATATTCGGTCAAAAATAAAATTTTACCCTACGGGCCACGCCTATTTTTGACCCCAGGGTCACCATTTTAACAACTTTAAAAGAGCAAAATACATCGATCATTCCTACCAAGTTTCGTTTTGATACCTTCGTTTTGATACCTTCGATTTGCTATAAACATGACCATATTCGGTCAAAAATAAAATTTGACCCCAGGGTCACCATTTTAACAACTTTAAAAGAGCAAAATACATCGATCATTCCTACCAAGTTTCGTTTTGATACCTTCGTTTTGATACCTTCGATTTGCTATAAACATGACCATATTCGGTCAAAAATAAAATTTGACCCCACGGGCCACGCCAATTTTTGACCCCGGGGTCACCATTCTAACAACTTTGAAAGAGCATTGTACATCGATCATTCCTTTCAAGTTTCGTCGAAATCCGGCTGGCGGTGCATGAGAAGAAGATTTTTTAAGAATTTGTGCCAGTTTCAGACGGTGGCCATCTTGGATTAGTGACGACCTCCATTTTAACAAATCTGAAAAGGCTTCACCCATGGACCATAACTGTGAAGTTTGGCCACCATGGGCCAAGCGGTTCGTGTGAAGAAGAATTTTGAAATCTCTAATAAAAGAACAACCTTTTGACCTTTCGGCGGCCATCTTGAATGACATGACCATCCAATTTTGTCAAAAAATGTACCAGAGCGATCGCCTCTTTGATACCTTCGATTTGATTGATATATACATGACCATATTCGGTCAAAAAATAAAATTTGACCCCAATTTGACCCCACGGGCCACACCCATTTTTGACCCCGGGGTCACCATTTTAACAACTTTGAAAGAGCATTGTACATCGATCATTTCTAACAAGTTTCGTCGAAATCCGGCTAGCGGTTCATGAGAAGATTTTTTAAGAATTTATGCTATTTTTAGATGGCGGCCATCTTGGATTAGCGATGACCTCCATTTGAACAAGTCTAAAAAGGCTTCACCCATGGACCATAACATTTAAGTTTGGCTACCATGGGCCAAGCAGTTCATGTGAAGAAGAATTTTGAAATCTCTATTGAATTCTCTATTACCTTCGATTTGATATATAACATGACCATATTCGGTCAAAAATAAAATTTGACCCCAAAATGACAACACGAGCCACGTCCATTTTTGACCCCGGGGTCACCATTTTAACAACTTTGAAAGAGCATTGTACATCGATCATTCCTACCAAGTTTTGTCGAAATCCGGTTGGCGGTTCAAGAGAAGAAGATTTTTGAAGAATTTGTGCTATTTTTAGACGGTGGCCATCTTGGATTACATAATGACGTCATTTTAACAATTTTGTTATCCCCCTAACTAAGGACCATGACTATGAAGTTTGGTGACTATAGGCCCAATGGTTACCGAGGAGAAGACGTTTGAAAATGTTCACGGACGACGGACGACGGACACATTGCGGTAACAATAGCTCACATGAGTTTCGCTCAGGTGAGCTAACAAGAATTCCGCCACGGAAGCGGTATCGCGCCTGCCGAGGCATTTGACCGTGAACATTACAAGTAAATAAATGACCTTGATATTTGGATGTGGGGGTGTGCGTAATGAAGCATTATCCCTAGACAAACATTGATGTGAAATATTATCAATGTGTGGCAAGGGGTTAAAGAGATATTGTGAAAAAACAATAAGTTTAACGCATTTCTGTTACAAAACCGGTGAACATTACAAGTAAATAAATGACCTTGACCTTCAGACTTTGGATGTGGGGGTGTGCGTAATGAAGCATCATCCCTAGACAAACATTGATATGAAATATTATCAATGTCTGGCAAGGGGTTAAAGAGATATTGTGAAAAAACAATAAGTTTAACGCATTTCTGTTACAAAAGCGGTGAACATTACAAGTAAATAAATGACCTTGACCTTGAGAATTTGGATGTGGGGGTGTGCGTAATGAAGCATCATCCCTAGACAAACATTGATGTGAAATATTATCAAAGTCTGGCAAGGGGTTAAAGAGATATTGTGAAAAAACAATAACTTTAACGTATTTCTGTTACAAAAGCGGTGAACATTACAAGTAAATAAATGACCTTGACCTTGATAATTTGGATGTGGGGGTGTGCGTAATGAAGCATCATCCCTAGACAAACATTGATGTGAAATATTATCAATTTGTGGCAAGGGGTTAAAGAGATATTGTGAAAAAACAATAACTTTAACGCATTTGACTTACAAAAAAATGACGGCGACGGAAAAGGCGCTGACTATAGTCGCGCCTCTGCTAAAGAAGGCGCGACAAAAAGGTACATAGTTCCAAATGTTTGGAGCCATGTAGAAATTCAGATGGATGTGCGTGCATATTTCGAACCCACAGGCGTGTTGTCTATCACACCGCACCTGTGGGTTCGATATATGCATGCACATCCATCTGATTTTCTTTTTCTGATTTTCTATATGGCTCCAAACATTTGGAACTACGTACCCTTTGTACTTCTCCAATAGGCAGGAAGGGATATAACTGCAAAGTTTGGGCAAATAATGCATCATGGGGTCTCTCTCAGCCCGTGGCCCGCGCGAGTGGCCCGCTTACACAGGCGAGCGACTCACCTCGTCCGTGACGAGTATATGGATAGAAGATGGACCCTGGATGTAGCTTTCGAGGATCTCGGCCTCGGCAATACTGAACAGCTCGGAGATCTTCGTGGTCAGTTCACGGACGGTGAGCGCTTCGAGATAAAGCGCTCGATAGACGGTCGACGCCTCTTGACAGATATAAATCGTCAGTCGTGGTCGCACCGTTCTGTAAACCATGTAACGTTAGAAGTTATTGTGGTGTGATATTGCCTGTCAAAATAAATATTTTTTACATGACTTTGATGTCAAATGAAAAAGCAGAATGTTCGTTACACATTTGTCATAAGAAAGCTAAATTCCAAAACAACATGGTAAAATACAAAATTACCTGGAATGTAATGCGTTGTTTAACCGAATCCCATCTGCTAGTCCACAGATTTGTATCAAGTCGTCTCGTGTGAGTCGCATTAAATCTGCACCTGTAATCACAGAAATGGTGGGGGTCTGCTTATGTTCTACAACCAGAACTATTTGGACACAATTGGCTTTGGGAAAACAACTTATACCCAAACAGGGCTCACTCGCTAGAAGATTTTAGTAAGGGCTGGTTATTTTTTACGTCAGACCAGCCAGCATGGTGAGTAAAAAATCCAGCTGATAGCATATGCCTTTACTAGTTTAGAACATGAAGTGAAAGTCATCGCGCTATGTTTGTTTACAAAAATGTGTCAGTGAAAATGGTTGTAAGCTGCTTCGCTATTGGTTCATAGCAATCCTAAAGTCAAATACCATTGGTCTGCATGCCCATAGCCAATCAAATATCGTATTTTATAAACTACATGTATCTGAATCGTGAATCAAAAACTTTTGTTTGTTTCCGTAATGACTGCCCTCAATATAATGACGTATAGCAGTTTTCCCACGCTAGCGACACCTGTCAGGACCTTTTCATTGGATACTTCAGACATTTATAATTAATTTATTCACAAAGGTTACTTCCCTTTCCTAATAAGGAAATCGAGTAATTTTGATTCTATGAATAGAATCCATGTCTACACAATGGCTTCCTATGTTCAATAAATGTAAATCCATCAGTTGAAATTTCTAGACGATCCTAAATTTGCACTTACGAACATTTTAGTCGTACGAAGTTTAGTGAAACGGGCCCCAGGCCTTTCCCTAGCCCATTATAGCGCCGGGGTTCCCCGGCGCCTTAATTTAAAAAACAATGTACCCCAGCGCGATAAATTTCAGATAGAATACAAAAAGGTTCCAATTTTGATATTTTTTTAATTTAGTTTCAGTTCCATTTGATCTTTGAAAGCACTACAAGGGTGTATTATAATGTTTACACATGTATTAAAGGCGATATATGTGTATATTCCCAATTTAATAATTATGACTCATTAAAATATGAAGTTCACGGTGATATACCCCAGCGTCTTAAATTATTTCTGGGGAAAGGCCTGGGGCCCGTTTCACTAAATTTCTTACGACTAAAATGTTCGTAAGTTCAAATTTAATATCGTCTGTAACTTTCAATTTATGGATTTACATTTATTGAGCATAGGCTGCATATGCAGCCTATGCTCCATAAATGTAAATCCAATAATTGTTTTCAAGAAAACATTATTAATGCGAAATTTACAGACTATCATAATTTTGCACTTACGAACATTTTAGTTGTCAGAAGTTTAGTGAAACGGGCCCCAGGTTTCTTGTCAATAAATGGAAAACAATTGCTACGAAAGGACAACAGTGATACCCATGCTTCATTGAACATGAATGAATTGAACGTCCCAACAACAGCTAAGGTCATATAGAGACGGGACCTTGGACGTTTTTTCAAGTGTCATCTAAAAGACCAGTGGGATGGAAATACTATGAAAGCATTTCTTGATGCCTAAGGCGAGGTTTGACCGTTCCCTCGGCCTCTGAATTGGAAGTCAGGTGTTCTAACCCTTTAAATCTGGGAGCCGTTTCACTAAATTTTGTACGACTAAAATGTTCGTAAGTGCAAACTTAGGATCGTCTAGGAATTTCAATTGATGGATTTACATTTATTGAACATAGGTTGCATATGCAGCCTATGCTCAATAAATGCAAACCCAATAATTTACAAGGAAACGTTGTTAATGTGGAATTTACAATCATAATTTTGCACTTACGAGCAGTGTAGTCGTACAAAGTTTAGTGAAAGGGGCCCCAGGTGTTCTATCCCTTAGGCTACAACCCGTCCATCCATGCTTCATTGAATATACGGTGGACAGTGAAGATCCGGGTCAGATTGTGTATATTAAAAAGAAAACCGGACAGCTACAGTACAGTAGCAGTACATGTACAGCTAAAGATAATTTAACCCTTTCAACACTAGACCCCTGTGATGGTCTTTGCATAAACAGTGTAGATTCAGATGAGCCATCTCATAAGGCTCTGCACTTTTTGCAAGTAATTTTAATATTTAAACAAACAACAACACAAGCCCCCTTCTTAAATATGACTAAAGTCTAAATCTTGGGCACATCTGACAGTGAATCTTACTGGGATTCACACATGGCCACATCTGACAGTGAATCTTACTGGGATTCACACATGACCACATTGAACAGTGAATCTTACTGGGATTCTCACATGGCCACATCTGACAGTGAATCTTATTGGGATTCACACCTGGCCACATCGAACAGTGAATCTTACTGGGATTCACACATGGCCACATCTGACAGCATCTGACAGTGAATCTTACTGGGATTCACACCTGGCCACATCTGACAGTGAATCTTACTGGGACCTGGCCACATCTGACAGTGAATCTTACTGGGATTCACACCTGGCCACATCTGACAGCATCTGACAGTGAATCTTACTGGGATTCACACCTGGCCACATCTGACAGTGAATCTTACTGGGATTCACACCTGGCCACATCTGACAGTGAATCTTACTGGGATTCACACCTGGCCACATCTGACAGCATCCGACAGTGAATCTTAATGGGATTCACACCTGGCCACATCGAACAGTGAATCTTATTGGGATTCACACATGGCCACATCTGACAGTGAATCTTACTGGGATTCACACATGGCCACATCTGACAGTGAATCTTACTGGGATTCACACCTGGCCACATCTGACAGCATCCGACAGTGAATCTTACTGGGATTCACACCTGGCCACATCGAACAGTGAATCTTACTGGGATTCACACATGGCCACATCTGACAGTGAATCTTACTGGGGTTCACACATGGCCACATCTGACAGTGAATCTTACTGGGATTTACACCTGGCCACATCTGACAGCATCTGACAGTGAATTTTACTGGGATTTACACCTGGCCACATCTGACAGTGAATCTTACTGGGATTCACACATGGCCACATCTGACAGTGAATCTTACTGGGATTCACACATGGCCACATCTGACAGCATCCGACAGTGAATCTTACTGGGATTCACACCTGGCCACATCTGACAGTGAATCTTACTGGGATTCACACATGACCACATCTGACAGTGAATCTTACTGAGATTCACACATGGCCACATCTGACAGTGAATCTTACTGGGATTCACACATGGCCACATCTGACAGCATCTGACAGTGAATCTTACTGGGATTCACACCTGGCCACATCTGACAGTGAATCTTACTGGGATTCACACATGGCCACATCTGACAGTGAATCTTACTGGGATTCACACATGGCCACATCTGACAGTGAATCTTACTGGGATTCACACCTGGCCACATCTGACAGTGAATCTTACTGGGATTCACACATGGCCACATCTGACAGTGAATCTTACTGGGATTCACATATGGCCACATCTGACAGTGAATCTTACTGGGATTCACACATGGCCACATCTGACAGTAAATCTTACTGGGATTCACACCTGGCCACATCCGACAGTGAATCTTACTGGGATTCACACATGGCCACATCTGACAGTGAATCTTAGTGGGATTCACACCTGGCCACAGACAGTAGGTACGCATACTGTCCCATCTGGCGGTAAATACCAGTAGAGGCTATTCTGAACTACACATAATAACAAGAGCATCGTTATTACGAAGCTAATTCCTCGCTTAACATATTTGCCTTACAAACAAGATGAACATAAGTCTTCAGTGACTTTGACTTTGGGTGTCCGATGTGGGTCGTATGCAAAACTAAGCACTATCCATAGACACACATTGTGGCCTAATATTATCAAAAGAGGTGGAGCGGTTCACAAGTTATTGAAAAATGAAAGGTGTTACTAACGTTATAACCTGGTTATTCGCATCACGTACGTACATACATGAACTAACGCTATCTCCTCTCTTGCCAATCGGCGAGGGGACAACAAGACAGCAATGGTGCACGTACCTGAGAAGTTTTGAAAGACACGACAGTAGTGAGAGAATCGGTTGAATTGCAGCCACAGCATCACCTCATTGGCGCCCGCCTCCACCGACAGTGACTGTGGCTGTGTGCGGAGAAAATACACTACAGTAAAACCTCCCTAAATCAGACACATCAAAACATTAGTTGTGCTTAATTTTGATAAGTGTTCATTGAAGTTTATCGCCGATTACAATGAATGTTCATGATCACAAAGCACACATCATTGTCTTACGGTAGTCACACAGACTGACAGACAGACAGACTGTACTTACGACTGTGATGGGCGAGGTGATCTGTCCGTCCGTCTGTGATGGTGGTGAAGTGGGAGATGAGAGACGGGTAGATGCCAATGCCGTTGTTCTGAAAACAAAACATTGAATGGGTTTAACATTCGAGCAACAGCTAAGGGCATGTAGAGACGGGACCTCAGTTACAAGTCTCATCAGAAAGACACAAAACGGTTGATTGATTGGTGTTTTAGGTCTCATCACAACCAGTGGGATGGAGATACAGTGTAACCTCTCTAATCCGGACACCCTGGGATTTCTCCAGGGTGTCCGGCTTAGAGAGGTTTCACTTTCGATTTGATCATTCCGAGCCATAGTTGTGTGCTATGCAAATTACGAACAGACATTATCACCAAGAAACTCACCAAAAGTCAGATCACATGTGTTGTCTTGGTGTCTGGTTTAAAGGGGTTCCACTGCACTATGAAAGCATATTTTCATGCCTAAGGCGGTAATTGATGGCCGCGAAAGTGTCCATTCTAGTTACAGGACAAGACAGGGTACCAGTAGCCTATTTCACCAACATTGCAAAGTATACTTTTCTAGCAAAGTATACTTTGAGGGAGAAATTTTCAATTTTCGGATAAATTTATTAATTTTTATTATACTGAATTTATTACATTATCACAGCCATTTTGGCTGTGATAATGTAATAAATTCAGTATAATAATTCTGCATACTTTTAATCATCGAAAATATGCAGTTATTAGTTCTATATGAAATAATGCATTTCAGGAAAAAATAAATGATTACTCCGTCAAAGTATACTTTGCTAGAACAGTATACTTTGCAACGATGGTGAAATCAGCTACAGAAGCAGAAGAGGTTGTGGTGTATGCGTACATTGTTTTATTGATCTTCTTACTGGGCGTATGAGATGGTGACGGCTCTGTAGAAAACATGGGCGGCTGTGTCGGCGAACTGAAATGGATAAAAAAGTGAAACGGTTGAAACGGCGACCTGAAATGCATTAAACAGTAAAGTCATTTGAGACAAGCCATGTGACTTTGTTCCTAAAAACATGTACGATTTTAAATTTTGCAAATTTTGTCTTTTTTCGACATCATATAAAGAAAATATAACAGTTTCTGTAAATGTATTGCATGAAGAATCGCACATATTCTTAGGTATACAATCACATGGTTTGTCTCATTTAGAGTCGGGGCCTTGGCTTCATCTCATGGTTTTCTCTGAAGGTATTTTTTCATGCCTTGGGCGAGGATTGAACCCACAACCTTAAAAAGCATTAACCAAAAATTGTAACCCGGACGCACGTGTACATATACCAATAGGCCGACTTGTTATTGATGAAAAAGATTTAATGTGTTTAATATCCAAAGGTTGGTCGATAAAAACAACGAACAGAGAGTAGTTTGTTTTTGTATTGGTGTTTAACGGCCTATCAACAGCTACGGTCATTTAAGGCCGGACCAACAGAATATATGTATTTACCGTACATATAAAAAAAAAAACAAATTCAGCCCTGAAATTAGTATAACCTGACATGGTGCCAGGTCACTACCACACCAAAGTCACTTGACCCCCTTCCCCTAAAAGTAATAGGATTAGGAATAATTGTATTACTCATATAAGGGGTATAACCAGATTCAATTCTCACATACAAGAATGCCAACGACGTACCCGAGAGCCAAACCAGGTCTCCATTCTGGTAAGAATGAACCCCGATCGTTAAATTACCCATCGCATGCTCCCAACCTTCCAGCACAGGAACAGAGAGCAGTGGTTTCCGACAACCAGATACCTGCTAATGCATGGATACAGGAACAACTAGCCACAGATGGTATGGGAGTATGAGAAGTGTTACGTTTCCACAACAACAGAGCCCAGAAAAAGCAAGAATTACTTACACTGATCCTGGTGACTGCTGCCAGTTCCACTGTTCGGTTCTATTGTGTATGGTCGTGGGTGGACTGAAACATTTACACAGAACGTGGAAAACACAAAATCTAGGTGTGTTCTGTGGTTTTCTATAAATGTATTAGACCTGCTTATATTGCATTTTTCTTCACAGTTGTGACCTTTCATCTGGCTCCTGTTGAACGCACAAGTGTAATGGAAGTGACGTAACCCGTAAATCTCGAGATAGAACGTGAAAATAAAAATGGCCTCAACTATTTGCGGCTCTCGAAGTTAGAGGGTCGTATGATACATGTTTTCCTGTCAGTATTAACCCTTAGCCCGCTATTCACAACAATTGGGGTCTGCTGTTGCTTTTATATATTGCCTCATTTCTAAATAAAAACATGGTTCAGAATCTGAAGTGCTGTCAAAGCATGTTGTAAATTGTTCTAAAGTGCTGACGAAACATGTTTTTGATGATAAAAATGGAAAATAGAAAATAAACAGCAGACAACAACAAAATTAAGATAGCGGTCGAAGGGTTAACTCAAATTTTCGTTAACTCTATAAGTATTTTCCTCAGTTAAATGAGTGTAGACTGTCTTTAGGGAGGGTTGAAAGGGTTAAAAACTAAACCAAGTGTGAGCACCACTCACGTTTGATCCTTGTACGCCTGTGCCAGGCTGCCGAATGATCCCATAGACTCGAGGCTCCCGCCAGCAGGCGCCCCTCCCCCCACCTGGTCCAGAGGAATCTGACAACAGACAAGTGTCTCATACATAGGCAGCCAAACCTGATATATCCCCTGAAATATTGCGTCTGTGAATCGCAGGGATTGTGTTTCAGTCGCCTATTTCATCAATATCGCTAAGCATACTTATCGAGCCAAGTATACTTTGAGGGAGTAATCTTCTGTTTTTTTTCCGAAATGCATTACCGGTATTTGATATAGAACTGACGACTGCATATATTTGATGATTAAAAATATGCAGAATTATTATACTGAATTTATTACATTATCACAGCCATAATGGCTGTGATAATGTAATAAATTCAGTATAATAACAATTATTAAATTTATCCTAAAATTGAAAATTTCTCCCTCAAAGTATACTTTGCTAGATAAGTATACTTTGCAATGTTTGTGAAATGTAATAAATTCAGCATAATAAAAAATAACTAGAAATGGACGCTTGTCGACAAGCGCATGTGTATCCCCCTCCCCAGATACACAAGTAGTTTGAAAAAAGGGTGTTCGAGTTATGCTCCGGAGACAAAATCAGTGACGGAAAAACAAAGGGAGATAACTAAAGAATTAGTGATGCAAGAGTTGTCATTCTTGCGGGACACACCTTTAGGGTCGTGGTCTATGCATGTGTGAAGTTTCATGAAAATATTCCAAAGGGTGTTCGAGTTATGCTCCAGACACGAAATCAGTGCACGAAACAACAAAGGGAGATAACTAAGAAATTAACGACGCAAGAGTTGTCATTCTTACGTGCGACACACCTTTGGGTCATCTTCTATGCATGTGTGAAGTTTAATAAACTAGAAAATGTGTTCATAGAACACGGATGTCCCACATATCGCTTTGATAATAAATGAGGCCAAATTGCAAGTCAAAATTTTCTTTTACCAGAGCGTTAAAGTTTTTGAAGCACCAAGTATGTGACCTTCACCCTGGGCTTGGCGGGGGCAGGACAAACGTGGATTTGGCACAGGGCGGTAGAGGACCATTAGAGCAATGCATATATGAAATATGAAGCTGATCCGTGAAAGAAAACATAAATTATAAGATATTTACCCGAGCATTAAAGTTTTTGAAGCACTAAGTATATGATGTTAACCCTGGGCTTGGCGGGGGCGGGACGAACGTGGATTTGGCACAGGGCGGTAGAGGACCATTAGAGCAACGCATATATGAAATATGAAGTTGATCCGTGAATGGAAAGAAAAAATTTAAGATATTACCTGAGCATTAAAGTTTTGGAAGCACAAAGTATGTGACCTTGACCCTGGGATTGGGGGAGGGGGCGGGACGAACGTGGATTTGGCACAGGGCGGTAGAGGACCATTAGAGCAACGCATATATGAAATATGAAGTTGACCGTGTTGAATGGAAAGAAAAATTATAAGATATTTACCTGAGCATTAAAGTTTTTGAAGCACCAAGTATGTGACCTTGACCCTGGGATTGGCGGGGGCAGGACGAACGTGGATTTGGCACAGGGCGGTAGAGGACCATTAGAGCAATGCGTATATGAAATATGAAGATGATCCATGAAAGAAAACAGAAATTATAAGATATTTACCCGAGCGTTAAAGTTTTTTTTGAAGCACTAAGTATGTGACCTTGACCCTGGGCTTGGCGGGGGCAGAACGAACGTGGATTTGGCACAGGGCGGTAGAGGACCATTAGAGCAATGCGTATATGCGTGTTCGAGTTATGCTTTGGATACAAAATCAGAGCACGAAACAACAAAGGGAGATAAGTAAACAAGAATTCCGCGGAATCAGATGCCTCGCCTTGTCCCGCCTTGACCTCGAGCCTGGGCCCGAAAGCAATTTTCACTGGCCCGAACATATTATACAATTATTGACTAGTGAACCATAGAATATCAGATTATATTCTATGGCTCACTAGTCAATAATTGTTTTATTATATGATAATAGTCTGTATATAGCACTTACGACCTTATGCTACTAGACAAAAATTGAAAAAGAATTTGAAAAAAAAAATGAAAAAAAAAAATGGAAAAAAAGTTTAAAAATTAAAAATAATAATGCTTGCTACTGGAGCCCAGAAATTTTTTTAATAGTCCTATATTTATCTACATATATCTGCACAGGTCCACATAATGCCACAATATTTTCAACACAGTTTACGGAAATGTAATATAATCATTTACCTGTATAAATTACCTGTAAGTGGTCAGTGGTCAGTTGCACATGCTAGCACATGTACAGGTGAATAGTCTGTATATAGCACTTACGACCTTCTGCTACTGGACAAAAATTGAAAAACAATTTGAAAAAAAAAATGAAAAAAAAAAAATGGAAAAAAAAAGTTTAAAAATAATAATGCTTGCTACTGGAGCCCAGATTTTTTTTCCAGTCAAATTGAAAAATAATTTGAAAAAAAAAATGAAAAAAAAAATGAAAAAAAAAAAAAAAAAATGACAAAAAAAAGTTTAAAAATAATAATGTTTGCTATTGGAGACCAGATTTTTTTTAATAGTCCTATATTTATCTACATATATCTGCAGAGGTCCACATAATGCCACAATATTTTCAACACAGTACCCAATGTAGTGATTTACCTGTATAAATTACCTGGTCAGCAGTGGTCAAGCAGTGGACATCTGCACATGCTAGCCCATGCTTAGCACATGGTTCTCCCAGTTTCTATTGTTCTCTCTACAGGTAAGGTGTACAGAGCACACGAGAAAAGGTATACAGAGCAGACGAGAAAACAGGTCTTCATGCATTATTGTCCAGTTTGTAGAGTGCGCAAAACAAAAAAGGGAGATAACTGAAAAATTAGCTACGCAAGAGTTGTCATTCTTGTGCGCGACACTCCGGGTCGTGGTCTATGCATGTGTAGAAGTTTCATGAAAATATTCCAAAGGGAAGTGGTCGAGTTATGCTCCGGACAGGAAATCTGTGAGCGAAAACAAAAAAGGGAGATAACTCAAAATTAGCTATGCAAGAGTTGTCATTCTTGTGCACGACACACCTTCGGTTCGTGGTCTAATTGAATGTGTTAAGTTTCATAAAAATATTCCAAAGGTGGTCGAGTTATGGTCAATCAGTGCGCGAAACAAAAAAGGGAGATAACTCAAAATTAGCTATGCAAGAGTTGTGTCATTCTTGTGCGCGACACACCTTCGGGTCGTGGTCTATGCATGTGTGAAGTTTCATGAAAATATTCGAAAGGGTGGTGGAGTTATGCTCCGGACACGAAATCAGTGCGAGAAACAAAAAAGGGAGATAACTCAAAAATTAGCTATGCAAGAGTTGTCATTCTTGTGCGCGACACACCTTCGGGTCATGGTCTATGCATGTGTGAAGTTTCATGAAAATATTCCAAAGGGTGTTCGAGTTATGCTCCGGACAAGAAGTGTCTACGGCGGACGCGGACGCGGCGCGCTGTCAAATCCATAGTATCCCCTGACGGTAGTCTGGGGGATACAATAAATATCTCTTTTAATTTAAAATTTCTCTCACTTTAGCTAGATAAGTATACTTAGCAATTTTGGTGAAATATACTACGGATGGTACACAGCCGCCGGTGTTAATCTTTCCCAGATCCGTTTCTGATGATTTATTGGCAATCTCAACTCGCAATCAAGCAGTTTGATTGGCTGAAACTGAGCTGTAGCACAGCTCAGCCAATCAAACTGCTTGATTTTATACACAATATTCAAGTATTTGGAAATAAGACAAATGTTGATAAGATTAGCGTCATAGGAAGTGAATGGGTTAAACGTCCCAGCAACAGCTGAGGTCATATGGAGACGGGACCATCTGAAAGACATGTGGGATGGAAATACTATTTAAGTATTTTTCACGCCTAGGGTGAGGATTGAACACCCAACCTCCGGTACTGAAGTCAAATGCCGTATCCCCTAAGCCACAGCCCATCACTGTACCTCCGAAGACACATTTCACAAAAACAGATGAGATATACAGTAGAACTTCGATCGCTCGAACCGGCAACGGAATCGAGTTTGAGTTCGAGCGATGCATAGTTCGAGGGAATGAAGTTTCAAAAATGTACTGTCACATTCAGTCAATAAAATCACTTATGTGAATATATGAGATGACCGATGTGACATGCCATTGTATATGCATTACATTTGGAGGGAGAAATGAAAAATAACAAATACAATTGTAAAGTTGCTGTTTTATTCAATATTTACATTTAATTATACGTCAAATAAACCGCTATGTTCCGCTTTGCGTCTATACATAATACTGGTATTCCCAGTGTCTAAAAATAGCACATAGCACAGTGGTTGGAATAAATATACAAACGGAAAATATAAACGAAACAATGTCAGTATACAATTATAAACACTATAAATTAACGCCCTCTTCTGTCAAAGTTAAATTTGTCAATAGTCGCTCAACAGCCAATTAAACATTACATAAAATGAATTTTGTTCAAATCACTTAATTAGCGTGGACATCATAACGCCCGTAATTCACGCCGCTATTGTTTGCGATTCGTGATTTAATGTCATCCCGCGTCAAGGGAAACTACTCAACGCGACCGCCCGCAATGGTGGAATTCGCACCTCGTTAGACAAACAGCTGATCACAGACTTACCTGTTCGAGTTATTAGCGGTAATTACCACTGTTTGACCGTCCACGGGACTAATCCACAGGTTCGACTGTTCGAGTAATTCATAGTTCGAGTTTAAGGTGTTTCATTACATGAATTATATAGGAAATTTGCCGGGACTGTCGAACCAGTTCGAGTTTTCCATGGTGTTCGAGCCAGACCTGTTCTAGTTATCGAAGTTCTACTGTATAACAATGTACGAATCATTGAAACTTATCCTTGGTCACAAGTGTGTGTTTTTGTCAGCTAATTACTGCATTTGTATGTCAGCTATCGATTTTGTACGTCGAGAAAATTCCACGTTAAATTTAACATCGCCATACCGTGCCACATATCTGGAGAAAAACACGACTGTGACGTAATTCCTTTCACTGATTCATAGATAACATCGACTACCATTTGGCTTAATATACTCTTGCAACTCTTTTCAAACACTTTATTACAATATATTTTCAGCATTATACACTCACTTCTACATACTCACCATAAATATATAAATAGTACAAATAACATAATTTAACATCATGAGAACAGAATGTAATCTCTGACATTGTCGATGACATAATATCTAGTAGAGACAAGTGTGTCACGTACGACTAATCGCACAGTATGAATGCTATGTATATAACACACAAAAAACCTAGCAATTTCAACCCTTTTCTTTTCAATATTAAATGAAACAGGTGTGTATTATTTTTCCATTCTTTTTCCAGCTCACCCAGAGGGTTATATGTGGTTGTGACTGGAGAAATGGGGCTTATTGGTTTTACGACCAGTGTAGATCCAGATCAGCGTCCGCAGCCTGATCAGGATCTGAACTGTTTGCCATTCAATCAACGAAACACCCGTCATGCTTTTAACAAGCAATATAGATTGTTATCAGGCTACATGGGTGTGCTATTTGATTAGGAGCTACACTGGTCACAAATCCCATAAGCCCCATTTCTCCAGTCACAGCAACATATCAGGGCTCCAGACAAGGAATTAGTAATTGAGTAGTGTCACTCCATTGAGTATATACTGTCACTCCATTGAGTATATACTGTCACTCCCATCATTTCTGAAGCAATTGGGTATTTCAAAATTTTAATTGGGTAAAATTATTGTTTACACAATAACAGAAAGCATTGAATGGTTTGCTTCGAAATTAAAACACGTCTTGGCATTTCGTTAGAATTGTCTCCTTGTAGACAATTCTAATGAAATACCAAGATATGTTGTCATGGAAAATAAGAAAATATGCTATACTTGTGGTCTGTTTGTTGTTTTCTGCAGCATGATAAAGGTACCACAAATTTTGTATTGCTTTTTGATACTCGCTACTTCTGATTTCAATTGGGTTTTTGGAAATTTTAATTGGGTATTTAAGCAAATACGCAGCTTATCTGGAGCTCTGACATATGATGATACAGATGTTTGTTTGTGTATTGGTGTTTCACGGCCTATCAACAGCTACGGTCATGTAAGGCCGGGCAAACGGGTTCAATCACATTTTAACCTGCTGCATTGGCGGGAAAATCCCAAAATCAGAACGGAATATTTACATCGAGAACAAATATATTCAGCCCTGAAATTAGAATAACCTGACCTGGTGCCAGGTCCATACCACACCAAGTCACTTGGCCCCTTCCCCTAAAATAGGATTACGAATATCGTAATACTCACATAAGGGGTATAACCAGATTCAACTGTCACATACAAAATACCAAAGACGTATGTGAGGGCCAAACCAGGTTTCCAGTCGGGATTCCGGTAAGGATGAACCCCGATCGTTAAATTACCCATCGCTTGCTCCCACCAGCCACCCACCATGATGATCCAGATGAACTGATCTGACTGCACAGATGTTGATTGCTATGTGAACATGGATACACTCTACTTGGTGTCCAGACAGATTCGTTACAGTAGTGAAGATATACAATACCTCTGTCAACACTGTACATTCATATGACGGCTGGTACTTTTCCTGAAAACATAAAATAACGAATAACAGACATTGCAGTATCAAATCATCTTGCACCAAACTTCAGGAACATCAATACATTTCAAACATCTGGGGGTCGTTTCACTAAACTTTATACGACTATTAAAATTTTCGTATTAAGTGCAAACTTAGGATTTTCTGGAATTTTTTATTTATGGATTTACATTTATTGAACATGCAGACATTTATAATTTTGCACTTACGAACATTTTAGTCGTACGAAGTTTAGTGAAACGGCCCCCTGATCACTATTGCACGTGAGCTCCGGTGAAACTGAACATTTTTCTAAGTATCCTGTTTGCAAATCATGCATACCTGTCATATCTCCCGACAGATGAAAAATCTCCAACTTTTTCACCATTTTTCCAGCCATAAATTTTCATCTCCTGATTTTTGATAATTTCAAATAATTAATTTCTGAATGAAAAATTTATGACATTTCTCATTTAAGAACATTTCACTGCCATTTTCACACACTTGGCATAAAGTCAGGGTATTAATTAAGCTGACCATTGTGTCAAGGTGTCATTTGTTTGCCCATGTTGGCAGTTGTCAGCGATAATCTGTAGCCTATTTCATCAACATTGCAAAGTATACTTTACTAGCAAAGTATACTTTGAGGGAGTAATCATTTATTTTTCCTGAAATGCATTATTTCATATAGAAGTAACAAATGCATATATTTCATGATTAAAAGTATGCAGAATTATTATACTGAATTTATTACATTATCACAGCCAAATTGGCTGTGATAATGTAATAAATTCAGTCTAATAAAAATTAATAAATTTATCATAAAATTGAAAATTTCTCCCTCATCAGTATAATATTTGATGAAAATGTGTTGAGGAAAAATCTCCTGATTTCAAGCCAAATCCCCTGATTTCAGAGTGATATTTTTGTAAATCACCTCGGGGCCGTTTCACGAAACTTTGTACAACTAAAATGTTCATAAATGCAAATTTCGGATTGTCTGGATATTCCAATTGATGGATTTACATTTATTGAGCATAGGCTGCATATGTTCAATAAATGTAAATCAATAATTGTTAATGAAAACATTGTTAATGCGAAATTTACATAATTTTCCACTTACGAACATTTTAGTCGTATAAAGTTTAGTGAAACGGCCCCTTGCCATGGAACATTGATTTAATGACAGGTATTATAAGGCTAAGTTAAGGGGGGCAAATCACATATTTCGTCTGCTGCCAAAGAAAATCCCAAAATCAGAACTGAATATTTACAGAAACAAGTATATATTCAGCCCTGAAATTAGAATACCCTGACATGGTGGTAGGTCCTCACCGCAACACTCACTTAGCCCCACTACCTAAAAGTAATATGATTAGTACTAATCTTACTACTTTCATAATGGGTATAACCAGATTCAACTCTCCTGCAACAAGAAAAACAACAAGAGCTGTAGGAGAACAGCATAGCTCAACTACGAGGGTTGTCGATGTACACATAGCTTGACAAACAAGGTGGCTGTGGCCTGCATAAAAACCTTAACCAAGGTTGACTAAAAAAGTTAACCAAGGGAAATTAAGTACGTAATTCAAGGTTAAATGTAGGTCAATGACAGATATAGGTCAGGGGTTATTGATGTACATCACTAGGAGATGAAGTTTTCCAAGTATGGTTGCTGTAGGCCCAGGAGTATTCCATATACAAGCTTGACTAAAAACGTTAACCAAGGGGAAATAACTAAGTAATCCAAGGATAAAAGTAGGTCAAGGTCAAATATAGGTCAGGGATTATTGATGTACATCACTAGGAGATGAAGTTGTCCAAGTATGGTTGATGTAGGCCCAGGAGTATTCCATATACAAGCTTGACTATAAACATTAACCAAGTAATTCAAGGTTAAATGTAGGTGAAGGTAAAATATAGGTCAGGGGTTATTGATGTACATCCCTATGAGAAAAAGTTATCCAAGTATGGTGTCTGTATGCACAATAGTATTCCATATACAAGCTTGACTAAAAACCTTAACCAAGGTTGACTAAAAACCTTAACCAAGGGGGATTAAGTAAT
This sequence comes from Conchocele bisecta, assembly GCA_029237695.1. Taxonomy (NCBI): domain Eukaryota; kingdom Metazoa; phylum Mollusca; class Bivalvia; order Lucinida; family Thyasiridae; genus Conchocele; species Conchocele bisecta. The sequence continues at coordinate 86,754,493 of CM055270.1, forward strand.
TGAAGAGGAAATATAGGTCAAGGTGAAATATATATCAGGGGTTGTTGATGTAAATCACTAGGAGATGAAGTTGTCCAAGTATGGTGGGTGTAGGGCCAGTAGTATTCCATATACAAGCTTGACTAAAAACCTTAACCAAGGGGAATTAACTAAGTAATTCAAGAGGAAATGTAGGTCAAGGTCAAATATAGATCAGGGGTTATTGATGTACATCGTTATGAGAAAAGGTTGTCCAAGTATGGTGTCTGTATGCACAATAGTATTCCATGTAGAAAGCTTGACTAAAAACCTTAACCAAGGTTGACTAAAAACCTTAACCAAGGGGAATTAACTAAGTAATTCAAGGTTAAATGTAGGTCAAAGTCAAATATAGGTCAGGGGTTTTTGATGTACATCACTAGGAGATAAAGTTGTCCACGTATGGTTGGTGTAGGGCCAGGAGTATTCCATCTACAAGCTTGACTAAAAACCTTAACGAAGAGAATTAACTAAGTAATTCAAGAGGAAATGTAGGTCAAGGTCAAATGTAGGTCAAGGTCAAATATAGATCAGGGGTTACTGATGTACATCCCTAGGAGATGAAGTTGTCCAAGTATGGTGGGTGTAGGGCCAGGAGTATTCCATATACAAGCTGGACTAAAAACCTTAACCAAGGGGAATTAAGTAAGTAATTGAAGAGGAAATGTAGGTCAAGGTCAAATATAGACCAGGGGTTATTGATGTACATCTCTATGAGAAAATGTTGTCAAAGTATGGTGTCTGTATGCACAATAGTATTCCATGTACAAGCTTAACTAAAAATCTTAACCAAGGTTGACTAAAAACCTTAACCAAGGGGAATTAACTAAGTAATTCAAGAGGAAATGTAGGTCAAGGTCAAATATAGATCAGGAGTTATTGATGTACATCACTAGGAGATGAAGTTGTCCAAGTATGGTGGGTGTAGGGCCAGTAGTATTCCATATACAAGGTTGACTAAAAACCTTAACCAAGGCGTGACGGTGACGCCGACGCCGACACTGGGGTGACAACATAAGCTCTACTTATTCTTCGAATAGTCGAGCTAAAAATGTATCTGAGGTTGAAACCAGGGATATCAGGGTTCGGGGGTAAGGATGAAGCCCAACGTTAAATTTACCATTCACATGCTTCCATCAACCGCCCAAGAATGGAGGTTTTACGTCTGTCCAACAAAGTCTAGAAAAACAAACATGCTACAAACCTTTTCAGACTCTGTTCTCTTGACCATTTTCTCACGGTCAGTTTTGTGCTTCCTGTCCGCACCCTTTGGCTGAAACAGGAAACTTGATAATGACAGATAACAGTAAACAGTAAATGCAACAGTCTATGGTTTTATTCCTTCACATATACCCCCAGCCGCCGCCTGGACAGACAAATAAAAACTTTAAAACACAAATATTTAAAAAAAACTTTAACGTAATTTGACCTCGACCTTGGGACATGAAGGCCGCATGGGCGTGGTAAGCAATGAAAATATGAATGATGATAAGGAAGTAGACAAAGTTTGAAGTCAATCAGACTTACCGTTGCAGAGATAATGGGTACCCGAAAACTTTACCGCAAATCGTTTGGATGCAAATTTCAAAGTAATTTGACCAGGAAGTATATGAAGTTTGAAGTCAATCCATCTTACTGTTGCAGAGATAAGGAGTACCCGAAAACTTTAATGTAAAGTTTACGGATACAAAAATCTAAGTAATTTGACATTGACCTTGGACATGTAGGCTGCATGGGTGTCGTATGGAATGAAAATATGAATGATGATAAGGAAGCATACAAAGTTTGAAGTTTACCGTTGCAGAGATAATGGGTACGCGAAAATGTTAATGCAAATCTTACGGACGCAAATTTCGAAGTAATTTGACCTTGACCTTGGACATGAACGCTGCATGGGTGTTATATGGAATGAAAATATGGATGATAAGGAAAAATATGAAGTTTGAGGTCAATTTGAATTACCGTTACTGATATAATGGGTACCCAAACACTTTGGACAGACGGACGAAGGAAGGACAAACGGATGGACGGAATTACGAAAACTATATACCCCTCAACATACTTCGTATGCCGAGGGCAGGGCCTCCAAAATTGTTCAGTTTGTCGGTTCTGGACCGGATTTTGAAATTTCGGAGCGATTCAGATTTGCAAACTATCCTTAAAATTTGGTCCGAAAATAATGAAATTCAGCTGCTATTTCCGTATCAACCGTGTAAATGTACCGATGTTGACACCAAGTAATGTCAATTTTATGACACATATCCGGGGATATCCGTGTTAAAACATTGTCGGGAAATAAATCGTTGTGTGTTTGGTCGCCTTTCAACACATTTCTCCCTGTATCGATTTTTCATAACATGTGCGTGTTAATTGTTACAGGTGAAGGTCTAGATAGCTGTAGAGATCATAGCGGTTTATAAATAGACTGGCTTTAGCGTATTTAAGACTCGCCATTTCTGATGATTTTAAAATAAAATAAACCATGCACTGTCGTTATCCGTGTTTGTAATATTTATATTACACATTTCATCCCCAAGTAACTGACACGGACGACTATTCCATATTAAGTGTGGAACTGTTACATTAAGCTGTATTAGGGGTCATTTTTGGTATAAATAAAGTACGTAAGAATCTGTGGCAAAAGTTAATTAACCAAAATGATAAGTATTCACAAGCACATTTATGATGGTAAATAGGTCAAGGTCATATTAAATTATTGAAATATTAAAGTAATCCATCAAGGGAAGTTATGACAGAAATGAGAAGCTCCAGCAAACTTATTAATGTGTGAAAAAGTTCAAAGTTGTCAAAGTCAAAAGATCAAGGTCATGTTAAGGTCAGCATGGATGTGTGACATTTGTCCACATGTATACTGTGTTGAAATATTTAAGTAATCCTTCAAGGGATATAGAAGATTATTATAACATAATTTCAAAACTCCAGTGAACTTCTTAATGTGTCGGACACACGGACGGATACACAGTCCAAACACTATATGCCTCCGTCTCTACCGAGACCGGGGGGCATAAAAATGTAAATAACCAAATACAGCATTAAAATCAGGAATCATATTGTTTTTCGTCATTTTGTCGCAATTCATAGAAGAGATGTTGCCGTTAATAGCGTGACGTTATTGACAACGCCATGTATATTAATAACGGCAAACACACTTTCACGAATCAGCAACATTACGCAACGTCACGTGGGGCCCATGTACGATATTGGGATATAAACGCAATACGCTGAATGGGCATTTATGAATTTATGGACAGTGTAAACATTTTACCTTGAAAACCTTGATCTGGCACGACGCACAATGTAACAGCTTGGCATTGTCATTGTCAAATTCCTTCGTTTCTACCTGCAGCCGGAACGGCACACCCTTCTCCCCGCCGTGTTTCTTCGCCGTGAACTCAGTGCTGATGCAGTTGACACGCACGTAGATGCCGGTCTCCTTTGTGGGGTCCCAGACAAAGTCAATGGCGTTTACGCGGCCCGGGTCAACACTGTACTCACTGAGACCGTAAGACAGTGGTACATCTGTAATTGGCCGGGTGGAACCTTGTGTTAACACGACCAGAGTGTGGGCCGTTTCACTAAACTCTGTACGACTAAAATGTTCGTAAGTGCAAAGTTAGGATCGTCTGGAAATTTCAATTGATGAATTGACATTAATTGAGCAAAGGCTGCATCCTATGCTCAATCAATGTAAATCCATTAATTGTTTACAAGAAAACGTTGTTAATGTGAAATGTACAGACTATCATAATAATCAAATACATACAGTCGTTAGTTCTATATGAAATAATGCATTTCGGGAAAAATAAATGATTACTCCCTCAAAGTATACTTTGCTAGAAAAGTATACTTTGCAATGTTGGTGAAATAGGCTACAGGTCTCCAGTCGGAATTCCGGTAAGGATGAACCCTGATCGTTAAATTACCCATCGCATGCTCCCACCTGCGACCCACAAATAGAGAAATGGGATTTTGTTTTGTGTAACAATAGACACTAAGCTGTAAGTCACAGCAAAATTACAGGTTGCAATGAACCAGCTCAAGTGAAAACATGCACAATTCCATTTCCAGCTCAACTTACATATAGTTTAACAAATATGGTTAATACACATTTTAAATAAACCCTGTTTGTTATACCAGAAGAGTGTTTGAAGTTAAAACTGTTACAGCCATTTTATGAAGAGGAGAGTACACAATGTCAATGATACGACTGTGCAGACATTTTTGATATATTGATTGTGACTTGCACTCAGCAAAATATGGTGGCATTAGGCCGAATACTATTTACCCTTAGACCGCTACACAACCATTGTCTACCCGTTGCTTTTAAATATTGCCTTATTTCTCAATAAAACATGGTTTGACAGCATTTCAGAATCATTTCCAATGGAAATGATTCTGAAGTGCTGTCAAAGCTGTCAAAGCATGTTGTAAATTATTATAGTGCTGTCAAAGCATGTTGTAAATTATTCTAAAGTGCTGTCAAAGCTGTCAAAGCTGTCAAAGCTGTCAAAGCATGTAAATTATTCTAAAGTGCTTAATGATAAAAATGGAAAATAGAAAATAAACAGCAGACGACAAAACGGACGGACGGACGGACAGCAGACGGACGGACATGGTAACACAAAATGCACCCTATATCTATCGTGGTGGGGCATAAAAAAGCGGAAAATAGCGCTTCCGAGGAGATTTCACAACCCTGTATACGGAGATTAAACAAGGGAGACAATGCAATTATTTACTTACCAATATCCAGTATTCTCTCCCCTTGCCTGTTATGCTTCCAGGCGTCTAACTGTTCCTTCTCCATATACTGGAGTCTTCGTTCGTGGAAACACACCTTCGCTGTGCTCTGTCAGTACACACCAGTCATATAAATAGGATACGGAACATGGAAAATCATGAGTGACTTCCCTTAGAAACTACTGTCAGTATCCACCAGTCTTATAAATAGAATACCAAACTTGGAACAGTACCGGGCTCTGCCAGTATCGACCAGTCTTATTAACCCTTAGACCGCTTTCTTATTTCTTTTGTCGTCTGCCGTTTATTTTCTATTTTCCATTTTTATCATCATAAACAAGCTTTGACAGCACTTTAGAATAATTTACAACATGCTTTGACAGCACTTCAGAATCATTTCCATTGGAAATGATTCTGAAGTGCTGTCAAACCATGTTTCTATTGAGAAATATGGCAAGATATAAAAGCAACAGCAGACGACAATTGTTGTGACTAGCGGTCTAAGGGTTAATATAAATAGAATACCAAACTTGGAATGGTACCGGGCTCTGCCAGTATCGACCAGTCTTATTAATATAAACAGAATACCAAACTTGGAAAATCATGAGTGACTTCCCTTAGAAACTACTGTCAGTATCAATTCAATCAAGCTTTTCAATAATTAATAACTGATATTCAAAACTGATAGCAGAAGCATTCATTTCAGCAGTTATTTTTATTACATGTATAATTGATCTACATTGTAACACTTGCATACTGGAAAGAAAAGTGCCAAAGGTAACAAATATACGCCCGCTGAGGCATGGTCAGTAAACTGGGCAGATAACTTAATGAAGAAATTATTGGAGAAATTTAAAAATCAATATGGTTCTTCCTCTTGCCATGATAAACATGCATAGCACATTTGGTTACGATCTGCCAAGTAGAACTGGAGTTTTCGCATGGACAATGATACCTATTTCGACCAAATCAATCGGGTTCTTCCTCTTGCCACCATGGAAATGGTAAGGAAATTCTTAACTTTTAACAGGCATTGATATTTTACACATATTACCATCTTAAAATAGCAATGCCTGTTAAAAGACAGGCTCGATTTGGGCACATCACTTCCTAACTGACCATATACCCGAATTACACTGGAATTTCTCTAAACCTCCCCAGACTGGGTTTAGAGAAAGGGAAAGTGTTTAACGTCCGAACTAAGGTCATATAGAGACGGGATCACAGTAGTTTAAAGTCTCATCTGACAGACCAGTGGGATGGAAGTACTACATGTGTGTAAGTGTTTTTCACGTCTAGCGTGAGAATTGAGATCACAACCTTCAATATTGCGGTTTTAGATAAATATCGTTGTAATGCATTTTATCCCGTCAACACAGTGCATATGTGCCATGAAACACGGTGCCGTGAAACCTTTTTGATATCCCGTTCATACGACCTAATCACTGCATATGAATATGTGCGGTTGTCATACTAGTAGCTTCTCCGATTTTGAGGATGCGGCTGGGGTTATTTTTTGCATTTTAAAGCTATTTGTAGTGTTGACGAGATAAATAGAATAGTATGTTAGTTCCGTGAATGGGAAAAATATCTGGCACGCCAGATATTTTTTCCCATTCACGACACTAACCCAGGGATTCCGCTGGCGATCGCCACTTTCGCAATTGGCGATAAAAATAAACAATTGGCGATAAAAAAAATTACAATTTTCGAAAAAGAAATAAAGAAAACATTTTTTTTTTTGTGTTGATTTTTGTTTCGAAAATTGTAATTTTTTATCGCCAATTGTTTTATTTTTTTTGAAGTGGCGATTTTTTTATTTTCCCCAGCGGAACCCCTGCTAACCTACTACTATTTGTACAAATATTGTGAAGCCTTACCCGGAGATAGGTTCCCTGGAATTCGGACAGATCTCCAAGCTTCTTGAGTTTAATCTCATACGACTGACCTGTAATCACAAGCCACACCTTATATGTGGCTGTCACTGAAGAAATGGGGCTTATGGCATTTGTGACCAGTGTAGCTCCTGATCAAATATCACTCTCTTGTAACCTGATAACGATCTATAGAAGCATGACGGATGATGCATTGATGTAATGGCGAACAGTGCAGATCCTGATCAGATTGTGCGGATGAACAGGCTGATCGGGATCTACATTGGTCGCAAAACCTACAAGCCCCATTTCTCTAGTCACAGCCTCATATTCCTTATCTCAATATGAACAAGGGCATCATTATTATGAAGCTAATCCCCTCGCTGGCAGTCTTGATAATACAAGAATTCCGCCACGGAAGCGGTATCGCGCCTGCCGAGGCATTTAACCGTGAACATTACAAGTAAATAAATGACCTTCACCTTGACAATTTGGATGTGGGGGTGTGCGTAATGAAGCATCATCCCTAGAAAAACATTGATGTGAAATATTATCAAAGTCTGGCAAGGGGTTAAAGAGATATTGTGAAAAAACAATAACTTTAACGCATTTCTGTTACAAAACCGGTGAACATTACAAGGAAATAAATGACCTTGACCTTGAGAATTTGGATGTGGGGGTGTGCGTAATGAAGCATCATCCGTAGACAAACATTGATGTGAAATATTATCAAAGTCTGGCAAGGGGTTAAAGAGATATTGTGAAAAAACAATAATTTTAATGCATTTCTGTTACAAAACCGGTGAACATTACAAGTAAATAAATGACCTTGACCTTGACCTTGAGAATTTGGATGTGGGGGTGTGCGTAATGAAGCATCATCCCTAGACAAACATTGTTGTGAAATATTATCAAAGTCTGGCAAAGGGGTTAAAGAGATATTGTGAAAAAACAATAACTTCAACACATTTCTGTTACAAAACCGGTGAACATTACAAGTAAATAAATGACCTTGACCTTGAGAATTTGGATGTGGGGGTGTGTGTAATGAAGCATCATCCCTAGACAAAGATTGATGTGAAATATTATCAAAGTCTGGCAAGGGGTTAAAGAGATATTGTGAACAAGAAATGCGTCTGTCGATCACGGATGCCACCTGCAGCATATTTGAGAAACTGTGACAAATTGGTTAACCGAAAAGTGTGACGGACGGACAGACGGACGTTCTTACATTACTATACTTATGTGGCTTATCACATGTTAAATATTAGCCACATAAAACGATTTTTAGCCACATAAAAGGATTATTTAGGTGGCTAATTGTAACCAACCCTATCCTTTACCAAGTCCATAACCCTGTGGGGCTAGCCACATAAGTACCCTAATAAGACAGACGGACGGACGGACGGACGGATGGACGTTCTTACAAATGGATACTTATGTGGCTTATCACATGTTAAATATTAGCCACATAAAACGATTTTTAGCCACATAAAATGATCTTTTAGGTGGCTAATTGTAACCAACCCTATCCTTTACTAAGTCCATAACCCTGTGGGGCTAGCCACATAAGTACCCTAATGTGTGCCCGGACGGACGGACGGACGGACGGACGTTCTTACATTAGGGTACTTATGTGGCTTATCACATGTTAAATATTAGCCACATAAAACGATTTTTAGCCACATAAAACGATTTTTTAGGTGGATAATTGTAACCAACCCTATCCTTTAACAAGTCCATAACCCTGTGGGGCTAGCCACATAAGTACCCTAATGTGTTCCCGGACGGACGGACGGACGGACGTTCTTACAGTACTATACTTATGTGGCTTATCACATGTTAAATATTAGCCACATAAGTACCCTAATGTGTGCCCGGACGGACGGACGGACGAACTTACATTTCGGACCTTAGGGGTACTTGCTATATAAAAGATCAAAGGAAATACCCCGTAAGACACAATAGGCTTACGGGGTACGGATTAAGTTCCATTGTGTTCTAACCCTAACCCATTGTCTTAGGCCACGCCCCCTACCCCATAAGTATCCTAATGTGTGCCCGGACGAACAGACGGACGGACACGGACGGACGGACGGACGGACGGTCCAAACACAATAACTTTAACGCATTTGCCTTATAAAAAAAAACATACGACGCGGACGAGGACGACGCGGACGACGCGGACGGAAAAAGCGCCGACTATAGTCGCGCCTCTGCTAAAGTAGGCGCGACAAAAAGTAGATGCATGTCGCGCCTGCCGAGGCTTTTATGGTATAACGAAAAACTTTAACCAAACACTTTAACTCGGAGGCACGTTTGTACTGACATATGCCAATGTGCCGACTATACCGCGCTGTCAGCAAGCGGGAGCGACAAAAACGCAGTTGCCTTACAAACAAGGTGAAACATAAGTCCTCAGTGACCTCGACATTGGACAGTTGGATATGTGTCATATGCAAAAGAAAGCACCATCCATAGACACACATTGTGGCCAAATATTATCAAAATTGATGCAGCGGTTCATAAGTTATTGAAAAATGAAAGGTGTTACTAACGTACATACATAGACTAACGTTATATCCCCTCTTGGCTATCGGCGAGGGGACAAAAACAGAAATACATTGGTATCAGCATATTAACCCATTACATCCCGGGTATGGAAGGCGTTCGAGCCAATTCCCACCCTTAAATATAAGCCGAATGAATGAATGAACATGCTGAAGCTGCACTATTTTTCATATAGTAATTCCCTTAATTATGCACAGAAGTATCAGTGTTTTCTCCAGAGTGCGTTCTCACGTTTTTGGCGTAGTAAAATCGTCAGTGACGCAACAAAATTTCTATATTGAGTTTTCCATGACGCAAGTACTTTTTTTAATAAAGGCTGGTTATTTTTACGTCTGACAAGCCCGCAAGGCGAGTAAAATAATCCAGCTGATATGCCGTTACTTTTAGAACATGAAATTGTGATGTTTGTTTACAAAAGATTGTCAGTGAAAATGGTTGTAAGCTGCATCGCTATTGGTGAGCAACAATCCTAAAGTCAAATATCATTGGTCTGCATGCCAATAGCCAATCAAATATCGCGTTTTATAAACTACATGCATCCGAATTTTGAAACGATAACTTTCGTTTGTTTCCGTAATGACCGCCCTCAATATAACGTGTAGCAGTTTTTCCACACTAGCGACACCTGTCAGGACTTTTTCATTGGATACACTTTTGAAGTTTATAATTAATTTATTCACAAAGGTTAATACACTTTCCTAATAAGGAAATCGGCTAATATTGATTCGAGGAATAGTTTTAATCCTTCAGAAGTCGGTTCAGATATACACGTTAGTGAAATATCATCCGCAAGTGACAATGAGACCATCGACAACGAAAACATCGGCGATTATGATGGACACGAGTCACAACATTTTTCGGACATTGCGGTGTATATTTTTTTTGGAAAATCCAACTTCAAAGTTATAGTTTTGCATATTTAACAATTTAACAAAACATTGACATTGATTTACGATCAAAAGTGAATTTTAAGCTGAAAGAAAAATGGCCTCATCGATGGACACCCGAGCAAGTCGCCCCCACACCGTTTCGGACGTAGTAATGAATTTGTGAGAAATGATAATGTCACTGTTTTACGTTATTTTAAATATATTAATTGGTAATATAAATTAATTATAATAGGTAATAGTATCTGTTGACGGCCCTGTGCAATAAAATATACATATACTGTAGTGTATTAATTCCATTTGCTGGAATCAAAGTACCATATATGGCAAAGTACAGCTTGCATACAGTCATTCAAATGACACAGAACGATATAATGTGAATAAAAATAAATCAATATTGTTTTTCTTTTAATTTATTCCTTATGACCCATAAATTTCAGGTTTTACCCCCATAATTTTGTACAAGGGGTCAACTATGACCCCCAAAATTTGAACTCTGAAGTATATGTTGTTGCCACCCATTTGAACCGACTCGACGAGACATAAAGATAATATGTGAATACGAGCCTTGATTAAGGTAGGTGAGTGTTTCCTCATTCACTTTAACTGCCGGCGACGTCGCAGCTCCTAGAATGTACTGGAACCTACAAATAGACATAAATACTGGAACATGCGGATAGACACACATATTGAAACAAACACATATTGGAACATGCGGATAGACACATATACTGGAACATGCGGATAGACACAAATACTGGAACATGCGGATAGACACAGATACTGGAACATGTGGATAGACACAAATACTGGAACATGCGAATAGACACACATATTGGAACATGCTGATAGACACAAATACTGGAACATGCGGATAGACACACATACTGGAACATGCGGATACACAAATACTGGAACATGCGGATAAGACACAAATACTGGAACATGCGAACAGACACACATACTGGAACATGCGGATAGACACAAATACTGTAACATGCGGATAGACACACATACTGGAACATGCGGATAGACACAAATACTGGAACATGTGGATAGACACACATACTGGAACATGCGGATAGACACATACTGGAACATGCGGATAGACACACATATTGGAACATGCGGATAGACACAAATACTGGAACATGCGAATAGACACACATACTGGAACATGCGGATAGACACAAATACTGGAACATGCGAATAGACACAAATACTGGAACATGCGGATAGACACAAATACTGGAACATGCGAATACACACATACTGGAACATGCGGATAGACACACATATTGGAACATGCGGATAGACACACATATTGGAACATGCGGATAGACACAAATACTAAACATGTTTTCCGACCTATTATTTTCTTATATACGCCGCAAATTTCAAAATTACAATGCGGTTAACCTATTTCTAATGCACTCCTTCACTGTTTTTCAAACTTTATCGAGTCTAGTTGGAAAATCGTACCGGATTGCAAGCTGGTTGAGCAGGTCATACCGGACGGATCACACAAATAATTTTCTACGAAGGAAATAGTTCCAACACAATTACATGATATTAGCATTCTTTGCATGAATGTATTATATACTTTATGTTGCTTATTTCATTATTTTTCAATAATAAAAGCAATAAATTTGTCGTTAGAATTGTAATTGCCTTATTTACTACTTTGAGCTGTTAATGTCACTCCAGTGCGATCTCTTAGCAACAATATTTCAATGGCGGCTGCCTGTCGAACTTCCTGATGTTGATAAATATTGTGATAACTTGTCTAATCATTCGTGATATACTACCATTTGAGATGCAAGATTACACAGGATGTTTGTGTGAATGATCTATTACTGCCAAAACATATGAAACGTGATCAACGGTGAGATATTTGCAATATTTATTTGCCGTACGCTTCGGACAAAGCAACTTTCGGACCAGGTCACCAGGACGTTTTGGACCAGAACGTTTCAGATGCAAGCCAGCTGTGTCTTTGACAATAATACCAGAATACCACTTGGGACGTTTTATGTGAGTTACCCCATGTTTTGGTTGTCATTATATAGCAGAGTAAATTGACCGACCTCAAACTTAGTATTGGCATAGGAATACATATTGAAATAATTTTCATCAACACTAATATACCTGTAATGTATGACCATCAGCCAATCAGATTGCGTGATATTTCTAGAGTGCATTAGAAGATACAGTCGAACCTATGCTAAAGACCACCTCAGAATAGCAATCACCTGGCTGTAAAGGCCACACCTTTGTTGTCCCGATGGCACAATTACTATACAAGAAACGAGGCAAAGCCACGAAGGCATAAACACTTGGATAACATAATTATACCCATTTTTTGTAGACTAGATGGCCGTGGCCTGCATGTCGCGGCTTGGGGCGAGGCATGGACACTAAAAAAATAGATATAGTAGATGGAAAAACTTTAACGAAAAAACTTTAACCGGACACACGGACGTACGGACGGACGTATGCCAAAATGCAGACGATATCCCGCTTTCTGCAAGCGGGTGCGACAATGATGATAAACACCCATGTGAAGTATCAAGGTAATGGGTGAAGTAGTTGCAGAGATATAGTACACAAAAAAAATTAACAAAAAAATTCAAAGTAATTTGACCTTGACATTGGGCACAGGGGCCGCACGGTTGGGGGGTAGAATGAAAATATGGATGATGATAAACACCCATGTGAAGTTTCAAGGTAATGGGCGAAGCAGTTGCAGAGATATAGTATAACAAAAAACTTTTAACCAAAAAACTTTAACCAGACGTACGTTAAAAAGTTAACGTTGAAAATGGCTAAGTCAATTACGTAGAAATAATAGGTGAAGGTAAAACAAATGGTCACATGTTGGATAGTTTTATGTGGTAGGCACCCCTCGGTTATGAAGCTGTGAAAGTTTGGTGGTCCTAGGTGGTACAGTACCAAAGAAATGGACTTAAACACGAAAACTTAACATTGTAAACGCGAAAACTTAACATTGAAAATGGCTAAGTCGACTGCGCGGAAAAAATGGGTCAAGTTAAAAAAAAAAGTAACATGTTGGATAGTGATATGTGGTGGGCACCCCTTGATTATGAAGCTGTGAAAGTTTGGTAGTCCTAGGTGGTACAGTAACAAAGAAATGGACTCAAACACGAAAACTTAACATTGAAAATGGCTAAGTCGACTGAGCGGAAAAAATGGGTCAAGTTAAAAAAAAAGTAACATGTTGGATAGTGATATGTGGTGGGCACCCCTAGATTATGAAGCTGTGAAAGTTTGGTGGTCTTAGGTGGTACAGTAACAAAGAAATGGACTCAAACACGAAAACTTAACATTGATTGTGGACGCCGCCCGCCGCCCGCCGCCCGCCGCCCACCGCCCGCCGCCCGCCCGCACGGCTTTCGCCAATCCAATAGCCTGGATTTTTTTTTTTTTTTTAAAATGCTAAAAAAGTAACATGTTGGATAGTAATATGTGGTGGGCACCCCTCGATTATGAAGGTGTGAAAGTTTGGTGGTCCTAGGTGGTACAGTAACAAAGAAATGGACTCGAACACGAAAACTTAACATTGTAAACGCGAAAACTTAACATTGAAAATGGCTAAGTCCACTGCGCGGAAAAAATGGGTCAAGTTAAAAACAAGAAACGAGGCAAAGCCACGAAGGCCAGGTTTTTTCCAAGCATAGACACTTGGATAACATAATTATACCCACTTTTTGTAGACTAGATGGCCGTGGCCTGCATGTCGCGCCTTGGGGCGAGGCATGGACACTAAAAAAATAGATATAGTAGATGGAAAAACTTTAACCAAAAAACTTTAACCGGACACACGGACGAACGGACGACGATATCGCGCTTTCCGCAAGCAGGTGTGACAATGATGATAAACACCCATGTGAAGTATCAAGGTATTGGGTGAAGCAGTTGCAGAGATATAGTACACGAAAAAACTTTAACAAAAAAAGTCAAAGTAATTTGACCTTGACATTGGGCAGAGGATCACGCTTTCCGCAAGCAGGTGCAACAATGATGATAAACACCATGTGAAGTATCATCAAGGTATTGGGTGAAGCAGTTGCAGAGATATAGTACACGAAAAAAACTTTAAACAAAAAAAATTCAAGTAATTGACCTTGACATTGGGCAAAGGATCGCGCTTTCCGCAAGCAGGTGCGACAATGATGATAAACACCCATGTGAAGTATCAAGGTATTGGGTGAAGCAGTTGCAGAGATACAGTACACGAACAAACTTTAACAAAAAAATTCAAAGTAATTTGAACTTGACATAGGGCACAGGATCGCGCTTTCCGCAAGCAGGTGCGACAATGATGATAAACACCCATGTGAAGTATCAAGGTATTGGGTGAAGCAGTTGCAGAGATATAGTACACAAAAAAAAATTTAACAAAAAAAGTCAAAGTAATTTGACCTTGACATTGGGCACAGGATCACGCTTTCCGCAAGCAGGTGCAACAATGATGATAAACACCCATGTGAAGTATCAAGGTATTGGGTGAAACAGTTGCAGAGATATAGTACACGAAAAAACTTTAACAAAAAAATTCAAAGTAATTTGACCTTGACATTGGGCACAGGATCGCGCTTTCCGCAAGCAGGTGCGACAATGATGATAAACACCCATGTGAAGTATCAAGGTATTGGGTGAAGCAGTTGCAGAGATATAGTACACGAAAAAACTTTAACAAAAAAATTCAAAGTAATTTGACCTTGACATTGGGCATAGGATCGCGCTTTCCGCAAGCAGGTGCGACAATGATGATAAACACCCATGTGAAGTATCAAGGTATTGGGTGAAGCAGTTGCAGAGATATAGTACACGAAAAAACTTTAACAAAAAAATTCAAAGTAATTTGACCTTGACATTGGGCACAGGATCGCGCTTTCCGCAAGCAGGTGCAACAATGATGATAAACACCCATGTGAAGTATCAAGGTATTGGGTGAAGCAGTTGCAGAGATATAGTACACGAAAAAACTTTAACAAAAAAATTCAAAGTAATTTGACCTTGACATTGGGCACAGGGGCCGCACGGTTGGGGGTTAGAATGAAAATATGGATGATGATAAACACCCATGTGAAGTTTCAAGGTAATGGGCGAAGCAGTTGCAGAGATATAGTATAACGAAAAAGTTTTAAAACCAAAAAACTTTAACTAGACGTACGTTAAAAAGTTAACGTTGAAAATGGCTAAGTCAATTACTTAGAAATAATAGGTGAAGGTAAAAAAATGGTCACATGTTGGATAGTTGTATGTGGTAGGCACCCCTTGGTTATGAAGCTGTGAAAGTTTGGTGGTCCTAGGTGGTACAGTACCAAAGAAATGGACTTAAACACGAAAACTTAACATTGTAAACGCGAAAACTTAACATTGAAAATGGCTAAGTCGACTGTGCGGAAAAAATGGGTGAAGTTAAAAAAAAAAGTAACATGTTGGATAGTGATATGTGGTGGGTACCCCTTGATTATGAAGCTGTGAAAGTTTGGTGGTCCTAGGTGGTACAGTACCAAAGAAATGGACTTAAACACGAAAACTTAACATTGTAAACGCGAAAACTTAACATTGAAAATGGCTAAGTCGACTACGCGGAAAAAATGGGTCAAGTTAAAAAAAAAGTAACATGTTGGATAGTGATATGTGGTGGGCACCCCTTGATTATGAAGCTGTGAAAGTTTGGTGGTCCTAGGTGGTACAGTAACAAAGAAATGGACTCAAACACGAAAACTTAACATTGATTGTGGACGCCGCCCGCCGCCCGCCCGCCGCCCGCCCGCCCGCCCAAGCCGCCCCCGCCCGCCGCCCGCGGCTTTCGCCAATCCAATAGCCTGGATTTTTTTTCAAAAAACCTGGCTAAAAAAGTAACATGTTGGATAGTAATATGTGGTGGGCACCCCTTGATTATGAAGCTGTGAAAGTTTGGTGGTCATGGGTGGTACAGTAACAAAGAAATGGACTCAAATACGAAAACTTAACATTGATTGTGGACGCCGCCCGCCCGCCCGGCTTTCGCCAATCCAATAGCCTGGATTTTTTTCTCAAAAAACCTGGCTAATAAATGAACCTGGGAATAAAAACCACCTATGAACCAAGGCCAGATTTTTTACTTTCCATGGCTGGACATTGTATACTATTTCTAGCAAGTACCATTTCCCTGAGAAGATGTAAATCGAACCTACAGAGGGACTAAAATATTCTACAGCAAATTGATTATTGTGATGCAATAAATGTGAAAAGTGTTTAACAGCAACAGTTAATGTCATATAGAGACAGGTCCTCAGTTTCAAGTCTCATCCGAAAGACAAGTTAGATGGAACTACTAGGAGCATATTTGTTCATGCCTAGGGCAGTGACCGAAACAATGACCTCCGGATTTGAAATCCAATGGTTTACCAGAAGACCATAAACCCCTCGCTCCATGCTGTAAGCACTGGATTACATGTTTTCTGAGCACATCCACCAAATTTAGGCTCAACTAGAAAGTAACCAAGGTAAATAATTATGTAAATATTGCAAGTGTATGTCAAGGTCAAACGAATGTCATTTGATTCACAATGTGTGCACGGTTCAACGTGCGCATAACTGGCTCATGATAGTGTGTAAGTATGGCTGTAGGCCCAATCCTATAATTCCTATTGAAGGTAAAAATGATAACCTTGTGACAGACAGAGTGGCATAAAAATCAGGCAGTTTGATTGGCCGCAGATCAGCAGCTGATTGAGCACAGATCAGCAGCTCAGCCGCAATCAACCATACTTCCAGATATTGAGTGTGAGAACTGAGCTTTCTGTTGGATTGCTCAAGAGAAAGACGGACTCCAGTTCAAACAATTAAATTCAAGAACCAGCAGTTAAGAGGCCATGTTAACACCTGTCCCCCAATAAGCTTGGATGGTAACTGAATCTGTAGATATGTGTTAACCATTTCAACACAACAGACCTCTATCATGTTTGCAACTGGAGAAAGTGAGCAGGGGCTTACATATAGCCCCGGCCACCGCCTGGACCCACAAATAAAAACTTAAAGTAATTTGACCTTGACCTTGGACATGAAAGCAGCATGGGTGTGGTATGGCATTAAAACATGGATGATGATAAAGAAGTATATGAAGTGTTTGAAGTCAATCCAACTTACCGTTGCAGAGATAATGGCACCCGAAAAATTTAACGCAAAACTTATGTATGCAAATTTCTAAGTAATTTGACATTGACCTTGGACATGAAGGCCGCATGGGTGTGGTATGGAATGAAAATATGGATGATGATAAGGAAGTATACAAAGTTTGAGGTCAATCCGACTTACAGTTACAGAGATAATGGGTACCGAAAAACATAACGTAGACAGATATAAATATTGCAAATAGACGGACAGACAAACGGACGGACGGAATTACGAATACTATATACCCCTCGACATACTTCGTATGGCGGGGGTATTAACAGTGTAGATCCAGATGAAACGGCTCGTAACAAGCTGTCTCATCAGGATCTTCACTGGCATGAGTGCAACAAAGAAGCAAATGCGACTTACGGTTACAGAGATAGTAGGTATCTGAAAACTTTAATGCAAATTTTTACAAAAATTTAACGCAAACTTCTAAGACATTTGACATTGACCTTGGGCACAGGGGCCGCATGAGTGGAATACAACATGAATATATGGATGATGACTAATAAGCATATGAAGTTTCAAGTCCATTTGACTTAGGACTTCAGAGATATAAGGTATTTAAAAACTTTAACGCAGATTTCGGACGGACCGACGGACTGACGTCATTGTGATCACTGTCTCGGACTCAACAAAAACAAACTTACCCATTGTCGAGATTCTCTTGCTTAAACACAGGGAGTGCCAGTAGTGCTTCACTGAAAATATAACCATGGATAGTTCAAAGAAATGTTCAGTACAAGTACAGAAAAGTTCCACCTTTACTACCGCCCGTTATGGAGACCATCCCATTAATATGACGCATTTTCAAAGAAATGTTTTATTTACTCTTTCTACCCTGCTATTCCGTATTATAACCACTTTTGTCAGCCCTGATGTGTCAAAATGTACTGTTTTAGTGTTCGTTATTACGACCGTTATTACGACCGTTATTACGACCGTGGTACCAATATATCTGTTGTACCTGGTGGTAAATTAGCAACGCGAGACAATTTTATGAAAATAGAAAAATTTATCACACCCGGAAAACAAACTGCCAATTTCAACGCATTAAGCTTAATCGTTGTTATAAAGATGTGTGACGATATGGTTTGCACTAATTGCGGATTAAAAACCATTTGCTGACTCTATTACATTGGCATAGCACACTACGCAGTTGAATTAATCGATTGACAAGTGTTCATTACTAGATGGCCACGGCCCACATGTCGCACCCGACGAGGTTAATAATACCAGTATACCGAAAAACTTTAACCAAAGGAAAAAAAAGATTTAACCAAAAACTTTAACCCGGACGCACATACATACGTACGGACGTATGTACGCCAATGTGCCGACTATATTGCGCTGTCCGCAAGCGGGTGCGACAAAAATGTGTCATTCGCGTGGGCCAGTACTCGGAGGGTATGAAAAATTTCAATCTATTTGCGACTGTGACAAGAACAAGAGCTGTAGGAGAACAGCATAGCTCGACTACGAGGGTTGTCGATGTACACATAGCTTGACAAACAAGGTGGCCGCGGCCTGCATAAAAACCTTAACCAAGGGAAATTAAGTAAGTAATTCAAGGTTAAATGTAGGTCAATGTCAGATATAGGTCAGGGGTTATTGATGTACATCACTAGGAGATGAAGTTTTCCAAGTATGGTTGCTGTAGGCCCAGGAGTATTCCATATACAAGCTTGACTAAAAACCTTAACCAAGGGGAATTAACTAAGTAATTCAATGTTAAATGTAGGTCAAGGTCAAATATAGGTCAGGGGTTGTTGATGAACATCACTAGATGAAGTTGTCCAAGTATGGTTGGTGTAGGGCCAGGAGTATTCCATCTACAAGCTTGACTAAAAACCTTAACCAAGGGGAATCAATTAAGTAATTCAAGAGGAAATGTAGGTCAAGGTCAAATATTGATCAGGGGTTATTGATGTACATCCCTATGAGAAAAGGTTGTCCAAGTATGGTGTCTTTATGCACAATAGTATTCCATGTACAAGCTTGACTAAAAATTAACCAAGGGGAATTAACTGAGTAATTCAAGGTTAAATGTAGGTCAAGGTAAAATATAGGTCAGGGGTTGTTGATGTACATCACTAGGAGATGAAGTTGTCCAAGTATGGTGGGTGTACGGCCAGGAGTATTCCATATACAAGCTTGACTAAAAACCTTAACCAAGGCGTGACGGTGACGCCGACACCGGGGTGACTACATAAGCTCTAACTATTCTTTGAATAGTCGAGCTAAAAATGAAGTTGGTGGCATTTGTGACCGGTTTACTGATGATCTGCTGGCAGTCTCCTGCACAGACTGATACCGAATTATACCATTTATTAGAAACATAAACAGATAAATGAATACAGTAGTGACAATTATAATTTGCCATACTTTAACCCCAATAAGTCACATTATATTACCAGAGTTAATGACCACCTGTTTGACAGGAAATTGAAAATCAATATCTGCATTGTAAACCTGGCTAATTATAAGTATATGTATGTTATTGTTTAAGTAACTAAATGCTGCAGTTGCTCGTGCTCCCTCGAGTTTAATTCCCCAAAAATCCAGTATGTTAACAATGACTTATACTTATTGTATATCAACTGATAAAATATATATATGTACAATAAAAACAAACTATTTTCGTGTACAATGCACATGTAAAGAGATGAGCAAACATGTTTTAATGTTGAATTTCTTAACTATTGCTTTTTATGTTCTATCCTCATTAGCATTTTGGTCTTATTAGGGATTTTGTCTGTTTACCGAGTTCCGGTAATAAGACCACTTGCTAATGAGACCACTTTTCTTCTTAAGTGGTCTTAATAGAGGGAACTTTCCTGTACCTGTCATAAAGTACCTATTCTCATGTATTTGCTCTGAGGTAGGCATTGGGTAAGTGCATTCAATTAAATGGCCCATGATTGTTCTCTGCGATAGACCTTGGGTAAATGCATTCAACCAAATGGGTCATATAGTTGCTATGGGATAGGCCTTGTGTTAACGCATTCAATCAAATGACCCATGTATTTCCTCTGGGATAGGCCTTGGTTAGTTAAACACATTCAAACACATGGCCCATGTATTTGCTCTGGGATAGGCCTTGGTTAAACACATTCAAACACACGGCCCATGTATTTCCTCTGGGATAGGCCTTGGTTAAACACATTCAAACACATGGCCCATGTATTTCCTCTGGGATAGGCCTTGGTTAAACACATTCAAACACAGGGCCCATATTTTCCTGATAGGCCTTGGTTAAACACATTCAAACACACGGCCCATGTATTTCTCTGGATAGGCCTTGGTTAAACACATTAAACACACACCGGTTACGGGACATTCAAACACACGGCCCATGTATTTTCCTCAGGATAGGCCTTGGTTAAACACATTCAAACACACGGCCCATGTATTTCCTCTGGGATAGGCCTTGGTTAAACACATTCAAACACACGGCCCATGTATTTCCTCTGGGATAGGCCTTGGTTAAACACATTCAAACACACGGCCCATACCCACCCACGGCCCATGTATTTCCTCTGGATAGGCCTTGGTTAAACACATTCAACGGCCCATGACAGCCAAACGGCCCATGTATTTCCTCTGGGATAGCCTTGGTTAAACACATTAAACACACGCCCCATGTATTTCCTCTGGGATAGGCCTTGGTTAAACACATTCAAACACACGGCCCATGTATTTCCTCTGGGATAGGCCTTGGTTAAACACATTCAAACACACGGCCCATGTATTTCCTCTGGGATAGGCCTTGGTTAAACACATTTCAAAACACACGCCCATGTATTTCCTCTGGGATAGGCCTTGGTTAAACACATTCAAACACATGGCCCATGTATTTCCTCTGGGATAGGCCTTGGTTAAACCGGCCCATGTATTTCCTCTGGGATAGGCCTTGGTTAAACACATTCAAACACACGGCCCATGTATTTCCTCTGGGATAGGCATTGGTTAAACACATACAAACACACGGCCCATGTATTTCCTCTGGGATAGGCCTTGGTTAAACACATTCAAACACACGGCCCATGTATTTCCTCTGGGATAGGCCTTGGTTAAACACATTCAAACACATGGCCCATGTATTTGCTCTGGGATAGGCCTTGTTAAACACATTCAAACACATGGCAATGCCTTGGGATAGGCCTTGGTTAAACACATTCAAACACATGGACCCATGTATTCCTCTGGGATAAGGACATTGGAAACACTCAAACACACCGGCCCATGTATTTTTCTCTGGGATAGGCCTTGGTTAAACACATTCAAACACACGGCCCGTGTATTTGCTCTGGGAGAGGTATTGGGTTAACAAATTCACACATGGCCCATGTACCTTTCATACAAACACACGGCCCATGTTTTTCTCTGGGATAGGCCTTGGTTAAACACATTCAAACACACGGCCCATGTAGCTTACTCTGGGTAGGCATTGGTTAAACACATTCACACACGAGGCCCATGTATTTGCTCTGGGATAGGCCTTGGTTAAACACATTCAAACACACGGCCCATGTATTTGCTCTGGGATAGGCCTTGGTTTAAACACATTCAAACACGGCCCATGTATGTTGGCATTGCCTGGATAGGCCTTGTTAAACACATTCAAACACATGCCCATGATTTGCTCTGGGATAGGCCATTGGTTAAACACATTCAAACACACGGCCCATGTAATTTCTCTGGGTAGGCCTTGGTTAAACACTTCAAACACGGCCATGTATTTCCTCTGGATAGGCTGGTTAAACACATTCAAACACACGGCCCATGTATTTCCTCTGGGATAGCCTTGGGGTTAAACACATTCAAACACACGGCCCATGTATTTCCTCTGGGATAGGCCTTGGTTAAACACATTCAAACACACGGCCCATGTATTTCTCTGGGATAGGCCTTGGTTAAACACATTCAAACTTACAGCCCATGTATTTGCTCTGGGATAGGCCTTGGTTAAACACATTCAAACACACGGCCCGTGTATTTGCTCTGGGAGAGGTATTGGGTTAACAAATTCAAACACATGGCCCATGTATTTCCTCTGGGATAGGCCTTGGTTAAACACATTCACGGCCCATGTTTTTGCTCTGGGATAGGCCTTGGTTAAACACATTCAAACACACGGCCCATGTATTTGCTCTGGGATAGGCCTTGGTTAAACACATTCAAACACACGGCCCATGTATTTGCTCTGGGATAGGCCTTGGTTAAACACATTCAAACACACGGCCCATGTATTTTGCTCTGGAAAACCCTAGTCTACCACATTCAAACACACGGCCCATGTATTTGCTCTGGGATAGGCCTTGGTTAAACACATTCAAACACACGGCCCATGTATTTCCTCTGGGATAGGCCTTGGTTAAACACATTCAGGCACACGGCCCATGTATTTCCCTCTGGAGGCCCTTGGTTAAACACATTCAAACACACAATGTATTTTCCCACTGGGGATAGGCCTTGGTTAAACAATTCAAAACATACCAGCCATAGTATTTGCCTCTGGGATAGCCTTGGTTAAACACATTCAAACACACGGCCCGATGTATTTTGCTCTGCCCGGATTTAGGTATTGGTTAAAACAATTCAACACCCAACATTTTTGGCCCATGGTAAATTTTCTTCTGGGATAGGCCTTGGTTAAACACATTCAAACGGCCATGTTTTTTTGCTCTGGGAAGGCCTTTGGCTAAACCACATTCAAACAACACGCCCCATGTTATTTGCTCTGGGATAGGCCTTGGTTAAACACAATTCAAACACACACGGCCCATGTATTTGCTCTGGTAGGCCCTTAGGTTAAACACTTCAAACACACGGCCCATGTATTTGCTCTGGGATAGGCTTGGTTAAACACATTCAAACACACGGCCCATGTATTTGCATTGCTCTGGGATAGGCCTTGGTTAAACACATTCAAACACACGGCCCATGTATTTGCTCTGGGATAGGCCTTGGTTAAACACATTCAAACACACGGCCCAAGTATTTGCTCTGGGATAGAAAGGCCCAAGTATTTGCTCTGGGAATAGGCCTTGGTTAAACACATTCAAACACATGGCCCATGTATTTGCTCTGGGAGAGGTATTGGGTTAACACATTCAAACACACGGCCCATGTATTTGCTCTGGGAGAGGTATTGGGTTAACACATTCAAACACACGGCCCATGTATTTGCTCATCTTGGGTATAGGCCCATGGTTAAACACATTCAAACACACGGCCCATGTATTTGCTCTGGGAGAGGTATTGGATCAACAAATTCAAACACATGGCCCATGTACTTGCTCTGGGATAGGCCTTGGTAAAACACATTCAAACACACGGCCCATGTATTTGCTCCGGGAGAGGTTTTTGGTTAACACATTCAAACACACGGCCCATGTATTTGCTCTGGGATAGGCCTTGGTTAGTCATATTCAAACACATGTCCCATGTATTTGCTCTGGGAGAGGTATTGGGTTAACACATTCAAACACACGGCCCATGTATTTGCTCTGGGAGAGGTATTGGATTAACAAATTCAAACACACGGCCCATGTATTTGCTCTGGGAGAGGTATTGGATTAACAAATTCAAACACACGGCCCATGTATTTGCTCTGGGATAGGCCTTGGGTAAATGCATTTAAACACACGGCTCATGTATTTGCTCTGAGATAGGCCTTGAGTTAACGAATTCAACCAAACGGCCCATGTATTTTATATGTGATAGGCCTCGAGTTATCTGGGATGGGCCTTGGGTAAATGCATTTAACTAAACAGCCCATGTGCATCTGTACAGCAATATCAGGATCTGAACTGTTCGCCATTGCATCAATGAAACATCCGTCATGCTTCTAACATGCAGTATGAATAGTTATTACACTAGTGTAGTATGATTTTTATTACACTGTTATTAACTTGTGAAAGCCTATTTTATGCAATAAATCCAGTTATCTATTGGTAGAAATAAAATACTACCGGTATATTGATTTGAAATGAGAGAGATTAATACTCTTTAGACATAGAGTCTGTCCCCGCCCCTAGCCTATTTTAGCATGGCGCCATGACCAAATTTGGTGGAGCCATTCTGCAGTACAATATTACAATTTGCTGAGACATCATCATTATCATCATTATTCAGCCAAATATTGAAATATGAAAGTGAATGGGTTTAACATCCCAGAAACAGATATGGTCATTTAGGTCTCACGGGACAGTTCGCGGCTAGCTTTAAAAAGGGGGTGGACGATTTTCTATATACTTCACTACCAACCCTGCAAGTTACACTAGTGTGTCTAGAAAAATAGGTTATGAATATTTCTTGACTTTCGGAGGCTCAAGTAGGTGTATTGTTTAGAGCGTTTCATAATTAAGATATTTTTCGGGCATTTGTAGCGACCCCGCTTTGGAATCATTTTCAGAAAATGGTGTGGTGTTACAAGTGATAGAACAAGTCATAACAAAGCCTCTGTGCCTCATATTTTCATGAAAACAATTTAAACAAATTCAGTTGTGCTGAAATTTTGGCCAAAAATAGGTGGGTGGGGTAACTTTGTAAAAAATTAAATGTACACATCTGATGCGGTTACTGCATTTTTATTGTTGCGAGCAATTTGTACTTCAATTGAGAGTATTTTTTCAATATTTGTCGCAAGAGCCTCCATAACTGATTGTCAGAGGTGTCACCCTTAGAAAAGCCGTCAATTTTGGCTATTTTCAACTGTCCAGTGATGCCTTATGAATGGGACATCTACAGTCTCATCCAAAAGATCAGTGGGATGGAAATACTAAGAAAGTATTTTTTCATGCTTAAGGCGAGGTTTGAACCCACAACCTCCGGATTGGAAGTCAGATGTTCTAACCCCTAGACCACAACCCATCCCTAAGAAAAAACAAAGCTTATCTGGAGCCCTGCATAAAGGTTGCTAGCACTCGGAGCTACAGACCTCATGTTGTAGGTCTCGGAGCCCAGCTCGGCCCCCAGGCCCGATAGAGAGCCATCGAAGTCCGCGGCGAGTCCGCCGTCAATATCCCAGCTGCTGATCGTCGTCGCGGTAACCGCGGTCGGGTGTGACATTTTGGTCCGTTTTCCACCTTGGGAGTTTGGGCTGTTCTGGTCATCTGTGCACGCTGACCAGGTAAAGGACATCTGATTCACCAGACTCGCTACACTTGTGTCACTGAAACACAACAATGGGCACAGGGTTTAAACAGAGCTCCAGATAAGGTGCGTATTGGCGTATTTTACACAATTATTTTAGCTGAATACGCATTGATTATCAAAAGTGGGAGTACAAAATACGCACAGCAATGTGAAAATATGCATTGATTTTCAAATTGAGTAGTAAAAATACTGTCATAAAGTAGAAAATTCACTCAAATAAGTGAATGTTTAAATTTGTTATATTTTTTATCATTTGTTCCCTATTTAGTTATGAAGAAAATCAATAATTAATTTGTAAAAGTAAAATACGCAATGATTTTGAAATCAAGGGGTGTATAGTATGCTTTAGATACAAAGCTCATCTGGAGCTCTGTTTAAAGTTGGGCTCCCATTGATTACACACATATATTTCTTTCTAGGAATTAAGTAAGTGTATAAATGTGTAACTACATGTATATAACCAGTTTGATAAATGAATAGTGCCCGCTATACGGTTATACTAGTTTAGCAAGCTTTAAATTTACGACCCGTGGTTGTATCAGGCTATTTTGTTATGCAAATGAAGCAGGACAATTTTCAATTAAATACGTCATCCGACTAAATATTTTTATCGACATATTCATTGCCCGTTTAAAAAAAAGAAGAGACTCTGAGAGAATAAATAGTTGTTTCCGTTAACATTTTAAGGAAACATATTTATCGCCCCTGACCAAGATTGCTAATTCACGTTTGATATCAAAACTGGAGACGAGACAAAGCCACAAAGGCTGGGTTTTCTTCAAGGCATACACAATTGGATAACAGATAATTGGCCGTGATTGAAACTGAAAACTGTCAGTGGCTTAAGATGGCACAAGAAGCCAGTGTATGACAAAACCTACATGCAGTTGCAGGCTGGAATACATGGATTAGTACAAGATACGAGTGAACATCTGTGCTGTCTGAAGAGTGTTGTCCAATTTAACATTGGTGAAACGGTTCATAAGTTATTGAAAAATGAAAGGTGTTACTAACGTACACACGTGGAATAACGCTATATCCCCTCTTGCCTATCGGCGAGGTGATAATAATATAGGAATGAATGTCTTTTTTGTGGAATTTATCGGGGTATAAACTTGGAAAAGTCGCGGGAATACTGGACGAAGGCCGGAAGGCCTCGTCCAGTATTCCCGCGACTTTTCCAAGTTTATATCCCCGATAAATTCCACAAAAAGGCCATTCATTCCTTATAATTCCAGCATTTGAAATAAATTCATCAAGAAAATGTGTTTATTTTCCGTTTTCTTAAGAATTATTTTAACTGCGCCTGACGGTTACGGAAAGTAGTTCGGCATGGAGTTTACTGGGATATAAATTTTGGACGGAGACTTGCAACGGACCAATCAAATGTTAGGCAATTGTGTAAACATTTTTGTGCTGGAATTATCACTAAATAGTTAGACACCATTTACTTTGGTTAACACATAAAAATATATGGTTTCCCCAAAACAGTGAGTGTGCAAATAGTTAGTGTTACTAGGGCAGTACTGGTTCAATCACAATAACAAAGTATTTGGGTACAATAGGGTTTTCACAAAATAACTAGAATGGATCTAATATGTTAATTTTGCAACCAATCCAATTGTCTAAAATTATTTTCAGACTAGTTCATTTATGGAAAGGGGGTGTTTTTGTTCTCAAAAATATGAAAATTACATGCAAAAATTGCAGATCCTGATGAGACGGCTCATTA
This sequence comes from Conchocele bisecta, assembly GCA_029237695.1. Classification (NCBI taxonomy): domain Eukaryota; kingdom Metazoa; phylum Mollusca; class Bivalvia; order Lucinida; family Thyasiridae; genus Conchocele; species Conchocele bisecta. The sequence continues at coordinate 86,781,693 of CM055270.1, forward strand.
CGAGACGGCTCATTACGAGCGGGCTCATCCAGATCAACTCCACACTATTTGCCAATACCACTATACAGGCCTGTAGTGTTGAAAGGGTAATACAGTCGCACCTGTACTTATGGCCACCTGTATTAAGCGTCTCCCTCCGTTAAGCGGCCATTTTATTTCCCCCCAATGAAAATTACTCTAAAATGCACCTGTATTAAGCGTGAACCTGTCTAACGCGGCCAACAGACAGGCAAAATCGTCCATTTTGCCTCGAAATCCTCGTTTTAGCGGCCATTCTCGGCAAAATATCGGAAATTCTAAAAAAAAAGCTGGGACCAAATTCGTTCAGATAATCCCCATTTCCCACCCAGTGACCTAAATCTCGCTAATTGCAGGCCTGCCAAACTGTTTACAATACCATTTCAATTTGTTTTACGACACCCGATTGTTTGACTAAATTTTCATCACATCATTACGCGATTCACTAAAATCATGCCTACCCGCTGTGACAATAAAAGTCAAGGGTCGATAGTTTCAATAATTCCCCTAGCCAAACATTGCTTCTGGCTACTATAATTGTCAGTTCAAAACACGTGTTATTCTCGTGGCCGAGTTATTTATACAGTACAGCCAATCGCTGGTAAGTAAAGGCAGCCCTTAGTGGCATGATTGACAGGTTACTGTGGCGAAAGATGTCGGCAATATATCTATCAGCGATTGATCATGAACCCGCTATAGTTAACTCCCTCCGAACACTCTAACACATGCAAACACGCGTTTATTTCAACCAAATATGGCTAACTGTATTGTCAGAAAACATGAAAAAGTCTGTAAATATCACGGACAATTTCGGCGATTTCGTACCTACGTAGTTTCGTCCTTTTGCAACTTTTTCCAATCGATGTTAACGTAACCCGATTTTTATGATAATTCAGTTTGGTATTAACTAAATATACAGAATTTATGCACATCCAAGTTCATAAATGATATTTTAAGGGAATTTAAACGGATTAATTTGCATGCATCATAATGTGCAAGTTATAGCGAGCGTGGCATGGGGACTGCTGTTATAAACCGAGCTATGCTGACCGTGGGCCGTTGCCTAACTACATACGCCAGACAAACTGGTGATTTTCGGACGAACTGGTACATCTGTAACAACAAACACGCGATTGACCCATCAAATTATTAAACGTTCCGTTTGATAATCCATTCTATTGTGCATATTGTATTTACATTATCCAGTAGCGGATTCGGGGGTGGGGGGGGGTGTGGGGGGGCTTCAGAAATCCCGATTTTTCTTCTTTTTATTTTGATTTTTTTTTTTTTTTACACAGACGCATTTTGTGTTTGGCATTTCTAATTGACATAGGCGCCGCTTAGATCAATGAGTATTCGAAATTAAAGTAAACACTGTATATCAGTTTGACTGTACATTAATTGTACATATAAATCTATATGGAACAAGTTATAAGTCGGTCCAAGATGAACCTCCATTAAGCACCCACCTGTGTTAAGCAAGCAATTTTGGACTTTCCCATGGCCGCTTGCTTAAGACAAGTTTGACTGTATGTTGGTGCATTGAACTAATGGTGGACTGTTGATTTAATGATGATATGTTTGTTGGTGGTTCATGTCTGTTAAACAGCAAGGTCATATACATGTGCAGATGGCAATGGCGTACCATACGGTCAGCACTGAAATTAAAATAAAAAATTCCGGCCATGAAAGACAGTATCCTGATCTGGTGCCAGACACCCTCACATTCTCCCGAAGTGACTATTGGAAGTCTTATGTATATCTTGTGGATAGAGACCAATTGTCGGTCAACCTGTTCAACACCACAGACCATCCGTCCAATGTTTACAATCACAGTAAAGTTTAAAACCCAGACACAGGCAGTAGCCTATTTCACCAAAATTACAAAGTATACTTATCTAGCAAAGTGTACTTTCAGGGAGTGATCATTTATTTTTCCCGAAATGCATTATTTCATATAGAACTAACGACTGCATATATTTGATGATTAAAAGTATACAGAATAATTATTATACTGAATGTATTATATTATCATTATAAAATAGCTGTGATAATGTAATAAATTCAGTATACGGTAATAACGAGGCAAAGCCACGAAGGCCAGGTTTTTTCCAAGCATGGACACTTGGATAACATAATTATACCCACTTTTTGTAGACTAGATGGCCGTGGCCTGCATGTCGCGCCTTGGGGCGAGGCATGGACACTAAAAAATAGATATAGTAGATGGAAAAACTTTAACAAAAAAACTTTAACCGGACACACGGACGTACGGACGGACGTATGCCAAAATGCCGACGATATCGCGCTTTCCGCAAGCGGGTGCGACAATGATGATAAACACCCATGTGAAGTATCAAGGTATGGGTGAAGCAGTTGCAGAGATATAGTACACGAAAAAACTTTAACAAATAAATTCAAAGTAATTTGACCTTGACATTGCGCACAGGGGCCGCACGGTTGGGGGTTAGAATGAAAATATGGACGATGATAAACACCCATGTGAAGTTTCAAGGTAATGGGTGAAGCAGTTGCAGAGATATAGTACACAAAAAAACTTTAACAAATAAATTCAAAGTAATTTGACCTTGACATTGCGCACAGGGGCCGCACGGTTGGGGGTTAGAATGAAAATATGGATGATGATAAACACCCATGTGAAATTTCAAGGTAATGGGCGAAGCAGTTGCAGAGATATTATAACGAAAAAGTTTTAACAAAAAAATTTAACCAGACGTACGTTAAAAAGTTAACGTTGAAAATGGCTAAGTCAATTACGTAGAAATAATAGGTGAAGGTAAAAAAATGGTCACATGTTGGATAGTTGTATGTGGTAGGCACCCCTTGGTTATGAAGCTGTGAAAGTTTGGTGATCCTAGGTGGTACAGTACCAAAGAAATGGACTTAAACACGAAAACTTAACATTGAAAACGCGAAAACTTAACATTGAAAATGGCTGAGCGGAAAAAATGGGTCAAATTAAAAAAAAAGTAACATGTTGGATAGTGATATGTGGTGGGCACCCCTTGATTATGAAGCTGTGAAAGTTTGGTGGTCCTAGGTGGTACAGTAACAAAGAAATGGACTCAAACACGAAAACTTAACATTGATTGTGGACGCCGCCCGCCCAACCGCCTGCCCGGCTTTCGCCAATCCAATAGCCTGGATTTTTTTTCAAAAAACCTGGCTAAAAATTAATAAATTTATCCTTAAATTGAAAATTCCAACCTCAAAGAGTCCTTATAGCAAGATAAGTATACTTTGAAAACATTTGGTGAAATAGCCTACAGCTCATAAGGATCGGCAACCTAATAACAGATAAATTGGATTGGTTGCAAATTTAACCCTTTCAACACCACAGACCTCTATAGAGACAATGTTTGCAAACAGTGCAGATCCAGATGAGCCGGCTCGTAACGAGCCGTCTCATCAGGATCTCCACTGTTTGTTAATAATTTTAAACGTCGTACAGATTACCCTTTTAGAAGAATGGGATAATTTTAATGAACAAAATTAATGAAATAGCGTGAAACATTGGCATGGAACATCCTATTAAGTTACTTGGTGTTGAAAGGGTTAATACTGTTAACCCTTTGAACACGAAAGCCCGCTATATGCAAACAGTGCAGATCCAGATGAGCCGGCTCGTAATGAGCTGTCTCATCAGGATCTGCACTGTTTGAAAGTAATTTTCATATTTTTGAGAACAAAAAATATCCCCTTTTTATAAATGGAATAGTCTGAAACATTGGCATGGAACATCCTATTAAGTTACTTGGTGTTGAAAGGGTTAACATGTCAACATCCATTCAGGTTACTTAGGGGTGAAAGGGTTAGGTCACCCACCTATCAAAGGTGTCTTTATACATCTATCTACTGTGACACCCGTACGCAGGCACATCTGAAAGAAAAAGAAAATCTGTAACATTTTCTATTTGTGATTGGAAAAATGGGGCATAAGGGTTTTGTGGATAGTTCAGCTCCAGATATGCTAGTTCACAGTATCTATATGTTCGCTGGAAGCATGGCAATTGCTTTACCTCATGTAATGGCGAACAGTGAAGACACTGATCAGGTTGCACAGAGGTCTCAAATGAAAACTTTAACACAAATTTCAAAGTAATTTGACCTTGGCCTTGGAGATGAAGGCTGCATGGGTGGGCTAGTATAGAATGAAAATATGAAGGATGGTAAAGACGTACATGAAGTTTTAAGTCAATCCAACTTACGGATGCAGGGTTTTGTGGATAGTTCAGCTCCAGATATGCTAGTTCACAGTATCTATATGTTCGCTGGAAGCATGGCAATTGCTTTACCTCATGTAATGGCGAACAGTGAAGACACTGATCAGGTTGCACAGAGGTCTCAAATGAAAACTCTAACACAAATTTCAAAGTAATTTGACCTTGGCCTTGGAGATGAAGGCTGCATGTTTTTTCTAGTATATAATGAAAATATGAAGGATGGTAAAGACGTACATGAAGTTTTAAGTCAATCCAACTTACGGATGCAGAGATAATGGCCATGGGTACCAGAAAACTTAAAACTCATTACATTCCCGTATGCCTTGGTCATGCTGGTGAGTGAATAAGGCTGATACATGTTCCTCTTTTTAGTCGCTGACTACAAGTGTTTGTCACATTGTTTCTTACATAATCAGTGGAATATTGCATATATTATTCAGACAATGTTACTCTAAAACACCATTATACATGTAACATAAATTTCCTATACTAAAATATTACGCATCCCAGTTGATTTGTTTAAACAAATAACAAAATTGAGTAGCATACAAATACATGTAGATGGAATATAACCCCGAAACTAGGTCCTGTAATGTTTATGGCAGCAGCTGAAATTTACAGTTGTGAAAGCTGTCCAAAGTTTTAATGCGATAAACAGTTGACCTTATTAGTGTGATGACAAAGGAAAGAAGTTTTTTTGGACATATTTAACCCTTTCAACACCACAGACCTCTATAGAGACAATGTTTGCAAACAGTGAAGATCCAGATGAGCCGGCTCGTAACGAGCCGTCTCATCAGGATCTCCAGTGTTTGTTAATAATTTTAAACGTCGTACAGATTACCCTTTTAGAAGAATGGGATAATTTGAATGAACAAAATTAATGAAATAGCGTGAAACATTGGCATGGAACATCCTATTAAGTTACTTGGTGTTGAAAGGGTTAAACCCTGTGTACAAAACAAAGGATAAATCACATTTTGGATGGTGATTATCAACATTTTCTCTGTGACGAATGAACTTCTGTGCTTTCCAGATAGACCCCAACGAAAACGGCGGTAAATTTGTAGAATCAAGAGTGCTAAACAGTATGTCTGGTGGAGTTCCGAAACACATTGTGTTCCATTTCACATTGATTGACGATAACTATGATGACGATAGTATGATACTACGATGACAATATCACAACAAAACAATGCCGATAGTACGATATCACAATCGTACAATGATGATAGGATACAGGGGTCATACCAGTTATCCGGACAATCAGTTTATCGACAAATGAAAATATTTGTTAATCAAGCGCATTCTTTTAATCCGATTTTGCAACAAATACATCTAAGTCATGCCAGTGTGAAGAAAATATTGCCAAGGGAGCTCAATCGAGTGCGCCCATTACGTCATTGCAGAGTATAAATACAATACATTCTATAAATACAGCGTTTTCAAAGAAGCGAAGGGTGATTATGTTTTCTGCAGAACTACACAATGCTGTTTACACTGGTTTGCATGCGATAAAATTATGATTACAAGGTGAGAATAGAAGTTATAAGATGAGTATACGTTTGTCCGGATAACTGATTGTCGATGTTAATTTTGGGGCAATCATACGACTAATGATCTGATGGCGATAGTACGATGATAATACTACGATATAATATTGTAGTATCGTCATCGTGATATTGCATTATCATGCTATTGTCATTGTGGCTTCGTGAATTGTGTTATTACCATAGTAGTATCGCAATATCATACTATTTTTATCATGCTAGTATCGCCACAATAGCGATATTACGATCGCCTAAACTTGAGCACCGTTAATGGCAGTGACCTTCACAGGACAGTAGCAGGAATCCAGGAGCGATTTGGCCATGGCATACGCATAGACCATAGCTTTATCATTAGTCCTGAGTACATTACTAATTACATTTCATTACACTGCATTAGTCATTTGACTGATTTCAGCTAATTCTGCGCATTGGCTAATGTGCAATTCACGTCAAATTTAGCCTCGATTACGTCATAATAAAATATGTCGATTTCGGAATAAACAAGCTGATCAATTGCTACACTGTGGCACAATTTTATCACATTCCGATATTTTGGTAAAAAGTTATTCCAAATATAGTCAAAATGTGTAAAATCCTCAGACGCTGCTGATGGAATAACATCTTATTTACTAAATTAACTGTTCAACTAAGAAACTAACCTTTCATGTCACTGGATAGTTCTGCTTCAAGTTTAATAACAATTTTGCTATGCTGATCCAGTATGCTGTTCGCTATTTTGTTTACACCATTAGCTTACTGACGTCAGAACGTTATGACATTTTACCTGCACAGACGTCTTTGAACTGTGTTGAATATTCAGGAAGTTTTGATTGAATATGGGGATGTTAGTGACATATCAAGTTGTTTGGAAAGCCTTAGGTGCGCAGAATTAGCCGACACCATTGTACATAAGAGTTATGACGGAGCAGTCTTTCCAAATGTGCGTTTGCAGCGTTCTTTGCTTACTTTCTACTCCGTGGAGAGCGACATAAGAATTTTGCAAATACACACTTTATTAGGTAAGTTTATGGTAATATGTTTGTGTCACATTGAAGAATTGCCTCTCAATAACAATATAGCGTATGAACGTCAATGCCAGGGTCTGAAAATAGCAGCTTTTACCAGTAGGTCCGGGACCTAACAAGGAAAAATGTGAAAGGTCCAATGAATTTTTTGGAAGGTCTGAGAGGATATATATTCGTAAGAAAAACGGTAGAAATATGTGTCCGTTTCATACTAAAAGACTAATGATGATCGCAATTTAAATTTTATTACAGGTCCGGTGGACTTTTTACTTGTAAAATATAAAGGTCCAAGATTAAAATTTGCAGGTCCAGGACTTCGGACCAGTGCTATTTTCACGCCCTGCAGGTTTTTTATATATTTTAGTGTGCGAAGTGTAAATGCTATTACGAATATTTTTACTGTGTAGCATGGTGTAGCGATATAGTGCAACCTGTTGCCTATAATTTCCAAAGTGGAAAACGTGCAGCTACTCTTTCCGTATCATCTATGTCTACCATGGCCACAGTCCATTCTGATTCTGACAATCTTGTAGTGTCCGGTGTGATGGTGAGACACGATCGCCCGGTTAGCTCAGTCGGTAAGAGCGCCGTGCTAGTGTTACGGGGGTCGTGGGTTCAAACCCCACACCGGGCGACACTTTTACTCCTTAGAAATACTTCAAAATTATGGTGTCAGAAGCAAACACGATAATTTGTGTTTGGGTGTACTTCGGGTTGCAGCTACTCCTGATGAAGCTGTGAGGTTGATGCCTGGCTGCCAAAGGATAAGAAGGGGAGGAGTGTAGTGTCCGGTGTGGTGGTGAGACACGATCGCCCGTATACTCAGTTGGTAGTGTTATGGGCGCGTCGTGGGTTCAAACACCACATCGGGCGACACTTTTTCCCCTTATCAATCTGAAGTAAATTATTGCACACAATTTGCAGCTCAAATAATGGGCCTATTAGCTTTCTTTAACTCCACAATACATTCATGTGAATGACAATGGGCTGGCAATGTCTTACACAATCCAAGTAAACTGCTGACAGGTGAAAATACCAGCAAGTTTCTTGTAAATATTGCTGTCAATGGCGGGTACAAAAATATGACGTTTTTCGGCAAAATGTTTACGACAACACAAACAGAAAATTATTCAGATTTATTTCGTGACAATTCCATTTCGTACCTAGTCTATTCCGCACCAAGCTAACGTGAATGATTATATTTGGCTATGTCAGAAACATAGAATACAGAAACATAGACTGCAGCAACATGGGCGGATCAAGCAATTGGGCAAAGGCTGGGGAGGGGGGTGTCTAGTTGCGAATGTAACTCTTGTAATCTACTCCCGTCCGACGGTACAGGAGTAATTGCAAGAGTTACCCTTCGCAACTAGGGGGTTGTCCGGGTATGACTAACATAAGAAAAGGGCCCTTTTCTGTTCTTTTCTAAGAAAAGGACTTCGTGCCTAAGAAAAAGGCCTATAAAAAACACATTAACGGTTCAAATGAGTGTAAAACAATGTTTATATATGTATAACGATATTTTATTGAGTTACCCATAAAATAAAACCCATATCATGAAGAATAAAGATGTTGTGCCATTTGAAGTAATCTCGACTCAAAACGTGTATTGAACTATATAAAATGGCGGACAGAAAAGGACTTCGTGTCTAAGAAAATGGCCTATAAAAACCACATTATAACGGTTCAAATGAGTGTAAAACAATGTTTATATATGTATAACGATATTTTATTGAGGTACAATGGCACAAAAACGTGTTTGTTACATCTAATTAGCGAGTACAATACAAATGCGGTGCATTATCAACAAGATTATCCAAAATTCAATCAAGACTGTTGTGTCGGCGCAATTGTCTCCAATTAGTGAAAGGTACATGCCCACGCAGTAGGCACAAAATGTTCTTTATAGGAATTAAATAAGTGTATAATTATGTCACTCTTCCACCAGTTCTAAAAATTAAGAGTGTCCGCTATACAAATATAATCATCTATTAATTATCAATTTACTGTTAGCGACGCTTGGCGGTAACAGTCTATTTTGATAATGTGCGGGGACGACTTTCACATCACGGCTTGCGGTGCGCATGCGCAGTATACTACGCGCGCCAGTAGGCTTCCCAATAATATATATAGATTATGAGGCGCCAGCGATATAATCTATATTGTATCGTTCTCAGACCGTGAGCTGAGAAGTTTAAATAAACAAAAGTACAAAACTACTATATAGTTTGGTATTTTTGTACTTTTATATGAAAATCTTACAATATAATCTCAATTGTAAACTTCTCAGCCCTTGAGATTAGGAATTTATCAAAACAATGCTTGCTGTACAAGACTATATAGGTGTTTTGTACGAAAACTATAATTTTAAGCCAAATATGTACAATGAACCACGAAACCGCTATATCACAATCCTCCTAAGTCTGACAGACTCTTGCCTGAATGGTTTCTCTATTTTATTATATCTCTTTAAGGCCCAAACTCTATTTGCTCCACATTTGCCACACATTGGTACATAGCACAAGTACCCTTTCCACACACTAGGCATGGTTTCAAGGGGGTATTCTTTTTTACTCTAAACTTATGAGTTGCACAGTATATTGAGTTTTTCACTGATTTTATCGTGCATGGTTTATCTGAATGGATATTTTTGTATTGGCACATGTTTATGTTTATTTCTTCCATTTTTTGCATTATATATATACAATAATTTTTCTATTAAATAAAAGAAATATATTATAATAAACCAAAGATTAAAAAGAAATGAGTGCTACAGATGTACAAGATATTCTGAAACTCTATCGTGATAGAGTTATTAATGTGAGCAATTGCGAAAGATGGTTGATGCTTTGAAATCTTCAGAGACCAAAGCCGAGACTAAACCATCTGTGGAAGAAAACCGTAGGGAAAGACGTAGAAAAAAGAAGCAAAAGAAGGAAAGAGACAAAACTTAACCAAACAAAGATTGAAAAACCAATTCCAGCCCCACGATCAATAAATCGTGTAAAACCAATTCCAGCCCCCCGATCAATAAATCGTGGAAAAAATAAAACTCCAGAATTAAAATTGATTGACAAGCCATTGTGTGCTTATTTCAAGTCATATGAAATCAATGCAAAGAAATATAAAGATCCTTCTGTTCTATTCGATGAAAATCAATCTGCTGTAATAAAACAAATCAATCAAGATATAAAAGAATACAATGGAATAAAGTTTTCAATTGGCATTTCTTTAAAATTCTTCAAAGATGAAAACGGCGGAGAAAGAAAGTATGTCATCGGACAAGCCCATGGAGAACAAAGTGCTGTTCTTGATGGATCTAAAGTAGTTGAATTTTATAATAATCAAACTTCTTATCTGCAAACTTGGATTGAAAAATTTACAAATACAGCATCAGGCCTAGAGATTGAACACTGTATTAAACTGTACTTAAACATTGCAAAATATGAACCACTCAAAGGCTCTTCATATATCCCTTTACCCAAACCATTGATAAATAAAAAAGCAATAATCAATGTAAAGAATAATGATAATGAATGTTTGAGATGGGCTCTGGCATCCGCTATATACCCCGCAAAAAGTAACCTTAATAATATTTACAGTTATACAAAATATAAAGACAATTTGAACTTGAAGGAGATCGATTTTCCAACCCCCATAACCCAAATACCAAAAGTGGAAAAACAAAACAATCTTGCAATAAACGTTTATGGATACACAATAACAAAAAAAGACAGAGAAAATAAGCATATTCCCATATTACATATCAGATCAACCAACAGAATTGAATAGAATTAATTTACTATTAATATCTCAAGACGATGAAGTTGATGAAGAAGGTGAAGAACCAAAGAAAGAAACGCAATATCATTATTGTTGGATTAAAAACCTAACAGACTACTCGTAGATCAAAACAAACACAAAACAAAACATACTTCTGGTGAACGTGCCTATACGGATTCTCACAAGAAGACTTACTACTCAAGCATAAAGAAGATTGTGAAGGCATCAACAAAAACTGCAACAAAAATAGAAATGCCCTCAAAAGATAAAAACCATATAAAATTCAAAAACCATCAAAACCAACTACCAGTTCCATATGTAATCTATGCGGACTTTGAAAGCATAATAACCCCTGAAAACAAACCTGCTGGTGACAAATCAGAAATAACAAGTGAACATGAAGCTTGTGGGTTTGGATATCAAGTTGTGCGGTATGATGGCAAAGCAGACAGTAATATACAGAGGTGAAGATGTAGTTGAAACATTCTTAAACCATTTGAAATGTGAAACAAGCAACATCAACAACACTTTTACCAATCCAACTCAAATAACAATGACAGAACAAAACACCAAAGATTATGAAAGTGCAAACCCATTGTTGGATATGTGAAACAGAACTAAACGATACAAAAGTAAGAGACCACTGCCATTTCACATGTAAATACAGAGGAGCCGCACACAAAAACTGCAACCTAAAACTCAAAATAAAACCAGGCACAACTAAAATCCCTGTAGTATTCCACAACCTAAAAGGATATGATAGTCATCTTATAATGCAAAAAATACACACAGCAAACCGCAACATAACTTGTATTCCAACCAACGCTGAAAGTACATCTCGTTTAGCATTGGACAACTCAAGTTCTTAGATAGTTTCCAATTCATGTCTTCATCACTTGAAAAGTTAGTAGATGCAACAGATAAATCAGATTTCAAAATCACCAACAATGTCTTCAACAATAAAACAAATCTACTTTTACGTAAAGGAGTTTACCCTTATGAATATATGAACAACAAAGAAAGATTCAATGAAACACAATTACCACCTATAGATACATTTTACAGCAGTCTTACAGATGAAAGTATCAATCAAAAAGACTATGAACACGCACAAAAGGTATGGAAAGAGTTCAACTGTAAAACCCTTGGAGATTATCATGATTTTATACCTTAAAACTGATGTTGTTCTACTTGCTGATGTATTCCAAACATTTAGAAAAACATGTATAAATGCATACAAACTTGACCCATTACACTACTATACAGCTCCAGGTCTATCATGGGATGCATTACTAAAACACACTCAAATAAACCTAGAACTACTAACAGATATTGATATGCATTTATTCATAGAAAAAGGTTATGCGTGGAGGTATAAGTATGGTATCCAAAAGACATGCAAAAGCAAACAATCCTCTTGTAGCTGATTACAATCCAACTGAAAAAAACAATCACATCATGTATTACGACGCAAATAACCTATACGGATGGGCAATGAGTCAACCTTTACCGTACTCCGGTTTCAAGTGGAAACCCTTAAACAGTAGAAACACAGTTGCTCAACCAAAACCAGGCAAAGGTTTAATCCTTGAAGTAGACCTAGAATACCCAAAAAGCCTACATAAACTACACAACGATTATCCACTTGCACCTGAGAAACTAGCAGTAAAAAAAGAATGGTTATCAGAATATCAAACAGAACTTCTTAACAATAGCAATATGATAAACATAGAGAAACTTGTCCCAAATCTAAACAACAAAAAGAAATATGTATTACACTACAGAAATCTACAGTTGTACATATCTCTTGGCCTAAAACTCACTAAAGTACATCGAGCCTTAGAATTCAATGAAAAACCATGGATGGAACCATACATTCGTCTAAACACCGAATTACGTAAAAAAGCAAAGTCTGCATTTGAAAAAGATTTCTATAAACTAATGAACAATGCTGTATTCGGAAAAACTATGGAGAACCTACGAAAAAGATCAGATATCAAACTAGTAAGAACAGATGGAACCGAAAACGAAAGACTAAGAAAAATCATAGCTAAACCTAATTTCAATAGACGTGTCAAATTCTCAGATGAATTATCTGCTATACATGTAAACAAAACTAAACTAACGCTAAACAAGCCAATCTATGTTGGCATGTCTGTCTTAGACTTATCAAAACATCTAATGTACGACTGGTACTATAACAAACTGAAAAAGAAATATAACGAAAACTGCACCTTGTTGTATACAGACACCGACAGTTTATTAGTTGACATCAAAACAGAAGATGTATACAAAGATATGTCTAAGATGAAAGATGAATATGACTTCTCTGATTATCCAAAAGACCATCCACTTTATGATGAAACAAACAAAAAAGTAATAGGCAAAATGAAAGATGAATGTGTTGGCACTTCAATAGCAGAATATATTGGTCTACGCCAAAGCTATACTCTATATTACGAGCAGACGAACAACTCATCAAGAAAGCAAAGGGAGTAAAAAAATATGTAAGTCAAAAAACAAATAAACTTTGAAAATTACAAAGATGCACTTTTCAACAAGAAAACATACACTCATAACATGAATATGCTACGTTCCATACACCATAAAATATACGGACTAACAATGAACAAAACAACACTCTCACCACTCAACACAAAACGATACATTGCACCCGATGGAATCATGACATACGCGTTTGGGTATCAGCCGGAACAATAAGAAGCTCTTCCTTTACAAAGCCTCTCTTTGGTGCCGGCGCCTTCAAATAATACACTCTTATACCTTGGGTAATAAAATGATAATCAATCTTGTGAATATCAACACTCCATATCGGGTCAGTAGCTCTACGTCTGCCTCCACCTTCTTGTTCTCCAGGTTGGTATAAATATCTTAAGTTTACAGTAGGACAGATGGGGTTGTCTTTTAATGTTTTAATTTCAATTGGAGAGGGTTTTTTCGTCTCCGAATTTATTGCAGCGATTACCGCTGGTAGCCTCTTAACCCATTCCCTATTTCGTTTATGAGGATTGTCCAACTCCTTAGCATACTGATAACCAAACAATCTTTCGGCTAGTGTCCTATTAAATCTTTCAACAATGGCTTGGTTCTATGAATTTCTCTTCTACCGCGTCTTATATTTACATTATGTTTATCCATGAACTGTGTAACAGCACCCATAAATTCTCTACCTGGATCTACTTGTAATAATTTTGGATATGTTAGTTTTCTTTTATAAATATTTTCAAAATGCTTTAGCAACTTCCTTGCTGTCCTTTGAAGTCAGTGGTTCTGCCTCTTTATATCTACTAGCAATATCAACAACAGTCAATGCATACTTATATGTTTTTCTACCAACAGTGTCATGTGGTAGGAATAATAAATCCGCTTGATGAACTTCATTCTTGTTAGAAACATCAAACTTTGGCCTCACTATTTTCTTTGGTGCAGGTAAATAAATCTGCCATACTGCTTGTTTCTTTAAGAAATTCAATGCTTCTTTATCACTTACTTTAGCTGCTTTTGCTAATTTCTTAACAGCTGTTAAACCTTTCCAAAATCCTTTAGGACTGTAATAAATTTTCTCCATTTTTTATTTCTATTTAAGATACATTTCTATAACATAAAACACAAAAATGAATCAACAAATCACACTAGCCAAGTTTGAAGAAAGGCGCAAGGAACAAAATGAATACACACAATTAAATGGGCAGATTTAAAACAGAATGAAATCTATACTATTACAGATTACAGATGTGTGGATATGTTAATGGTGAATCTATGATTTTAACATTAAATGATGACACTGAAGCATGGACACCACTCTCTCTTAAATCTAAAATTGAACAAGCTAAATCTAAAAATAAGGAGTTGCCATACTATGTAAGACCATTAGGGTTGAGCCAAGTAAAAACAATAAGAACAATAAGTATCATGCTTTTGATTTTGTCTGTTGACAAACTTTAAAACACCATTTTTTTTTTTACCCGACCGCACTCAAATGAAAGTCAAAATTTAGTGCCCATTTATATTTTTTAACATGTCTGTTTTGATTTGCTCTCGTAGTATTTTTTTTCTTCAGCAGAAATCTCAAACTTTATAGGTTTTCTAACATCTGCTTTCATTTGTTCATATTTATCCATCTCTCCCATGATCAATTTTTAAATTCTTCATCAGATACATTACCATCTTGTAATGCATGTGGAAACTTTATTTGCAATAGAATTAAGTTTTGCCATTGCAAGTACATATTTCATCATGTTTTTCGCCTTTTTCAGTAGTTTAGTATTAACAAATTTGCTTGTTAATGCAAATGCACCACATATACTACCCGCAATACCAAGGCCCAAGGAAACGGGCACTCCTACAACAGTTAATAATAGCCCGGCACTCGTCCCACCCATTACCAGACCAACAGTAGTTAATCCAGACTGAACACCATTTAATATGTTCAGAGCTCTTTTATATTTATTTCGTATTGTTTTCCTTGTCTCAACCTCATTTTCTAGCTTATGTTTTAAAGCACTTATTTCACTAAGCCTATAATGTTCTGTTCTATTCTCCTCAACTGGTAGCGGTGGATACAGTTTATTACTCATTTTATTTTTTTATAATTTTTAAAATTTAAATATCTAATTCAATTAATACATTTACAATTGAAATGGAAGCTCTACTATATGTTGTAAGTGAAACGAAATTTAATACACTTCCAGAGGTAAGTTCAATTGGAGTTTGAAATATTGTATATGCCGAACGCCGTCCTTTATGTTTTGTTAAAGTTGCATTAACATTTGGGGCGCCATTAATACTAATCCCAATTTTAACTTCATCGGTTGCAAATCCATCTCTTGTGACACTGCATAAACCCATTCGTAAAACTTTCCCACTACACAACATAGTATAACCACAGTTTTCATGTGCTGAACCAGAAACACCATTTCCAAATGCAAATTCATAAGAGCCATCACGTAATGGCCCAGATTCTTCTGCCCATACAGTTATTATAGGTTTACCTTGCTTAAGGTCATGTATTGTTTGTTCTAGGTTTGGGACATACATTTTATCTTTTACAAGAGTAGCAAACTCATTCATTTTCTTTTTAATCAACTCATCACCTGTATCACTATATGATTTAGTTGCGTGATAGTTTGTATCTCCATATATAGACATTTTACTTTATTGTTTATCTTATTTCAAATACAATAAAAATTGGCAGTCCGTGATTATTTAATAAATTATTACTATTGTCTCTGACTTCAATTCCCAACTCGTCTATGATACCACTTTGTAATTTTCTATATTCCGGAGATTGAAATGATATTGTATCCGATTCCCCAAACGTAGTTTTGCTGATGGGTACAGTACAAATAATGTTACTTATATTTCCATCTAATAGATTGTGAGATGAACTGACTTGATTCAGATATATATAAACAGATTTGGTAGCAAAATCAACTGGATTGACGCATGTATAAGTACCACTATCCAACTTGTGTGGATATATGTCAAAACCTAGTAATTTAAGTATATTTTCAGGAATATTAACCTCGTGTCCGGTTGTAACTGTAAAAGTACATTTCCCATTAGATTTATTTACACTAAGTGACAAAGCGGCATTACTTAATAAATTACTTAATCTATCAAATGAATATAATCCAGCGGGAATTGTCACTGCAGTTGGTCTAGCTCTAACAGTAGACCACTCGTATGTTTCATCCTGCAAAATATGTACCAACCAACCCAGTATGTAAGACTTTTCAAACCAATTTCTCGCTTAGAATCCGTATTATTCAATATATTCTTGTAATGGAATTGGTTTTGTAATGTCAGTTAAAGTTATATACATTTTTTTTATATATATATATATATATATTTATATTAAAAAAAACAACAACAATGGCATTCAAATTTAATAAAGATGCAAACTACAATGTCAACCATATATATGCTTTGAAAACGGTTCCAATGTTTATACAATGTTGATGTTTATGTTACAAAAGATAAAAAGTTTCAAAGCTACATATTCCAATGCATTAGCGGGGTATCCAAACCCCTCAATAACTGGTAATGTCTCAAACAACAACAAAGCATATAACAATTGGTTGAATAATCAAATGGGGTGGTATCAGAATCAATTTAACTTTGCAATATGGTGTGCTACTTGTGGGTGTGGTGTTTCATATAACCAGCATTTAACAATTACAAATGATCCGTTTTTGAGATCCTTATATGAATTTCATATTATGTATCAAACACTTCGAATCTTAGCTCAAATGAAAGTTCCTCTACCAGATGATCACAGCCATTGTTGGTATGATAATAATTTTGACCTTTCAGCTTATCATAGAATATGCACTGAATTTGGTATTAATCCAAATAAGGATTTCAGACAAAAAATAGACCATGGGAATCATAATCTTGGCGGTTTTACAATGTTTATGAGACCTTCAGGGGGTTATAGATTGAGCCCCATGGAGGTAGGGTATCACCATTTTTTGATGTACACGATTCTTTTACCCATCACGTCGATATTACTAATGCTTGGACTAGTTTTGTTCTAGATAATTCAATTGGGTTCACTCAAGCTGGAGTTGAACGATTAAGTGATAGTATTAGAGTTTATGTGTGGTCAATTCTTGGAGCTCAATCTCAAACAAGAACTTCCATTATTGGTACTGGGACTGCATTTGATGCGCAAAAACAATATTTAGCCAATGTTAATGATGCAATTAATAGAGCTGTAGACTTACCCACAATAATTTCAAACTATCAAAATGTACTAAAATATGCAAGGTCAAAAGTTGATTTTGTATATGGAATTGGTTTGTATATGGCCCCAAGCAACATGGATTTGCAGATAGGAAGTATTCAAAATTACAATAATTTAATTGTAATTGCAAGTGGTGATCAAACTGTTGGGTTTAATGGTGATGTAAATAGTTTACCAGTTCCACCGCCTGTACAAACACCGAAAAAAGTATTGTTAAACCTTTGGATGTTAAACCTTTGAGTGTTCCTCCTACAGTTTTTAAAACTAACACAGTCACAATACCTGAACAAATAGAAGCAGTCAAACATGAAATTATAAAACTGCACTAGTCACTGGTAGTATTGCATTGTTGGGTTAGGACTACTATTATTTTACTTTCGAGATAAAATATAATCCTTAGCGGCCATATAAAGAAGCCCAGCAACTGTAATAATCAAAACCCATAAATTATTGGCTAGCCATCCAACAGCCTTTCCTGCTGCATTCAACACCCACGCTACTATAGAACCGATTATCCCTGGTAATGCATCCACTGCCTTCCCTGCTAGCATACCAGTAATGAACTCAGATGTTGTAATTGTTTCTTTCTATCCATTCTTTAGCTCCACCTTTTCCTGGTGGCTTGAGAGCGGCTGCACCACCACTTGCACCTCCAGTAATACTTAAAATTAAAGTAGAGATTATAAACCCTATAGCTGTCAAAACAGAAACAATAGTTACCCCCTGTTCTTTGAAGAGGGTTTTGATCTTTCTCTTAAAGTAGTATCTTTGTGTAATATTCTATCAAGGGTCTCTTTTATTCTGGATACTTGGTTGTTCTTAAATTTTTCTCTATCAACTGAAATCGCCTCTAAGACGTGCTTCACGCTCAGATACAATAGCAGCAATTTTCTTTTTCGACACGGTCTGCATATGGACTGTCTGAATCAAATGTAGTTACAGCTGCCAGCTTTAACACTGCAGCATCTTTATTTTTATCCAATTCATTTAACTTGGCAAGGTTGTTGGTTAGTGAGCCTCTTGATTGTTGCAGTGCTTTGTTTAAGGCTTTAAGTTCTCTTAATGGTAACGTTTCAAAATCATGTGTAATTGTAGTTGATGTTTCTTTTGATAGTGTATCAATGAGTTCTTTTACATGTGTTTCTGTTTCATCTACTTTACTTGGTAATTCAGACATTTCTATGTTTTCAACATTTGGTAATTCGTTTTCTATAGTTTGTATTTTATTAACAGCTTCTGGAGCCAAGTGGGCCTCTTGTGTAGATTCAATAACCAGTTTTAATTCAGCTGTTCCTTTGCCCTTAAAAGTTCTTATTAATTTATTAGGGTCCCCATTTTTACTAATGCGGTGATCCTTCCAGAACAGTGTTTTGTTTTCTGTGTGTAGGTCTGGAATTAGTAACTGAAACTCCTGATCTGTTACGTTAAACTCCTTTTGGAATAGAGTTTTAAAAAGCTCTAAAGTTTTTACTCGTAGAGGACGATCATTCTCTGGAGTTAGTTTTTCCGTTTGTAATGTCATTGGAACATCGGGGGGTATCAGTTGTGTTTCTTCATCACCATCAGGGTCATACGTCTCATTATCATAATGCATAAAATCTCCTTCTCCACCTTCAGCCATTATTTATTATTTATTTTAAAGTATGTAATTTATAAATAAAATAAAAAGAATAATGACAACATACGGAAGAAAACTTAATCCCTACAGACATTTAAGAGAGCCTCTCGGTGTAAAAGGAATTAGACAATCAGTTACAATAACAAATAATCCATCTACAATTGATCAAAACCAACAGCTTTTAGTGCGATTCCCAAATTTAGGTCCAAATGATTTAATCGTACCTGGAACAGTTCGTTTAGCTTTTACAATTGCATTAACCTCCACTGATGACAATCGGAGAGTGGTTCAAAATCTTGGCCGTGCAATCGTTAAGAAAACAACTATTAAAATATCTGGTAATGAAATTTTATCAATCGATGATTCAGATGTGTATTACATCTATCGTGACCTATGGAAAACAATCTTCAAGAGCGAAATAATATGGTTTATCAAGGTATAGACACTAGTACAAGTTCAAATATAACAAAATTAAGAACTGGAGCAGCAGATGCTAGTTCTGGAAACGCTGAAGATAAAGCTATCGCAGATACATTTGTAATCGATTTTATATACCATTAGATTTTGAACTTCTTGAAGCCCATATGCCTTATTATCAATCTGGTTTGGGTGATAGGCTCGAATATGAACTTACATTTAATGATTATTCAAGGGTAATAATAGCCACAGGTGACTTAGCTGCTAATTATGAAATTAATAATATAAGTTTAGAATTTGATATGGTCACAGAGCCTAATTTAGCGACAATGGTAAAAAATCAATACATGGGACAAATGTCAATTTTGTATGATAGAATTCTTCGTCACCGAAGGATAACTAAAAATAAAAGTGATTCTATATGGAATATAAATTTGAATACCCCTGCTAGGTCCATGAAGGGAATTTTAATGGTATTTGAAGAGCAATCAACACCTTTTGAAAGAAAAAGTGAAAAATTCTATAACCCGAAAATAAATAATGTTGAAGTAACAATTGAGGGTGTGCCTAATCAACTATACAGTCAAGGGATGAAAGCATATAATATGTGGGATGAAATACGCAAACACTTTGCCGGTGGAGATATTAATGATCCGATAGTGAACGCTGTCAGTAAAGAATTTAATGTGTCCAGTGTGACAATTGGCAAATATCTTACAAAACAATATGCACTCTGGCTTGACTTAAGAACAACAGATGATAATAGTTTACATGGGAATGGACGGAGACTAGAAAATGCGAGTGAAGGTATTACAATTCAGATTACTAAAGAAGCTGAAGCTGCAAGTGCAATAAATATATATTTATTTATAATTCAAGATGCCCAACTAAATATAGAAAATGGAAGATTTGTATCGGTGTTATATTGATTTACCAAAGTATGCACATAGTGCAATTGTTTGTGGTCAACAGGATGTGGGAAAACAGAATTTGTTTTAGGCATTATTAGAGCTTTCACAACAACAAGGTTATAAAGGTTTTTTCGATAATATAATTATACTTTGTCCAACTATAGCATGGAACAAGGCTTATAAAAACAGAAGTTGGATAAGGGATGTACGCCGACCAATCGATAAAAAAATAACGATTGTTAATCCAGTTGGTAATAATGGCGAAGAGAAGCTGCAAGATCTGTTAAGATTATTTTTTAATAAATATGCTGGAAGCCCAACATTATATATCATTGATGACTGTTCAGCTACAAAGCAATTAACAAAGAAAAAGGATATGTTGTCACAGCTCGCATTCTCTGGACGACATGCAGAGCAAAGTGTTTGGGTTATATCACAGAGATATAATTCAGTATTAAAAGACTTAAGAGAACAGACAAAATGGCTGTGTATGTTTTATACGAAAGACAGAGATAGTTTTGAGGACTGTTTGAGAGAAAATGATGTTATTTCGACACTAGAGGAGAGAAACAAAATAAGAAAACAGTTATCGAAAACAAAACATTCTAAGTTGCTTATTAGAACTGATCAACCTACTGGTTATACGTTGCTTAATTAATGCTTAGTATTACTTAGTATTACTTAATATTTTTTATTTTACTTATTTTACTGGGTTTTAACTTAATTTAAACTTGATTTAACTTGATTTAGCTGAGCAATTCATAGATACCAATGTTAAGAATTGTTCAACAAATAGGTATTGCTTAACAATGTTGAGTTGTTCTAAGCAAATTTAACTTAAACAATTGTATGAATATTTTAAATGTTTGAGATATTGATATTCATACAATTATTGATTATTATATTTGGCTCGGGTTGGGTTTATTTTAAATTGAAATTTATATTATGCAAAATAAAAATGAATTGTGAGGAACTTATAGAACAACTAAGTGATGATAAAGTATCCAATGATAGTGTTGTAGGTGAAGTAAAAAATGATCACTTAAAAACAACGGTTATCTTCGATTATTTCAGGTGGGAAATCTGTTCAATATTTGGGTAAAGATATAACTATTTCACAACTAGAAGAGTTGTCAAATGAACAAATATTGAAATTGTATAATAGATATGAAAGTAGATTGGGTGCTTCAATGACGAAAACTCTTGGTAATACTATTTTGAATATGTATGCTCTAGCTGTAGGTAATATCTTGCCTATACCAGCAGAAAATCATGATAAACTCGTAACTGATTTAGAAGGAGATCCATTTGTTAACCATGCATTGACTAGTACTTGTTGTGAGTTGTATTTTAGGTTTGGAGCATTTCTGGCACCTATTACTGCAGCGATAACAACATTTAAATATTGTCAATTTAAAAATATAAATGATATAAATAAATAATGGAAACGGAGAACACACAACAGATTCCTGATGAAGAAATTCCAGAACGAAAAGAGGAGATTAAACAAGTAACAGCAAAGAATCCAAAGAGGGTTGAAGCTGGTAAAAAGGGTGCTGCTGCTGGAAAAGCCAAACAAGAAAGTCTATTACATATGGTACATAAGAAAAAAGTAGATATACAACCTGAAGAACCGGTTATAGTGAAAGTCTATAAAACCTCGAATATAATATATTTTGTAGTGGCAGTGAGTTTAGTTGGTGGGTTTGTGTTTGGCTATAAATTGTTAAATCAAAATAAAATTGAAACAAAAGAACCTGAAATGCCTAGTGTAAAACACAATCTCATCTTATGGAGTAAATAATTAATTAATTAAATTAAATTAAATTTATTATTAATGTAAAATAAAAAAAGATGACGGCAATTAATACAGATGGAAAGATAATAGGAAATCTTGCATATCATGCTGCTGTAATAACGGCGCTTGAAATCGGATATGCGCAGATAATGAATAAAATTATAAGACAGGCGGTGCCAAAACTGCAACTTGATGGTTATAATATGGCTATGTTAATGTTGGATACTGGACTTGCTATTGCTACGAGAGATATGCTTGTTAAACAAGGTATAATTCCTGATAATATTTTTAAGTAATAAAATTATTATATAAACAAAATGTCTGGAATAGCTATGATGGTTGGCGGTGCTTTGGTTAACGCATTGGCGTTTACAGGGGAGTAATTTCTTATTCAGTTCATTGGGGAATAATTCTGCGATTGAAGAACGCAAAAAGCATGATAATGCCGTAGAGCAATTACAAAAGGCACAGGGGCACAGTGGGCAGAAAAAAGAACAGAGAGATTAGACTGGATTAATAGTGAAATTAGAAAGCAGAACCACGCTGCTAAGACTTTTGAGGATGTAGATGAAGCTATTAGGGAGTATAATGCTGTTACAGCACCGGTGACAGGTGCGCAACAATTACAGTCATTTGGGGAGGAACCGGTACTGAGTGATTATTATACACCCTCACAGAGTCAAAAGGATAGAGAAATTGTGTTTATTGTTGGTGGGATAGCGTTAGTCGGTGTAATTTCATACAAAATGCTTTGAGTGTAATTTAAAAAAAATAGGTCACTGGGTATGTGCCTCCAAATTGGCCCCCTATACTACTTATGATTTTTTCTTTTTTTGTATTTTCTGCTCTGTTTTTATTGTTTTTCAACTGTAATCACTCCAAAAGAGAATTGGATTGGAAGAAAGCTTACATAGACCATCTCCCTACAAGGTGAGCAGTCACATGTACCATTTGTTAATGCATGGCGGCCATATTGGATTTTTTCATATCATAATGATGGTTATACTGCCAAATCAAGCTTATACTCAAACATTAAATCAATATATCAAATGAAAGACTATTTGTATCGCCGTATTGAGTTAATATAGATTTTCTGTTGAAATGATTGAATATGTCCGCGGACATATTCGCTCGTGTGGACATATTCGTGTACATATAAATATCTGCTATCTGGCTACTCTATGTCTGACAATAGGTACCTTATGACATTTAGATACAGTATACGTCCCGATAATGCAGCCCAGCCACATAGTTTCGCTACCATCGGGTAGTGGGATTCTTTTGCGAATGAATATCTAACAGTGTAGCCCTGATGGAGAGGGGCTAAAACAATACTACATGGCCCTATTCCCATGAACAATGAAACAGGTACCCCCTTTTCCGTAGGTATGAGCTTATGAAAGGTCGACCTTTAGCTGATAAAAAGGACGACGTCGTCCTTTTATCAATATGACTAGCCCACATGTATCAGTAATTGGGACCGCCGGTTTGGGGAAAAAGAAAAGACTTTAAGACGTTCACGATTAGCGTAGATCCGGATCTGGACCTACACCATTCACATAATTAGATCCGGATCTATGCTATTGAGTTGCTAAGTAACTTGATTACCATCAATGATTCTAATCCCACGGTGTAGGAGTGTAGGAGGGGTAGGGGGGCCGTAATTTGTGTTAATGTCCTGAGGTCCTCTTTTCACAACCTGCGGCCCGATTATACCACGTTAAAAATCATGGGTTGGTCATATGATATTTTTCGTACGTGTATATACTCACACACTTGTTAATGAATTATTGAGGAAAAATGGCAGGCATAAAAAGAATATCTAAATTTAATGAGGATACTATTAATCTAGCATTTTCAGAGGCGTTGACAGAAGATGAAAAAAAAACAACATTGGCGGCATTACAGAAAGTTAAAAATAAGTCGGCGTGCCTGCCTTACATCAACAGTGATAAACAACTGAAATGAGTTCCGCCATGAATATTAGCATGTTTTTTTTTTTCTTCATTGTTTTGGCATATATATGAATAATAAGGGGTCTGAAGCCGATCGCGCGCAAAGCAAGTGCTGTATATATTAGAGGTCATATGGGGCGACCTTTGACCTTTTTGTACAAAAAGGCCAATAGTTTTGTACAAAAAACATGAAATTGAGTCCGGAAAACTATATTATCTATATATTTATGATAACCCCTTTGTTTACAAACATTGTAGTAAAATTATCACCTGTATCAAGTGTTATTGGGAAACACTATTTTACAAAATGGAGAATGTCACAGGCGTCAGTATTTTGCGAGTGGGAAAAAATGCCTAGCCACAGGGGCTGAGAAGCCTAAAACAGTAAAATGGTCTTACACTTTTATACAAAAGTACAAAACACCTATATAGTCTTGTACAGCAAGCATTGTTTTGATAAATTCCTAATCTCAAGGGCTGAGAAGTTTACAATTGAGATTATATTGTAAGATTTTCATATAAAAGTACAAAAATACCAAACTATATAGTAGTTTTGTACTTTTGTTTATTTAAACTTCTCAGCTCACGGTCTGAGAACGATACAATATAGATTATATCGCTGGTGCCTCATAATCTATATATATCAATATGTAAACAAGAATATCAACATGTCGAAACGTCCAGGACGGAAATTGTATGAAAAGGCGTCGGCCAAAAAAAAAGGCGAAATGTCTGAGTGACAGGCAGTACATAGAGAGAGAGTGGTTACTATTGGCGACCAGATCACCAAATGGAAAGAGATTTAGATTTGGACTCGAACAGACATTTTTCTTCTCAACTTCCCGATACTTCACTGCGCATGTCAAAGATGTGATATGATTGACCGTGTCACGTGACGCGTGTTGGTAAAAATAACACGAGGTCAGAAAATACCCTTTCTGGTCGCGGCATATAAAATGCGATTTAACACCAATTAATACGCGCCGTAATTAAAAATAACTCGTTAGTGGGTAGACAAATGGCTCATATAAGGCATGACAGAAAATGTAAAGTAGTAGTACAGTGTAACCTGCTGCGTGGGCATGTACCTTTAAAAATAAATAGTGATGTCTAAAGGACCAAAGTTTCCGACATTTCATAATTATAGATTAAGCGTGACCGTAAAGTTATACACACCTGGGTCGAATATTAATTGCCCGGTACAAAACAAATTAATTACTACAAACCAATTACTATATATGCATAATTCCATAAAGTGCCTGTCTTCAAGTTAACATTTTATGCTAATATTTAGTAAACATCTTTAATTTAAGATACTTCAATTTCAAAACTATCAAATATTGTAAATTTTGTATATTTTATAAATAAAAAAAAAAAAAAATATACGATGATGCCCGTATATAAACCATTTTCTTAACACACTAGTCCTTTTCTGTACGTACTTTTCTGTCTATTTCTTATAGCAGAAACCACATTAAAGTTATGTGTTTTATTTTATGGGTACATATATATAATAACATTATACATACATAAACATCGTTTTACACTAATTTGAAGCTTTAATGTTGTTTTAAATTTTAAATATTTCAATACACGGTTTTAATAGAGATTGCTTCAAATGGCACAGCATCTTTATTCTTCGTGATATGGGTTTTATTTTATGGGTACCTCAATAAAATATCGTTACACATATATAAACATTGTTCTACACTCATTTGAACCGTTCGTGTGGTTTTTATAGGCCCTTTTCTTAGACACGAGGTCCTTTTCTGTCCGCTATTTTGTATAGTT
This sequence comes from Conchocele bisecta, assembly GCA_029237695.1. Lineage (NCBI taxonomy): Eukaryota > Metazoa > Mollusca > Bivalvia > Lucinida > Thyasiridae > Conchocele > Conchocele bisecta. Next base: position 86,807,572 of record CM055270.1, read on the forward strand.
CAATACACGTTTTGAGTCGAGATTACTTCAAATGGCACAACATCTTTATTCTTCATGATATGGGTTTTATTTTATGGGTACCTCAATGAAATATCGTCATACATATATAAACATTGTTTTACACTCATTTGAACCGTTAATGTGGTTTTTATAGGCCCTTTTCTTAGGCACGAAGTCCTTTTCTGTCCTTTTCTTAGAAAAGGACAGAAAAGGGCCCTTTTCTTATGTTAGTCATACCGGGGTTGTCCTATTTTCGAGCTCTTTGAAATGCACTTTCCTGTGTTTTACGGCATTTAAATTCAGACTCCAACTGGTGGTAAACTGTGATCTATGTAAACTCCATGGCTGAACGGAGGGGGGGGGGGGGGGACCCCGGAACCCCCCACCCCCTGTACAGTAATATGTTTCTTGTTAAGTATGAAACCGTCCAGTGCCAGATGCTGAAATCTGCTTAAGTCATAATTAGAAGATACTACTGTCTGTTCAACGTTTTCCTGCTGACGAACTTTGGCCATTAACCAGTCAGGGGTGTAACTCATGATTTCAATTATGTTCGAGATAACTTGATAGAGATATGTTTGCAGGTCATGCATACTTATCTTCCTTTGCGAATAACGCGTGTCAGTTATGTTGGCTGAATGAATTTTGACGCTGAAAACGGGGTTTCAAATTAAATTCTACTCATAATTCGCATTGGTTCGTGTTATAGATCAGTATGTATGTTCCATTAGTAAGTAATGTAACTATGTATATATATTGACATTCCCTTGCACGAGTGGCGCGGAAATTGCCGAGTTTATGCACCTTTCGCGCCTTTTTTCGTATAATAAAGGCTATGTTTACTGGTGTTTTGTGAAGCTCTGAAAGTTTTCACGAGTGATTGTATAGTTTTCCAGTATATATATCAACACCTTGCAAACACTTTTAAACATGTTTCTTCGTTGCGCATCGTAGATTGATATCGTCCCTCGGTCTCAGGCTGATACCAAGTTACCTCGGGCCGATACCTAGGCCGATATCAAACAAGACACGTATTAACCTCTAAGTAACTGTTACATTACATTTTGATAAAGGACAAAGGTACTTCTGCCATGTTTAAATAAAAGCGTTCATCTGCAATCCAAAAGAAAACAATCAGCATTATGATTCGTCTAGAGCTGTCGTTTCGCAATGTTTCCGTCTTGTCAGGATATACACTGGTGACAAATCCTATAAACCCCATGTCTCCAGTCACATCCACAAATGGTGAGATCAGGTGCTACACATATATAAATTTAGAAAATATGGGGAAAATAGACAACTTACATAAATTGATGTTTTTGGTACATTTGAGAGTGACTGCATAAATGGTGTGCATCCTCACAGTCTCATCAGGTTCCGCACTGTTCGTCATTCCATCAATGAAACACCTGTCATGCCTCACGCTCACAAATGTAACAATACCGGTTTTCTTATACATACGGCAGGGTTTCTGTGGGGCCATAAATCACAGTCAGGAAAATACACACTTCTTAATTAGAACAGAAGGGTCTGCCACAGAATGATTTGACTTGAGAATGGACATTTAATCTGTATGATGAACTTGTAAACACATGTAAACACATTATAGTCTATCATATAGACATTGTCACTATCATAATGCAAGGCTCATACCCAGGCTCAAACACACTGTAGTCTGATTAATGTATACACTGTTGGCTAGTTTTTAGGACAGAAAAAAAAGAATCACCGTGATCATAATGAGGATATACACTGTTTGATATTTTGTTCCAGTACAAACATCTGATTATCATCCAGCATCTGTCTTTGTTACACTTGTTACACCGTTCCACTGCAGAATTTTCGAGAAAATGGAAAAAATAATGTGCCAGAGTGCATCATTTACCTTCTAGTTTCGATTTTTTCTGGGGGGGGGAATGTCCTCAGACCCCCCTAACATACTCGCAACAACGGTACTCGAAGTCGTCAACCGGGCCTGCAGATTCGAATTGGCTAGCTACGCCCCTGGTCGACAATATATTGTTTGCGTAAGTCGTCTTAACTAGTTAACTATCGCGTCAAGACGCCTTACTTATATGATTATCACGTCAAGACGACTTACTAACTGGTCAAGACGAGAAATAAATAAATAAATGTATATGTCAGTAGTGGGCAGTATCATAAGTCGTCTTGACGAGATAATTATCGCGTCAAGTCGTCTTATAAGGTATGTTTTGACGACTTAACTATCACGTTATCACGTTAAGTGGATGGCAGAAATATGCCACCATACTTGTCATATCCTCCAATATTGTTTAAATTTGTTGGCCACGGAAACTCTGTTTACATCACGTGACCTTCCCAATTGTAAATAACACATTTACAAAATAATGTATACATGTACATGTATACATATATAAAGTTATTTTCAATTGAAAGCTGATATTTTTAAATATTCCTAAATTTGGTCACGTCAAGTATTTGGCTTCAGCGACATAATATATCCTGACGATCGGGATGTTTTTCCCAAATCACATCGCTCCAGTAATATTTCAAAACAAATAAGTATACAATCGTCATGTACTTTATTATACCCGCGAAGTATGTCGAGGGGTATACCATTTCCGACCTTCCCGTCTGTCCGTCCGTTCGTCCGTCTACCCGACCGACCGTATGAATTGAGTTAAAGTTTTCATTTGTCGGTCCAGGCTGGGGCCGGGGATATCCGTGAGCCTCTGCCCAATTGCGCTAGGTTAGTTACTGAAACGCACCGGTGTACATAAGAAGATGTGCGATTTTTAATGAAAACTATTTACAGAAACTCTGATAATTTCTGTAAATGATGTCGAACGTTAACGGAAATTTCAATTCCATTCCGTATTTGCTCTGAACATTTCACCAACTTCTGACTTATGTTACGGGAAATATCGTAACATTTAATGCTGTAAATCTTTCCATGAGATAACGGACATCTTAAGTGCATTGTACACCATATATAAATCCTATGGATGGTCTTGTATTTGGGCCCATGTCGAGAATAAATCACGTGGCATACTGCACATATTGTTCCACGTCGAGAACACGTAGCTTACAACGTATGCGACAAGCGTAGCCCCATGTCAGCCTGCGCATGCGCACAGTCTGATCTCGGCCTACGCTGGTGTATGCCTCTAAAATTAAATTGTGGCTGTGACTGGAGAAATGGGGCTTATGGGTTTTGCGTACAGTGTGGATCCAGATCAGCCTGTGCATCCGCACAGTCTGATCAGGATCTGCACTGTTCGCCATTCCATCAGTGAAACACCCGGCATCATGCTTCTAACAAGCAATATAGATCGTCGTTTTCATGCTACATGAGTGTGATATGTGATCAGGGGCTACACTGGCCACAAATCCCATGAGCCCCATTTCCACCATCACAGCCACAATTTAGATCAATCGCTGAGTGTATTAATGTGGAATTATACACATGGGGGCCGTTTCACTAAACTTCCTACGACTAAAATGACCTTAAGTGCAAACTTATGATAGTCTGTAAATTTCACATACATGTACATAATGCACCTACATGCACATACATAATCACATACATGCAATTTACAGACATTGTGCTATAATAGTTGACAATTATGTTCATCAAGTGAAATTGGGTAGTAATGGATCAAGATTTGCAAGCAAACTGTGTCTGAGACTTCAAAACGTCGGCACTATTTGTTGTATACCGGACTGCTTTTGTATACCACCTGGGCGATTGCGCGTCCTTTAGTATTCTCTAACCTTTAACCGCACTAAGTCATTAGATATTCATGTGTGGTGTAGTCGAAAGTAGTAGGTTTAGAAAGGTAACCCAGATTGGTCATACCATAGGCACTCTTTGATTAAATAAACCGATTGATGTACTATTCCACTTCATGTCAATGTATCATTTACATCAGTGTCAAGCATTTGCGCCCTCATGAGTGTAGTAACAGGAGATTGAATTTATCTTTCGTAACCCTTTCACCCCTAAGTAACTGAATGGGCTGCGATATGTTAATTTTGCAACCAATCCAATCATCGCAAAATGATTTTCAGACTATTCCATTTATAAAAAGGGGGTATTTGTGGTTCTCAAAAATATGAAAATTACTTTCAAACAGTGCAGATCCTGATGAGGCGGCTCGTTACGCGCCGTCTGATCTGGATCTGCACTGTTTGCATAAACCGATATAGCGGGCTTTCGGGTTCAAAGGGTTAACAGTAATTACACGTATATTTTAATTAGTGAATATCCAGAGCAGAATGGGTGCGGGTTATGGGTAAATCACAGGTGGAAGACTCGGATCTATGACACAAAAAAAATGCCTATTAAAAACAAAATCCCATTACCCCACCCACTTGGTCTCGTACAGTACCATATGCTAATATAAAGGTGAGCATAAATAGCGCTATCATAGAAAGAGCCCTCTCTTTTCCGGCTCGCACAAACACAATAAACATCGATTAAATGTATGAAATATGTCTCTGGCAATCGATAAAGGTATTAGGTGTATGAATATACTCACTTCAAATCGCTGTTTCAAGTATTTATTGAGTTATTCGCGTTTTAATTACCCCATCCAAAGCGAAAGTTGCGTGTACGAAAGAATCTCACACAGAATCGGAGGCCGTCCGGCTGGATTATCGGTCATATTTGGCCGATAGCTGATCGCCAGCTCAAACTAAAGTCGTGCACCATGATCATATACATTAGAGACTCCAACCATACAAAGTTCGTCCAATTGTGATCGTTCGCCGATCTAAAAAACACTTTTTTCTATAATTTCGTTCATTATCTGGAACTGGGTCAATGCACTATCTTCCATAATACAACCACCGAAGCATCTATGTAAGAACATCTCTGATTGGTTAAACCTAAAAATAGGTTTCCGGAAGACATAATCTGATAGTACGCGAATCATGAATGAAAGTCAATAAAATAGAAAAAAGTGTTTTTTAGATCGGCGAACGATCACAATTGGACGAACTTTGTATGGTTGGAATCTCTAATGTATATGATCATGGTGCACGACTTTAGTTTGAGCTGGCGATCAGCTATCGGCCAAATATGACCGATAATCCAGCCGGACGGCCTCCGATTCTGTGTGAGATTCTTTCGTACACGCAAATTTCGCTTTGGATGGGGTATACAAAATGCGAATAACTGAATAAATGCTGGAAACAGCGATTTGAAGTGAGTATATTCACACACCTAATACCTTTATCGATTGCCAGAGACAGAAGTCATACATTTAATCGATGTTTATTGTGTTTGTGCGAGCCGGAAAAGAGAGGGCTTTTTCTATAATGGCCCTATTTACGCTCACCTTTATATTAGCATATGGTACTGTACGAGACCAAGTGGGTGGGGTAATGGCATTTTTTTTAATATAGGCATTTTTTTTGTGTCATAGGTCCGAGTCTTCCACCTGTGGGGTAAATAGGTCCCACAATATCCATACGAAAACTGAAAGTAGCAGAGAACAGCAAACTGTGTGGTCATTGTTTAGTTAATATAGGAAAAACCAATGGTGGTGGTAGACCGTTACACAACTGTCTGATATATATCAATATAATATATGTCAATATAATACCGCACCCGTGTGTCGTATTCGTGCCGCAACGGTGTCGTGTTAGTTCGTGTGTGCACATACACGCGAACACCTCCGTTATCTGAAAACGTGACGTAACGAGCTAGATAATAGAGGCGTTATTACGTGGCTAGTTGGATGCATGTACCTTCCCAGGTATCATCCATCGGCAACTTGATATCAGCCTTACAACTTGGTCCCATGCTGATACCAAGTTACCTCGGTCTGATACCACTGTAAATATCACATTAGCCATCTACAAGGTGTATGATCACGTGGTTACAACAACCACAACAAGTACTGAAACTTCCAGAAGCCCTCCGATTCAAGGTACGTATTTTTTTATTTTGTCCTTATTATCTAACGGATTTTTATGAAATATGGCGCATCAAACGCGTCTTGTTAAGCTGCATTTGATGGTCTCAGTACGTCGGCCCAAACACTTTGGAATTCGTGACGGATTTTCAAAATCTAACGTATTTTCTAAGTTAAATCATTTCCAAGCCATCTTGTCAAGTTTCGGAGTCAATGTCCAACAGTTGTCAACTCTCCTCGTCAGGCTCCAGCCTCGTTTCGGCCCTGTTAAATTCCCTGGCGGAATTACAGCTGGACGGATGGTGGTCCGTTTTGCGCGATTCGCTTTGCTCCACACACTGTATACGCACTGAAATCTGGAACATGAAATATGAAACCTGTTTGACTGTTGTTTTTTTGTTCTCACTTACAATATTTATATCAAGTCACCTGTCACATGAAAAGAACGAACTTGACACGGAAATCGATTCTTTGCAAAAACGACAGAAGTATGTGCCGATTTCCCGCGACCACCAAATGCAGCCCATCAAGGCGCGTTTGCTGCGGTATATTTCATCAAAATCCGTTGCCTATTATAAGGAAACTATCAAATAATACTTACTTTGGAGTTGGCGCGATTTCAATACGTTCATCCATTGCTGTTGTTGTTGTAAACCACGTGATCATGCACCTTGATATACTAACCTCGACATAATCTGGGTACGTGATCCTATGCACAACATGTATGCAAATACTGATACAAACATATGTGGCTGTGATCGGAGAAATGGGGCGTATGGATTATGCAACCAGTGTAGACCCAGATCAGATCAGCATGTGCATCCGCGCAATCTGGCCAGGGTCAGCACTATTCGCCATTTAGTGAATGAAACAACCGTAATGATTCTAATTTATATTGTTCATCTTTATCAAGCTTCAATGGTACGCCAGAAGATCCGAAGTTTGAATATCTACAAATCCCATAAGCCCCGTTTCTCCTGTCACAGCCACATATAATATACATGTTGTATTCATACATAAAACAATATACTGTCTGTTCCGCGGTTTGCAGCTGACGATCATTTTGATAAATAAATATATTAAATCTAACAAATATTTAAATGTAAGTATTTTTCATCAATAACAAAAATAAAAAATGTCACCTTCCCAAAATATTTTTCCTAAAATATATTTTTGAATTAATTTTGGAATTTGTGACGGATTTTCAAAATCTAACGTGTGTTCTTAGTAAATCATTTCCAAGCTATCTTGTCAAGTTTCGGAGTAAATGTCCAACATTTGTCGACTCTCCTCGTCGGGCTCCAGCTCCAGCTCCTGGCGGAATTACAGCTGGACGGATGGTGGTCCGTTTTGCGCGATTCGCTTTGCTCCACACACTGTATACGCACTGAAATCTTGAACCAGAAATATGAAACCTGTTTGACTGTTGTTTTTTTTCTTCTCACTTACAATATTTATACCAAGTCCAGGCGCGGATCCAGGATTTCGGGTTAGGGGGGGGGGGCGTAACTATTTTGCAATACTTGACTATATTATCGAACGTGCTAGGGGGGGTCCGGGGGCATATCCCCCCCGGAATTTTTTTGAAATCTACATCGCATTTCCTGCGTTCTGGCGCATTTTGGAGCAAACGTGCCTAGTAACTTGTAAAAAATCTTTACTCGGCGAATTTTAGGGGAGGGGGGGGGGGGGGGGGGCGCGCGCCGGGTCCGCCCCCTGAATCCGCCCTTGAAGTCACCTGCCACATGAAAGGAACGAACATGATATACCCCCGTGATGTAATACGACGCGCATCTGACAAATAGGCGGCCGTTTCACTAAACTTCGTACGACTAAAATGTTCGTAAACGCAAATCTAGGATCGTCGTGAAATTTTAATTAATGGATTTACATTTATTGAGCATATACATATTTGTTTACAAGAAAACACTGCTAATGTGAAATTTATCTAATGTGAAGAATATCATAATTTTGCATAGACAGGAGAATGTGTTTAGTGTCCAATAGGGTCCATATAGTTACGTTGGGCGCAAATGTGACCGGTCTGGCTCTAATTCCCCCTTTACTCTCGGAAACCTCCCCCAAAAGGCCGATAGTGATAGTGGTTGTTCTCTATCGGGAGAGATGTTCTCTATCGGTACGCTAGTCACAATGGGATGGGCATATAGTTATAAATACAATATTTACAAGTATACTTAATTTAATATAGTTTACATGTACAATGGCGATGTGAAAATTGTGGCATTGAATGAAAAGTGTGTCTTGCTGCGTGCGCATACAACGTGCATTCCAGTGTTAGTAACGTGACATGAGAACAATAGTGCAGCCGATAAGTACTAAAATATAATAGTTCAGTATGCTGCAAAATATTAAGTGCTACACTGTTGACTAACTACAGTAGCCTATTTCACCAACATTGCAAAGTATACTTTTCTAGCAAAGTATACTTTGAGGGCGAAATTTTCAATTTTATTATAAATTTATTAATTTTTATTGTACTGAATTTATTACATTATCACAGCCATTTTGGCTGTGATAATTAACAAATTCAGTATAATAATTCTGCATATTTTTAATCATCAAATATATGCAGTCGTTCTATATGAAATAATGCATTTCGGGAAAAATAAATTACTCCCTCAAAGTATACTTTGCTAGAAAAGTATACTTTGCAATGTTTGTGAAATAGGCTACAGGTACGACTACACTATGCTTAACCCTTTCAACCCTAAGGAATTGGAATGGACTGTGATATGCTAATGTTCCGACCAATCCAATGTTCTAAGAAATATGAAAATTACTTGCAAAAAGTTCAGATCCTGATGAGACGGCTCGTTACGAGCCGGCTCATCTGGATCTGCACTGTTTGCATAAACCGCTATAGCGGGCTTTCGGGTTCAAAGGGTTAAGACAGATGACACTGGTTATTGATTGGATGGGAATACACATAACACACACACAGGTTTTTGTAATATCTATTTCCATACAATAATTTCAACTGCCACATATATATATGAAAATTAAAACGCTGTAACATAACGTTAATCTCCGATGATCTGCAAAAGCAGTGAAACCGGTTTGATAAACTTAAAAGTAGGTAAATTAAACTACATGTAGATCTATATATATAAAGATGTAAACCCTACAAGGAACAGACATTTGATTTATTTTACATATATACATTTCGACATTGGTAACACATAGACCATTTTAATATTTTTACATGTATATATATACCTAGTATTCTATGGTTGATTCTATATTGTTACATGGCTGCCGTTGTTTGACACCGCTCACAACCGTGTTCAATCGTACAGCGTGCTATTTGACCATGGCTGTAGACAATGCTCATTCCGGGGCCAAGCCAACACCAACGTAATCCATGTGTCTCATGACGTTGCTAGAACGCGCCATTACGTCACCAGACCAGTTCACAACGGCAACACTGAACTTTTGAAATCGATGTGGCCGCACCACGCGGCGTGTACTGCGGCCCCGGAATATGTATGTGTAAATCAGCTGTTTGAATGGAACGGTTATCAAAGTACCGAAAGTACTGCATATATGCTCAACTTGCATGCTATTTCCGACGGAAATGTAACAATAACGTTCGACCATGTCCAGCCGTGGGTAAACGTTTGCCGCGGCACTCGGGAACTGTTTGAACCAGCAGCCTACGGCATTGGGGTTCAACAGTTCCATCGTGCCACTGCAAACCTTTACCCACGGCTGGACATGGTCGAACCGTATATTGAACAACTCTCAACTGAGTGTCTATTGAGGGTAAGTGAAATGCTTACGTCCAATTAAACCAACGATATATATTAACCCTTAGCCTGCTGGATGAAATGTTGTCGTCTGCTGTTTATGTTTTATTTTCGATTTTTCTCGTCAAAAACATGGTTTGACAGCATTTTAGAATCATGTCCAATGATTCTAAAGTGCTGTCAAACCATGTTTTTATTGAGAAACAGGGCAAAAAATAAAGCAACAACAGACGACAGTTTTCGCGATCAGCAGGCTAAGGGTTAAGCATACTGCTCCTCTTATCATTAGCAGAGAGCTAAATTGGATTATCTGTGAGTACATTGTATATATCTCTACTGCATTGTAGACATTTCAGTATAATCTTTAGTCGAAAAGGCATATGTGGTCCTATATAACTAGGAATACCTCTTAGTTACGCTACGCTTTGTGAATCTTATTGAGATGATTATTCCATTAAAATCTATGAAACGAACGTTTATATTGCATATATTGTTAAATTCTTCGTAAAATAAAAACAAACCATTAGGTTTAAGGAAGCTGCGTACCAAATATATGTTATTAGAGTATATGTATAACTGAGAGGTTAATTAGGATTAATACAGTTAACGTTATATGTACTTACAGTGTACAGACTAACGTTCCCAGTAGCCTATTTCACCAACATTGCAACGTATACTTATCTAGCAAAGTATACTTTCAGGGAGAAATTTTCAATTTTAGGATACATTTTTTATTATACTGGAGTTATTACATTATCACAGCCATTTTGGCTGTGATAATGTAATAAATACAGTATAATAATTCTGATTACTTTTAATCATCACATGTATACAGTTATTAGATGAAATAATGCATTTCGGGAAAAAATAAATTATTACTCCCTCAAAGTATACTTTGCTAGATAAGATTAGATGTGGGTCACATTTAAACCATGTCATTTTGTCTTGTAATCACCATTCATTGCAATCTGGTTTTCTTTGCCTGAAAACCGGGTCACACCTGTGCAAATGGCTGCTTTTCTCTCAATTTGGGAACTAGTTCCCGCACAAACTTTCTTGGCACCCGGGGAATGTTAGACTATAAGTAGCAATGGGAAAAAGTGTATTTAGTGCAAATAATTCATGTTTAGTATAAATTAATAATTTATATACATCGTGTAATTGTTCGGCATCCTTCAGTTTAGGAATATTTTGTTTTTTATATCATTATTCAGTTATCATGGAGCAATTGCCGTAAGCATTCGATGTTGTGCAAATGGTCAAGTCAGACTTTTCAGATGTCCATATGACTACAAATGTTAGTAATGTTGTTGTAGTCAATGTCCTATGCATGTTTGTGTCTGCAACTAGTTAAATGGGGCTTATCGCATTTATGGCCAGTCAATTTCCTTATCTTATCTTATAGTCCTGGGGCCCATTTCACTAAACTTCGCACGACTCAAATGTACGTAAATGCAAATTTAGGATTGTCTGGAAATTTAAATTGAAGGATTTACATTTATTGAACATAGGCTGCATATGCAGCCTATGCTCAATAAATGTAAATCCAATAATTGTTTACAAGAAAAAAGTGTTAATGTGAAATTTACAGACATAATAATTTTGCACTTACGAACATTTTAGTCGTACGAAGTTTAGTGAAACGGCCCCAGCAGCCTGATAAGGAGTTATTTTGTCTGATAGATACATGGCAGGTGTTTTACTTACTGAATGGCGAGCAGTGCAGACTGAACTGGGACTACATTGGTCGTATACACCGTAAGCCACATTTCTCCAGGCACAGCCACATTTCCTGCCTAATTAGTGCATTAAACATGTTTCATTCTTAAAGGTATTGCGGTGAGTGGGACTACTTATTCAGGTGAAAAGCTGAATGGTGATTAGCAGCAATGCAGGCTCCTCATTGGCTAACTGCATTTTCTGTCTTACTCTTCCATCCATGGTGATTGGACATCGCAGATTTCCGCACTCACCGCAATATGTATGCACTGACAGAAGGGTCCGGGTATGGACAGTTCTTGGCACCATTAAACAAGGTGTATGATCACATGGTACTAACAACAACAACAAGTACTGAAACTTCCAGAATCCATCCGATTCATAGTACGTATATTTATGTCGTTTTTGCTAAGAATCCATTTCCGTGTACCGACATGGAAATCGATTCTTCACAAAAACGACATAAGTCTGTGTCGAACTCACTGGACCACCAAATGCAGCACATGAAGACGCGTTCATCAAAATCCGTTGCATATTAAGAAAAATATCAAATAATACTTACTTTGGAGTGGGCGAGCTTTCAACACGTTCAGCTGTTGTTGTTGTTGTTGTTGTTGTTGTAACCACGTGAGCATGCACCTTGTTAAATATAAGAAAAATAAATAACACAAGGGGAACAATCTTCCGAAAGAGTACGCATTTTTATGCGCGTGCACGAGGAAATTAATTCCTACACAACCACTTAGGGTCTGTCAGGCCGTACATATCAGTACCTACAATCCTTGTCACCATACACAACCACCTGTGCTAATCCTGCCTAGATTATCAACATATCTGAACATAACTCGCAATCAAGCAGTTTGATTGACTGTGATTGAGCTGTAGCACAGCTCATTCTCAGCCAATCAAACTGCTTTCTTTTAACATAATATCCAAGTTCTAGTGTTTTGTAATAAACACGTTTACAAATATTGACAAGATTAGCGCAGACAGTGGTGTAGCTGCACATACATGTACATACAATACGATAAGAATTGCTCCGCCAGATCCACCCTCACTGGTCGTTAAACGCACAACATATGCCTATTGTTCTTGAGTAATATTGTAATTAGATATAATTATTGCTGAATATAAAATTGTGTTATTCTTGTGATCAGAGCTTCAGATAAGCTGCGTATTTGCTTAAATACCCAATTAAAATTGCCAAAAACCCAATTGAAATCAGAAGTAGCGACTATCAAAAAGCAATAAAAAATGTATGTTACCTTTATCATGCTGCAGAAAACAACAAATATAGCATATATTTCTTATTTTCCATGAAAACACATCTTGGTATTTCATTAGAATTGTCTCCAAGGAGACATTTCTAATGAAATGCCAAGATATGTTTTCATTTCGGAGCAAACTATTCAATAATGTCTGTTTGTTAATGTGTAAACAGTAGTGTGATTTTATTTTACCCAATTAAAATTTTGAAATACCCATTTGCTTCGGAAATGATAGAGTGACAATACTCAATTACTAATTCCTTATCTGGAGCCCTGTGTGATACCATCCGTAAAACGCGACCACCTGGTTACAAGTATGCCACCGCTTGCACTAGCCTTGCCAATGTTGTAATAACAAAATATTTTAAAATACATGAATAGTGTGCGTGTAATCAAGCAGCTGAGCGTTGTCATGGCCAATATATGTTCCAAACGTTGTTAATCTGGTCCATATACACGCAGGCGGTTGTCCATTAATAAAAAACAACCTACACGCCCAACCTGTTTAGTTTCAGGACCGTTGCCCGCTACACAGTTCTTAGGGTTTCTCTTATGGTATTGCGTCACAATATCCTCCTCTAAGGTAATACTCAGAAGCACAGATGGTACATGCATCGTTGCGAGTACATCGTGTACAAGGTGATCGACACCTGTAGCATCTGTGCCCTTGAATGTAATATCCATCTAGACATGTATTACACTATAATGAAGGACTGGAATATGTTAGGCATGGTGATTGACACAGCAAGCAAGATGTTCCAAGGAGATAGTATCCATGAACCTGAACATTGCGTGCAAGGTGATTTACACGAAGAACATGAATGCCCATGGAGATTTATCCGTCTTTACACTTGGAACAAGTCCCGAACGACCAACATAATGCGCAAGACGATTTACATGGCCGACACTTATCCCACTCAAGATAATATCCTTCGACACACCGGCGGCATCTGTTAGAAGTACAAAATGAGCAATGTGATCGACACGTGTAAAAATAACCTTTGCTAAAGGAATATCCATTAATACGTGACTGACAATGTCTAAACCAAGAACATTGTTTGCACGTTGGGCTTGACAGCGGTAACAGTTGTTAGCTTTTACATCTTCATTTAACATATAACCGTCTATGCAAGAAATACAAACTGCCGCGCTACCGGTGCATGTTTTGCAAAACGGCATTGACTTCCATCGCGATAATATCCGTCCTCGCAAGCGGTGCAATACGTTGGCGAACTAGAGCATACTGTGCAATGTGGCGCATGACACTTTTTGCAGGATGCTCCACTGAGGTAGTATCCATCCTTACACGCGGAGCAATTTGTCGACGAAGCATAACATTGTATACAGTTGTATTGACACGGTTCACACGAGTTTCCTTTGAGATAATATCCATCTATGCAGGCGGAACAATTACCCAAGGTACCAGAACACTCTGTGCATAATGAATGAAACAAGGCACACGAGGTTCCTTGAAGATATAATCCACGACGGCAAACGCGACAATGCGACAAGTCAGATGATGTACATATCTCATAGTGTGGAGGACATAAGTAACAACGACAATCAACGTCGTCGAGGAAAAGACCGATGTTCTTATGTGATAAATATAATCTAATATTTGTGTTGATTTAATATGATATTTATTAAATTGGTTGATTGATATCATAGGAAACTCGGAATAGCCTCGTTTCTTATGATATGAGTAAATTCGTTTAATAAATATCGTATTAAATCATCACTCATGTAACATCCTCTATATGTTCACTTATTCCGAAGAAAAACAAATCCAAATCCACCCTAGTTTTATGAAATGTTCACCGGCGCCAGCACTGTTTACACCACGTGACCATCATAATCGAGTAATTTTTAAATATCCTACATAAATAAATAAATGCTTTCAATTTAACGACGGCATTGGCTCGATGACCTTGCATGTCGGGACCGAATATTAAGTCCCCATGCGATAGGACTAGGCTAGCACCAAGTTGTCTTGCCGAAGGACACGCGTACGCAGAATCGGCCATTCAGAGCAGGTCGAGGTGGGAATCGAAAAGGAGGTCTCCCGATCCGCAGTCCAACGCTCCACCTACTGAGCTAATCCGGTCACTTAAAAATCCTACACATGTGCATGATGTGCATGAAAATATAGTCAAAATCGGCTTAGCATGTTTCCAACGCAGAGTCGCACGACGGTGTTCAATGGTATTACAACATAGAAAATAAGAGGTAACCAAACATGAGCTAAATACAGGAAATATTATAGGAATGAATGGCCTTTTTGTTGAATTTATCGGGGTATAAACTTGGAAAAGTCGCGGGAATTCTGGACGAAGGTCGGAAGGCCTCGTCCAGTATTTCCGCGACTTTTCCAAGCTTATATCCCCGATAAATTCCACAAAAAGGCCATTAATTCCTTATAATTCCAGCATTTGAAATAAATTTATCAAGAAAATGTGTTTGTTTTGACAGACGGCAGCCATTTGTTTACATTGACAGCACTGACAGCGCACCTGTAGAAAGTAGTTTGGCGTGGGAGTTTACTGGGATATACTGGGACACTCCATCAAAAGTAGTTATAGTATTCGATGAGAAAGAACTACACACAATGAAACCGTGTTACATTGCAATACAAATCGACAACCAAATGGTGCATGTGCGATGAAAAAAATGTATTTCGACTTGCGGACAGCACTCTAAACGTGAGAGAAGCAATGCTAGTTCACTTACGGTAATTTCAAGTAACATACGATAACGTCAAACTGCTCCGTGGCTGCACAGAGCGATGGCTCTATCCCCCTGGAATTCCAGCTTGAACAGTCCCGGAGTTTTGTTGCTCCACGCGTCCCACACCAACCACTCGGCCTTCTCCTTATTGAACTTTCTCTTCATCTTCTTTCTCACCACCGCCGCCAGCGTCTTCTCCGACACCGCGAAGTACATGCTATCAGTGTCTGTATAAGTTCGAAATCTCCGCGATCCACGTACTTGTCCAAGAAGTCGTAGTAGAACTCCAGCATCCGGAGCTTGGCCAACTGGTAGACCGCTATGTCACACTGAAACGGTCTGTTGATCACCACTCGAGTCTTCCTGCTCGATATCTCGTAAGCCTCCCCAATCTCCTCCAGGTCTTCGAACCACACCGACCTCAGTGCCCGGTCGACAGTCTTCTCATCCTTCGTATAAGTGGTGTTCATGTGTCTCTCTTGCGCCTCTATCAGCTTGCCACAACACACGTTGCCAACCAGTTTGAATATCTCTGCCAACACCGCCTTGCTCTTGTCGACGTCCCCCGTCCGTCTGGCGGCGGTGACCTCTTCCACGAACCATTGGAACGGTTTGCCGGGCGTGTAGTCTATCACCATATGCACCGCCTTGACGACCAGACCGTGCTCCAGATACCACTTTAGCATATCTATGTCGGTCGGCAGATACTTCTTCCTAACCCCCTCCCTGATGGCATTGTTTCTCATCTGCAGATTGGTCACGAACTTCTCGACCAGAGTGTCGGGGTCTCGGTCGCAGATGTGGGTGATCCTCTCGTGCATCGTATCCCCCAACGACACGGATATAGGGACGTGCTCGACCTCGAAGGTCAGGTCTTTGGTGGGTCGCTTGGGTTTCGACTTGTCGAGATACGCCTCGAAGTCGTAGACTATCTGGTGAGGGTACACAGTCGTCACCTCCTCGCGCGGTGGTGGCTCGTGGGGATTCCCCTCATTCAACCACCCGCACTCCCACTTCACCACCAACTCGTAACCCGCCTTCCTTATCTTGGCGTCTTGGATGTTCGTCCTCCTGTACAGCGATGACGCGTTACCTTTCCTGCAATGCCTCCGACACTCGTTCCAGTAGCATCCGTGCAACTGAAACACGGTATTGGTCTCGTGACAGTAACCGTCGACCGGATCACCAGCCACCCACCTCTCGCCCCCGTGACCGCATCTCGCGTGATGTATGTGCTTTCCCACTCTCCTCTTCTCTGCTCAACCATTGAATCGACATCGCATTCGCTGACCCCTTGGGGTAGAACGCCTTCTCGTATGCCGACTGCGGTCTCTCTATCTTCTTACCGGGACATATCACCACGGTCTTCCCACCCATGCAGGTGATCGCGTGCATGTGCATGTTACACGACTTTGTGAACCGTAGTTGGCATCCGGTGCACCCGTACTCGTTAGTCATCTTGCGGAGGTTCTTGATGAGGAACGAGTGACCTCCAAACATTCCTATCGTCATGGTCTTCTCGCCAACCGCGTCGTAGTTTGCCGGAGACTTCATGAGGTACCACACTCCGTCGTCGGTGGGCTCGTAGACACGAATGCCCAGCTTGAAGTGCTCTTCAACCTTCTTAAGATCGTCCAGAGGGATTCCCTTACTATCCGGTGCGTTATCGTGACCGAGGTATTCGTGAGCCAGAGCTCGTGCCTCCTCACAACAGTGGTCGGAGGTTTCCCTCCACGGTGGATGGCTATGCACCTAAACAGACACAAGTAGTCGTCGTACGTGTCGATGGAATACATTCCCTTCTTCTGTCTTAGCCAATCGGGGAGTTTTCCCGCTCCCATGAGGAGTTGTTGTGCATCGATGATCATCTTCATCTCGACCGATATCCAACGAACGAAGGTCCATTTTGTGTTTGGTCTATCGACTTTGTCGATCTCCATTCGACCTTTATCTCTATCGGCTATTCAACTCTCAGCTTTGGAGATCTCGTTTATCCACGGACTGCCCTTTGAGTTTGTGTGAAAGATCATCGTATCGTCGGTCTCGATGTTCCTAATACGATACGAGCACGAATACCTCAGATAACATGCCGTGGTCATCTCTGGACGAATTTTATTCATTATGCGATTATCGATCTCCCCGTCTACCCCCCTCTCGAAGGTCCAGAATGTCTTCCTCCTACCACTATCAACTGTTTCCCTAGCTTCGGCTTCTTCGGCGAGAATCCTGGGACCCTCCTCCACCAAAGCTCTGGCGATATTTCTCGTCCTCCTAGGTCTCCCCATCAGACTTTCATAAATCCTATTGTAATACACATTGAAGAGTGCTTTTCTGCATGCGCTGAGATCGTCTTTTACACGCTGCGCGTAAGCAGTGGCACGCAGACTGGCCGTCGTCTCGTTCTCCAATTTCTCGGATCGTTTTTCGGGGTCGGCAGGCAGTTATCCGGTCGAAACCGCACGCCGCAGCCTCTCCTCGCGAACGCCGGCTCGCGCGTCACTTATCCTATCTGCTATAGCTTTCTCGAGTTTCAAACCCCTTAGGGAAATTCCCCAAATCTTAGCTTGCTCTCTCATTTGCTTTATCTTAGGCATTTTGCCGAGTATAACCAATGAATTATTATCTCTAATAGGGTGTAAGTTGTTGATATGTATGACAGATTGCTGTATTATACTGAGTATAACTTATGGATAACTTATCTCTAACAGTGCGTCAGAGGTGGTGACTTGATATGTATGACAGGTCTGCTATGTATGGCAGATTGCTGTATATACTGAGTATAACATAGGGATGGCTTATCTCTAACATGTTGTGACATCACCATCTCGTCTCATTGATAACTTCTCATCCAGTCGAGGAAGTATATGGTCTCGTGGTTGATGAAAAATATTTTCCACTCTTCTCATTCATACCGTGCGAACAGTGGGGGAAAACCCAAGTAGTATATGGGAGTCAAAAATGATACCACCTCCTGATGTGAGCCACCGCGCGTAGCGGCGGGCGGGGGGGGGGGGGGGGGTTCCCAGAGGGAGGTGGTATCATTTTGACTCCCATATACTACTTATGGTCGCATGGGCAGCGTTCAAACCAGTTTCCGCACACGCTGAGCAGGATCTACACTGCCGTCAAATGTATCCAACACGCAAGCGAATCAAGATCTGCAAACGGTTCCAACTGTAGTATTGTTCCTTTTCTTATCCAGAGGACCCGTATGTGATACACGATCTCATATCCGGGCTGACTGATCCTGATTGGCTGGTCGAATTGCGGATAATGAAGCTGGTGAAGTGTATAGACTGGTCCGACTGGCCTGTGGCACTGGCTGGTCTCGGTCTACACATAAATAACCCCATGTTGTCAGAACGTACATGGTAGTAGAAATTTAACCATGCTATGATCATGGTGATAACAGTTAGTTTGACATTTTAATCGTTCCCCAGGGATAAGAGGCTGGAGGCAGGATAGGACGACTCTCGTATTTCGCAGACTCCCTACGCCAGTATAGTCTCGCTTTCCATGTTTCCATGTTCAATAGTGATACGTATATAAAGTCGTGTAGATTCATGTAGTCATGTGCATTCAACATATTCTACGCTAGATCACTGATCAATAACGTGCATTACTATACCCGCCCCCCACAACTATGGAACGCCAAATCTACATAAACTCAAATAATTAATGCTAGCTTCAAATAATTAGTGCTCTCTCTAATTCTATTAGTGCTCTCTCAATTTCAATTAATGCTCTCTCTAATTCAATTTGTGCTCTCTCTAATTCAATTAGAGATCTCTCTAATTCAATTAGTGCTCTCTCTAATTGAATGTGTGCTCTCTCTAATTGAATTTGTGCTCTCTCTAATTCAAATTTTTGCTCTCTCTCATTCAATTTGTGCTCTCTCTAATTCAATTTGTGCTCTCTCTAATTCAATTTGTGCTCTCTCTATTAATTATCATTACAGCTAGCTCTAATTGAATTAAAGAGACGTCATCTTGTATATCTTGACGGCTATTCTACATAAATGTATCGTCATTTTACCTAAATATATGCATTACATAATGTTTGTAGATTAATAGTATTCGTATATGTTGGTATTTATACTTTCCATTCAAAACTTGATTATGGAAGGTATGATTAGTGTTAGGAACAATACACAAGAATTCCGCCACGGAAGCGGTGTCGCGCCTGCCGAGGCATTTGACCGTGAACATTACAAGTAAATAAATTACCTTGACCTTCAGAATTTGGATGTGGGGGTGTGCATATTGAAGCATCATCCGTAGACAAACATTGATGTGAAATATTATCAATGTCTGGAAAGGGGTTAAAGAGATATTGTGAAAAAACAATAACTTTAACGCATTTATGTTACAAATCCAGTGAACATTACAAGTAAATAAATGACCTTGACCTTCAAAATTTGGATGTGGGGGTGTGCGTAATGAAGCATCATTCCTAGACAAACATTGATGTGAAATATTATCAAAGTCTGGCAAGGGGTTAAAGAGATATTGTGAAAAAACAATTACTTTAACGCATTTCTGTTACAAAACCGGTGAACATTACAAGTAAATAAATGACCTTGACCTTCAGACTTTGGATGTGGGGGTGTGCGTAGTGAAGCATCATCCCTAGGCAAACATTGATATGAAATATTATCAATGTCTGGCAAGGGGTTTAAGAGATATTGTGAAAAAACAATAAGTTTAACGCATTTCTGTTGCAAAACCGGTGAACATTATAAGTAAATAAATGACCTTGACCTTGAGAATTTGGATGTGGGGGTGTGCGTAATGAAGCATCATCCCTAGACAAACATTGATGTGAAATATTATCAAAGTCTGGCAAGGGGTTAAAGAGATATTGTGAAAAAACAATAACGTTAACGCATTTCTGTTACAAAACCGGTGAACATAAAAAGTAAATATATGACCTTGACCTTGAGAATTTGGATGTGGGGGTGTGCATAAGGAAGCATCATCCCATGACAAACACTGATATGAAATATTATCAAAGTCTGGCAAGGGGTTAAAGAGATATTGTGAAAAAATAACTTTAACGTATTTGCCTTACAAAACAAGAGCTGTAGGAGAACAGCATAGCTCGACTACGAGGGTTGTCGATGTGCACATAGCTTGACAAAGAAGGTGGCTGCGGCCTGCATAAAAAACTTAACCAAGGTTGAGTGAAAACATTAACCAAGGGAAACTAGAAATGTGGCCTGTCGGCACACGAATACCCCCACTGGCAGCCAAAGAAAACGAGGCATT
Source organism: Conchocele bisecta (assembly GCA_029237695.1). Taxonomy (NCBI): domain Eukaryota; kingdom Metazoa; phylum Mollusca; class Bivalvia; order Lucinida; family Thyasiridae; genus Conchocele; species Conchocele bisecta. The sequence goes on from CM055270.1 coordinate 86,828,220, forward strand.
TTTTATTATAAGCCATTTAGCCGAGCGTTAAGGTTTCAAACGCATCAAGTCTGTGACCTTGACCCTGGGCATAGTGTGATAATCCATGCATCGGTGTAGAAGATATAGAGCGGAAGGGAATTTCAATAGGTTTGACCTTTGACCTTCAACTATGACCTTGACCTTGGACGTAGGTGCGTGGTTATTGATCGAGACACACCTTCTCATCATGAGAAACATTTGTGCCAAGGCATTTGATAATCCATGCATCGGTGTAGAAGATATAGAGCGGAAGGGAATTTCAATAGGTTTGACCTTTGACCTTCAACAGTGACCTTGACCTTGGACGTAGGTGCGTGGTTTTCCAAGTATGGTTGCTGTAGGCCCAGGAGTATTCCATATACAAGCTTGAGCAAAAACCGTAACCAAGGGGAGATAACTAAGTAATCCAAGGATAAAAGTAGGTCAAGGTCAAATATAGGTCAGGGATTATTGATGTACATCACTAGGAGATGAAGTTGTCCAAGTATGGTTGATGTAGGCCCAGAAGTATTCCATATACAAGCTTGACTATAAACATTAAGCAAGTAATTCAAGGTTAAATGTAGGTGAAGGTAAAATAAAGGTCAGGGGTTATTGATGTACATCCCTATGAGAAAAAGTTATCCAAGTATGGTGTCTGTATGCACAATAGTATTCCATCAACAAGCTTGACTAAAAAAGCTTAACCAAGGTTGAGTAAAAACCTTAACCAAGGGGAATTAAGTAAGTAATTCAAGGTTAAATGTAGGTCAAGGTCAAATATAGGTCAGGGGTTGTTGATGTACATCACTAGGAGATGAAGTTGTCCAAGTATGGTTGGTGTAGGGCCAGGAGTATTCCATCTACAAGCTTGACTAAAAACGTTAACCAAGGGGAATTAAGTAAGTAATTCAAGAGGAAATGTAGGTCAAGGTCAAATATAGATCAGGGGTTGTTGATGTCCATCACTAGGAGATGAAGTTGTCCAAGTATGGTGGGTGTAGGGCCAGTAGTATTCCATATAGAAGGTTGACTAAAAACCTTAACCAAAAGGAATTAAGTAAGTAATTGAAGAGGAAATGAAGGTGAAGGTCAAATATAGATCAGGGGTTATTGATGTACATACCTATGAGAAAAGGTTGTCGAAGTATGGTGTCTGGATGCACAATAGTATTGAATGTACAAGTTTGAAAAAAAACCTTAACCAAGGTTGACTAAAAACCTTAACCAAGGGGAATTAAGTAAGTAATTCAAGAGGAAATATAGGTCAAGGTCAAATATAGATCAGGGGTTATTGATGTGCATCACTAGGAGATGAAGTTGTCCAAGTATGGTGGGTGTAGGGCCAGTAGTATTGCATATACAAACTTGACTAAAAACCTTAACCAAGTTTGACTAAAAACCTTAACCAAGGGGAATTAACCAAGTAATTCAAGAGGAAATGTAGGTCAAGGTGAAATATAGATCAGGGGTTATTGATGTACATCACTAGGAGATGAAGTTGTCCAAGTATGGTGGGTGTAGGGCCAGTAGTATTCCATATACAAGCTTGACTAAAAACCTTAACCAAGGCGTGACGGTGACGCCGACGCCGACGCCGACGCCGGGGTGACAACATAAGCTCTACTTATTCTTCGAATAGTCGAGCTAAAAACCGGACGACGCGGACGACGCGGACGACGACGACGGAAAAAACGCCGACTATAGTCGCGCCTCTGCTAAAATGACTAATATTTGAACTTTGACCTTGAATATGACATTGACCCTGCATCACATGTCATCTTCCTTCACTTCAAATTTTAGTTCTTATTATAGTATGCATATATTGCCATCAAACATTGAAGCACTGGTTTATAGAGTTATTTGAACAATTATACATGTTAATGCTTATTTTCAAAACAGCGGCCATCTTGGACGCCATTTTGAATATCTCCATGGTTACTCGACATATTTCCATTTCAACTATATATGTTCATTATATATTATCTGTAGAGTATTCTGATATGCTGATATGTATACTTTTGTAAAATTTGTAGGGTCCGTACCTCAGACTGACTGGCATTGGAACATATACATATTTTCATTGAAGTTGATCTCTTTGTGCTGAAACATTTTGGATTCCTGTCCTCAAGATGTACAGCAACATGACACATATGTTGATTTCGTCAAATATTGAAGTTGATTTTTCACCAAAAGTGGAACATACTTTGTACACTCTATCATAGAATAGCCGTCCAGGATGTTGAATATATATTCAATTTATCAATCAGCGAGTGTCCTAAATTTGCAAAACTACTGCGAGTGTCTAAATTTGCAAAACTACTGCGAGGAGGAGGAGGCAAACTTCGAACAACAGTATGTACTGTGTAACTGTAACTGTGTATCCCCCATATCGTGTAGATACAAAAGTTCTTTCCGTATCTTCACATTGTTCATATTATGACTAGTGTAGAGCCACGTCAGTCTGTGTGGATCATTGGTGACCAGTGTATACACATGCCAGTCACTCCAATTCAATTAGTGATCTCTTTAATTGAATTTGTGCTCTCTAATTGAATTTGTGCTCTCTCTAATTCAATTTGTGCTCTCTCTAATTCAATTTGTACTCTCTCTCTAATTCAATTAGTACTCTAATTGAATTTGTGCTCTCTCTAATTCAATTTGTGCTCTCTCTATTTCAATTTGTGCTCCCTCTAATTCAATTAGTGCTCTCTCTAATTGAATTTGTGCTCTCTCTAATTGAATTTGTGCTCTCTCTATTTCAATTTGTGCTCCCTCTAATTCAATTAGTGCTCTCTCTAATTGAATTTGTGCTCTCTCTAATTCAATTTGTGCTCTATTAATTATCATTACAGCTAGCGCTAATTGAATTAAAGAGAGCAGCACAAATTGAATTTGAGAGAGCACAAATTGAATTAGAGAGAGCACAAATTTAATTAGAGAGATCACTAATTGAAATTGAGAGAGCACTAATAGAATTAGAGAGAGCACTAATTATTTGAAGCTAGAATTAATTATTTGAGTTTATGTAGATTTGGCGTTCCATACACAACGAGTTGTGGTGTGGGGGTATACTGGAGTCCGGTTGTCCGTGCGTGCGTGCGTGCGTCACTAAGCTTAACATCAGAGAAATATGTTTATAACTTCTATTTCCTTCAGCTAACATGCTTAATATTTCACACATGCATTCCTGTAAGGCTCTACTACCATGCTGTAGCCTGTAACCGTTAACCCATAATCATTGCAAATATTGTACAGTGGAACCTCTCTAAACAGGACACAAAGAAAACATTTGTGATCTTATTTTAGACGCAGGCATTCGGCGTGTTTCGGCTTTCATCGGTATAACTTTATATATATATATATATACGAACATATGCAAATAATATCGAATTACAGCTCCTTTTCCTAGGTCGGACACAACCTCGTATCAGAACAATTAAATGAAATAATGTTTTTAATGCTCTAACATCAATATTGAAGTGGAAAGTCCATATGGTCATTTGAGAAGTATCATATCCTGCAGAAATACATGGAAAATTACAATTTTAAACATGTTGTGTCCGACTAAAGTTAGAAGCCTTCTTTTCTCTGTATATTCTGCCCCTCTATATGCACACCACGGCCCATCTGTTGATAGCCCTTGTAGATATAGTCGGTAGGTACGGTTGAGTTAGAATAGTAAATTGTAACTGGAAAATGCTAAATATCACTCTGTATACCGGCAGCCATCATTCCCTCAGTAACTTAGCTCTTTCCAAATGGAGTTTATTACATAGTTCTGTTGATAGTATATCAAGTAGGTGTAGGTTTGCAGTGTTATTAATGTTATTAATGGTGGTTTGCAACCAGGAACAGTCCAGGATAACCTTGGTTATCGATTCTCTATTGTTGTAACTCTGTGACAGTACAACCGAGCCCAGGATACGGTTCAATTCTGCTTTTATCTTGGGAATGTATTGTTCATATAGGCACTATATTGTTACTATAGAGAGAGAGGTATACCGCCGAATGCCTGTGATTTTAGATGGGTTTCTTGGTCAGTTCTCTCAGATAATACTGTATGTTCACGATTGAAAAACATACACATACATTTCAGAATTTCATGTGCCTGGTTTACAGAGGGACATCTCTAAACTGGACACCCGGTGGAATCTTCAATATATATATAGTATGAAATAAAGAAGTAAGAATATCGTTTTCAGTATATAGTATTTTACTTTTTTTTAATATTTCAATCCATGATCTACATATCATAACATATTTACAAGGCACTGATAAATGCACATGGTTGATCATGTTTACAGATGTGCACACTATTAGAAAATGTTTTCCAACAAAATGATCAGGGTTTACTATGTTTGCAGACTTAATGTTATAAAACGGTTCAAATGCAAATTACTCATCAGGGGTTCGTTTCATTAAACTTCGTACAACTAAAATATTCGTAAGTGCAAATTTAGGATCATTTAGGCTGCATATGCTCAATAAATGTAAATCCAATAATTGTTTACAAGAACACATTGTTAATGTAAAATTTACAGACTCTTACAAACATTTTAGTGAAACAGCCCCCAGGGTTTACAATGTGTGCATAAATTAGTGCATAATGGACAGATAATAGATCATAATCTACACTGTTTTTTACAAGAATTACATTATTTTGCCAGCAGCTCCAGATATGAATGTATTTCTATAAACATACAACGAGTGCAACAGTCTGAGTGTGCATATGCTGACAATTCTGATCAAATATACTGATGTAGCTTGATAACAATCTATATGACGTGTTAGCAGCATGAAATGAATGAATGGCGAAAAGCGCAGTTTGTTTATTTGTTTGTTGGGGTTTAACAGCCTATCAACAGCCAAGTCATCGGTTTAGTTTGTTTGTTTGTTTGTTAGGGTTTAACGACCTATCAACAGCTAAGGTCATCTAAAGGTACATGCCCACTCAGTAGGCACAACATGTTATTTATACCAGAGACATCATCCGAGACATTTTCTGGCAAAATAAGCATTCATTCACCATTACCCTATGTATTGAGTGGCATTATTATACATTTCATATCAGAAGTAAATTTCCAGACTGTTTGTTTGTTTATTGGTGTTTAACGGCCTATCAACAGCTAAGGTCATGTAAGGCCGGGCAAATGGGTTCGATCCCGTTTTAACCTGCTGCATTGGGGGGAAAATTCCAAAATCAGAACTGAATATTTACATCGAGAAACAATATATTCAGTCCTGAAATTAGAATAACCTGACCTGGTGGCAGGTCCATACCACACCAAAGTCATTTGGCCAGACTGATATCAGGGTCGATAACAGTGTTTCCTTAAACTATTTATTTTATTTTTGATGTGCAATGATCATACTTTATAATCTGTCGAAAAGATTATTTTTTCAGGTGGCACATTTAATTAACATAAATAATTAAAACATGTTATGCTTCATTTGCATATGAAAATAGCCCTATACCGCCGCGCGTCACTATCAGTAAAATAGATATTAATAAATGATTATATCTGTATATCGGGCACTAGTAACTTTTAGAACTGGTGGAATAGTGACACAATTATACACTTATTGAATTCATATAAAGAACATTTTGTGCCTACTGAGTGGGCATGTACCTTTAAGGCCGGGTCAATGTGTTTAGTACTAAATCCCATATATTACCTGTACAAGTACATGTACATGTTCAAGTACATGTACAAATTGGGGGAAAATCCCAAAATCAGAACTGAATATTTACAATAAAAAATCTATATATTCAGCCCTGAAATCAGAATAATCCTGATCTGATGCCAGGTCCTCGCCACACCAGTATCACTTGGCCCCCTCCCAAAAGCAATAGGATCAGTAACAATCTTACCACTTTTAGAATGGGAAATAACCAAATTCAACTCCCAGGTAACAAGAGAGCCAAAGATAAAAACGTACCTGACGGCCAAACCAGGCAAATCGTGATTCCTATAAGGAGGAACCCCTACCATTAATTTACACCTTCGTGTTCACCCGACCACCACCCACAATCGGTTTAGTACTAAATCCCATACATTACCTGTGCAAATGGGGGGAAAATCCCAAAATCAGAACTGAATATTTACAAAAAATAAACTATATATTCAGCTCTGGAATCAGAATAATCCTGATCTGATGCCAGGTCCTCGTCATACCAGAATCACTTAGCCCTCTCCCAAAGGCAGTAAGATCAGTTTTGTTTGTTTGTTGGGGTTTATTGTTCGTTTATGTTTGTTTATTGGTGTTTAACGGCCTATCAACAGCTAAGATCATGTAAGGCCGGGCAAACGGGTTCGATTCCGTTTTAACCTGCTGCATTGGGGTAAAATCCCAAAATCAGAATATTTACATCGACCAAAAATATATTCAGCCCTGAAATTAGAATAACCTGACCTGGTGCCAGGTCCATACCATACCAAAGTCACTTGGCCCCATCCCCTAAAATAGTATTACGAATTATGGTCAAACTCACATAGGGGAATACCCAGATTCAACTGTCACATACAAAATGGCAATGACGTATGAGAGGGCCAAACCAGGTCTCCAGTAGGGATTTCGGTTAGGATGAACTCTGATCGTTAAATTACCCATCGCATTCACCCACCTGCCACCCACTTGTTGGGGTTTAATGGCTTATCAACATTTAAGGCCAGGTCAATGGGTTTACAGTAGGATCAGTAATAATCTTACTACTTATTTAATGGGCAATAACCCAATTCAACTCCCAGGTAACAAAAGAGCCAAATATAAGAACGTACCTGTTTGTTTGTTTGTTTGTTGGGGTTTAACGACCTATCAACAGCTAAGGTCATTTAAGGAAGGGTCAATGGGTTTAGTACTAAATCCCATATATTACCTGTACAAGTACATGTACATGTTCAAGTTCATGTACAAATGTGGGGAAAATCCCAAAATCATAACTGAATATTTACAATAACAAAATTATATATTCAGCCCTGAAATCAGAATAATCCTGATCTGATGCCAGGTCCTCGCCACACCAGAATCACTTGGCCCCTTCCAAAAGCAGTAGGATCAGTAATAATCTTACTACTTTTATAATGGGCAATAACCCAATTCAACTCCCAGGTAACAAAAGAGCCAAAGATAAAAACATACCTGAGGGCCAAACCAGGCAAATCATGATTCCTATAAGGAGGAACCCCTACCGTTAATTTACGCCATCACGTTCGCCCGACCAACCACCCACTGGCGAAAAGTGCAGATCAAACACACAAGATCTGGATCTACACTGGTCGCAAAACCCGTATGCCTCATTTCTCCAGTCCTCGTGGTCGTAATAAGCACATACGTAGCATCGTTTTAGCGATATAACATACATTTTAACATGTAATTAATTGAACCAAGTCCTAATCATATCGTGTGGTGATTCTGTGGGCCCCGGATTAATAAGACGTGACTAATACAATTAATTTGTAATTAATTTAAAGTCATCCCTTTTATTTGTTTTGTTTGTTTGTAGGGGTTTAACGGCCTATCAACAGCTAAGGTCATTTAAAACCGGGTCAATGGATTTAGTACTAAATCCCCTATATTACCTGTACAAGTACATGTACATTTTCAAGTGTATGTACAAATGGGGGTGGGGGGAATCCAAAAATCAGAACTGAATATTTACAATAAAAAAACTATATATTCAGCTCTGAAATCAGAATACTCCCGATCTGATGCCCGGTCCTCGCCACACCAGAATCTCTTGGTCCCCTCCCAAAAGCAGTAGGATCAGTAATACTCGTAATACTTTTATAATGGGCAATAACCCAATTCAACTCAGGTAACAAAAAAGCCAAAGATAAAAACGTACCGGAGGGCCAAACCAGGCAAATCGCGATTCCTATAAGGAGGAACCCCTACCGTTAATTTACGCCAACGGCCCAGCGGTTCGGGAGACGAAGACGTTTGATATTGTGGACAACGGAAAAGCGGTACCAACAGCTCACTTGAGGCTTTGGCTCAGGTGAGCAAACATGGAGATGAAAAGAAAAAAACAGCCACGCTACAGTGCTTGCCATACAGGTCTGGCAAACATTGAAGACACTTGTCATTTTTTGTTTGTTTTTTGTTTTGTTGAGGTTAAACGGCCTATCAACAGCTATGGTCAATTAAGGCCGGGTCAGTGGGTTTAGTACTAAATCCCATATATTACCTGTACAAGTTTTGTTTGTTGGGGTTTAATGGCCTATCAACAGCTAAGGTCAGTTAAGGCCGGGTCAATGGGTTTAGTACTAAATCCCATATATTACCTGTACATGTACGTGAAATGTACAAATGGGGTGAAAATCCCAGTCAGAACTGAATATTTACAATAAAAAAACTATATATTCAGCCCTGAAATCAGAATAATCCTGATCTGATGCCAGGTACCCGCCACACCAGAATCACTTGGCCCCCTCCCAAAATTAGTAGGATCAGTAATAATCTAGTAGTATAGAGGGATTCAAAATGATACCACCTAACGAGGGTATCATTTCTCCACCCTATATACTACTCCACCACCCCCCGAAAAACCCAAAAATCAAAAATTGGTTAACGAGGAAATTGTCTCCCACTAAAAATTGGACGTGAAAAAAACAAAACATAATGTTTTTCAGACAGTAAATTTAAGTATAGAGGGATTCTAAAATGATACCACCTAACGATGGTATCATTTATAACCCTCTATACTATTCCCACCACCCCCAAAAAATCAAAAAAAATTAGTTAACGAGGAAATTGTCCCACGAAATATTCAAAATTGGTGTCATAAATACATCATGTTTTTTTCACGTCCAATTGACCAGATAAAACAATAGTCTTAAAAAGGATTTATTTTTGACACCAATTTATGAATTTATTCTAATAAGTTTCTGATTTAAATGTGCCCACGAGTGATAGTTTATCCAATTCCACACATTTTTCTCCTCCAATATAGATAATTTATTTCGCAGATCAGCAATTAATTCTACCAGCTCTAGTCTACCACGTTCACCTGTAGCCACCTGACAGTGTAGTTGCTTATGTCTACAAAGAGTTTGGGCACTAATGAATTTACAAGGGCATCTGGGGCATTGAAATTGCGGGGGACACAAGGAATTTTTCTACGTCTCGCTAGATGCCTTCGTAGATATTCTTTACGCGTAAACGTCTTACAACAAGTCTCACACTCCATTATATATGTATATGTTTTTGTTTATATTCAATTAGAGTGAAAAAAACATTATGTTTTCTAGACCAATTGAACATATAATTTTCTATAGGTTATACAAAAGTATATACTGAAAATTGATAAACGTCAGAAACTAGAGCAGGAAATAGTAAGTTTGAGAAGAAAAGCCGAATTCTAGGGATTATTATAGTAACGGTTGAGAGTTAGAGGGGTTGACAAGTTGATAAAAATGCCACAAAGAATGAGGCGTTTACATGAAATATGATAACGTCAGAAAATAGAGCAGAAATAGAAGTTTGAGAAGAGAAGCGAAATTCTAGTGGATTACTTATAGTAACGGTTGAGTGTTAGGGGGTTGACAAAGCTGATAAATGCCACACTAAAAAAAGAATGAGGGTTTATGAAGCGGGTTTACCGCGCCTATAAAACGAGGGCATTTAATTCATATCCAAAGCGGAGGAAGTTGGTAATAGAATTCAAAAAGAAAGTATTGCGGGGTTAAGGGCTAGTGTAATTCAAACCTTCAAGCACAAATAATTTGTCCAAATTAGACGCAAAATAATAATAAGAAAAAATCTATCGTTAGCGCGATAGTGGAAAAAGGTGAAGAAATTATTGGGGTGCTCACGATGAAACATTGGAAAAGAGAAAATGGAAGGGGAGGGTAGTTACATTATCCTTTGTAAAAACATTAACATTAACGAGTCTGAACGCATGTCCGATAAACTCGCTCGTATCTAACCAAACCAATTTTTATTTGAGATATTCATATACTTACAAGCTAGAAACATATGGAGGAAATTAAAAATGGAAAACTAAAAACTATAATATTTCACAAAATCTCGGTTGGTAGCGAACCACTATCATCAATGAAAAAACCGTTAAAAAATGGCTGTCAGATAAGGAGAAACACGAATAATGTCCGATAAAATAGACAGGACGTAATCAAGTGGAAGTTTGTAAGATGGGGTAGAGGTTTTCGTAAAGCTAATATCAGGGTAGTAGGGGAATAGATTTGGGGAACTACAATCCAAAAGAAAGCGGCAGGCAGGAGAAATTTCCAGAATGGCTGAAGAATAAAAAAAGGTATGTATTTTTAGATAAGTATAATGACGACCTGTGTCTGTTCAGGTGTCTAGCTATGCATATGACAGATAAAAGACCGACAGATGTACAGAAAAAGGCGAAAGAAACTTAGTAAGCAATATTTTGGTAGTAATGTGGTTTCACCAATTCTTTTTTCAGATCTGAAAAAAGGTTGAAGAGTTTTTTAAAATCGTATAGAAGTATATCAACCCACCGAATGTAATGTATGGTGGTTGAAAAAGGTTACCAGCGCACTATAATGAATAGGTAATAACCATGACAAGAGGACTGTTTAATAATCACGCATTTTGATAAAACAACCTTAAAAACCTATCTAAAATTTACCGCCTGCGGATAATTGCAAAAAACAGAAATCACGACAGCGAGAATATGAAGAGGCCACGGACCACATGTAGGAGAGGTCGAGACAAAAGTCATATGTGATGGTAATTATTTAGGAGCGCCGCGTTCGTCGTTCGAGAAAGCGTTTTAACCCAAAAGGTTCTAACAGTTATGGGCGATCGAGTTGGTTTGTATTCTGTGGAAAGGGGAGGGAATTCACATTCACCACGACCAGTGCGGACACGGAGGTGAAAGATGGATTTTAGGAGCTCGGTAGATGGATAATGTCCAGAAACCAAATACCGTATATCAATATCACGCTGTTACTGGCACGGGTGTGGAGATTCATGCAAAGCATAGAAAAGAAGAAACGCGATCCACTATGAGAAGAGAATTACATTTATTAGAAAAAGCAAAGGAATTCAACTAGTAGTTATGTGGGAATGTGAATTCCAAAAGACGGGTAAAGATCTAAAGACGGTTGCGACACTTACTCTATATCCATATTCAGATAGTATCGATTTTGAGGCATATTCAGTCAGAAGTTGAAAAACTACCGGTAATAGTTTAGAGTACGAAGCTGAGCACGTTCCGGTAAGGGTTAGTATAGGAGATAATTTCTCAGGAACAGTAATCATATTTTGTGATAAAGATCCTGCAAAAATTATAGAAAAAAAGTTGTAGAAGATTTGAAAGTCAGGGAAAAGCTATAAGAGAAGAAGTGTGCGTCAAGATTATGGGTTTTATACAGAACATTTAAGTAAAACCAAATCGCTAGATCGAAACAGTGGATAGAGCAAGTTACGGTTATGGGTTTTAACAGCAGTAAGTACGATTTAAACCTAGATAAGAAATTATTTAGTAGGTCGTAACTATCTGCAACAACAGAAGTAATGGTCGGAAAACGTGCAAACGCAAAACAATATTTCTATTTACTCCAGAATTTAGATTTCTTGATGTAATAACTTTATCCTAGGACCTGGTGTTAGTTACGATAGTTGGATTAAAAAGGCCTACGACTGCAAAAGGACGAAATCTTTACTTCCTTATGAGTGGTTCGATTTCCAGCAAACTGGATTACCAGTGATCTACACGATATAGAGAATTGGTATTCCATACTATCTGGGTAAAATGTTAATAGATGAAACAGAATTAAGTAAAGGTCGTAGAATTTTCGAAGACATAATATGAAAACTTTCAGAGATTGGTTGAAATATTATAAAGTATTTAGATGTAGCACCGTTCCTAGTAGCGGTGGAAAATCATGTGTGAATTTTATAAACACAGAGGTGTGGATATTTTCAAGATGCGGTAAACACTACCTGGAGTAGCTATACAATTAATTATTGAGGGAACCATTAATGAACAAAAATCTTCAAAGGACGATTATACCGGGGGATGCTCTATATGCACCAAAAGAAGAAAACATACGAAATGATGAAGGGACGCTCTAGTGGTGGGTCAATCAATAGTATTACACGCTATGGCAGAAGTCGGTGTTTCCAATATTAGAACAAAGTGGAATGTAACAAACCTTGCAAGGCTGTTTTGGGGGTACGATGCAAACGCGTTATATTTATCTACGTTTAAATAAAGAGATGCGTGTGGGAGAGAAAACTATCACCATTAGATACCCCACATAACCCTTAAATTTATTAAAAAGTTTTGTAAAAGAGTTTTATCTAGCGACTTGGTTTGGGTTTGCGGAGGTGGATATAGAAGTTCACACAACTTAAAACATAAGTTTTCTGAAATGTCCCAATATTTATAAAAAGAGACAGTAGAGGTTGATGAAGTTCCACCACATGTTAAAATATTTGGAAGAATACTGGAAAGAACTAGAGGAAATGGAAGAAAATTGGGGTGATCTATGACCGCCACTAAAGTATTGCTTTACGCGCCACTGTTGAAATGGTATTTAATAAACACGGCCTAGATAATAAACGGGAGTTCAATCGTGTATAGATTATATTAGTGGGTATAAACCCTTCGAATGGGTCGGCAAAAGACGGTACAGCCGCAAGACGAACAGGCGATGTAGAAACCAAATAAGAAACCATAGCCGACATAATGAAATTATTTAGGAAACTCGGGTTGTGGAAAAAGGATAGAGGCAACGGAGAGACATTTAAATACGACATATACGCGAGACTAAACTGTGTTGACAAAGCCATTAAGATCCGCGTATTTGATGATTTGGAAGAGATAGTGATATGCGTACGAAATATCTTCAAGAAAAAACCCAGGTTGTGCGCTAAAGAGACCATTCCATTGTGGAAATAGCGGTTTATAACGAGCTAAATTGAGAATGTTGGAATTTTTACTACGAATTTCTAGTTAAATACATAAAGAGAAGACTTTGAATTAATTACAGATGGTTAAAGATTAGTATTGTATATAGGAGTTAGTGGAAAAACGATAGGAGGAATTGATTAGACCTAACTTACTAGACGAGTTTGAAAAAGAAAAAAAATAAATGGTTGGCTTGGGGATAAATGGAGCGAAATAGAGCCCGGACTTTTCCAAAAATGGAATTTCGCGAGGGATTAGGGCGATAGCGTTATCTGTAAAAGTGTTATTGTAGAAAAATTAATTTCACTAAAGATTTAATTTGGAACAAATTAAAATTAATAAAAACTTCTGCGAAAGGAATGTCCAAGAGAACTAACAATTTAATTGGGATAGATATAAACGAGCTAAGTGAAACTACAGAAGTATGGAAAACACATTATAGATGTAGCACAAAATAGAGGATTTAAAATGAAGACGGCGTTATGAAAAAACGTACTGTCAACAAAACTTAGACTCTCGGCATACTCGTAAAAGGACGCGTGTTAACAGACGGGAATAATACAGAACTCTATTGATTAAGTAATCGGGGTAGTGGGTGTCAGAAGACACTATAAGAAGTTCTTCGCGAACAAACCCTCGTGATGGCCCTTCATCCAAATAGTAGAGCACGGCTCATCGGGTTTGGGTAATAGATCGATCTAGATGAATTACATTGAGGAGACCACACAGGATCAGTCGCGCGGCGGCTGCCACCTTCGAGCTCTCCCGGTTGATAGAGGTACCGGACGTCAATATCTGATTGGAAGCCGTGCTCCTCTAAACAACGGGTCGCCCGCGGAGACGGCAGAGGGCTGCTCGTCACCCTTTTAAAACTTTGATAGCATCTACAGCTTCCTTACCTATCTATCTGGTCACCTCTCCGTTCATTGCGGAGGACCTCGGCGGGCAGTCTGGCCACCCACTCGGTCGACCGTGAATGGGGGTCTACAAGTCTTTGGCGTATTGGTGTCCGAACTGTCTCTCAGCCAGGGTTCGATTGAAGCGTTCCACGATCCCTGGTTCCCGGTGGATGTTGACGCGGCCGCGTCTGGATAGAAAACTTTATGCTTAGACAATAGATGAGAGACCCGCGCCCATGAACTCGCGGCCGGGATCGACTCTGGAGAAGATCGGCCATTTGAGAGGACTCCTTATATCATTCGGGAAAGAGCCTCGGCCACTTCTTAGACTCTTTAGTGGGCCACGGCTCAGCCCCCCTTGTAAACGACTTCGCTACGTCACGATATGTCAGTGCGTACTTGAACCGTTTGCGACGACGCGATCGTGAGGGGAGAAACAGGAGATCGCTTGGTGAACTTGGTGCGGCACGGCACGTCGAATTTCGGCCGCGGAATATTGTGAGGCGCGGGTAAATAGATCTGCCAGGATGGACTGCTTTCTTGAGCCATTCCTTGACAGCGTTTTCTGAAAACCTTGGTCGCCGCCGCGAGGTTCTTGATGGCGCGAGTCCTTCCAGTAGCCGCGTGGACTATAGTATGTATTCGACAGCTTGCGGTTAGTTTGGTATCAAGTTTGCGCGTGTTCATCGTATGCGAAGTATTCTAATATATGGACAATCTCCAACATGCCCTCGGCCGTTGTCCGGTTAACTGCGTCGTTAATAATAAAACCTTTGTTGGAAGTACAATTGCGATTGTCGCTGCAGCCCATCGCGTTTGGGTGGAACAGGAGAGGGAAAATCTAATTCATCACAATCTCCCTGGATTGGTTGGAGAATCTAACATCCGCTTTGCGAAATGGGTGGGCCGCTTTTTCGTCCTCGCGACAATCTCGGGCAGTACGAATCATACTCTTTGCACAGGATAAACGATGTTTTTGGGCAGTGTAGCTTACATCGATCTTAGCGTCCATAAGTTTCGTCAAACTAACATCGTTCTTATATTTATTTTTATAAAAAAAAATGTTTTAATTTTAATTAATTTAAATCCGATTGATTATAATTGCCGGTGAGACCCCACACACCATTCTTTTTTTCCTCGATGTTTGAACGCGACTCTCGCGGTCCTTTTGGGCTCTGACGGTGCATAGAAATCTGAAAGTTGGGCTCGGGATCCATTGGATCGAGAATTTTGTGCGGATATGCCAGCGCGTACTCGCGGTTGGCTTCTTCAACGTTCTGAAAAGTTGCGCGCGTGATTTTCGCGGCCGAAAGCTCTTCATTGACCCAGTCCAGATGGGCGGTTCGTTTTTTCGACCATGCTTCCTTTGCGCTATTTGAGTTGTTCTACAGCTAAAATCATGACGCTTTCGCTCTATTCCACGTTCGTGCTTTTCATTTTAGAGAATATAAAGTTGCTACCGCTGAAACGCCATTGCGTTTACAAGCGCACCACCTACTATTACTGCGATTGAAGCCCATTTATTTCCATTTATGAATCTGGTAGAATTCCCAGCTTTAACTAGATAATCTCGGGTCAAACTGCGGCCGTACATCTAAGGTCGCGAGCCCTACGTCTTCTCACTGTAAGGTCCAATGTTGGGAGCGGTTCCTCCTTGGGCCATCTTTGATAGTCGTGCATACCGATTCTGAAACCCGATTTATCACCACGGCGTGATAAGCGCCATCACTACTTTTTACCATCTTGTTCAGCATTGTTCTAATTATTGCAATAAAATGGGTCGCGATCAATGTTTAAATGGGGCGCAATCCAATTCAACATTGTGGATGATTGGGTTTAGTAACTTTCTTTGAACACTGGCTGGTTGTTTTTCTGGTATTTCCACACGCACAGGGCACCACAACTGCCAGGACCACCACCAACAACCCATCTCCATTCACGAATTTGGGATCAATCGGATTCGCCCAAATCCAACGGTAGTTGGTTTGGGTGACATTTCTTTGAATTTGGAGTGTGCTTTCCAATTCGTGAATTGGGTGGTGTTGTTGTACTCAACTCTGTATTCAGATGTTTTGCTGTTCTCGTCCCCCATTCTCGATTGGAGTTTAGCCTCTCGAAGCTCGGCGAGTATTTTATCTTGTTTAACTTTTCGGGTGGCAGCCGGCCGCCCCGCCCTGTGCCTGTCTTTTGGGATTTTTTATATGCGGTATGTATCAGTGGCGAGGGTTCGATGTGTTGGAGCTATCTGGTCAACTCGTCACTCTGTGGGTGTGTCTTGTGTCATCATTTTCAAAATTATATTTTGTATTTAATATTAGAGTTATAGTCGTGTGCATCTATGTCCCAAATTGACAGTGTTTACCCGTGGATCAACGCGGTTGTTAGTGGAGCTAGTACATTCAAACTTGTGATAAAATTGAGCAGCATGCCGTTCTAGAGTGTGTCCTATAAACGAGGGTCAGTTCTAGATCGGTGAATCAACCCTTCGGTGTTTGGTATTAGGGAAGAAGTTACTAACGGCGGTAGGTACAAATGAATGCCGCCGATCCAAGAGTTTTTGTCATCTCTGCTCCCAATTTGGATTCGTATCGCGCATTACATTTTATCGATCTCCGCATCTGACATTCTTATCCACCTGAAAAACTGAGAGACGGCCTACCGAGATAATGCTCCGATTGTCCCCCAGCAACCAGCGGCAGCTAGCCGCTCTGTGCGCGCATTTTCATTTTCATTCGGAGGTCGTTGACTTCAACCCAGATCCCGGATGCTTGTCTTGTTATTATAGGATCATTATTGTTGGCAGTTCGGAGTTGAGGTTTTTCTATTAGCTGTATCGAGAAGTTCGTCGCTGTTTCATTTTTCTTAAAATTAATGTAACATTTCAAACAAGTCTCATCACTTTTACATATTTATTTAATTTTTTCAAAAATATAAATGCGCACCACCGATACTTATTGATCACATTATGCTCGCAACAAAGCTCGCAGCGGAGCACCAAATTGTTAACATTGTTAACCAAGTTCAGTATTTGTTCAGATTATTCAGCATTTGTTCAGCATTTGGTTCAGCATTTGCTAAGCATTGTTCAGCAATTGCTAAGCATTGTTCAGTATTTGTTCGCAATTGCTAAGCATTGCAATAGCTTATTCCTTTGCAATTTTCCTAATTTTTTCAAAATCGTTAGATTTAGTTGATAACTTTATAAGCAGTTGGTTGATCAGTCTTTAGCAGAAGTTGGCGTGCTTAGTTTTCGAAGTATCTGTCGATCCTCAGGCGCTCCTCGCGGTGTGGATAACGTCATTCTCTCGAAGGAGTCATCGAATGGTCTCGGTCTTGCAGTGAAAGAGGCGAAACCATTTCGTTTGCTCGCGCCCCCCCCCCCCCCCCCCCCCAGATCCTTGAGGACGGCGTAGTATTTTGAGTGGATATCCATACGCTATGCCTCGCATGGCGGCCAGAAAATGCGAGCTCGGAGGCATGTCCTTCTTTTTGGTCATCGCCGCCTTGGCTGAGCAATCGGTACAATCACGTATAGGGTGGGCTTCGCCTGAAATATATTTGGTATTAAAACCACGCAACCAATCGTGAAGCTTCTATCACCCGGGGTCAATAAAACGTATACTCAGGGTCGTCCATATCCACGGGCACCGCTGCTAAAGTATCGTGTGCCGCACAGTGGGTCATAGGATCACAATGTGACGAAAGGCATCGCGGTTAGGATCCCTCGAGTAAGTTGAGATGAAAACCGTTTTTCCACATCCTGTCTGCCCACATATTATGGCGGAGTGAGCATTCTCAATCGTGAATTGTATTGATTGCTAGATTGTAATTTTTTCAAAATTATGTATTAATAAATCGTTAGATGATTTTTTTATTAAATCAGTAGATCGTGATAGTATCGCCATCTTCGGATGTTGAGTTGTGCGTCGGTAATCATATTAAGTACACGTTCAATTTGTGGCCCGGCTCCGTCGCCTCTTTGGTTATCTGGATCGTCACACCCTCACAAGCGTTCTCACAGGACTTGGCGTCCGCTACCGTGTATTGGTCATCGTCGCTGGCTCGCCATGTCTTGCCATAACGGTATTGGTATTAGGAACTTCGCGAGGGAGACGGCCGAGAGATTGCAGGTCTTTAGCAACTGCTGCAACCTCGGAGAGCGCTTAGATCCGGCAGCAAAATGCTTTCTTACTTCATCCCACTGCTGGTGCGCGCGAAGACCCGCGCTGTAGAGTTGGATTGGGGACTCCCTCGATCGTCACCTTACCTTCGTGATTTTGGGTTTATAGAATCTGTCGGTTTTTCTAGAACGACGCGAACCGAGCATCCTCGACAACTTCAGTTGACCTTCATCGAGCGGGCGGGTACGTTGTCGTTAATATTCCACAATGTGTGCTTTTGTTTTTCGGCATCTTGCGATGGGCGAGAACTCGGTCGTAAAGTATGGCAACGCGCCCGGCGTACTGGTTTCCTGATCAATCGCGCTAGTTCGGGCATCGTGACATGTCGTACTCCAGCGAAACATAATCGATCGTATACGTGTAACTGGTCGGTGCTTAGGAGAACTCGGCCGTAGGTCGTTGAACGTTAGTTCGTATTCGAGGCGGTCAGCCAAAGCGCTCTGATAGTAGGGCCATGTGACTCTCAGCAACTCAAAGTCGAGCGGAATGTAGATGGCGGATGCGTAAGCGCCCGCGACCGCGTTGTCATCGCGTTGTTATCTGCCTTGTTAGGCAGCCCGTTCTATAAGGTTGGTTACGTTCTTATTTTTTGCTGGTGTCAATACCTTGAGTAGACAGCCGTGTCAAGCTGTGTGACGTCTTCCCACAGGTCCTGATAGCATGGTAGCGTCCGCTGTCATCGATCGACATCACCTCTTACCTGAATCTTTATCATAGTCTTCTTGGACTATGGCCGCGACCCAAGTTCTGAAGGACGGTTCGGTCCGCGTTCCGTCGCGTTAGGTAATAGTGAAAGCGAGGCGAAACGCAGTACCCGGGAACAATGCGTCGTTAGCTCCGTGGTTGGGGAAGCGGGGACCTAATGAGCTGATGGTTCTGGTCGATCGTCGATGGGTTTTTCGTAATAAAACGACACTCTGTTCTCACGCCTTTTGCCCGAGGGGCTCACGCAGTCTGGCCCGGTGGGGTATGGATTGAGTTTGCGACCGTATTGACTCGAAGGGGGGGGGGGACCATAATTAATTTTTTCAAAAATTATTGAAACTATTAAACTGTATGGTTTTTTCTTTAATAGATAATTAATTTGAAGAAAATTATATAGATGGTGATTACGTATTAACATGGAAATAAAATAGGCAGAGGGACGATTTCGTCGATGATTATGATGATGATACGAAACCGCCCTTCATAGAGACTCCAGTTCCAATCCAATAGCAATTGGGGGAAATAGGTGGCCTACCAGCAGCGGTTGGTCAATGTCAGGACTTACTTGAGGGAGCTGTAAAACGACTACTACAACAATTTGTCAGAATTCGTCTGTCCCGTCTGTCGGTCGCGACTACTCCAATTCGAATTTGATATGCATGGTAGGTTGCGACTACATCATCAAAATCTCCCAAAAATCAAAACGAATACCGGTAAACCCCTATCGCTAAAACACCATTGCGGGAAAAACGGGGCGGTGGCGAAAATCATAAAAGAACGAACTAGGATTTCCTGATTGGATGCGTGGTTAAAACAATTGTGCGCCCGCGCTGTAGAGGCCCTACAGTCTTCCGGACGAAACTATAGCGAAGACGGCCACCGCGAAGAAACGGTTGATCTCAGCGAGGTCCCTAAAATAGCACCGACGGTTATTAACCACGATGGAGACCACGTTCAGCGTGCAATCACAATTGGGGAAAATACTCATACGCTGGACCCACCGTTACCTCTTCGAGAACTCCGTGGATCGATAAGGCTCTACAAACGGTCCGGGGCGAATGGTCCTTACTCTCCAAACTCACGGCGCTGGATGAACAATATCGCGCTCGAAGAAAGAAACCGGGAGGACGCCGGTGACGATAGAGAATCTACGAGCGGATCAACAAACTCCGCGGTCTTTGCGGGATGAAAGGTGAAGCTCGCTTGGAGGCCGCTCGGCATAACCGTGAGGCTCTCCGCACACAAATAAGTCGGATCCGGCGAATCAATCTCGAGGGTCCTGCACGAGGAGACGTCACTCGGTGAGCGTCTTCGCACTCTGTTCAGAGGCAGGGCGTCTCGATAGCAAAGCATCCTCGTTGCTATCGGCTGACTTTATCGACCTAGTTCTAGCTTTCACTGCTGGTGCGGCGCCACCACCCGCTCCAGCACCGCACCAGCACAGCACCCGCTCATCCGGTGGAGCCAAGGAGTGGGTAAAAAAACAACTAAAAGCCCCTGCCAGTCTTTAGCTAATTAGATGAAAGGCGGCTGCCGCACTTCCGGGACTGATCGGAAGTATCCGTTTCTTACTTGCTATCCTATATTATCAAAAAACGGCCGGATGGCTAGCCAAAAATACCTTGGCTTAAATCGTGGCAATCGCTGGTCTCCTATTATTTCTCTGTAAGAGGTCTCCTACAACCAAAGGTAAATAATCCGATCGCCACGAGGGCGATGACGAGACCCAATTTATCTCTCGGTTGTTGTGTTCCCATTTCATCCAATTACGATTGATTGGTGTTTCTCCTCATCGCGATTGGTCTGTTGATGGATTTGATGGTTTATCAATTTACGAATTGGGGGTACTGGGTTCGATTTACGAATTGGGGGAGGTGTATCCATTTATGTGTTTTAGAGAATTCGGTTCATGTTGGGGGTAGCGCTGATGTTATCCGATTCACTTCCCGTTGCGGACAATATTTTTGATTGACGGTGGCGATTACGGTGTGATATTGTAACGTCAACTCGGGTCGTTCTCGGTAGTATTCATATGGCTCGGCGCATATAAAGGAACCTTTTCCAAATACATAGTCTATGGGGTGCTGGCCGTCTGCAAATCGTCTTGTAAATTCTGGATTGCTTCTCCAGGTCCACCTAGCTTGAGATGGCGTCCTCTACAATTGCCAAAAATTGTTTTTGTGCATCAAACGCTGTTCCCATGCCCAGTATAGAACTTGCGAGTGTGTTTTTGTGCACCTAGTATAGCCCACACATATGTACGAATGGAGTCGTTGAGGCGAGTAACCCGGCCTGCGTGAAACTCGACCGTATTAACATAAATGTACCCCACGCGTTTGAACCTCGCAGACTGCTGTTATGTAATCGTCGTGAGCAGTTTCGGAGCCGTAACATTTTACAAGTAAACACCGCACAGTGTCGACCTCAGCACTTCCGTCCCGAAAAGTCCTAGTCGCGGGGTCCAAAAATTCCCGGGGTTCCGAAGACGATGTGGTCACGGAGTGGATCGTGTCTAAAATCAGTCTGGGTCCAATTACCGGACTGGCCGTGAATGAGAACAGTCCCCGAGGCCGGTGCTGGTAGGAAATGCTTTCTGTCTCAGTCGCGTCTTTTGAAAGTAAAATTTCGTTACACAGTCTTTTCAAAGGCCATTACGGTTATATGTGTTGGAAATGGATCCAGGGCGTCGCTCTTGACGGTAGTGAAATACTAGTTCTTTGAGAACTCTCCTAATAGTCTAATACACGTGAAAGTTGTAGACATTCGGAGCTGACATTCTTGGATGTCAGATGGTTCTTTATATGAAACTCCACACCCGGCTGTTGCGCACCATACAGCGAAATTTATTTGGTTCTGCCAAAAACTGCTCGGTGTTGCTTTCCAGCCGTTTACACCTCCATCCGTAGTAATCTGGGAACCTATATTGTTTCAAAGATGTTAGGGGAAAGTTGGTGGCAAAGCCACTGTCGGTCTAACCGTTGGTTGGGTGTACCAAGGCGGTTTAACACGTCTTTTTGTGTGTATTTACCTCCGACCGCGTACTTTACATTAGAGTTAAAGCTAAATGCATTTGTATCATTGAAGATATTATTATGTTTGCTACTCTAACTATGTGTCAAAGAGGGAGTTGTGAAACTTCAAAAATTTATTAGGACAACTGCTGCGGAAAACGCCGGGTAGGCCTTAGATCAATCACGTTCACGGTCGGGTGGAAAAAAACTCAAACGTACGAGTTATATCAGGACCCTTAGGATCCTTTAGATCTAGAGGGACCGCCGATAGTTCATGCAGAAGTAGAGAGGACGCATTCGGGAATCAAGTGTTCATTACTTCCGGCCTTTTGGGGTGTCAGAGGATGTCCAAGCTTTAATGGCAGGACTTAGCTGATAATGTCATCTCACCGTCTCAAAAAGCCACGGGGTTGCGACATTGGGACGTTGATAAAAATTAGAGATTCCCGGGGTTGGCCTCATGATAGGATTTAAATTTGCACCCCCTTAGACGTGACTGAAGGGACTTAGTACCCCGTTGATGTTTGTCTTCCCCGGTGGGAGTGCACCACGGCGATACCCAGTAAAACTTCGGCCGTCACGAAAACTCTCAGGGTGCTCTGGATCGGGTGAACACATCGTACAACACGATAGACGAGATCCCAGCACATTACTCGAAACTGTGCCCCGCCAGCGATTGTTTCTATGGCGAGTACTGTAACGTTAGACTTCCACACCAGAGATGGAAAGTTTTGGAATCGGGACACACCACGAGTTGAGATTTATATTCTTGATGAATAAAGGGGAGAGTGAAGGAACGATTACCCGATTTCGGTGTCCTTGATATTTCAAATTAAGAAAATTAGAATTAAAGCATGTTCGTAATTTATATTATCTAACTTTAAGAGTATATACGGACTAGGTAGTTTCTTCCGTTTGGGGACAAATTCAATAATTTGGAACTGCAGAAGGGGGAGTCATCCCGACAGAGGGTGACTTTTTAACTACCAAAAAAACAAAGGCCTTGATTAATAGAACTATATTCGAAGGGCCCACGGACGAGCTTCACCAGAGTCTACATAACAACTTAGGAAATATGCCCTGGCTGTGAATACACAAGTCGTGAAGAAACGCATACGGAACTAAACGATAGGTAAAAAAAATAACCAATTTAGAAAAAGAGGCCGGTTGGGATTGATAAAAGCCCGAGAAGGACCGCAGGTTGACAATACGGCGGTTTATGATGCGTTGCGATTAGAAGGAATCTCTCAGCAAAGAAGCTACACTTGCTGAATTAGACGGGAAAATAATCGATTTTCGAACTGAGGCCATGTCGGGTATTGAGAAAGCACGAGAAGACCACCAGGCGGACCTTACGAAGGCTTATGAGGTGTTGCTGCTCAGAGGACTCTCTCATCAGAGAAGCGGCACTTACTGAACTGATTAAAAAAATAACCAAATTCGAAAAAGAGACCGGTCGGGTATTGATAAAAGTCGAGTAGACCACCAGTCTAAACCTTGCAGAGGCATTGCGGAGGCATATGTGCGTTGCGCTTAGGAACTCTCACGTAAAGAATTCGAACTTACCGAACTAGATGAAAAATATAGCCAATTTATAAAAGAGACCAGGTCTGGGGTTGAGGGGGTCCGAGAAGACCACAAAAGAGGCCATTGCGGAGGCTTATGGGCCGTTACGCTCAGTGGAACTCACTCAAACAGCGAAGCGGCACTTACTGGACTATATGAAAAAATAACCGAATTTAAAAAAAGGGAACGGTTTGATCTTGATGGAGTCCGAACGGGTATTGATAAAGCCCTAGAAGCAACACCAGGCGGTTATTACGGAGGCTTTAGGGTGTTGCTCTTAGAGGACTCTATCAACATGAGAAAGCGGACACTTACTAAACTAGATGAAAAAATACCGAATTTCAAAAAAGAGACCGGTGGGTATTGATAAAGCCTTAGAAGACCACCAGGCAAAAACCATTACGGAGGCTTTATGATGCGTTGGTCAGAGGGGCACTATCAACAGAGAAGCGACACTTACTGAACTAGATGAAAAAATAACCGATAAACTGAAACATGATGTTTAGCCGCGAACCAAAGCTCTGAGGAGGCCTCTTCTGAGATTCGTACTGAGGCATATAAACGCAAACAATGCGCTTGCCTGGAATAGTGGAGAACAATGGAAAAACACCCAAAACGTGTCATAACAAGTTTGGGTGAGAAGCGGGGCCCATTGGTTGTGGGGGCACTATGAATATTCGTTCGGTGCCAAAGCGAGTAATAATTATGGGGGATACACCTAGACAGCTGCAGGGTGAAGTTATCCAAATGGCGGTCTGACTCGGTTAATGCTAGTGGTAAAACCTGTGGGCGCGGTCGCGATAAATATTGTAGTTAGATGGGGAAGAAACGGGGGTTGGGTCACTAAAAATCTCTGGAGATAGTCGACGGTGGTTTCGTTCTCGGTGATGATCGAAATTAGACTTCCCAAGGTAGTGTTATTAACTTTGTACGAAAATCGGTGACTCAGAGAGTTCTTCCACTATTGTCTCATTGTAATTGACACTTATTGTGTAATACTAATATATTGAATTAAATTTAACTATGAACGAATCTCCGCTTTCCAATTGTCAAATACCGGATCCACCAACACTGTATCCATCTCAATTTACCACTCCTCCAACCATGTACATTCCAACTCCCACCAACACTGTATTCAATTACGAAAAAAGTTCAGATCTTTAGGTTGAATAATATCGTCGCTATGCAGGATATTTTGTTAGGAATGTGCAAATAGAAAGAAACTCTAAGAAATATAGGGCGCGGCAAACATAGCTGAAGCATCTGTCGGTTCTGGCAAGTGTTTCTGTGTTGTGTGGGGCGGGGACTGCTGCAACGTATCTACAATTGTAATGATTCCACTTGCACGGGGTTATGAGTGGATTACCGTTTATCTGGAACAACTTTGTATGGTAATTAGGGCGGCGGGTGGAAAAAACTCGAGGAAAAAAAAGTGAAAAAAAAAAAAAAAAACATGTAGAATATGTTCTCGCTAGGTTAAGAAAAAAATTTTAGCATCGACGTTATGTGTCCAAAGCGTTGGCCGATAAGAAAATATCAAATTTAAGATGTTTGAATCCGAGGTGAAAGAAATGGGGGAGATATGAGAATAAATAAATGATATAAGGATCAAGGCGCGCGCACCATGCCAAAAAATTTGAGTGTACTGATTGGGATAAATTTAGGGTAAAAATTGGAAATAAAGTCTGAGGAAATGTTACCGCACCATTGTGTATTTTAAAAATAATTTTTTCTAATTTTCTTAATTTTCTTAATTAATTCTTTAGGAATTATTCAAATTATTAATTATTTACCCAGAAAAATTATAAATTCAGTCCGGGATTACTCTATTACACACGTCTGTGTAATTGATACATCGCTCGGTTTTACTTGCTATTAATGTACGGCCATGGTTCATAAACCCGTGTAAATTGAAACATGGTCGTAATTGATAATTGTACAACACTAGGTAATGTTTATCATAACACTACATGGTCGTGTGGGTGTTAAGGGAGATAATCTATAGAGACGAGGGTCGTGGGTTTCGCGCCGATGGTTGGAGCTAAACATTTTTTATTTTTTATTTCTATCCCTACAAATGTGGTTTAAAAAATAATTAATTATTAATAATTTTGATAATCTAAAGATTTAATTAAGAAAAATTATTAATATTAAAAAAAAACAACAAAAAACCAAATTGTTATAACGAGGCTCGAACCGCGCCAGCAAAACCCTTCTGGGCCCACCCGGCTAGCCATCTTTTTTGTTTTCTCTGTCTCTTTTCTTTTCTCATCTCATGGCTTGCCGGTGTGTAATAGCTACCCCGTACAGTTAACCCCCATCTATCAGCTGATCTAAGATCAGTGTCGAAATTCTAGCAACCTTGGAAGTGTCTGCAGGAAGCAAGTGCCTGACACGGAAGCACTGAGCGCTCATTTTATCACCAGGGGCGTCCCCCAGACAAATTTTTGTTGTTAATTTTACATATATTAAGCTAAAACCGTGTTGTGCAATACCAAATATTTACTCGTTTATTTTTATTTGTATATAATAACAAGTTCATTTTTTATTTAATAATATAGGTTATAACGTTCTAAATTATTAAAAGTAAAATTAGAAAAATAAAAAACATGACAACCAATAAGAATGTAAGAAATACTTCCGGAATATCGATAGCGGGTTGTGTAATACACCCACGTGTGTGTAGTATATATTACAGTAGTATAGAGGGATTCAAAATGATACCACTATTACAGTGTGTTTATGTTTCATCCTGGAAGACGTAATCGTGTAATCTCTCTATAAAAAAATGGACACCTAATTTACATGTTCATAACACGTGTAATTGGAACATTGTCGTCTGCTTATAACATAAATTAGTTCTGTTCAATAATTTTCAATTTCTTCTAATAATTTTTCCAATTTCTTCGTTAAAAGCGATATTGTAGAAACGCATATCCGTAAACGAATCTTTGATTTTAAACTGTTTTATAAAATTAGTTTGATAATGTTTCGGTAGTGTTTCTCCGATCCTATTTAGTCGCTTCATTATATAAATTTGATACTTATACCGGCGACATAATTGCCGGTTTAATATTGTAAATGCAACGTTTTTATCGCAGCGTAATAAATTACGCTGATATTTCATGTATTCGATATCACATAGTATTGTCCATTTTACCGTGTTTTAATACTGTAGAAACAACAGCGTAAAATCCTTCATCCAAATCATTATAAACGTCCAATTCGTTGTGTGTATTTTATTATCCATTTTGTTATAATATTTTATTATTAACCTATTCTAAATTTTATATGTTCAATTGGAACGTGAAAAAAAAACATGATGTATTTTGATTACCAATTTAATTTTGAATATTTCGTGGGGACAATTTCCTCGTTAACTAATTTTTTTTGATTTTTTGGGGGTTTTTGGGGTGGGATGGGAATAGTATAGAGGGGTTCTCTTTATAAATGATACCATCGTTAGGTGGTAATCATTTTTGAATCCCTCCTATACTTAAATTTACTCTGTCTGAAAAAACATTATGTTTTGTTTTTTTGTCACGGTCCAATTTTTAGTGGGAGAACAATTTATCCCTCGTTAACCCAATTTTTGATTTTTCCGGGGGGTGGTGGAGTAGTATATAGGGGTGGAGAAATGATAACCCCTCGTTAGGTTGGTATCATTTTGAATTCCCTCTATATATACACTAATCTTACCCAGGTAACAAAAGTGCTCAAAGGTAAAAACGTAACGGAAGGGCCAAACCAGGCAAAATCGTGATTCCTATAAGGAGGTACCCCACCGTTAATTTACGCTGTCACGTTCACCCGACCAACCACCCGCCCTGTACAAGTACATGTACATGCTCAAATGCTCAAGTACATGTACAAATGGGGGTGGGGGGAATCCCAAAATCAGAACTGAATATTTACAATAAAAAAACTATATATTCAGCCCTGAAATCAGAATAATCCTGATCTGATGTCGGGTCCTCGCCACACCAGAATCACTTGGCCCCGTCCTAGTAATAATCTACACAACCTTTGTACCCCAAATAGAACTGCATACAAAAATGTAGAAAAAATTACTACCGGTATATTAAAAAGGTAATATTTTTGTTAACAAATATTTTCTCTGCATAAAAACACCAAGGTGCACATCTTCAATATATGTAGAAGACGTGGGTATCGTTTCACATCAATTGACTGTAAGGTTGTAGATGAGTAGTGTACACAAAACTCTGTACCCTATATAGAATTACATACAAAAATGTAGAACAAATAGCTATTAAGTTAAAAAGGTGATATTTTTGTTAAAAAATATTTTTCC
The DNA here is from genome assembly GCA_029237695.1 of Conchocele bisecta. NCBI lineage: Eukaryota > Metazoa > Mollusca > Bivalvia > Lucinida > Thyasiridae > Conchocele > Conchocele bisecta. Next base: position 86,855,804 of record CM055270.1, read on the forward strand.
GTCATAAAAACACCAAGGTGCACATCTTCAATATGTGCAGTTAAGACATGTGTATAGTTTCAGAACGATCGACCAAATGGTTTTAGAGGAGTAGTGTACACAAACTGTGCAGTTTTTCTGTTTGCTGCCCGCCTGTCGCCCGGTAAAACATAATACATACCGTTTTTTTAAAAAGTAAATTTTGTTTTCAATCAGTGTAGACTCATTGAATGTGGTTTAGCCAGTCTAAGGCAGAAGGGTGACTGGGTAGAACCAGCATACATTTTATATGGTCAGATGCAGTTGTACAGCTGGCTGCCAAAGTGAACACAACAGTTGGACAGTGTAGATCTGTGTTATGCCGGGGTTTGTCAGTTGATCAGACATGGGACCAGTACATCTAATTTTGTCATGGCTTGTCACAAATAACAGAAAGGATGCAGACAGAATTGACCAAGTTCAAATGTGAATGTAACCACAAATAAAACTTTTTATATTGACGAACAGCATAGACCATGACACTGATTTTGATCGATTTATTGGTGTTTAATGGCCTATCAACAGCTAAGGCTATTTAAAGCCGAGCCAACAGGTTCGATGCCGCAGAATCAACTCTCACATACAAAGACAAAGATGTGCCTGAGGGTGAAACCAAGACTCCTGTAGGGATTCCGGTAAGGACGAATCATGATCGTTAAATTACCCATCACATGCTTCCAACCAACCACCACCGGGCAGACATGGAACATGCTAATCTGGGATTGCGCTGCTAGTATATGTTGCATGATAATTTTGTCAGTTGTCCGGCCAATATGGCCTCCAAACTACCAGTCAGTCACGAAGAAATGGACCCACGTCTGACAAAATCGGTATATGCAACACTTGTAAACAGGATCTACACTGTTTGCCATAATATCAATGAAGTAACATACTATTTCTAACACATCTTGGTTGCAATCCGACTTATTGCATTTCCGATAAATGAAGACCGAGATAATTCTGTGCATCCATGCAATCTGGGCAGGGTGTTTACTGTTCGAAAATCACTCGGTTAAATATTCAGGGCTGTTCCAGTTAAACATACACGGCACCCGGGGACGGCAGAAAAAAGAAAATACATGCCAGGGTGTCTGTGCCTAAAAATTGCATCTATGGGTGGGTGAGATCCAACTAAAATCACATCTATGGGTGGGTGGGGTGGGGGTTCTCACACTAAAATCACATCTATGGGTGATTTGTAGCATGCCTTCTGGTATTAAACGTCGTCATTCTTTCAAATCGCTATTCGCTATCGAAATCGAGATGCCGCATTAAATTGTGCAAAAAAAATCACGGAAATCGCGTCGTTTTTTCCGGGAGGAGTGAAATATCAGCGCAGGGATCTCGCATACAACAACAACAACAATAAAATGGCGAGCCTGGCTTCAATGAACACCGAACAACAACTGATTGCCTGGCTCGGCAACGAGCAGAATGAATTAGTGTGCAACATATTGGGTAAATCAGCAGCGGCTTGCCTATAACAGTGTTTAGTATTTTGAATGGGGCCCGTGAGTTTAAAATTGGGAAAACTGCGTCGTATGGTCGATATACCGGTATTCGGCATGCCCCTATATTCGTCAGGCTTTGGTTATAATCTGAATAATGTCTCCCGCGAAATTTTTCTTTGTGTGTACGATCAGCAGAGTATGCGAAATACGTCGGTTCCGACAGGTAAAATGAAATATTGGGAAAAAATAACCTAAAGTGCTTGTAAAAGTATAAACTTTCTTTGATATTTTTTAATTTTTTAATTTTATTTTCATTGGTCGGTTTTCGTGCGTCCTAAAATTTCATTCGGGCTGGCAAAAATATTGTGTTCACCAGGACCTGTAAAGTTTGAGTCTCTTTTGCATACTCTGCCGCGGATCAGGGCAGATATTTTGCATCCACCCCCCCCCCCCCCCTTTGTATAAAGTTAAATGCCCACTCTCCGCCCCATCTACATGAAATGGTAACCTAAATTGATAAATGCCTCTGGCTTAGGGGACACTCTGCCAAAAAATTCCAGAGACTGCAACAACTCGTCTATTTTACGCCAACCCCTCCCCCACCCTCTTCTAGTTCTATAAAGAAGTTAAATTCCCAGTCCCCGCCCCATCCACATGAAATGATAATCTAAATTGATAAATGCCTCGGGGTCGGGGGACATTCTGTCATTACGCACCACTCATATGCATGTGAACTGATTTTTGGATTTCATCAACAACGGAGACTCGTAAATCACTATAATTAAATCACATCTATGGGTGGTTGTTTTCACAACCAATTAAATCACATCTATGGGTCGGTGTTTTCAAGGTAAAGGCACATCTATGGGTGGGTGCCAAAGCTACTAATTCGCATCTATGGTAGGCTACCCAAATCTAAAAGTGGTGTCCCCCCCTCCCATGTATGTTTTACTGGAACAGCCCTCAGTGAAATACTATCAGGCAAGGTGTCTCACATGACACCCATACAATTTAGTTTTAACCACATGGGTCGACAAGCTGATCAGGATCTACACTGTTTAGAAATGTAAGAAGCCCGTGTTGTCAGATTGCAGCACATCTTACATACCAAGTGTGACTAATAACTACATTTGTTTCAAATCGCACATATTAAATCCTTTTTGTTCACTAGCCACAAAAATGACCTTGACAAGGAAGGAAACCAGTTGAGGTACATATTGTTTTAGAAGTTTCACTTCTAGTAGCCTATTTCATCAACATTGCAAAGTATACTTTACTAGCAAAGTATACTTTGAGGGAGTAATCAGTATGCAGAATTATTATACTGAATTTATTACATTATCACAGCCATTAAATGGCTGTGATAATGTAATAAATTCAGTATAATAAAAATCATTAAATTTATCATAAAATTGAAAATTTCTCCCTCAAAATATACTTTGCTAGTAAAGTATACTTTGCAATGTTGATGAAATCGGCTACAGGTATACAAAACTACACCATTTTTAAATCCAGGCACAGACATGTATTTTTTAACATTCATATTCAGGAAAAAATATTGTAGCATTTCCCTTTTCCAGGCAAACAGTTTAACATTTTAATATCTTAAGTAATGGAAAATAATTCAAGTTTCAACAATATATTTGTATGAATCCGTATCAAATGTTTGGATACATGGTAAAGCAGAACTACCAACCAGTGTTGATGAATGCGCATGTACAAAATGATACCCAAATGTGTAGCATGCTAATGATAGCAAGAAAAGCAACAACACCAAAATAATACAAATTGAATAGGTATTTAATTTTGTATTTAATAGGCAATTCCACAGTGGCTTTATCATTGCAAATATCCAGCAAACGGTGTGTTTTTTTTTGACAAATAAAACAGTGACAATTGCTACGGAAGGTTTGTCACACCAGTATATACATAGCATGCATTCACAACATGGTAGTCAGTGATCTTCTGGAAACGACAGGAGGGGCGTTACAATGAGATTGGAGAATGGTTCAGTGCGAGAGAATTCATGACACTAGCAGTGTGAGACATCAAGCAATGCTATACTAAGTTCATCAACAAGTTTAAATTGTGCATCAGTACATGTGCCAGAAGCAGAAGCCATCTAATTCCGTTACATTTCATTACATGCAGCCCCACAACCAAACCAGAAGAGAATGTTAGGAAAATTAGTGACAAAGTAAAAAAAAATATGAGATGTAACAAAATAAAACAGCCATGCTACAGTGCTTGCTATACCGGTCTGGCAAACACTGTAGACACTTGTCAGACTGATCTAGACATGTACTGGTTACAAACTCTGAACTCTGTGTATAATTTAAACAGACTATTGATTGCCGCAACAGACGTTATGGTGTACTCAAGGTAGCAACTCTGTATGTGTCATACTTTCACTGCCTGTGCCTCAAATTCGCCCCATCGTACAATGCTCCAGGCTCTTTGTAACGACCATCATATCGGTAACCATTTCTCCCCAGGTTCCGATTATATAGAATAGTCAGATGGAAACATTAGGGAACAATTGACATGTTATCGTTCAAAATAAAACGTTTTTTGAATATTTGAATGATGAAACCAGATTGAAATCAAAATTCAAGACAACTGCCATATTGTTAAAGGGAATTCTCACTCCGTTACTTAGTTTTCAATATATTTCTTATCACCAGCATTAGTATGACAGACATTAATTGAATAAAATGTTGTCCATTTTTCATACATCAACAGCAATTAAAATAGCCACACGGAAATACAATCAAGCACAGGATGTGGATTCAAAGCTGAAGGTTGAAACTACCATTCTTGTTCACAACTTGAAATATTCTGCATCAAAGGTACGGTACGTACCCATAACATCACCCTGTGTTTGCAATGGGTAACCTTATTTTCACACAGCATAGATACAGGTCAGCATTTATTTGCAATCAGTGTAGACTCATTGAATGTAGTTTAGCCAGGCTAAGGTAGAAAGGTGGCTGGGTAGAACCAGTGTACATTGTTATATGATCAGGATCAGATGCAGTTGACCAAAGTGAACAGTTGATGAGAAGACTATCATTTTCGCCCAGCATGAAGCTGCTCAGCCTGCATATTAGCTGCAATGTTGGATCTACTCAGACTGTACAACTGAAGAATGCGGACCTGTATCTATGCTGTGTGAACATATAAGTTTAGCCATTGCAAACATAGGGTGATGTTATGGGTACGTACCTTTGATGCAGAATATTTCAAGTTGTGAACAACAATGGTAGTTTCAACAGTTAGCTTTGAATCCACATCCTGTGCTTGATTGTATTTCCGTGTGGCTATTTTAATTCCTGTTAATGTATGAAAAATGGAAAATATGATATTCAGATGTCTGTCAAACTAAAGCTGGCAATACCTCAACTAGTTTCCTTACTTGTCAAGGTCAGGTCATGGTCATTTTTGTGTCTAGTGAACAAAAAGGATAATGTGTGATTTGAAACAAATGAAGATATTAGTCACACTTGGTATGTCAGATGTGCTGCAATCTGACAACACAGGCTTCTTACATTTCTGAACAATGTAGATTCTGATCAGCCCGTCTACCCATGTGGTTAACAAATTTTATGGCCGTCATGCGGAGTGACTAAATTTGGGTTACCCGATAGCAATTCTCTGATTATTTCTCTAAATATTTTCAAACAGTAAACCCCCTGACCAGACTGCATGGATGCACAGAATTATCTCAGTCTTCATTGATCGGAAGTGCAATATAGGAATGAATGGCCTTTTTGTGGAATTTATCGGGGTTTATATCCCCGATAAATTCCACAAAAATGCCATTCATTCCTTATAATTCCAGCATTTGAAATAAATTCATCAAGAAAATGTGTTTATTTTCCGTTTTCTTAAGAATTATTTTAACTGCGCCTCACGGTTACGGAAAGTAGTTCGGCGTGAGAGTTTACTGGGATATCAATTTTGGACGGAGACTTGCTACGGGCCAATCAAATGCTAGGGAATTGTGTAAATATTTTTGTGCTGGAATTATTAAGTCATATTTTGTCAGATTGCAAACAATATTTGTTAGAAATAGTAAAGTTTCTGCAGTGATATTATCGCAAACCGTGTAGATCCTGTTCACAAGTGTTGCATATTCCGATTTTGTCAGACGTTGGTCCATTTATTCATGAATGGCTATATGGGGTGGTTGGAGGCAATATTGGCGCCACAACTGACAAAACGGAGCTTACAACATACTACCAGTGCAATCCCAGATCAGCAAGTTCAGAGTCTGCCCGGTGTTGGTTGGTTGTGAGCAGCTTAATTTGGCTTTCCTGTGTACGAGAGTTGAATCTCCATATAAGAGTAATCCTACCGGTACCGTATTACTTTTAGGAAAGGGCCAAGTGACTTTGGTGTGGTATGGACCTGGCAGCATGTCGGGTAATTCTAATTTCAGGGCTGAATCAATCAAATTCATTGTCTGTCCGATCAGGATCTATGCTGTTCTTCAATATAACAATTTTATTTTGTAACATTGACATTTGAACTGGGACTGAAACAGTTGATACATATGAAACAAATGTATGTTCAGACACACACTAGAAAGATATCCATTCTGGTGCTTTCTCTCTGCATCCTTTCCGTTATATGTAACAAGCCATGACAAAATTAGATGCACTGGTCTCATGTCTGATCAACTAACACACCCCTGCATAACACAGATCTACACTGTCCAACTGTTATGTATTCACTTTGGTAGTCAGCTGCACAACTGCATCTGATCCTGACCATATGCAGTGTACACTGGTTTTACCCAGTCAACTTCCTGCCTTAGCCTGGCTAAACCACATGCAATGAGCCTACACTGATTCCAAATAAAATTTACTTTTTATACAACCGTTTTAAAAAAACGATGCGTACAAATGTATTATGTTTTACCGAGCAGTGGGCAGGCGGCGGACAGAAAAACTGCAGAGTTTGTGTACACTACTCCTCTAAAACCATTCAGTCAATCAATCTGAAACAATACCCACGTCTTCTACACATATTGAAGATATGCACCTTGGATTAAAATCTATTTTGCTTATGATTTTTATTTGATTGATGTAAGAAGCATAAGCATCGAAGATTTGCAACAAATGTTAAGAAAAAATATTTCCTACATTGTGTTGGTGATTGGCGACTTCATATTGTCATTGCAATAATTGTAAACCTGGATCAAACCAGCGATGCAGGATGATTAGTGTCTATACTGATTGCAATGGTTGCACAAAAATTCTACACATACATACATATAATGCCTATCTCATTCTGGTCACCCAGTTTGATTTATTATAATAATGCAGTATAACATCTTAAAATTTCAGACAAGTGTAGATCCATACTATTTTTGACATTTACACATGCTGTTCATAATTTAATAGGTTCTTACTTATGGAATGGCGGACAATGTAGTCCAATTCCGATTTTTCAAATGCACATGTTGATCGGTCAAAATGCTAGTTAAAATTATTTTTAGCAGCTACTCATGAAAAAGTTCAAAATAGTGGTTACCAGTAGCCTATTTCATCAACATTGCAAAGTATACTTTACTAGCAAAGTATACTTTGAGGGAGAAATTTTCAATTTTTTGAAAAATTTATTAATTTTTATTATACTGAATTTATTACATTATCACAGCCATTTAATGGCTGTGATAATGTAATAAATTCAGTATAATAATTCTGCATACTTTTAATCATGAAATATATGCATTTGTTAGTTCTATGTGAAATAATGCATTTCTGGAAAAATAAATGATTACTCCCTCAAAGTATACTTTGCTAGTAAAGTATACTTTGCAATGTTGATGAAATAGGCTACAGATGAAATAGGTTTATAATAGATTTACAGATGTTTCTACATCCCAGTGACATAATCTCTCCACTATCACAATGACTACAGCAATTATATTAACGATATAATTTACTGTATTGAGCCAACTTTCGTTTTGACCCACTTTTGTTGCATCAACAATGAAAGTGGCTCAAAACCATTTGGTGAAAGAAACCTGCATTATATCCATTAGGCTACTTTATTATTTTGTTTTGCTACCTGCTAACAATAAATGCCATCGTTAAACAAAGCTTATTCGCTGCCAGCCTTGATAATAAAAAAAAAAAATGTGGGTCGTACTGGCAGCCTTGATAATAAAACAAAAAAAAATGTTTTTAACATTTTTGCCTTACAAATCTGCCTTACACACAAGGTGAAAATAAATCCTGTGACCTTGACCTTGGGCTGTCAGATGTGGGTGATATGTAAAATAAAGCACCATCCCTACACACACATTGTGGCCAGATGCTGTCAAAATCAGTGAAGCGGTTCACGAGTTATTGAAAAATAAAGGTGCTACTAACGTACATAAATATGTACGTACGCACACACGCATGCACACACCATGCACACACGTGCACGTACGTACATGGACTAACACTATATCCCCTCTTGCCTATCGGGGAGGGGATAACAAAATAGTCATTTTAAGTTTTTTTGTTTGTTTGTTTATTGGTGTTTAACGGCCTATCAACAGCTAAGGTCATGTAAGGCCGGGCAAACGGGTTCGATCCCGTTTTAACCTGCTGCATTGGGGGGAAAATTCCAAAATCAGAACTGAATATTTACATCGAGATACAATATATTCAGCCCTGAAATTAGAATAACCTGACCTGGTGGCAGGTCCATACCACACCAAAGTCACTTGGCCCCTTCCACTAAAATAGGATTACGAACAATCGTAATACTCACATAAGGGGTATAACCAGATTCAACTGTCACATACAAAATGCCAAAGACGTATGTGAGGGCCAAACCAGGTCTCCAGTCGGAATTCCGGTAAGGATGAACCCTGATCGTTAAATTACCCATCGCTTGCACCCACCTTCCACCCAGTCATTTTAAGAATGACAACATTATTTGTTTATGATGACAACAGTTCCTGATTTATAATTAAATAATTGTCTATTGAAGTTTTGAGCTACAGGGATCCTCCAGATTATCGGACAAAAATGGCAGTGTTTTTACAATATCATTCTTTAAATAGCAGCTATGGGCATACAATTGTCACAGAACAATCCTCGGTTCTTGCTTTCTCAATGCATGTAAATTATTTAGCAAAATGTGCCATCTTTCTCACTTAAAATTGGGTCAGATCATCAGTCGTAAGATTGTCCCAAAATTAACATCTACAATCAGTTATCCGCACAAAAGTATAATAGTCTTGTAACTTCTATTCTCACAGTGTATTGCCTGTAAACCAATGTAAACAGCATTGTCTAGTTCTGCAGAAAAATCAGTCACCCTTCGCTTCTTGGAAAACACCATATTTATAGAATTTATTGTACTTATAGAACAACTCGGCAATGACGTAATGGGCACACTCGATTGTACCGTCCCCACCCCCCCCCCCCCGCACGACTTGACGTTGTAAACTATTTGTGGACAGAGTTGGGAAATGTTTTCAGCAAATTTTACTAAAATGTTTACCTTGGCGATATATTCTTCACACTGGTATGGAAACAGCAAGCAGCTGTGTGACTTTTGTTGCAATATCGGATCAAAAGAATGCGCTTAATTAATGCGGTATTTTCATTTGTATGATAAACTGTCCGGATAACTGGTACGACCCATGTAGCATATGTACATGAAGATAGTAATAATTCCGCTTGTTTTATCTACGCTCTTGTTGCACAGTCTTTATTCAGCCCAATCATTGGAACATGAAACGTCGCTGCTTGTTGGTGATTGTCACATGCGCATGCAGTAACCACTACCTGAAATGAAGAATAACCATTCTATTATCACCACATCACTCAATAATATTCCAAAAGGAATGGCACAATACAACTAGACATTATATTTGTAAAACAATCATGTATATACCCCCTTGGCATACTTGATGGAGAAACTCTTACAATCGTTTTGCTACTGACGCAAATAACCATGGACGGAAGTATGGAAACTCCAGAGCAAAGCAATATGGCCACCTAGCTTGCTATCACATGGAGGGCATAAATATTCCATACACTCATTCATGCATTCATCCAGTTTTCAGCATGACATTATAGGAATGAATGGCCTTTTTGTGGAATTTATCAGGGTATAAACTTGGAAAAGTCGTGGGAATACTGGACGAAGGCCGGAAGGCCTCGTCCAGTATTCCCGCGACTTTTCCAAGTTTATATCCCCGATAAATTCCTCAAAAAGGCCATTCATTTCTTATAATTCCAGCATTTGAAATAAATTCATCAAGAAAATGTGTTTATTTTGACAGACGGCATCCATTTGTTTACATTGACAGCACTGACAGAGCACGTACTGTAGAAAGTAGTTTGGCGTGGGCGTTTACTGGGATATAAATTTTGGACAGAGACTTGCTACGGGCTAGGGAATTGTGTAAATATTTTTGTGCTGAAATTATAGCCTGGTAAGATCAAATATTGAATATTTGTTCAGGGCTCCAGATAAGGAATTAGTAATTGAGTATTGTTACTCCATCAGTTCTGAAGCAATTGGGTATTTCAAAATTTTAATTGGGTAAAATTAAATCACACTACTGTTTACACATCAACAGACAGCAATTATTGAATAGTTTGTTTCGAAATGAAAAAATATCTTGGCATTTCATTAGAATTGTCTCCTTGGATGTGTTTTCATGGAAAAATAAGAAAAACATGCTATATTATGGTCTGTTTGTTGTTTTCCGCAGCATGATAAAGGTACCACAATTGTTCTCATTGCTTTTTGATACTCACTACTTCTGATTTCAATTGGGTTTTTGGCAATTTTAATTGGGTATTTACGCAAATACGCAGCTTATCTGGAGCTCTGTTTGTTACTAATATTATTTTTTTGAAGTTAATCTTTCATGACTGTAGTTTAGGATATTTGGCATGTAACAAGAGTTGGCAGAAGACAATGAAGTGTACCATGTGGTGCTATTTTTCTAAACATTTTTCACCTGTAAGCATTACTACATGACCATGACCTTGAGGTGGGATATGCACAACAAAGCATAATGCATACACACAGTTGCCACAAATAAGCAAAGTATGCAATGCAGTTAAAAAACTAGTCTATTTCATGAAACCTGCCCAAATTTTATGGCCATTTTAACAATGCAAAAACAATATTTTTTTTTTATATTAATTTTGATCAAAATTTAAGAATGAGCCTTCTTTTTATGTCGTAAAATATGGTCAAATATTGATTTTATTACGAACAAGAGTGCCGAAGGTCACACTATACGCCCATCAAGGCAAGGCCAGTCAGCAAGGTGAGATAATTCACTGAAAACCAACAGGGTTCTTCATCTTGACGTGATAAACTAGTATACTGAATTTGGTTACGATCTGTAACATGTGTAAAGTAGAAAATCAGTTATTGCGTGGACAAAGATACAGAGTCCAAAAATAAACAAAGAGTTCCGAAGGTCACAATATACGCCCGTCGCGGCAAGGCCAGTCAACAAGGGGAGATAACTCACTGAAAACCAATAAGCTTCATCATCTTGCCTTGATGAACATGTATACCGAATTTGGTTACTATCGGTGAAGTAGGACTTGAGTTATTGCGTGTACAAGGATACAGTGTGAAAATTAAAAATTGCCACCAAGGGTAGATAAGCTATCGGAAATTCTTCAAAATAAATAGGCTTCTTCGTCTTGCCGTGATAAACAAGTATACCAAATTTGGTAACGATCGGTGCAGTCGAACTTGAGTTATTGCATGGACAAGGATACAGAGTGCGAAAATTAACAAGAGTTGTCAGAAGACAACGAAGCTCGCCTGTTGGCAGCCTTCACTCAAACTTGGCACAATTGCATAAAAAAAACATGAATATTATATAACTTGACCTTGGGTTAAGGGGCGTGCGGTGGACCTTGACATTGGGGTCAGTGGTGCAAGGTGGGTCGTGGGTTTGCTATAGCATAATATAGCATATTAAGATTAATGCATGTATGAAATATTAATGCGCTCCCTGGAAACAGAAGTAAAACAAAATTTAACCCAACGTTAACTTCATGAACGCACTATGTTGGTGATTTTCTACAGCATGATAGCACATTCATGCATTCACTGTAAAGAAACAGAAGTTACACAACATTTATCCCAACGTTAAGTTTATGAACATGCTAATTTTCTGACCTTGACCTTGGGGTAAGGGTTTGGTGGTGGGTTGTTGATTTCCTACAGTATGATAGAGGGTCATCTGAGGAATGCATGTATGAACTAGAAATGTGGCCTGTCGGCACACGAATGCCTCCGTTGGCAGCCAAAGAAGACGAGGCATATTTGATTATAAGCCATTTACCCGAGCGTTAAGGTTTCAAACGCACCAAGTCTGTGACCTTGACCCTGGGCTTAGCGGGGGTGGGACGAATGTGGATTTGTCACAGGGCGGTAGAGGACCATTGGAGCAATGCGTGTGTGAAATGTGAAGCAGATCCGAGAAAGGAAACCATTCGGTGGTGGGGGCATAAATATCAAGGCGTTCCATGAAAGTGAACAGAAGTTACATGTATAAGACATTTACCCCAACGTTAAGTTTATGAATGTGCTAAGTTTGTAACCTTGACCCTGGGGTAATGGGTGGGCGGTGGGTCATGGATTTGCTATAGCACGATATGGTATCATCAGATGAATGCATGTATGAAATATCAAGGCGTTCCATGAACGGAAACAGAAGTTATAAGACATTGACCCCAACGTTAAGTTTATGAATGTGCTAGGTTTGTGACCTTGACCTTGGGGAAAGGGGTGGGTCATGGATTTGCTATAGCACGATATAGTATCACCAGATGAATGCATGTATGAAATATCAAGGCATTCCCTGTAAAGAAACAGAAGTTATAAAAATACATTTAAGTTAAGGGGGAGGGGAGGGGGTCATGGATTTCCTAATAGCAAAATAGAGGATCATCAGATGAATGCATGTATGAAATATCAAAGCGTTCCCTGTAACAAAATAAAAGTTACACAACATTTACCCCAACGTTAAGTTTATGAACATGCTAAGTTTGTGACCTTGACCTTGGGGTAAGGGTGGTGGGTCATGGATTTGCTACAGCATGATAGATGGTCATCTGAGGAATGCATGTATGAAATAACAAGGTGTTCCATGAAAGGAAACAGAAGACATTTACCCCAACGTTAAGTTTGTGGACGCCGACTAGACGCCGACGTCGACGCCGCCGGTGGTATGCCATAAGCTCTTCTGCACTTCGTGCAGGCGAGCTAAAAATGGCCACCAAGTGGAGATAAGTCATTGGAAATTGGGTTACAATCCGTCAAGTAGTGCCCGCCCGCCCAGTGTGATGGCTAAGTGGAAAAAGTAGGTCAAGGTCAAGGTTATAGAAAGTCAAACATTATATGTAAGTTACTGATGTAGAGCAGGAGTCGATTATTGTGTGCAAGTTTGGGAGCCATAGGTGCTATAGTGGTCGAGGAAGTGACTCAAATGCACAAAGTGGTCGAAATGCTATAATGGCTTGAAAGACCAAGGTAAATTATAATGCACCCCGCCCCCAAATAAATTAGTGGGGACATGGGGACATTATTATAATCAGATGATCATAACCCACATATTAACCATGCTGGTGATCGCATGGATGGACTATTCAAATCAATATGCATAATGATAAACAATATACAACTTGTGATGGCAGAGATTAAAGGTACATGCCCACTCAGTAGGCACAAACTGCTCTTTATATCAGAGATATCAGCTGAGACATTTACTGGCAAAATAAACATTATTTCACCATTTCCACACGTACTGATTGGCATTATTATACAGTTTATATCCGACGTAAATTTTCCACACTGATATCAGGGGCGATAACCGTGTTTCCTTAAAATGTTAACGGACACTACTATTTATTCTCTGTATTTATTTTTTGATGTGCAATAATCATACTTTATAATATGTCGAAAGTACTATTTTTTTAGGCGACACATTTAATTTGTATAAATAATTTAAAAATATCATGCCTCATTTGCATTTGAAAATAGCCTGATACCACCGCACGTCACTATCAGTAAAATTAATATTACTAAATGATTATATCGGTATGGCGGGCACTCATAATGTTTAGAACTGGTGGAATAGTGACACAATTATACACTTATTTAATTCCTAGAACATGTTGTCCCTAATGAATAGGCATGTACCTTTAATATTTAAAAACACAAATTTTGCAAAAACTATTCAAATTCAAATTTCTATGTCATTTGGTATTGACTATGGTCATGCGGGCCACATGCGTGGGGCAAATAGTATGGATGATGATAAACAAGAATATTAGTTTCAAGTCAACCAGACTAATCGTTGCAGAGATATAATTAATTTAAAACACAGTTCCGACAGACAGATGGATACGCAAACATCCTTATGACAAAAACAAAGAATGCCAGGTCACTATAAAAAACCCTTCAAGGCAAGGTCAGTCGAAAAATTTACAAAAAACTTCCAACAAGAATTTCACAATAATGTGACCTTGAACTTGGGCATGGGAATACATGGGTGGACTATAGAATGAAACTTATAAGTCGAAAAGGGGGATAATCCATGACCCGGGGGTCGTAGCAAAACTAAAAATAAACAGTGCGCATATATTCATCATAACAAAGCTATATACCATGTTTCAGGTCTGTAGCTAGTACGGTTTAAAGGTTTTATGACTTACAAGGTTGGTGATGGGACAGACGGACAAGGGTAACATTAAATGTCTCGTCTGCTATCGTGGTGGGGCATAAACAACTTTGCTGCAGATAATAATAAAAATAGAAAGCAAATTACGTACCTATCAAGTGATGTTGCGACTACGTTAACATCAGTTACTCTGTAGTTCAGATAATGTAGTATATGATCAAACATCCCTTGCTCCATGGTAGCTGACAGAAGAAACGATGTGTTTGGAAAATGGCTTCTCAATTCGCCGAGTGCTCTGAAGCAGAGCCTGAATTCTTCGCCCCTGTTAAGGAAATAGGTCATAGAAAGATGCACTTGGCTTCAATGATAATTGCTTCATAAGTTGTGCTGTGACATATGAATATAACTATGCTATGCTTTAGCATAGCAGTTACGACCTTATGTTACTAGACCATCGATATGTGAATGACTATTATCTACGAGGGCCATTCTAAAAGTTTTGATACTGTTGTGTTTTCGTAGAACTTTGACAGGCAAGGAACATGGGCTGTTCACAAAAGGGAAATCAATTATTCCCCACTACGCATACAAAGTTACATTGAAATTCACTGAACCGTTTCGGAGATATTCAGTTTGGTAGTCGATGTAGTTATATACACTAGCCAAATTACATGTAACTATGAAAGGCGAAAACAAATCTGAAATTAGAGCTTACATCAAAGTGCGTTGTTCTTTACGAATACCTGCAAAGCAGATTCTCAATCAGCTCTAGAGTTTTAGAGAAGGGAAGTTAATGACCAGGGTCGTTCTGGCAGACCCAAAACAGCAGTGATGAGTGAGAACATATTGCTGCAGTAAGACATCTGATTGAGGAAGACTCTAGATAGGTACACGGTCTCCAATATAACATCTTTCCTTTTGTATCAGTTCATGAAATTCTCCCAAAAAGTTTGGATCAAAAAAGATTTGTGCTAGATGGGTGCCCCACCTGTTAACCAAGGAGCAAAAAGCAAACCAGGTCAAATGTGCCAAGGAAACACTAAAAAAAAAATCTCGAAATTAAATAACCGTACCATGTCTGAGCTATTAACAGGCGATGAGACGTGGATATACTTTTATGAGCCACAACGTCGTGTTGACAACAGACAGTGGCTGAAAAGATACTACCCTACACCAGCCATTGCCAAAAAGAGCCAAAAAGTGCAAAAAAGGTTTTATACTTCATTTTCTTCAATTCTATTAAGGGTATTGTTGTACAAATTCCTACTCCATCAGGCAGATCGGTCACAGGAAAGTGTTATAGAGACAAAGTACCAAAATCAGTGAAAAGAAAATACAAAAAAAAATGCGTCCAAAGACTGGTCTACACGGCCTCCATTTGATCCATGACAATGCAAAAGTTGGCATAGTGGCATAGTGGCATAGTTCAAGAGTTTCTTAGAGACAAAAAGGTGCTACAAGTTAATCATCCAGCTTATTCCCCAGATCCGAGTCCATGCAACTTTTTTCTCTTCCCCAGATTGAAAAAGATGTTAGCTGGGCTCAGGTATTCATCCAAAACGGCACTCGGAAGCGGCGTTTTTCAGTTACTTAAGACCATACCAAGAGCAGACTACTCTGCAGTATTCGAGTCCTGGATTTCTTGACTACAAAGTGTATACAAGTTAAAGGGGAATATCTAACTCCATGAACAGATGCTCAACATAATTACACCCCTTGTATCAATACTTTTATAATGGCCCTCGTATATGGTACATCGAGTTGCCATCTCTGCCATCTTTGTATGTACAAGCCATCGTACAGTTTCACCACTTCTAACTTCTATAATTTGGTACAATACATCATTAGACGGATATGACAACATCGTGCTATAAATATTATGCCAGCAAACTATACAAACGAGATGACCGCGGCTGATGCACATGCTGATCTGGATCTACAGTGGTTGCAAAACACATAAGCCCTATTTGTCCAGTCGCAGCCACATAATTATATGCTATACATATATCCCATCACATTTAGGAACCAATTATGTTTGAATCGAACGATGATCAGGGATCACACGGGTCCTTAATGTACAAATTGATTACTAAGTCATTACTTTCACTGGTATAGTCCACAGGTTCTTGAAGAACAGTTCATATTTTGGTGTTTTATGGATTATTTCGGTATCTGGTGGTTTGGGTGCATTGTTACCAAGTTACAATTTACGTCACCTCCTGCGAATTACACGTATACGTACGATAATTTAGCAGTTTCAAGTCAATATAACATATGGTTGCGGAATACGTACATTGGCTCCTCAATACCTTTTTGATTTGATATATAACATGACCATATTTGGTCACCTACTTGACCCCCTGGCCCTGCCAATTTTTGATCCCGGTCATAATTTTAACAAAACTGTGAAGACATTTGAAATCTATATTAAAAGTACGACTATTCGGTGGCCATCTTGGATGACGTAATCGTCCAATTTCAAAAAAAATTGCTACAGACAGTTTGTTTGTTTGTTTGTTTGTTGGGGTTTACCGGCCTATCAACAGCTAAGGTCATTTAAGGCCGGGTCAATGGGTTTAGTACTAAATCCCATATATTACCTGTACAAGTACATGTACAAATGGGGGGGAAAATCCCAAAATCAGAACTGAATATTTACAATAACAAAACTATATATTCAGCCCTGAAATCAGAATAATAGTGATCTGATGCCAGGTCCTCGCCACACCAGAATCACTTGGCCCCCAAAAACAGTAGGATCAGTAATAATCTTACTACTTTTATAATGGGCAATAACCCAATTCAACTCCCAGGTAACTAAAGATCAAAAGATAAAAACGTACCTGAGGGCCAAACCAGGCAAATCGTGATTCCTATAAGGAGGAACCCATACCGTTAATTTACGCCATCTCATTCACCCGACCACCACCCACTGCTACAGACAGAGTGATTGTCTCCTCGATTCGATTGATTTGATATACATGTATAACACAACCATATTTGCTCAAATTTGAAATTTGGACCCTACTTGACCCCCCGCCCCCCACCCATTTTTGATCCCGGGTCATCATTTTAACAAATCTGAAAGAGCAATAACAATCAATATTTCCAATATTTCATCAAAATCGGTCTGGCGGTTCGTGAAATATTTTTTTTAAGAATTTGACCTACTTTTCTACAGTGGCCATCTTGGATATGTGATGACGTCCATTTTAACAAATCTGAAAAGGATTAGCATATAAACCATCTCCATGAAGTATGGTAAACATTGGCTAAGTGGTTAATCACAAGAAAAACTGGGAACAGCTCAGGTGAGCAAAAATGGGGCCTATGGGATATTTGACTAGTAAATCTCCTGATGAAATAGCACAATCCTGTAGCCTGATAACAGTCTATAGTGTTAGAAGCATATGCCAGGTGTTTCACTGATGGAATGACAAACAGTGGATCCTGAGCAGATACACATTTTTCCAGTCATAGCTGTGAGAACATGATCAGATGTGGGTCTAGGGCTATGTGGATAGAACATTTCTGAAATTCCTGTAATTAGCCCGAAATACATTTAGCATGATATGGATTAGAAATATTAACACTTACAATGCTGAATTAATATTTGCCGTCTGCTGTTTAATTTATTTTTTTCCATTTTCCATCAAAACCATGTTTTGACAACACTTTATAATCATTTCCATTGGAAATGATTCTAAAGTATTGCCAAACAATGTTTTTATTGAGAAAGAAACAAACAACAATTTATGTTTCCCACATTTTAAGGGCATGGGAAAATGGATAATGGTCTCAAAGAATGGGTGGTAACAATGTACAAATGGGTGTCCAGTTTAATGAGTTCCCACTGTATTCAAATGTATGAGCACTCCAATGTGTACATGTGTATGTTTGTGTGTGTTTTATTAATTCTTAGAAGTATATATGTCACAGGGCGAGAAAAATGTGCACTGGCCTGGGGCTCGAGCCCGGAACCTCTGGCTTACCATACAATCGCTCTTAACTGACTGAGCTAAGCGGGGAAAAATACACACCTACCAAACATGAGTAACATACATTCTCCCGCGCCAAATTGGATTTGATTTATTTGATTAATTTATTGGTGTTTAACAGCCTATCAACAGCTAAAGTCATTTAAGGTCAGGTCATCAGGTTTGATCCCGTAGTTAACCTGTGGCATTGAGGGGAAATCCCAAAATCAGAACGGAATATTTACAACGAAAAAAATAATATATTCAGCCCTGAAATTAAAATAAGAATAGGCACTTGTGAGGGACACGGATATTCCACCCGGGTGTCAAAATATGTTGCCAGAAACGAGGCTTTGCCGACAACATATTCTGATCACAAGGGTGGAATATCAACACTACAGACCTGGCGCCCATTTCACTAAGCTTTGTACCATAAAAAGGTTTGTACAAAGGTTTCTATAAATTCACTTCACACACTAACGTGATTCATTAATGATAGCTGTTTCCGCCTACATGTGGGGTAATTACATCTGAACAAATCCACCTAAGAAAATCATATTATAAAGCAAAATATAACACAGAAAAAGTAATTCAACTTTTCAATGACCGAAATGTAACCTATACGAGTCTCAATGATCCAGATATGAGCAACTATATTTTTTTATTTTTGCCATTTTCAGTTAAAATAGAAAATGTGTTCATAGAACACGGATGCCTCACATATCGCTTTGATAGTAAACAAACAAAAATCCAAAAAGGGCACATAATCCATGGCCCAGAGTCAAATTGAAATAAACTTTACTCATCTACTCATCAAAAATGATAAGGAAGGTACATACCAAGTTTCAGGTCTGTAGCTATTGCAGTTTAAAAGGGTTACAAGGCAAAATTGGGAAAAGTCGAAAAGGAGATAATCCATGACCAGGGGTTGATTCAAAAAGCAAAATAAACTTTGCTCATCTACTCATCATAAGGAAGCTAAATTTAATACCATGTCTTGTCTGTTTTAGGTCTGTAGCTAGTACAGTTTAAAAGTTTTACGAGTTACAAGGTTGGTGACGGACAGACGGACGGACGGAATGACAAAAACTATATACCGCTCGACAAACTTGGTATGCCAGGGGTATAATGATCCCAAAAGTGTACTGAATGTACTGGACTAATGTTAGTACATACCAGAGTATTTCCTTTCCACAAGGAATGATGCTGTGTGTCCCCTGGACCGTGTCATTAACAAATATAAATGAACAGGTCTGAATAACTTCGCAGTCAGCAATAAATTTCCAGCACCAAAATTGTAATATCCTGATCTGGTGCCAAATGTCCTTACCACAACAGGGGGCCGTTTCACTAAACTTCATATGACTAAAATGTTCGCAAGTGCAAAATTATGATAGTCTGTAAATTGTACATTAACAATGCTTTAATTCTTGTATTAAAACAATTATTGGATTTACATTTATTGAGTATATGCAGCCTACCAGTATGTTCAATAAATGTAAATCCATCAACTGAAATTTCCAGACGATCCTAAATTTGCATTTACGAACATTTTAGTCGTACAAAGTTTAGTGTAATGGCCCCTTGGTAATTTGGCCGCAGGTGTGCATCCCAGTAAAGTTCATTGTTAACTCATAGATCGCTACACACAACAATTGTCGTCTGCTGTTGCTTTTATATCTTGCCTTATTTCTCGATAAAAACATGGTTTGATAGCACTGTTAAATCATGTTGTAAATTATTCAAAAGTGCTGTCAAAGCAGGTTTTTGATGATAAAAATGGAAAATAAACAGTAGACGACAAAAATTAAGATAGCGGTGTAAGGGTTAAGATATGTATCCTTCACCATCAAACCTCCAATAGTATTTAAGGTGTATGATCACATGGTTACAACAACAACAACACGCACTGAAACTTCCAGAAGACCTACGATTCAAAGTAAGTATTCTTTTATTTTGTCCTTATTATGTAACGGATGTTGATGAAATATGGTGCATCAAACGTGTCTTGTAAAGCTGCATTTGCTGGTCTCGGTACAGACACGGAAATCGATTCTTCGCAAAAACGACATAGTATGTACCGAACGCCCGGGACCACCAAATGCAGCTCATAAAGATGCATTTGCAGCGCCATATTTCATCAAAATCCGTTGCCTATTAAGGAAAATATCAAATAATACTTACTTTGGAGTGGACGTAACTTTCAGCCATTGTTATTGCTGTTCATGCACCTCGGTATTGGCCAATATCAGGCAATGTTTATGTATGGTACATACCTAATGTGTACTGATTGGCAGCAGAAATCCTAGATATGCTCGTTCCTGGAACCCTCTGGTCTCCTGCATGACTGGTCAGGTGATGACCCCCACATTGGAAAGCCTGAATTTTTTTATACATATACATTAGAACCTCTCACCACGGGACTACCCAGAAAACTTCATTGTCTTTACTGTCCGTTTCATGAAAAATGCCCAAATTTTATTGTTATATTCATTCACAATACAAAAGCAATATTGTTATTAGATATTATTAAATTTTAGCAAAATTTAAGAATGAGCTTTCAATTTATTTCATGAAACTTTGACAAATATTGATTTTATTATGAAAACATAATTTCTACATGTTAAATTCCATATTCCCTAGGCATTCACTTGTGAACATGTTGATGGGGATTTAACATGGGGAAAATGTCAAACCATATTTTATAATTTTGGAAATAGTGGACAGACTTTCAATTGCTTTTGTTTTCTTAGTTGGGTCATTTCCAAACTAGCTAGCGAGGTTTCAGAGTCAATTTACAAAATGTTCATTTATGGAAAATGATACACTTTTTCAACACAATTATCGCAAAATATGGTGATGTAATCTGGCGTCAGGCACTCTTACTCCCAATGAATGACATAAGCCCGGTTTTGAATTTGAATCACTTACCATGCGTGATCCACATATACAAGCAACATACACGGAGAGTAGATAGACTGGATCATCACTGTTGTCAAGCTGAACCATTGTGACCACCTCTCCCCATCTCCGATTGGATCTAGTAAACTCTGGTATGGAGGGCTAAATACCTAAGAATATATTGAGTACCGCAAGGTTTTAACTTGGAAATGTAATATATAGGTACAAAGGACTCGGAAACAGACGGATGACTATTTGCATATGTGTAGCAATTTCATGAATTGACCTAATTAGCATATTAACCCTTTCCCTGTTTTGCGATATTTCGACTCTTCCAAATCCAAAACATCTGAATAAAAGAATCAAATGCTGGGTCAAAAGATGGTTAAATTATCTGATAGAGTAGAAAACATTGTAGGAAAAGGAGAAATTGCTTGTTACAAGCAATTTCTCCTTTTCCCACAATGTTTTCAAAAGACATCTTCTGCAGAGGCGTGGAAAGTCGTTTCTATCAGGGAAAGGGTTAATTAGGTAAAATCACAAAATCAGGAATAGCTCCCTTAATAAGTCTACTATCATGTTTTCGATAGCAAGGAATATATCTTAAGATAATTTCAATAGTGTAATACCAATCAATGACGGCAAATCCAATATGGCCACCATATATGAGGAAATGTGTCTTAAAATCGTCATAAAATGACGATCGTCTTCCTTTCTTATGACTGTACATATGATATCAGAATTCAGAAGCATGTGAAGCATATCTTACAAATTCAGTGATATAGAACCATTCCAACTGCACAAGGCCACTGTGAAAATCAGAATTTTATGTAAAGGCCAGTATCTTAATTAGGTCAAAATGCAAAATCAGAAATATAGCTCCCTTAATAAGTCACCTAGAGACTTCGTTTTGGTGTCTACACCCATGTTTTTGAGATCAGGGAATCTATCTAGCAGAATTTTAGTGGCGTAATCCCATTCAATGACAGTAAATCCAATATGGACGCCACATATGAGCAAATGCATCTTAAAAACGTCATAATTAATTACTGTTTTTTATTATGTATTGCATGTGTGGTATCAGAAGCATGTAAAACATATATTGCAATTTCAGTCCTGTAGAGCCACTCCAACTACATTAAATCAAATATTACCGCCGTGACAATTAGTTATAATTTGATGTAAAAGCCAGTCTATATGCTAGCATATTAATTGGGTCAAGTCACAAAAACGGGACAAGCTCGCTTTTTAAGTTGCGTCTTTGGCTGGTTAACTGCGGTCAGTGTGAATTTATTGAACGTGAATGTATTTGTATTCGTCTCGAGTCGTGGCTTCAGATGGACATTTTGCCAGGCCGAAACATAATCTGAGCGAAAACAATGTCAATAAATTAGTCCTAGGTCTCCATAATGGCATGCATATTTTCTCTGGTCTATACAAAGGGATGCATTCTTTACACAGACAGGGAGTTTTTATCTTCCACTTTTACTAGGTTATGACGATTTTAAATTATTTTGGTCACCCTACTGGAGTTTAATACTGTTTGTAGGGAATGTATGGCTATGGTTACAGGTTTGATATTGGAAACAAGATTACCTTCGTCAAAAGTAATTATTATATAAATCAAATAAGTATTTCAGTCATTCTCATTGGCCAAAACACGGCCATGCGATTATCTACAAATTGAATGTAGACCTCTGAACGATTTGTTTACATGAATAAATACTCTCGGACCGCGAGACCAGTCCGAGATGGGCTTATTCATGTAAACAATCCTATTGTTCACCTCTTTAGAGCGCATGCGTAAATCTGACTCCGATCAAATGGTACTGATACATGTAATTGTTATTGTGTTTACACTGTTAGTGACTATTCCTGGTTTTCGGAATATTTGTGGTAATTACGGGTCATATAATAAAACAATTATAGTCTTTTGAGTCTATGTACATGATATTTACGGACTTTCAAAAAGTGATGTTCACCTCCACATCACTTTTCTCAGGTCCGGCATCGGTGAACATCAATAATTGTATATAATGTTTCCTGAGCGGTTGCCAACCTGTAAGAATGTTATTGTTTACTTCCTAATTTATGGCGACCTTGCATGTTAGATTTAGGCTGATTGCCAGTTAATTGCCAGACCGCAAGTATATTAAATACTATAAAGATTCTAATAGACGTCCATGCTCTAATAGACGCCCACCCCCACTTTTTACGTTAAAAATTACCAATTTTTTGGCTGATTTTCACGAAATTAGTGCCTCTAATGAACACCCAGTACTAACTTGAAACAAAATCGGAGCTAATTGTCCAACTAGATTTCTTTTCTTTCCAGTATTTCGAAGGCAACTTCCTTGAAAATCTTTAAAAAAACAACATAATTGCTACTTTAACTTTCAAAAGCGGAAGTGAAATTCGACTTTATCCGGTGTCACAGTAAATTCCTCATCAGAAGTAGCTATTTGCATGGACACAGGGCGATCAGAATTTACAAGGTTATGGAGACGCCATTTTCAAAGCATCTCAAACCCATCTTGTATAATATGGGTGAAATTGACATCATGTTGGATTGTTGGCCGATATTTCCTAGGAGATGAGCAAAAATGGGCCAAAACGCCTTGGTCCAAAATGTCTATAAACTGACAGACAGTACAATCAAGTCCATCAGACGTTTGAGAGTAACGTCTCTTCGTTATGTTTTTGTTCAGATAGCAGAAAATCGTATATTTTTATCATTTTCCCTTTGCTGAATAACACTTGCCTCTATTAAACGCCCACCCAGGACTTCCGAGCCAGTGGTGATTCTAATAGATACCCGGGCGTCTATTAGAATCTTACGGTAAATATCTTGCTTATGAGCACATGGGTGTATAAAGAACATATGTGACTTTATTGTATATACTACAGTTGAAATTAGCATACAGGGCATCCAGGGTTGGCACTGCGCTATACAGGTTTCCAGTTGTTGTAAATCCCTACATACAACGCGCATTTTGCATATTTGTCCGTTAAAATGATTGTACGAGCTTATGGTTATGTTAGACAGATTCATTGGCTATGCAAATATAGGTGTAGACACTGAAACAAAGTATCTAGTTGATTTACTAAGGGAGCTATTTATGATTTTGTGATTTGATCTAATTATTATGCTAGCCTATAGACTGACCTTTACATCAAATTCTAACTGATTTTCACGGGGACCATATTGGCTTTAATACAGTTGAAATGGCTCTATGTGACTGAAACTATCAGGTATGTTTTGCATGCTTCTGAATCATATGTACAAACATAAAAAAAGAAGACGATCGTCAAATTATGCCCGTTTTAAGACTCATTTCCTCATATATGGTGGCCATTTTGGATTTGCCGTCATTGAATGGTATCAAGCCGCTGCAAGTCTCTTAGATAGATTGCTTGGTATCAAAAAACAAGAGGGCCATGATGGCCCTAATTCACTCACCTGACTCCATGAACACCAGAGGAGAATGTGACATTGAGTTCATATGTTTTAAAAAAAAAGTGCTATTTTTAGATGGCGGTCATCTTGGATTAAGCGAGGACTCATTTTACCAAATCTGAAAATGCTTCACCCAAGGATCTTAACTTACTATGAAGTTTGGCCAGCATCGGCCATGTGGTTCCTGAGAAAAAGACGTTCAAAATCTTGAATAAATGGACCTTTTGGAGGCCATCATGGATGACATAATCATACGATTCTGACAAATATTCCACCAGAGCAATCGCCTCATCAATACCTTCAATTTGATATATGACATGACCATATTTGGCCAAAAATAAAATTTGACCCCATGGGCCACGCCCATTTTTGACCCTGGGATCACCATTGTAACACCTTTGAAAGAGCATTCTACGTCGATCATTCCTACCAAGTTTCGTCGAAATCTGGTTTGCGGTTCATGAGAAAAATATTTTTTAATAATTTGTGCTATAGACGGCGGCCATCTTGGATTAGCGACGACCTCCGTTTTAACAAATCTGAATAGGCTTCACCCATGGACCATAACTGAAGTTTGACCACCATGGGCCAAGTGGTTCGTGTGAAGAAGAATTCTGAAATCTCTAATAAAAGAACAACCTTTTGACCTTTCGGTGGCCATATTGGATGACATGACCATCCAATTTTGACAAAAAATGTACCAGAGCGATCGCCTCTTTGATACTTTCGATTTGATATAGACATGACCATATTCGGTCAAAAATAAAATTGGACCCCAATTGACCCCATGGGCCACACCCATTTTTAACCCCGGGGTCACCATTTTAACAACTTTAAAAGAGCATTGTACATCGATCATTCCTACCAAGTTTCATCGAAATCCGGCTGGCGGTTCAGGAGAAGATTTTTTAAGAATTTGTGCTATTTTTAGACGGCAGCCATCTTGGATTAGCGATGACCTCCATTTTAACAAATCTGAAAAGGCTTCACCCATGGACCATAACTGTGAAGTTTGGCCACCATGAGCCTAGTGGTTCGTGTGAAGAAGAATTTTGAAATCTCTAATAAAAGACGACCTTTTGACCTTTCGGTGGCCATCTTGGATGACATGACCATCCAATTTCGACAAAAGATATACCAGAGCGATCGCCTCTTTGATTTGATATAGACCTGACCATATTCGGTCAAAAATAAGAATTTTGAAATCTCTAATACAAGAACAACTTTTTGACCTTTTGGCGGCCATCTTGGATGACATAACCATCCGATTTCGACAAAAAATGTACCAGAGGGATCGCCTCGTTGATACCTTCGATTTGATATATGATATGACCATATTCAGTCAAAAATAAAATTTGACCCCAATTTGACCCCACGGGCCACAACCATTTTTGACCCCGGGGTCACCATTTTAACAACTTTGAAAGAGCATTGTACATCGATCATTCCTACCAAGTTTTGTCGAAATCCGGTAGGCGGTTCTTGAGAAGAAGATTTTTGAAGAATTTGTGCTATTTTTAGATGGCGGCCATCTTGGATTACGTAATGACGTCATTTCAACAATTTTGTAATCCCCCTACCTAAGGACCATGATTAAGATAGCGGTGTAAGGGATAAGCATATAAGGCTGGCTAGTCAGTTACTAGCTATTGCATTGAGAATACGCTTTTACGGGTATGACAATTTTGAAACATTTATTCTTATTTTTCATTTAAAGTATATGTTGTGCCACTCATTTGAACCGTCTTGTGAGTCATTTCTAATGAGTGGACACAACGAATACATTTGTTGAGAAATAAGAAAAATGACGGTTTTTTTTATGAGAAAATTGTGTGTCTTTAGCTTGTAATGGGCTATCCAGTGTATACGCGGGCTGTCATGCCGGGCAGTCATCCTGCAGTACAGCCAGTAAATTCTGAAAAATTGTAAATATGTGGCTGTGACAGGAGAAATTGAGGCTTATGGCATTTGCAATCAATATAGACCTAGATCAGCCTGCAGTCTGATCAGGGTCTGCACTAAGTCAAATGCATGTGATCACTACGGAAATTAGAATATCCTGACCTGGTGGGAGGTCCATTACACACCAGTCACTTAACTCCACCCCACAAGATATAGAAGGAAATAGAAGTTATAATATAATTCTCTGATGTTAAGTTTAGTGATGGACAGACGGCACACAGACAACCTAACTCCAGTATACCCCACCCCCCCCCCCACAACTTTAATATTTTTAATATTAATATTTTTAGCATTTTGTATTTTTAATAAAAAATTTGTTCCATTAATTTAAATGTACATGCCCACTCAGTAGGCACAAACTATTCTTCATATCAGAGACATCAACTGAGACATTTTCTGGCAAAATAAACATTCATTCACCATTACCCCACATATTTGATTGGCATTATTTAATTAGTAGAAATAAGTAAAACATATCATGCCTCATTTGCATATGAAAATAGCCTGATACGTATACCGCGCGTCACTATCAGTGAAATAAATATTACTAAATGATTATATCTGTATGGCGGGCACTCGTCATTTTTATAATTGGTGGAATAGCGACACAATTATACACTTATTTAATTCCTATAAAGAACATTTTGTACCTACTGAGTGGGCAAGTATTTTAATATTTTTAGCATTTTGTATTAATAAAATGTTTGTTAGATGAAGAACATGTTAAGTAGTGGACAATAATTAAAGTTTCAACAATCTATTTGTATGAATCCGTATCCAATGTTTGGTTTCATAGTAAAGCATAACTACCAACCAGTGTTGATGAATGTGCAATGTACAAAATGACACCAAAATATCTAGCATGCTAATGATGGCAAGAAAAGCAACACCAAAATGAAGAATCAAAGGACTGAAAGTCCTGAAATTATTTGCAGTATGTGTTTGTGGATGACAAATAGACTAATGATTAATCTAGAGTGGAAAACGTTTCAAGTACATTGAAGTTTGAAGAATCGAAGAATAGAAGAGATGCGTACATTTTGGCACGATTGACAAGTCGATGTGCGTGTTTCTGGCAAAATATGAAAACGATCCAGACAACTATTCATGGCCATTTGGTCAATTAAAGACGTCCATTTTTAGCTACGGTTAGCTAAGATGTGAGCTGGTTTGGTAAAAACATGTTCGAAAATTAGGCTTCTATCGAGTTTACAAGGATATATATGGTAAGACATGGCAAGTCATTCATATGTAATATCGCATGCATGGTGCATGGCCAAATGTTGAATACTTTTGTGCACTTTATGTTCACATAATTTGATATGTATGTTTATTAATATTAAGTAATTTCATATAATCAATAGAAATAAAATATAGTATCACCCTGCATTCTTGTATTTCAAACCATTCGTGCAACGCAGACAAGAAAATCAGAGAACCAGCTCAAATACGACAGGCAGTGGTTCTGTCTGTGAACACCGTAGACTCTGATCAGCCTGCAAATGTAGTCGGTGTAAACCCTGATCAGACTGCGCATTGGTACCCCATGTGCTACTAGATTCACTTGGCCCTGTGTGACCAGTATAGATCCTGATAAGAGGGCACAGTGGTGCTCTTCGCTTATGACCCTTCGTCAATACTTTTTTTTTTGGCGGGTAGGCGAGGGCATAACGGCATAACTGCTCCATACTCTCGGACATTATAAAGCAAATGATCAGATATTTCTAACATGATGCTGGATGTATATATAATTAACAGAACATCACTTATTGAGACGACACAAATATTCTGCCATTGGGAAATAGTTTTATATCTGTAATTATAACTATTCCCGCAAGGTCCAACACATCCGAAACCATGGTAACAGTCATCGGTAAATGTGGCTGCGACTGGAGAAATGGAGCTTATGCAAATTGTGACAAGTATAGCTGCTGGAGAATTTGTTTGTTTGTTGGGGTTTAACGGCCTATCAACAGCTAAGGTCATTTAAGGCCGGGTCAATGGGTTTAGTACTAAATCCCATATATTACCTGTACAAGTACATGTACATGTTCAAGTACATGAACAAATGGGGGGAAAATCCCAAAATCAGAACTGAATATTTACAATAACAAAACTATATTCAGCCCTGAAATCAGAACAATCCTGAGCCGATGCCAGGTCCCCGCCACACCAGAATCACTTGGCCCCTCCCAAAAGCAGTAGGATCAGTAATAATCGTACTACTTTTATAATGGGCAATAACCCAATTAACTCCCAGGTAACTAAAGAACCAAAGATAAAAACGTACCTGAGGGCCAAACCAGGCAAATCGTGATTCCTATAAGGAGGAACCTATACCGTTAATTTACACTGTCTCATTCGCAATAGACTGATAATGATCTATAATGCTTGTCAGAAGCACGACAGGTGTTTCATTGATGGGATAGCAAACATTGACAGATTATCTGGACATACAGGTTTTCGCAAAACCCATAAGCTTCATTTCTCCACTCACAGCCACAAATATCTTTGAAAAGCTGTACCTACAGTCAAGTTTTTCATCACCAATTTTTTCTCTTATCCCACACATTGTCCTACTCACCATGTCGCATGATATAGAGGTACCAGATGGTACCGGTCCTGGTTGGTACTGGTACTGGCTTATAGGAATCACCCATTTCATGCTATAACTTCCGGATTGTCGAAAAGGTCAATAAATTTTCTATTCTGAGAACAGAAACCACCGAAACCGAAGATTGTATTTGTGCACCGAACTATAGTTACGAATTGCGAATAATCAAATATGGCGGTTAATCGTCCCTCTCTTAGAATATGGAAACATTTGCATAACATAAATTTAGCACACAAAAAGCAAACAAAACATTTATTAAAATGAAAAGGTGATCAAGCTTGTTAGAACTATTTTGTATGGTGTAAGGCCCGTATTTTTAAAAAATGAATCCCACAAAATATGACCAGCGACCGACATATGCTAATTTGCATAAAAGCTGTAAGACCTCAAATTTGTATGTTGGTTGTATAATTCTTCCCTAGCACTCGAATAATAATAAAAATTAACAGTAGTTTTGTATTTGGTAATTCCACAGTGGCTTTATTATTACAAATATACAGCACAGCAAATGTTTTTTCTTTGACAAATAAAACAGTGACAATTGCTACAGAAGGTTTGTCACGCCAGTCTATACATAGCATGCATTCACAACATGGTGGGAAGTGATCTTCTGGACACGACAGGAGGGGCGTTACAACGAGACTGAAGAATGGTTTGGTGTGAGAGAATTCATGACACTTGCAGTGTGAGACATCAAGTGATGCTATACTGCGTCTTTCCAACAAATTTAAAATTTTACATCAGTACATGTGCCAGAAGCAGAAGCCATCTAATTTCGTTACATTTCATTACATGCAGTCCCACACCCAAAACAGAAGAGAATGTTAGGTAAATTAGTGAAAAAGTGAAAAAAAAGGAGATGTAAAGAAATAAAACAGCCATGCTACAGTGCTTGCCATACCGGTCTGGCAAATACTGTAGACACTTATCAGACTGATCCAGACATGTACTGGTTAAAAACGCTGAAATGTGTGCATAATTTAAACAAACTATTTAATACTGATTGCAGTAACAGACAAAATGTTACATTTTAAAACAGTATTTTTCATACTTTCACTGCCTGTGCTTCGAATTCGCCCCCGTCGTACCATGCTCCAGGCTCTCTGTAATGACCTTCATATCTGTTATAGACAACCATTTCTCCCTAGGTTCTGATTGTATGATATTATTTGAGCGCTAGGGAAGTTTGTTTGTTTGTTGGGGTTTAACTGCCTATCAACAGCTAAGGTCATTTAAGGCTGGGTCAATGGGTTTAGTACTAAATCCCATATATTACCTGTTCAAGTACATGTACAAATGGTGCCAGGTCCTCGCCACACCAGAATCACTTGGCCCCTCCCAAAAGCAGTAGGATCAATAATAATCTTACTACTTTTATAATGGGCAATAACCCAATTCAACTCCCAGGTAACAAAAGAGCCAAAGATAAAAACGTACAAACCAAACCAGGCAAATCGTGATTCCTATAAGGAGGAACCCCTATACTGTTAATTTACGCCCGACCACCACCCACGCGCTAGGGAAGAATTGTACAACCAACATCCAAATTTGATGTCTTACAGCTTTCATGCAAATGAGCATACGTTGGTCTCAGCACATATTTTGCGGGTTGAGTGAGTGAGTGAGTGAATAGGGTTTAACATCCGCTTTTCTGACATAGAGGTACAAGCCTCAGGGAGTCTACACGCAGACGGGTCAACGGGGTCGAGTCCCATATCCACCTGTCCAAAGGGGGGTAAATCCCAACTTCAGAACTCAATATTTACAATCAAAATATATATTCAGTCCTGAAATTAGAACAACCTGATCTGGTGCCAGGCCCTCGCCACACCAGCATCATTTATCCCATCCCCTAAAAGTAATAGGATTAGCGCTAATCTTACTTTTATATATGGGGCATAGCCCGACTCAACTCTCACATACAAGAAAGCCAAAAATGTACATGAGGGCCAAATCCGGTATAGTGGGTTCCGGAAAGTATGAACCCAATCGTTAAGCCAGTTTAGTCGCCTTTTACGACAAGCAATGGCTACTGCAGCACTATTCTCAAGATCAGTTGATCCCGCCCCGGTGCCTGCACAGGGCTTTTTGCGGGTTGAACTTTTTAAAAACCCGCCATAAAAAAGTAGTTCTAATAAATTAGCTTGATCGCCTTTTCAGAGTAATAAATGTTATGTTTGCTTTTTTTGTGCTAAAGTTATGTTATTGCAAATGTTTCCGTATTCTAAGGGTGGGGCGATTAACCGCCATATTTGATTATTCGTGATTCGTAACTGCATGGTTCAGTGCATGAATACAATTTTCGGTTTCGGTTTCTGTTCTCAGAAAAGAAAATGTATTGATCTTTTCGACATTGCAGAAGTGATAACAGGAAATTAGCGATCGCTATAAGCCATCCAGTACCTCTACTAAGGTAA
This sequence comes from Conchocele bisecta, assembly GCA_029237695.1. NCBI lineage: Eukaryota > Metazoa > Mollusca > Bivalvia > Lucinida > Thyasiridae > Conchocele > Conchocele bisecta. The sequence continues at coordinate 86,887,277 of CM055270.1, forward strand.
CTGTAATGCAGCCATGGCTAATGCGAATATGGGGTGTGTAATTGACCTCATGTGGTGATCAAGTACCAAGCCTATTATAATTAATAAGGCCATTATAACTCGCAAATGGTTTGAAACACAAGACTGGTGAGTGAAACTATCTTTTATTTCTATTGATTATATGAAATTACTTAATATTAATAAAAGTACATATCCAAATATGTGAACATAAAGTGCATATAATTATTCAACAAGGCGATTGGCCGTGCACCATGCATGCGATAATTACATATGAATGACTCACTATATCTCAAGGAAATATATCCTTGTAAACTCGATAGAAAGTCTTATTTCCGAACATGTTTTGACCAAACTTGCTCACATCTTCATCGGAAATTAAAACATGCAGGCCATAGCTACATGTAATAATGCACAACATCTTTAACTGACAAAATGGCCATAAATAGTTGTCCGGATCGTTTTCCTATTTTTCCAGAAACATGTGCAACGACTTGTCAATCGTGCCAAAAGTTCTACATACCTTCTATTCTTCGAGTCTTCTAACTACAATGCACTTCAAACGTTTTCCACTCTAGATTAATCATTAGTCTATTTGTCATCCACAAAGACATACTGCAAATAATTTCAGGACGTTCAGGCCTTTGATATAGATAGTGGGATGGAAACATTTGGGAGCAATTGATGTTTTATCATTCAAAATAAAAAAATGTTTGTTGAATATTTTAATGATTAAACCAGATTGAAATCAAAATTCAAGACAATTGCCGTATTGTTAAAAGGAATGCTCACTCTGTAAGTTAAGTTTTCAATATTTCTCATCACCAGCATTAGTATGACAGACATTAATTGAATACAATGTTGTCCATTGTTCATACATCAACAGCAATTAAAATAGCACACGGAAATACAATCAAGCACAGGATGTGGATTCAAAGCTGAAGGTTGAAACTACCATTCTTGTTTGAATATCATTTTGTTCATTGTTCATACATCAACAGGAATTAAAATAGCCACACGGAAATACAATCAAGCACAGGATGTGGATTCAAAGCTACTTACTGTTGAAACTACCATTGTTGTTCATAACTTGAAATATTCTACATCAAAGGTAAGTACCCATAACATAACCCTGTGTTTGCAATGGGTAACGTTCATTTTCACACAGCATAGATACAGGTCAGCATTCATTTCAGTTGTACAGTCCGAGTAGATCCAACATTGCAGCGAATATGCAGGCTGACCAGATTTTACGCCAGGCAAAAATGATTCTTCCCATTTTGCATACACTGGCTAATGTAAGTGACAAGCCATGACAAAACAAGAAAATGTGGCCTGTCTGTCGGCACACGAATGCCCCCTGTGGCAGATTGAAGAAACTCTGGCATAGTTAAGAATAAATTTTAGTTTGAGAAAAAGTTCAAAGTAGTGAAGCTCAAAAGGTCATGGTCATTTTTGGACACCATGAATGTGTGGTATTTGTGCACAAGTATGATGTATTAAAATATTATAGTGATCCTTCAAGGAATGTTGAAGATATGACAAATGGAAGTTGTCAAGGTCAAAAGGTCAAGGTCATATTATGAGGAGCATGGATGTATGGCATTTGTCCACAAGTATGATGTACATGTATTGAAATATTGAAGTAATCCAGCAAGAGATATATAAGTTAGGACAGAATTGCGAAACTCCGGCAAACTTCTTAATTTGTGAAAAAGTTCAAAGTTGTGAAGGTGAAAAGGTCAATTTCATTTGAAGGGCAGCACGAATGTGTGGCATTTATACACAAGTATGATGTATTGAAAAATTGAAGTAATCTATCAAGTGAAAAAGAATTTATGACAGAATTACGAAACGTATTGATGTGAGAAAAAGTTCAAAGTTGTCAAGGTTATATTAAGGGCAGCATGAATGTGTGGCATTTGTCCACAAGTATCCTGTGCTGAAATACTTAAGTAATCCTTTGAGGGATATAGAAGTTATGACAGAAATGAGAAACTTCTTACTGTGTTGTGAAGGTCAAAATGTCAAGGTCAAAAGGTCAATATAATATTGATATAGCATGGATGTATGGCATATGTCCACATGTATGCTGTGTTGAAATATTTAAGCAATCTTTCAAGGGATATAGAAGTTATGACATAATTGAGAAACTCCGGCGAACTTCTTAATGTGCTGGACACACAGACGGACATACGGATGGACGCACAGACACACAGTCCAAACACCATATGCCTCCGGCTCTACTGAGACTGGGGGCATAAAAAGGTAAATTTATTTACAATCAGTGTAGACTCATTGACTGGGTAGAAGAACCAGGGTACATTGTATATAATCAGGATCAGATGCAGTTGTACAGCTGACTGCCAAAGTGAACACGTAACAGTGGACAGTGTAGATCTGTGTTATGCAGGGGTGTGTCTGTTGATCAGACATGAGACCAGTACGTCTGATTTACATATAACGGAAAGGATGCAGAGAGAATGGACCAGAATGGATATGTCTCTAGTGTGTGTGTGAACATACATATATTTCATATGCATCAACTGTTTCAGTCCAAGTTCAAATGTCAATGTTACTAAATACTAGATGGCCACGGCCAGCATATCACGCCCGCCAAGGTATTTGATGGTCCCAGTATGTATGTATCTGGTTAGAGCAATCAAATTGGGGACATATTTGGGTACTTTCACGCACATTGCAGAGTAATTTGACCTTGGGCTTTGGAAGCACATGGGTGGGCTATAGACTGAAAGTATGGATGGTGATAAAGAAGTATATGATGGTTAAAGTCAATTGGACTTAGGGTTGTGGAGATATTGTGTAGTTAAAAAGCAAATTTAATAAAAAAACTTTTAACCCAAAGTAATTTTCACTTGACCTTTGTACTGCAAAACTGTAACGCAGTAATTTGACCTTGAACTTGGGCATGGGGGCCGCATGTGTGGGCTACAGGATGAAAATGTGGATGATGATAAAGAGGTATGTGAAGTTTCAAGTCCATCGGAGATGTGGAGGTATTTGGGACTTAAGAAACTTTTTGGATATTTGGTACTTAAAAAACTTTAACGCAAATGCCGGAAGCACGGATGCGCTATATCACGCGGACCGCACATGGGCATGATCAAAACTGTTCATATTGAAGAACAGCATAGACCCTGATCAGACAAACACCGACTTTGATTGATTTATTGGTGTTTAACCATAGGTGTTAAAACAGACGGTCAGTATGTTGTTGTCATATGAGTATTTAGTGGATTTTGAGTAGATTTGGGTGGATTTTTGGTAATTTACTATAGAAATGAATGGCCTTTTTGTGGAATTTATCGGGGTATAAACTTGGAAAAGTCACGGGAATACTGGATGAAGGCCGGAAGGCCTCGTCCAGTATTCCCGCGACTTTTCCAAGTTTATATCCCCGATAAGTTCCACAAAAAGGCCATTCATTCCTTATAATTCCAGCATTTGAAATAAATTCATCAAGAAAATGTGTTTATTTTCCGTTTTCTTAAGAATTATTTTAACTGCGCCTGACGGTTACGGAAAGTAGTTTGGCATGGGAGTTTACTGGGATATAAATTTTGGACAGAGATTTGCTACGGACCAATCAAATATTAGGGAATTGTGCAAATATTTTTGTGCTGGAATTATATAGTTTTATACAACTACTAATGCTCAAACATTACACACAACCAAAATCGTCAATTATCTACACATTCACCGTTCCAAAATACCGAGAAAGGAACAAAGGAATGAAACCTTTTTCAATATTTGGCCAATAACACTTCCACATGCGTTGCTTTCAGACTGATTATATCATCAATTTTCAACCACAAACTCCAATTCGGGTTCTATCAATTCAGGAGACACATATTAATCTGCTGATGCCGAATATGTGAACAACATTTATCTCCTCCTACATTTAAGACATTAAATTCCATACAATTGCGAGATTTTCTGGCAAGCCTTCAAAGCGGGTATTACACTTGTGGCACGCCATTTGATTGTATAGCCATTTCCCGCGATGATTCAAAATCCACAATGACATGTGTGTTAGCCAATGAACATCGCGCTGTAAAGAGGTGTGCACGTCTATGTAAGCACAAAAATTTCTCCGCTTTGAGAGCTCGACCATATATCCGAGATAATTTGATGTTTTTCAGACGATATATAAATGTTTGACTTGCATTGGCAGTTCAGCTCCAAGACATTTACTATAAACAAACAATTTGTGACTGGTTTTATTGTAATCGGTTAACAAATAATGGTTTCATTGGTTAAAAACATACGCAGGTAGAAGCTCCGTTTCTCACCTTGTAGATTACAGTAGTTATACGTGTAACTCGCGAGGTGACGTAAATTATATGTTGGTAACAATGCACCCAAAACACCAGATATACCGAAATAACCCATAAAACACTAAAATATGAAGCATTCTTCAAACACCTGTGGTATAACATTTATCTCCTACATTTAAGACATTAAATTACATAAAATTGCAAGATTTTCTGTTGAGCCCTCAAAGTGGGAATTACACTCGTGGCGCGCCATTTGATTGGATAGCCATTTCCCGCGATGTGTCAAAATCCACTACGACATGTGTGTTAGCCAATGAATGTAAATAGAGAATATTAGTATAGTGTCATGAACGTGAATAAATATCTGTCGAGGCTGAGAAATCAGGATGGGCGAGGCTTGCCGAGCACATCCTGATTTCGAGCCGAGTCAGATATTTATTCACGTTCATGACACTATAATAATATTCTATTTATCCCGTTAACCACATCAAAGTTGTTCAAATGTCTCTAAAAATGCATTTGTGGCCTCATAAGTTTGTCTTCCGAAGCGACAAGATTATCGTGTTACGTCATTCACATAATGACGTAACGTCATACATAATGACGTATCTACTAGACGTGAACGAGAAAAAATACACGTACCTGCTTTTCACGTCTAGTAGCGACATAGTTGACGGGATAAACACGTCTACGTAAGCATGTGTAACCAAATTTCTCCGCGTTTATCCAAGATAATTTGATGTTTTTCAGACGATATAATTATAAATGTTTGACTTGCATTGGCAGTTCAGGACCAATACATTAATATAAACAAACAATTTGTGACTGGTTAACAATAATGGTTTTATTTGTTTGTTTGTTTGTTGGGGTTTAACGGCCTATCAACAGCTAAAGTCATTTAAGGCCGGGTCAATGGGTTTAGTACTAAATCCCATATATTACCTGTACAAGTACATGTACATGTACATGTTCAAGTACATGAACAAATGGGGGGAAAATCCCAAAATCAGAACTGAATATTTACAATAACAAAACTATATATTCAGCCCTGAAATCAGAATAAGCATATAAAGTTTCAAGCCAATCCGACTTACGGTTACATAGAAAGTAGGTACCTGAAAACTTTAATGCAAACTTTGATGCAAACTTCTAAGTCCTTTACCCTTGACCTTGGGTACAGGGGCCACATGAGTGGGACAAAGAACGAATATATGGATGATGACCAACAAACATACAAAGTTTCAAGCAAATCTGACTTGAAGTTACAGAGATAGTAGGTATGTGAAAAGTTTAATGCAAATTTGGACAAAATTTTAATGCAAACTTTCACCTTGACCTATGGGCACAGGGGCCGCATGAGTGGGATACAGCATGAATATATGGATGATGACTAATAAGCAGATGAAGTTTCAAGTCAATGTGACTTAGGACTGCAGAGATATAATGTATTTAAATACTTAACGCATATTTTAGATGGACCGACGGACGCACGGACACCCGGACATCATTGTGATGAACCATGTCTCGTTTTCCGCAAGCGGGCTCGACAAAAATGACCTGGACATGACCTTGACAAGGAAGACCAGAATTCCGCCATGGAAGCGGTATCGCGCCTGCCGAGGCATTTGACCATGAACATTACAAGTAAATAAATGACCTTCACCTTGAGAATTTGGATGTGGGGGTGTGCGTAATGAAGCATCATCCCTAGACAAACATTGATGTGAAATATTATCAAAGTCTGGCAAGGGGTTAAAGAGATATTGTGAAAAAACAATAAGAATACGCATTTCTGTTACAAAACCAGTGAACATTACAAGTAAATAAATGACCTTGACCTTGAGAATTTGGATGTGGGGGTGTGCGTAGTGAAGCATCATCCCATGATAAACATTGATGTGAAATATTATCAAAGTCTGGCAAGGGGTTAAAGAGATATTGTGAAAAAACAATAACGAACGCATTTCTGTTACAAAACCGGTGAACATTAAAAGTAAATAAATGACATTGACCATGAGAATTTGGATGTGAGGGTGAATGAAGCATCATCCCTAGACAAACATTGATGTAAAATTTTATCAAAGTCTGGCAAGGGGTTAAAGAGATCTTGTGAAAAAACAATAACTTTAACACATTTCTGTTACAAAACCGGTGAACATTAAAAGTAAATAAATGACCTTGACCTTCAGAATTTGGATGTGGTGGTGTGCGTCATGAAGCATCATCCGTAGACAAACATTGATGTGAAATATTATCAAAGTCTGGCAAGGGTTAAAGAGATATTGTGAAAAAACAATAACTTTAACGCATTTGTCTTACAAAAAAAACGGACTAGCGGACGATGCGGACGACGGAAAAAGCGCTGACTATAGTTACATGAAGAACATAGAAGTAATATACATGAATTTACGTTTCAACAATATATTGTATGAATCCGTATCCAATGTTTGGTTACATAGTTCAGCACAACCAGTGATGATGAATGTGCAATGCACAAGATGATAACCAAATGTCTAGCATGCTAATAATGATAATGATAGTAAACTAGATGGCCGCGGCCTGCATGTCGTGCCATGGGGCGAGGCATGGACACTAAACAAGAGGGCCATGATGGCCCTAATTCGCTCACCTGACTCCATGAACACTAGAGGAGAATGTGACATTGAGTTCATAATTATGTGTTTTAAAAACAATTGTGCTATTTTTAGATGGCGGTCATCTTGGATTAAGCAACGACTCATTTTACCAAATCTGAAAATGCTTCACCCAAGGATCTTAACTTACTATGAAGTTTGGCCAGCATCGGCCATGTGGTTCCTGAGAAAAAGAATTTTAAAATCTCGAATAAATGGACCTTTTGGAGGTCATCATGGATGACATAATCATTCGATTCAGACAAATATTGCACCAGAGCAATTTCTGCTATTTTTAGACGGCGGCCATCTTGGATTAGCGACGACCTCCGTTTCAACAAATCTGAAAAGGCTTCATCCATGGACCATAACTGTGAAGTTTGGCCACCATGGGCCAAGCAGTTCGTGTGAATTTTTTGTTTTTAAATCTCTAGTAAAAGAACAACCTTTTGACCTTTTGGCGGCCATCTTGGATGATATGACCATCCAATTTCGACAAAAAATGTACCAGAGCGATCGCCTCTTTGATACCTTCGAATTGATATAGACATGACGATATTCGGTCAAACATTAAATTTTACCCCAAGGGCCACGCCCATTTTTGACCCCGGGGTCACCATTTTAACAACTTTGAAAGAGCATTGTACATCGATCATTCCTACCAAGTTTCGTCGAAATCCGGCCAGCGGTTCATAAGATATTTTAAGAATTTATGCTATTTGTAGACGGCGGCCATCTTGGATTAGCGATGACCTCCATTTTTACAAATCTGAAAAAGCTTCACCCATGGTAAAGTAGGTGCATAGATATAGTACATGAAAAAACTTTAACCAAAAACTTTAACCAAAAACTTCAAAGTAATTTGACCTTGAAATTGGGCAAAGGGGCCACACGGGTGGGGGGTAGAATGAAAAATATGGATGATGATAAACACCCATGTGAAGTTTCAAGGTAATGGACAAAGCAGTTGCAGAGATATAGTATAACGAAAAACTTTAACCAAAAAACTTTAACCAAAAACTTTACCAAAAATTTTAACCAAAAACTTCAAAGTAATTTGACCTTGACATTGGGCACAGGGGCCGCACGGGAGGGGGGTAGAATGAAAATATAGATGATGATAAACACCCATGTGAAGTTTCAAGGTAATGGGCAAAGCAGTTGCAGAGGTATAGTAGAACGAAAAACTTTAACCAAAACACTTAACCAAAAAACTTAACCAAAAACTTTAACCGGACATACGTACGTACGCCAAAGTGCCGACTATATCGCGCTTTCCGCAAGCGGGCGTAACAACAACAAAAAAACCAACAAGAAAATGAAAAATCAAATGACCGAATGTCCTGAATTATTTGCAGTATGTGTTTGTGGATGACAAATAGTTTGTTTGTTTGTTTGTTTATTGGTGTTTAACGGCCTATCAACAGCTAAGGTCATGGATGACAAATAGACTAATGATTAATCTAGAGTGGAAAACGTTTCAAGCACATTGTAGTTTGAAAACTCAACGAATAGAAGGGATACAGAACTTTTGACAAGTCGATGCGTGTGTTTCTGGTAAAATGTGAAAACGATTCAGACGACTATCCATGGCCATTTGGTTAGTTAAAGATGTTGTCCATTTTTAGCTAAGGCCTGCATGTTTTAATTTCTGATGAAGATACGAGCAGGTTCTGCAAGAATTCCGCCATGGAAGCGGTGTCGCGCCTGCCGAGGCATTTGACCGTGAACATTTTTGATGTGGGTGTGTGTGTGATGAAGTATCATCCCTAGACAAACATTGATGTGAAATATTATCAAAGTCTGGCAAGGGGTTAAAGAGATATTGTGAAAAAACAATAACTTTAGCGCATTTCTGTTACAAAACCGGTGAATATTACAAGTAAATAAATGACCTTGACCTTGAGAATTTGGATGTGGGGGTGTGCGTAATGAAGCATCATCCATAGACAAACATTGATGTGAAATATTATCAAAGTCTGGCAAGGGGTTAAAGAGATATTGTGAAAAAACAATAAGTTGAACGCATTTCTGTTACAAAACCGGTGAACATTACAAGTAAATAAATGACCTTGACCTTCAGAATTTGGATGTGGGGGTGTGCGTAATGAAGCATCATCCCATGACAAATATTGATGTGAAATATTATCAAAGTGTGGCAAGGGGTTAAAGAGATATTGTGAAAAAACAATAACGTTAACGCATTTCTGTTACAAAACCGGTGAACATAAAAAGTAAATATATGACCTTGACCTTGAGAATTTGGATGTCGGGGTGTGCATAAGGGGAAGCATCATCCCTTGACAAACACTGATATGAAATATTATGAAAGTCTGGCAAGGAGTTAGAGATATTGTGAAAAAACAATAACTTTAACGTATTTGCCTTACAAACGACGACGACGACGCGGACGACGACGACGACGTGGACGACGTGGACGATGACGCGGACGACCGGACGACGACTATAGTCGCGCCTCTGTTAAAGCAGGCGCGACAAAAACATGTTCGAAAACAAGGCTTCTATCGAGTTTACAAGGATATATAAAGCTTTGAGACATGGTGAGTCATTCATATTTAATATCGCATGCATGGTGCACTGCCAATCCCCTATGTTGAATACTTATATGTACTTTATGTACACTTATTAATATTAAGTAATTTCATATAGTCAATATCAAATATGAATAAAAGATAGTATCACCCACCGGTCTTGTATTTCAAACCATTCATGCGACGCAGAAGAGAATAAACAGAGAGCCCGGTCAAATAAGACCGGCTCTGCTTCTGTCTGTGAACACTGTAGACCCTGATTAGCCTGCACATAAACCTTAGTCAGTGTAAATCATGATCAGACTGCACATCAGTATCCCACGTGCTACTAGATTCACATGGCCTTGTGTGACCAGTATAGATCATGAGAAGAGGACAGTGGTGCTCTCCGCTTATGACCCATCGTCGATCCATTTTTTCGGCGATGGCCGACGGGCGGGGGCATCACTACTCCATCTACTCGGATATTATAAAGCAAATGACCAAACATTTCTAACATGTTGTTGGTTATATAATTAACAGTACATCACTTATTCAGGCGACACAAATGTTCTGCCATTGGAAAATAGTTTTATACCTGTAGTACTATTCCCGCAAGGTCAAACTCATCCTAAACCTTCGAAACACTCATCAGTAAATGTGGCTGCGACTGGAGAAATGGAGCTTATGGGACCAGTATAACTCCTGGAGAAACTGTTAAGTGAAGATGATCCAGGGCATGAAAATTACACTTGTTCGCTCGTCCTGATGAGTGGGAATGTATGCAGGATGAAATTTCTAATACAAATTTCTTATTTTTGCCATCTGTCGAAGTAAGGACTTGTGAAAGTTTTAACAATTTTCATGCCCTGTAAACTGTATTAGTGTGCATGAGTCATGTAACCAAATATGTGGCTGTAACAGGATAGACAGAGCTTATGTGATTTATTACCAATGCAGCTCCTTATCAATACTTCTGTAGACTGATAATGATCTATAATGCTTCTCAGAAGCATGACAGGTGTTTCATTGATTAGATGGCAAACAGTGCGGATCATGATCAGACTGTGCAGATGCACAGGCTGATCTGGACATACAGGTTTTCGCAAAACCCATAAGCTTCATTTCTCCACTCACAGCAACAAATATCTTTGACAAGCTGTCCAGTGAAACTTTTCATAACCAATTTCTTCTCATCTTATCCCACACATCGTCCTAAGGACACTGTCACAGTGTAATTCTAATCTAATTTATTTACATTTCTTTACATTTCATTACATGCAGTCCCACACCCAAAACAGAAGAGAATATCAGGTAAATTAGTGAAAAAGTGAAATAAAAGGAGATGTAAAGAAATGAAACAGCCATTTCTAATGGCCATATTAATTACATTAGCCTTGGTACTGGATCACCACATGAGGTCAATTACACACCCCATATTCGTGTTAGTCACACATTACAGTTACCTTAGTAGAGATACTGGATGGTCCTGGATGGTACTGGTACAGGCTTATATGCATCTCCCATTTTGTGTTATCAATTCCGGAATGTCGAAAAAGGTCAATCATTTTTTTTATTCTGAGAACAGAAACCGAATCCGAAGATTGTATTCGTGCACCGAACCAAGCAGTTACTAATCGCGAATAATCAAATATGGCATTTAATCGTCCCACCCTTAGAATACAGAAACAATTGCAATAACATAAATTTAGCACACAAAAAGCAAACAAAACATTTATGACACTGAAAATGTGATCAAGCTAAGTTGTTAGAACTATTTAAAATGGCGTAAGACACGTGTTTTTACAAAATTGTTTTGCAACCGACATATGCTCATTTGCATAAAAGTTGTAAGATCTCAAGTTTGAATGTTGGTTGTATAACTCTTCCCTAGCGCTAAAAATTGACTGTGGTTTTGTATTTGGTAATTCCACAGTGGCTTTATTATTACAAATATCCAGCACAGCAAATGTTTTTCTTTGGCAAATAAAACAGTGACAATTGCTACAGAAGGTTTGTCACGCCAGTCTATACATAGCATGCATTCACAACATGGTGGGAAGTGGTCTTCTGAAAATGACAGGAGGGGCGTTACAATGAGACTGAAGAATGGTTCGGTGTGAGAGTTTTGTTTGTTTGTTTGTTTGTTTGTTTGTTGGGGTTTAACAGCCTATCAACAGCTCAGGTCATTTACGGCCAGGCCAATGGCTTTAGTACTAAATCCCATATATTATCTGTACAATACATGTACAAACGGGGGGGGGGGGGGGGGGGGACCCAGAATCAGAACTGAATATTCACAACAAAAAACTATATATTCAGCCCTGAAATCAGAATAATCCTGATCTGATGCCAGGTCCTCGCCACACCAGAATCACTTGGCCCCCTCCCAAAAGCAGCAGGATCAGTAATAATCTTACTACTTTTATAATGGGCAATAACCAAATTCAACTCTCAGGTAACAAAAGAGCCAAAGATACAAACGTACCCCAAGGGCCAAACCAGGCAAATCATGATTCATATAAGGAGGAACCCCTACCGTTAATCTTGCAGTGTGAGACATCAAGCGATGCTATACTGTGTCGTTCAACGAGTTTAAATTTTGCATCAGTACATGTGCCAGAAGCAGAAGCCATCTAATTTCTTTACATTTCATTACATGCAGTCCCACACCCAAAACAGAAGAGAATATTAGGTAAATTAGTGAAAAAGTGAAATAAAAGGAGATGTAAAGAAATAAAACAGCCATGCTACAGTGCTTGCCATACCGGTCTGGCAAACACTGTAGACACTTGTCAGACTGATCCAGACATGTACTGGTTAAAAACTCTGAAATGTGTGCATAACTTAAACAGACTATTTCATACTGATTGCCGTAACAGACAAATGCATTTTAAAACAGTATTTCTTTAGAAATAATAAACACTGAAATGCTCAAGGTATCAGTACGGTTTCAGTTCTCAGAATAGAAAATTTATTGATCTTCTCCACATTCAACACAAAATGGGCGATCCCTATAAGCTGGTACCAGTACCAACCAGGACCAGTAAAAGCCTCTACCTCTATCATGTTTATGAAGGTAACTGTAATGCGTGACTAACACGAATTTGGGGCATGTAATTGACCTCATGTGGTGGTCAAGTACCAAGGTAATGTCTGGGATAAGATGAGAAGAAATTGGTTATGAAAAACTACCTTATTTGTAGGTACAGCTTGTTGAAGATATTTGTGGCTGTGAGTGGAGAAATGAAGCTTATGGGTTTTGCGAAAACCTGTATGTCCAGATCAGCCAGTGCATCCGCAGTCTGATCATACATAATCTGCACTGTTCACCATCCCATCAATGAAACACCTGTCATGCTTCGGACAAGCATTATAGATCATTATCAGTTTACAGAAGTGTGCTATTTGTAAAGAGCTACACTGGTAATAAATCCCATAAGCTCCATTTATCCTGTTACAACCACATATTTGATTACATGACTCATGCACCCTAATACAGTTCTTCGTGACTTACTGTTTCTCCAGGAGCTATGCTGGTCGCAATTCCCATAAGCTCCATTTGTCCAGACACAGCCACATTTACTGATCAGTGTTTCCATGGTTTCAGACAAGTTCAACCTTGTGGAAATAGTATTACGGACATAAAACTATTTCCCAATGGCAGAACATTTGTGTCATCTGAATAAGTGATGTACTGCTAATTATATAACCAGCAACATGTTAGAAATGTCAGATAATTTGCTTAATAATATCAGAGAACATGGAGCAGCTATGCCCTCGCTCGCCGGCCACGGCCGAAAAAAAAGGTATCGACAATGGGTCATAAGCCCTCATATCAGGATCTATACTGGTCACACAAGGCCAAGTGAATCTAGTAGCACGTGGGATACCGATGCACAGTCTAATCAGGGTTTACACTGACTACAGTTTAATGTGTAGGCTAGTCAGGGTCTACAGTGTTCACAGACAGAACCAGAGCCGGTCATATTGAGCGGGTTCTCTGTTTATTCTTGTCTGAATCGCATGAATGGTTTGAAACACAAGACTGGTGGATGATACTATCTTTTATTACTATCGATTATATAAAACAACTTAATAATAATAAAAGTACATATGAAAACATGTGAACATAAAGTGCATATAATTATTCAACATAGGGGATTGGCCATGCACCATACATGCAAGATTACATATGAATGACTCACCATGTCTCACGGATTTAAGTATCCTTGTAAACTTGATAAGAAGCCTTATTTATCCCGTCAACACAGTGCGTATGTGCCGTGAAACACGGTGCCGTGAAACACGGTGCCGTGAAACATTTTTGATATCAAGTCAATACTATTTTTGCATTTTAAAGCCATTTTTAGGTGTTGACAGGATAAATAGAATAGTAGGTTAGTGCCGTGAATGGGAAAAAATATCTGGCGCGGCACAGAAACGGGATGTGCTCGGCAGAGCCTCGCCCATCCCGTTTCCTGAGCCTTGCCAGATATTTTTTCCCATTCACGGCACTAACCTACTATTCTCTATAATCAAACATGTTTTCACCAAACCTGCTACATCTTCCTCTGAAATTAAAACCAGCAGGCCGTAGCTAAAAATGGACAACATTTTTAACTGACCAAATGGCCATGAATAGTTGTCCGGATCGTTTTCATATTTTGCCAGAAACATGTGCATCGACTTTGTGCCAAAAGATCTGCATCCCTTCTATTTTCGAGTCTTCAAACGACAATGTACTTCAAACATTTTCCACTCAAGATTAATCATTAGTCTATTTGTCATTCACAAAAACATACTGCAAACAATTTCAGGACGTTCAGGCCTTTGATATAGATAGTGGGATGGAACCATACATTGGGGAACAATTGATGTTTTATCATTCAAAATAACAAGAGCTCCGTGGAGCAAGATGTTACGCCTGGCGCAGTTTGATAGTACATAAGGAGCTTGTAATAACCTTGGGGTTAGTGAGCTTTCTATAGAATGATGTGAGATGTTGTTAACAAGAGAAGAGGGCCATGATGACCCTAATTCGCTCACCATGAACACCAGAGGAGAATGTGACATTGAGTTCATATCTTGGATTAGCAATGACCTCCATCTGAAAAGGCTTCACCCATGGACCATAAATTTTAAGTTTGGCTACCATGGGCCAAGCAGTTCATGTGAAGAAGAATTTTTACAAAAAATGCACCAGGTTGATACCTTCGATTTGATATATGACATGACCATATTTGGTCAAAAATAAAATTTGACCCCAATTTGACCACGCGGGCCACGCCCATTTTTGACCCCGGGGTCACCATTTTAACAATTTTGAAAGAGCATTGTACATCGATCATTCCTACCAAGTTTTGTCGAAATCCGGTTGGCAGTTCTTAAGAAGATTTTGGAATCTGAAATATTAAAGCATTCCATTGCGGGAAAGAGAAGTTATAATGAAGTGTAACATTTTTGAAACAAAACATTGACCTTGGGGTTAGCGGGCACGATACCCTTTCTGTAGGATGATGTTACAAATGCACCTATGACATATTAAAACATTCCATCCAGGGAAACAGAAGTTACAATAAATTAACCCAAGCGTTAAGTTTTCAAAACTGAGCATTTTCTAAAGCCTGTGACCTTGACCTTGGGGTTAGCGGGCACCATGGGCTTTCTGTAGAATCATGCCGGATGTTGCTATAGTTTACACTTATTAAATCATTCCATCAAGGGAAACAGAAGTAATAAATTAAACCGAGCGTTAAGTTTTCCAAACCCGGAATTTTCTAAGCCCGTGACCTTGACCTTGCATGTATGTTATATTAATGCATTCCATTGAGGGAAACAGACGTTACAACAAATTAACCTCAGCGTTAAGTTTTAGAAACACAGCCAAACACATAAACTTAACGTTGAATGCATGTGAAAAGTAGGTCAATGAACCATGAAAACTAGGCGAAGGTCACATGGGCTCCTTCTGTGTGAGATGGTTACACCACAGTGTTGATGTACACCAAGTTTGGAGGTCGTAGGACTTATAGTTTTCCGGAAACTGAGCTAAATACAAAAACTTAACATTGAATGCATGTGAAATGTAGGTCAATAAACCATGAAAACTAGGTCAAGGTCACATGGGCTCCCTTTGTGTGAAATGGTTAAACAACAGTGTTGATGTATACCGAAATTCCATCAAGGGAAACAGAAGTTGTAATAAATTAAAACCAAGCGTTAAGTTTTCCAAACCCATAAATTTCTACGTCAGTGACCTTGACCTTTGGGGTTAGCGGGCACCATGGGCATTCTGTAATGATGAAACCAGATTGAAATCAAAATTCAAGACAACTGCCGTATTGTTAAACGGAATGCTCACTCTGTAACTTAAGTATTCAATATTTCTTATTCCCAGCATTAGTACGACAGACATTTGAATATCATTTTGTCCATTGTTCATACATCAACAGGAATTAAAATAGCCACACGGAAATACAATCAAGCACAGGATGTGGATTCAAAGCTAACTGTTGAAACTACCATTGTAGTTCACAACTTGAGAAATATTCTGCATCAAAGGTACAACATCAGCCTGTGTTTGCAATGGGTAAACTTTCATTTTGATGTATGGAAATATTGAAGTAATCCATCAAGGGATATATAAGTTATGACAGAATTGCGAAACTCCCGCGAACTTATTGATGTGATTTTTTTCTCTCAAAGTTTTGAAGGTCAAAAGGTCAAGGTCATATTAAGGGCAGCATGGATGTGTGGCATTTGTCCACAAGTATGATGTGCTGAAATACTTAAGTAATCCTTAGACGGATATAGACGTTGACAGAAATGAGAAACTCCGCCGAACTTCTTAATGCATGAAAAAATTAAAAGTTGTGAAGGTCAAAATGTGAAGGTCAAAATGTGAAGGTCAAAAAGTCAAGAACATATTAAGAGCATAATGGATGTATGGAATTCGTCCATATGTATGCTGTGTTGAACTATTTAAGCAATGCTTCAAAGGATATAGAAGTTATGATATTGAGAAACTCCTGCGAACTAATTCTTAAGGTGCCGGACACACAGACGGTATGTCTTCCGGCTCTACTGAGACCGGGCGCATAAAAAGGTAAATTTGCAATCACTGAAGACGCATTGAATGTGGTTTATCCAGGATAAGGCAGAAAGGTGACTGGGTAGAACCAGTGTACATTGTATATGGTCAGGATCAGATACAGTTGTGCAGCTGACTGCCAAAATGAATACATAACAGTCGGACAGTGTAGATCTGTGTTATGCAGGGGTGTGCCAGTTGATCAGACATGAGATCAGTACGTCTAATTTTGTCATGGCTTGTCACATAAAAGACTAGAAATGTGGCCTGTCGGCACACGAATGACCCTGCTGGCAGCAAAAGAACTGAAGGCACAATTGAAAACACAACATGCTGGATGAACTTGGGTTTGTCACATATCCATCTGAAGGGATCATATGTCGAGAAACAAAATGGGCATTTCAATAGTTTTACCATCAGGGAATCGTTATTCCATACATAATCTCATGAGAAAGCCTCGTACATTCGAGCCCAGTACCTCGAATGTCAGTATCTCGATGGTATCCCCTATCTCGATGATTCTCTAAAGTCCCGAATTATATCCTTATTTGTTTAATGTAAATTTCCTCGGCTATCTCGAACATGCCCTATCACGAACATGTTCTCTATCTCGACTGTTCATTCTGTCCCCTTCATATAAAAATACGTTAACAAACACTTCGCTATCTCAATCACATAAACGCTTGGGTAAATCACCTAAGCGCCTGGCTGCCAAGATCAATTTGGTTAACATAATAAATTCACACCTGCCTCGGGTTGTTTGCTTAATTGGTCCACCTCGATTTGTTTCAGTGTTTGACATGATCACGACGTGCCACATGACATTCTTAACGCCCTGTCAAAGTCCACGGCATTCTTCACACAGTAGTATAGACGCCGGTGTACGAAGCAAGTGACAATCAAGGACTTATTCACGAGACCCGACTGAGAGTGACGGTGTCAATTTTGTTTCGTTTAAAACATGTACTTTTCTGTTTCTTGTATTATATGTTACTCATTATGTAAACACAACTTTATTTCCTTGTTAGTGAGTGACACATTGTCTCTTGAATACATGTATTTAATGTATGTAATGTTCATATTGTTGTTTGTCAATTAATTGGTATATAAAATAATAAAAGCAACACATGTTTTGTTTCATTATTCCTTTATTGTTTACTCGTGATGTGATGGGTAACATGATTTGATATTTTTTTACGAAAATATTTGACCATGTCACTTCCTCGGTATCTCGAACCTAGCCCTATCTCGACTAAAATACGATCATCTCGAACCTAGTCCTATCTCGACTAAAATACGATCTCCCTTCGAATTTCGAGATACTGGTGCTCAACTGTATGTATGTACCTTCACTATGAAAATGGTGTTGAATGTACTGTGAACAAACAAGATCCTGATCAGGTTCAGTGATGTGGATTTATTCCATCAACAATTAATAGACAATATGAATGTGAAGCAGATCCGAGCAAAGAAACAGAAATTATAAGCCATTTACCCGAGTGTTAAGGTTTCAAACGCATCAAGCGTGTGACCTTGACCCTGGGCTTAGCGGGGACGGGACAAATGTGGATTTATCACAGGGCAGTAGAGGACGATTGGAGTAATGCGTGTGTGAAATGTGAAGCAGATCCGAACAAGGAAACAGAAATTATAAGCCATTTACTTGAGCGTTAAGTTTTGTTTGTTTGTTTATTAGTGTTTAACGGCCTATCAACAGCTAAGCTAGGTCATGTAAGGCCGGGCAAACGGGTTCGATCTAATTTTAACCTGCTGCATTGGGGGGAAAATCCCAAAATCAGAACGGAATATTTACAACAAGAACAAATATATTCAGCCCTGAAATTAGCATAACCTGACCTGGTGCCAAGTCCATACCACACCAAGTCACTTGGCCCCTTCCCTTCCGGTAAGGATGAACCCAGATCGTTAAATTACCCATCGCGTGCTCCCACCCACTCGAGCGTTAAGGTTTCGGGATAGACGTACGGACGCCAGTAACACTATATGCAGAACACAGGATGCAGAGAGAATGAACCAGAATGGATATGTTTCTATAGTCTGTTTCACGAAACCTGCCCAAATTTTACGGCTATATAAACAATGCAAAAACAATATTTTTTTCGATAATATTAAATTAAGGCAAAATTTAAGAATGAGCCTTCTTTTTATTTCGTGAAATTTGGTCAAATATTGATTTTATGGCGAAAACAAAATTTCCCCATGTTAAATCCCCATAGACATCTTCACGGAGTGAAGATGTCTATGGGGATTTAACATGGGGAAATTTTTTAGAATTTCAGAAATACTGGACCGATTTTTATAATTTAACTTTTGTTTTCTTAGTTACATCATTTCCAAGCTATCTAGCTAGGTTTCGGAGTCAATTTCCAAAAATAAATGTTTTTTGACTCCTCCCACAAGTCCTCTACCTCTTTTTCCCCCCATGTTAAATTCCCATAGAGAAATCAATTTTTCGTAATAAAACCAATATTTGACCAAATTTCACGAAATAAAAAGAAGGCTCATTCTTAAATTTTCCTTTAATTTAATATTATCGAAAAAAATATGGTTTTTGAATTGTCTATATAGCCGTAAAATTTGGGCAGCTTTCGTGAAACAGACAGTAGTGTGTGTCTGAACAAACAAATATTTCATATGCATCACCTGTTTCAGTCCAAGTTCAAATGTCAATGTTACCAAACACTAGATGGCCGCGGCCAGAATATCACGCCCGCCAAGGTATTTGATGGTCCCAGTATGTATGTATCTGGTTAGAGCAATCGGATTGGGAAGATGTTTGGGTACTTTCACGCAAATGCAGAGAAATTTGACCTTGGACTTTGGGCTTCGGGGGCACATGGATGGGCTATAGAATTGGGCTATCAATTGGACTTATGGTTGTGGAGATATTTGGTACTAAAAAGTAATTTTACCTTGTCCTTGGGCATCAGGGCTATAGGATGAAAATATAGATGATGATAATGAGGTATATGAAGTTTCAAGTCAATCAGACTTAATGTTGTGAAGATATTTGGTACTGAATTATTTTTTTAGATGCAAATTTCTGTGGGCTACAGGATGAAAATGTGGATGATGATAATGAGGTATGTGAAGTTTCAAGTCAATCGGAGATTGGGTTGTGGAGATATTTGGTAACCTTTGACGAAAATGCCGGAAGCACGTACGCAAATTTGGGTTCTATCGATTCAGGAGACATATATTAATCTGCTGATGCCGATAGAATATGTGAACAACATTTATCTCCTCCTACATTTAAGACATTAAATTCCATACAATTGCGAGATTTTCTGGCAAGCCCTCAAAGTGGGAATTACGCTCGTGGCGCGCCATTTGATTGAATAGCCATTTCCCGCGATGTGTCAAAATCCACAATGACATGTGTGTTAGCCAATGAACATCGCGCTGTAAAGAGGTGTGCACGTCTATGTAAGCATGTGAAACAAAATTTCACTGCTTTGAGAGCTTCACCATATATCCGAGATAATTTGATGTTTTTCAGACGATATATAAATGTTTGACTTGCATTGGCAGTTCAGCTCCAAGACATTACTATAAACAAACAATTTGTGACTGGTTTTATTGTAATCGGTTAACAAATAATGGTTTCATTGGTTAAAAACATACGCAGGTAGAAGCTCCGTTTCTCACCTTGTAGATTACAGTAGTTATACGTGTAACTCGCGAGGTGACGTAAATTGTATGTTGGTAACAATGCACCCAAACCACCAGATATACCGAAATAACCCATAAAACACTGAAATATGAAGCATTCTTCTGTGGTGTAACGGCCTATCAACAGCTAAGGTCATTTAAGATTGGGCCAACGGGTTCGATCCCACTTTAACCTGCTGCATTGGGTGGAAAATCCCAAAATAAGAACGGAATATTTACATCAAAATAAATATATATTCAGCCCTGAAATTAGAATAACCTGACATGGTGCCTCAGGTCCATACCACACCAAAGCCACTTGGCCCCTTCCCCTAATAGTAATACCGGTAGGATTACTCTTATAAGGGGTATAACCCAATTCAACTCTCATATACAAGAAAGCCAAAGATCTACCCGAGGGTCAAACCTGTAGCCTATTTCATCAACATTGCAAAGTATACTTTCCTAGCAAAGTATACTTTGAGGGAGAAATTTTCAATTTTAGGATAAATTTATTAATTTTTATTATACTGAATTTATTACATTATCACAGCCATTTTGGCTGTGATAATGTAATAAATTCAGTATAATAATTCTGCATACTTTTAATCATCAAATATATGCAGTTGTTAGTTTTATATGAAATAATGCATTTCGAGAAAAATAAATGATTGCTCCCTCAAAGTATACTTTGCTAGGAAAGTATACTTTGCAATTTTGATGAAATCGGCTGGTCTCCAGTAGGGATTCAGGTAAGGACAAATTTTGATCGTTAAATTATACATTGCATGCTCCCAACCAACCACCACCTGGCAGACACTGAACATGCTGATCTGGGATTGCACTGGAAGTATATGTTGTCAGATCCGTTTTGTCAGTTGTGGGGCCAATATGGACCCCAACCGCCCCATATAGACAGTCATGAATAAATATGGACCCACGTCTGACAAAATTGGAATATGCAACACTTGTAAACAGTATCCACACTGTTTGCCATAATATCACAGTGAGTGTACTAACTTTACAATTTCTAATAAACATTCGTTGCAATCTCACAAAATCTGACTTATTGCATTCCCAATGAAATTCGAGATAATTCTGTGCATTCATGCAGTCTGGTCAGGGTGTTTACGGTTCGAAAATCACTCCGTGAAATATTCAGAGCATTACTATCAGGTAACCCAATTTTTAAAGGTACATGCCCACTCAGTAGGCACAAAATGTTCTTTATATCAGAGACATCATCTGAGATATTTTCTTGAAAAATAAACATTCATTCACCATTACCCAGGTATGAATTGGCATTACTATACATTTTATATCAGTCATAAATTTCCACATTGACATCAGGGGCGATAACGTTGTTTCATTAAAATACTAACGGACATTTATACTATTTATTCTCTGTATTTATTTTTTTGATGTGCAATGATCATCATTTATAACCTGTCGAACATATTTTTTTAGGTGACACATTTAATTAGTATAAATAATTAACAAGAGCTCCGCGGAGCAAAATGTCCCGCCTGGCGCAGTTTGATAGTATATATGGAGCTTGTAATAACCTTGGGGTTAGTGAGCAACATGGGCTTTCTGTAGAATGATGTGGGATGTTGTTACAAATGCATGTATGGAATATTAAAGCATAAACTGAGCGTTAATTTGTAAGTCAGTGACCTTGACCTTTGGGGTTAGCGGGCACCATGGGCTTTCTGTAGAATGATGCGGGATGTTGTTACAAATGCATATATGGAATAAAAGCATAAACTGAGCGTTAACTTTTGCAAACACGCAAATTTCTAATTCAGTGACCTTGACCTTTGGGGTTAGCGGGCACCATGGGCTTTCTGCAGAATGATGCAGGATGTTGTTACAAATGCATGTATGGAATATTAAAGCATAAACTGAGCGTAAACTTTTCCAAACACGAAAATTTCTCTAAGTCAGTGACCTTGACCTTTGGCGTTAGAGTGCATCATGGGCTTTCTGTAGAATGATGCGGGATGTTGTTACAAATGCATGTATGGAATATTAAAGCATACATAAATTGAGCGTTAACTTTTCCAAACATGGAAATTTCTAAGTCAGTGACCTTGACCTTTTGGGTTAGCGGGCAACATGGGCTTTCTGTACAATGATGCGGGATGTTGTTAAAAATGCATGTATGGAATATCAAAGCATAAACTGAGCGTTAATTTTCCAAACACGGAAATTTCTAAGTCAGTGACCTTGACCTTTGGGGTTTGCGGGCACCATGGGCTTTCTGTAGAATGATGCAGGATATTGTTACAAATGCATATATGGAATATTAAAGCATAAACTGAGCATTAACTTTTCCAAACACGGAAAGTTCTAAGTTGTGACCTTGACCTTTGGCGTTAGCGGGCATCATGGGCTTTCTGTAGAATGATGCGGGATGTTGTTACAAATGCATGTATGGAATATTAAAGCATAAACTGAGCGTTAACTTCTCCAAACGAATATTAAAGCATAAACTGAGCGTTAACTTTTCCAAACACGGAAATTTCTAAGTCAGTGACCTTGACCTTTGGCGTTAGCGGGCACCATGGGCTTTCTGTAGAATGATGCGGGATGTTGTTACAAATGTATGTATGGAATATTAAAGCATAAACTGAGCATTAACTTTTGCAAACACGGAAATTTCTAAGTCAGCGACCTTGACCTTTGGGGTTAGCGGGCACCATGGGCTTTCTGGAGAATGATGCGGGATGTTGTTACAAATGCATGTATGGAATATTAAAGCATTCCATTCAGGGAAACAGAAGTTACAATGAATTAACCTGAGCGTTAAGTTTTAGAAACAGAGCTAAACGCAAAAACTTAACGTTGAATGCATGTGAAAAGTAGGTCAATCAACCATGAAAACTAGGTCAAGGTCACATGGACTCCCTCTGTGTGAGATGGTTACACCACAGTGTTGATGTATACCAAGTATGGAGGTTGTAGGTGTTAGTTTTCTGGAAACTGACCTAAACGCAAAAACTTAACGTGAAATGTTGACGCCGCCGCCGCCGACGACGCCGCCGACGACGATGCCGACGGAAAAGCTATACCTATGTCCCGCTTCTGCTAAAGCAGGCGACAAAAACTATCATGCCTCATTTGCATATGAAAATAGCCCGATACCACCGCTTGTCACTATCAGTAAAATAAATATTACTAAACAAGAATTCAGCCACGGAAGCGGTGTCGCGCCTGCCGAGGCATTTGACCGTAACATGATCATGGACATGTGCTAAAGTAAGCGTCACAAAAAATGTCAGGAAAGTGCATTGTTAAAATATGAAAAAGGTCAAGGTTGAAAAAGTGTTCAAAGGGTCAAAATGGTCAAGGTCATGTTAATGGCGGCATGAGTGTGTTCCAAATGCTTACATGTATCAAGTGTCCAAATATTGAAGCAATCCATCAAGTAATATTAATGTTATACGATGAAGAAACTTGTACAAATTTTTTGACGCAAACAATGGCTAAGTGTTTCTGCAAAAATGTGAAGGAACAAGAGGTCAAGGTCATGTTAATGGGTGCATGAGTGTGTTCCAAATGCTCACATGTATCAAGTGTCCAAATATTGAAGCAATCTGTCAAGTAATATTAATGTTACATCATGATGAACAAACACGCTAAGTGTCTCCACAAAAATATGTGAGGTAAAACGGTCATCGTCATATTAATGGCGGCATGAGTGTGTTCCAAATGCTCACATATATCAAATGTCCAAATATTAAAGCAATCCGTCAAGTAATATTAAAGGTATACCATGATGACGTAGCTCGTACAAACATTTTGACATTTCGGCTGACGACGCCGCCGACAACGACGACAGAAAAAGCGGAGACTATAGTTGTGACTTCTGCTAAAGCAGGCACGACAATGATATCTGTATAGCGGGCACTCATAATGTTTAGAACTGGTGGAATAGCGACACAATTATACAACTATTTAATTCCTATAAACAACATTTTGTGCCTACTGAGTGGGCATGTACCTTTAATAACTGCCATGCAAGGTGACTTATGTCACCCCGCATGACAGTCATACAATTCAGTTTAACCACATGGGTAGACAGGCTGATCAGGATCTACACTGTTCAGAAATGTAATAAGCCCAAGTTGTCAGAATACAGCACATCTTACATACCAGGTGTGACTAATATCTACATTTGTTTCACATTGCACATTATCGTATTTGTTCACTAGCCACAACCAGATCGTCGCAGCCTGGATGTAGAGCCCGCCGAGGCATCTGGTGATCTCAGGGTAAGATATATCTAATGTAGCAACAGATACATTAAAAAACAAGAACTGGCATGGTTAAACGAAGCTAATCCCCTCGCTGGCAGCCTTGATAATAAAAAGAAATCAAGTCCTCAGTGACCTTGACCTTAGACGGTCGGACGTGGGTCGTATGCAAAACAAAGCACCATCCCTAGACACACATTGTGGCCAAATATTATTGAGTTATTGAAAAAATAATAAAAGCTTAACATTAACTCAGTTGACCTTGACATTGGGCACAGTGGCTGCATGCATGGGACAGAGAATGAATATATGGATGATGACTAATAAGCATATAATGTTTCAAGCCAATCCGACTTTCTATTGCAGAGAAATTAGGTACCTGAAAACTTTAATGCAAATTTTAACGAAAACGTTAATGCAAACTTCTAAGTCCTGTACTGCATGAGTGGGACACAAAATGAATATATGGATGATGACCAATAAGCGTACGAAGATTCAAGCAAATCTGACTTACGGTTACAGAGATAATATGTATCTGAAAACGCAAATTTGTACAAAAAATGACTCGGAAAGCAAACTTCTAAGTCAGTTGACCTTGATCTTGGGCACAGGGGCCACATGAGTGGGATTTAGCATGAATATATAGCGGTTTCAGGGTTAATATCTTTAATATTAATATTTTTAGCATTTTGTAGTGTTAGCTGAAGAACATGTTAAAGGTACATGCCCACTCAGTAGGCGCAAAATGTTCTTTATAGGAATTAAATAAGTGTATAATTAATTGTGTCACTTACCACGAGTTCTGAAAATTACGAGGCCCCACTATACAGATATAATCATTTAGTAATATTTATTTTACTGATAGTGACGCGCGTTGGTATCAGGCTATTTTCATATGCAAATGAGGCATGGTATTTTTGTATTACTTATACTAATTAAATGTGTCACCTGAAAAAATTATATTTTTGACAGATTATAAAGTATGATAATTGCACATCAAAAAATAAATACAGAGTATAAATAGTAATGTCCGTTAACAGTTTAAGGAAACACGGTTATCGACCCTGATAGCAGTGTGGAAAGATATATACGTCTGATATAAAATGTATAATAATGCCAATCAATACGTAGGGTAATGGTGAATGAATGTTTATTTTGCCAGAAGATGTCTCGGATGATGTCTCTGATATAAAGAACATTTTGTGCCTACTGAGTGGGCATGTACCTTTAAGTAAAATATACCGTAAATATCCTATTTCTTTTCTTTCCAATATTTCGAAGGCAACTTCCTTGAAAATCGCGGAAAAAACATAATTGCTACTTTCACTTTCAAAAGCGGAAGCGAAATTCGACTGTTCGCGGTGTCACAGTAAATTCCTCATCAGCAGTAGCTATTTGCACGGACACGGGGTGATCAGAATTTGCAGAGTTAAGGAGACGCCATTTTCAAAGCATCTCAAACCCATATCTCATATAATATGGGTGAAATTGACATCATGTTGGAATGTTGGTCGATATTTCCGAGGAGATGAGCAAAATAAATTTGGCTTGTCCTGGATGTCGCCGTGGGCCGAAATTAATCCCACTGATACGGACCAAAATGTCCACGGGCCGAAACAGTGACAGTCCGAAAACGTCCGTAGGCATAAATCTGATCAGCATTAATGATTGCCGCTGTCTTGATATATACATTACCAGTATTTTAACATTTTTACAGACTACCATAATGACCAAAGTGGGCCGAAACGTCTTGGTCCAAAATGTTCATAAACTGACTGACAGTACAATCAAGTCCGGCAGACGTTTGATAGTAACGTCCCTTCGTTATGTTTTTATTCAGATAGTAGAAAATCGTATATTTTTATCATTTTCCCTTTGCTGAATAACACTTGCCTCTATTAAACGCCCACCCAGGACTGTGGTGATTCTAATAGACGTACAGGCATCTATTAGAATCTTTACGGTACATGAATTTAAGTTCAACAATATATTGTATGAATCCGTATCCAATGTTTGGTTACATAGTTCAGCATAACTACCAACCAGTGATGATGAATGTGCAATGTACAAGATGATAACCAAATGTCTAGCATGCTAACACTGATGAAACAAAAAGTAACAAGAAAATGAACAAGAAACGAGGCAAAGCCACGAAGGCCAGGTTTTTTCCAAGCATAGACACTTGGATAACATAATTATACCCACTTTTTTGTAGACTAGATGGCCGTGGCCTGCATGTCACGCCTTGGGGCGAGGTTTGGACACTAAAAAATAGATATAGTAGATGGAAAAACTTTAACGAAAAAACTTTAACCGGACACACGGACGGACAGACGGACGGACGTATGCCAAAATGCCGACGATATCGCGCTTTCCGCAAGCGGGTGCGACAATGATGATAAACACCCATGTGAAGTATCAAGGTAATGGGTGAAGCAGTTGCAGAGATATAGTACAGGAAAAAACTTTAACAAAAAAAATCAAAGTAATTTGACCTTGACATTGGGCACTGGGGCCGCATGGTTGGGGGTTAGAATGAAAATATGGATGATGATAAACACCCATGTGAAGTTTCAAGGTAATGGGTGAAGCAGTTGCAGAGATATAGTATAACGAAAATGTTTTAAGCAAAAAATTTAACCAGACGTACGTTAAAAAGTTAACGTTGAAAATGGCTAAGTCAATTACGTAGAAATAACATGTGAAGGTAAAAAAATGGTCACATGTTGGATAGTTGTATGTGGTAGGCACCCCTTGGTTATGAAGCTGTGAAAGTTTGGTGGTCCTAGGTGGTACAGTACCAAAGAAATGGACTTAAACACGAAAACTTAACATTGTAAATGCGAAAACTTAACATTGAAAATGGCTAAGTCGACTGCGCGAAAAAAATGGGTCAAGTTAAAAAAAAAGTAACATGTTGGATAGTGATATGTGGTGGGCACCCCTTGATTATGAAGCTGTGAAAGTTTGGTGGTCCTAGGTGGTACAGTAACAAAGAAATGGACTCAAACACGAAAACTTAACATTGATTGTGGACGCCGCCCGCCCGGCTTTCGCCAATCCAATAGCCTGGATTTTTTTTCAAAAAACCTGGCTAAAAATCAAAGGACTGAACATCCTGAAATTCTTCGCAGTATGTGTTTGTGGTTGACAAATAGACTAATGCTTAATGTAGAGTGGAACACGTTTCAAGTACTTTGTAGTTTGAAGACTCGAAGAATAGAAGGGATGCGGAACTTTTGGCACGATTGACAAGTCGATGCGCGTGTTTCTGGCAAAATATGAAAACGATCCAGACGACTATCCATGGGCATTTTGTCAGTTAAAGATGTTGTCCATTTTTACCTACAGCCGACATGTTTTAATTTCAGATATGAGCAAGTTCGGTAAAAACATGTTCAAAAACAAGGCTTATATCAAGTTTAAAAGGATATATAAATCCTTGAGACATGGGGAGTCATTCATATATATAATATTGCATGCATGGTGCACAGTCAATCCCCTATGTTGAATAATTATATGCACTTTATGTACGTTTATTACTATCAAGTAATTTCATATAGTCAATAGAAATAAAAGATAGTATCACCCAACAGTCTTGTATTTCAAACCATTCATGTGACGCAGACCAGTATAAACAGAGAACCCGCTCAAATACGACTGGCTGTGGTTCTGTCTGTGAACACTGTAGACCCTGATCAGCCTGCATATAAACCTTAGTGAGTGTAAATCCTGATCAGACTGTGAATCAGTATCCCACGTGCTACTAGGTTCACTTGGTCTCGTGTGACCAGTATATATCCTGATATGAGGGCACAGTGGTGCTGTCCGCTTATGGCCCATTGTCAATCCCTGTTTTTCAGCCGGTGCCAGCGGGTGCGGGTTTAACTGCTCCATATTCTCCAACTTCCACTCGTTCACTCATCCTCACAAGTGGGAATGCATGCAGGACGAGTAAAAATTCTGAGTTTTCTAATGTAAATTTCTTATTTTTGCCATATCTGTCGAAGTAAGGACGAGTGAAAATTTTAACAATTTTCGTGCCCTGTGATCTGTATCAGGGTCAGTGCATGAGTCATGTAACTAAATATGTGGCCCATAAGGATAAACAGTGCTTATGGTATGTATTACCAGTGTAGCTCCTTATCAAATAGCACACTTTTGTAGACTGATAAAGATATATATATATAATGCTTGTCAGAGGCATGACAGGTGTTTCATTGATTGGATGGCAAACAGTGCAGATCATGACCAGACTGTGCCGATCTGGACATACAGCTTCTTGCAAAACCCATAAGCTTCATTTCTCCACTCACAGCCACAAATAGCTTTGACAAGCTGTACCTACAGATACTAGGTCGAGTTTTTCATAACCAATTTCTTCTCATCTTATCCCAGACATAGTCCTACTCACCCTGTTGCATGCTTACCAGTTTCTAATGGCCGTATTAATTACATTAGCCTTGGTACTTGACCACCACATGAGGTCAATTACACACCCCATATTCCCATTAGCCAAGCATTACAGTTACCTTCTTAGACATGTTAGAGGTACCGGATGGTACCGGTCCTGGGGCCTGTTTCACTAAACTTCTTACAACTAAAATGTTCGTAAGTGCAAATTTAAGATCGTCTGTAAATTTCAATTTATGGATTTACATTTATTGAGCATAGGCTGCATATGCAGCCTATGCTCAATAAATGTAAATCCAATAATTATTTACAAGAAAACAATGTTAATGTGAAATTTACAGACTATCATAATTTTGCACTTACAAACATTTTAGTCGTACGAAGCTTAGTGAAACGGGCCCCTGGTTGGTATTGGTACAGGCTTATAGGAATCGCCCATTTCCTGTTATAACTTCTGGAATGTTGAAAAAGGTCAATCATTTATTCTGAGAACAGAAACCGTATCCGAAGATTGTATTCGTGCACCGAACCAAGCAGTTACTAATCACAAATAATCAAATATGGCGGTTAATCGTCCCACCCTTAGAATACAGAAACAATTGCAATAACATAAATTTAGCACAAAAAAGCAGACAAAACATTTATTACACTGAAAAAGCGATCATTATAAGCTAGTTGTTAAGAATTATTTAAAATGGCGTAAGACCCGTGTTTTTAAAACGTTCAACCTGCAAAATATGTTATGCGACCGATATATGCTCATTTGCATAAAAGCTGTAAGACCTCAAGTTTGGGTGGTTGTATAATTCTTACCTAGCGCTCGAATAATAATAAAAATTGACTGTGGTTTTGTATTTGGTAATTCCACAGTGGCTTTATTATTACAAATATCCAGCACAGCAAATGTTTTTCTTTGACAAATAAAACAGTGACAATTGCTACAGAAGGTTCGTCACGCCAGTATATACATAGCTAGCATGCATTCACAACATGGTGGGAAGTGATCTTCTGGAAACGACAGGAGGGGCGTTGATAACAACGAGACTGAAGAATGGTTCGGTGTGAGAGAATTCATGACACTTGCAGTGTGAGACATCAAGCGATGATTTACCGTGTCCTTCAAAGAGTTTAAATTTTGCATCAGTACATGTGCCAGAAGCAGAAGCCATCTAATTTCGTTACATTTCATTACATGCAGCCCGACACCCAAAACAGACGAAAATGTTAGGTAAATTAGTGACAAAGTAAAAAAAATGAGATGTAAAGAAATAAAACAGCCATGCTACAGTGCTTGCCATACCGGTCTGGCAAATACTGTAGACACTTATCAGACTGATCCAGACATGTACTGGTTAAAAACTCTGAAATGTGTGCATAATTTAAACAGACTATTTTATACTGATTGCCGTAACAGACAAATGCATGTTAAAACAGCATTTATTAATAAATAATAAAAAATAAACATTGCAATACTCAAGTTACTAAGCAACTCTGTATGTTTCATACTTTCACTGCCTCACTGCCTGTGCCTAGAATTTGCCCCCATCGTACCATGCTGCAGGCTCTCTGTAACGCCAGGTTCTGATGATATTATTTGAGCGCTAGAGAAGAATTATACAACCAACATCCAAATTTGAGGTCTTACAGCTTTTATGCAAATGAGCATATGTCGGTCGCAGCACATATTTTGCGGGTTGAACCTTTTAACAACACTGGTCTTATGCCATAAAAATAGGTCTAACAACTTTGCTTCATCGCCTTTTCAGTGTAATAAATGTTTTGTTTGCTTTTTTTTGGCTAAATTTATGTTATTGCAAATGTTTCCGTATTCTAAGGGTGGGACGATTAATCGCCATATTTGATTATTCGCGATTCATAACTCCATGGTTTGTTGCACGAATACAATCTTTGGTTTCAGTTTTGACCTTTTCGTCATCCCGGAAGTGGTAACACAAAATGGGCGATCCCTATAAGCCGGTACCGGTGTAACGGTCAGAAATCCCCCCTGTCCTAATACGGCCCAAATTCCCCCAGGGGGCATTTCTGACTAGTCAACTTCCCCCCCCCCACCAGTCCCCCCCCCCCATTTTTTTATAACAATAAAAGGTTTTAATGATAATAAACAAATAATATAAGAGTGTAGTATTTGCAGTACATATGACTTTTTATAGCCACAAACTATTTTATTAGGGGTGGGAGGATACTGGGCCGGCCCGAAATTTCCAACTAGTCAGAAATGGGGTGTGTAATAGAGCTCATATGGGGTCAAGCACCAAGGCTAATGTCATTAATACAGTCCTTAGAAACAGGTAATGCGACAGTTTGTTTGTTTGTTTGTTTATTAGTGCTTAACGGCCTATCAACAGCTAAGGTCATGTAAGGCCAGGCAAACGAGTTCGATCCCATTTAAACCTGTTGCATTGGGGGGGGGGGGGGAAATCCCAAAATCAGAACGGAACATTTACATCGAGAACAAATATATTCAGCCCTGAAATTAGAATAACCTGACCCGGTGCCAGGTCCATACCACACCAAGTCACTTGGCCCCTTCCCCTAAAATAAGATTACGAATATCATAATACGCACAAAATGGGTATAACCAGATTGAACTGTCGCATACAAAATGCAAAAGACGTATGTGAGGGCCAAACCAGGTCTCCAGTCGGGATTCCGGTAAGGATGAACCCCGATCGTTAAATTACCCATCGCGTGCTCCCATCTGCCACCCACAAGCATGCGACAGAGTCAGTAGAAAGTTGTGTGGAATAAGATAAGAAATTGTTTGAAAAACTCGACCTTATCTGTAGGTACAGTTTGTTGAAGATATTTGTGGCTGTGAGTGGAGAAATGAAGCTTATAAGTTTTGCGAACACCTGTTTGTCCAGATCAGCCTGTGCATCAGCACATGTACAGTCTGATCATGATCTGCACTGTTCGCCATCACATCAATGAAACACCCAGTCATGCTTCTGACAAACATAGATCTTTATCAGTCTACAGAAGTGTGTTATTTGATAAGGAGCTACACTGGTAATAAATTCCAGAAGCTCCGTTTATCTGGTTACAGCCACATATTTGGTTACATGACTCATGCACCCTAATACGGATCATCGTGACATAACTGTAGGAGCTATACTGGTCGCAAATCCCATAAGCTCCATTTCTCCAGTCATATTTAACAATTCGTTCCCACGAATTAACAATTCGTTCCCACGGGAACGAATTGTTAATTCGTGGGAACGATGGCCACATTAACTTATGAGTGTTTCCATGGTTTCAACCTTGGGGGAACAGTATTACAGACATAAAACTATTTCCCAATGGCAGAACATTTGTGTCATCTGAATAAGTGATGTACTGTTAATTATATAACCAGCAACATGTTAGAAATGTCTGATCATTTGCTTTATAATGTGAAGAGAATATGGAGCAGCTATGCCCCTGCCCCGCCCAGTCATATTTGAGTTTATTCTGGTCTGCATCTCACGAATGTTTGAAACACAAGACTGGTGAGTGAATTACCAGGGATTTCCCGGACTCGTGTTTTCTGCTTCCCTGACTCGCAAAATTGAGCGAGGACTCGTATTGCCAACGTAATAAATATGAAGTTTTAAATGGAAATACATCATCGGTTACTGTCCACATTAATCGACGACGTGTCACATTAAGTCTTGATCATCTAAGTGCTTACTTATTACGCAGTAGTTTGATACACAAAGCATTTACACAATTTAGATCATGAAGGTAGACATTTCGGTTCTGCTCAACAGAAAACCCGTCTCTGTATGACTATAGCTGTTGGTGGAACATTAAACCCATTCACTTTCAACAGAAAAGCCAAAAACACATTTGAAAAATTTGGGTGCCCCCAAAAAAAAAATCAACAGGGACTCCCACAACAGAAATGTTGGGGGTCCTGGGACTCTCATTTAAAAAATCCTAGGGAAAACCCTGGATACTATCTTTTATTTCAGTTGATTATATGAAATTATTTAATAATCAAAGTACTGAATGTACTGAAATATGTTGATCTCCACAAAAACTGATCACTTGCGGAACTAGAGACTGAAAGTTGCATATTTTCTCAATCATCACCCAGAGGCAAATGTACGGTGATGGTGCAAACTCATTACCACCCATACGTTTTCTCTAGAATAAATTACTTTTTGAGACTCCCTAGGCTATTATTGTGCTATATATTGATCCTCCAGATTATCGAACAAAAAATGGCAGTGTTTTTATAATATTTTTCTTAACATAGCAGTTACGGGCATAAACTTTTCACAGAACAATCCTCGGTTCTTGCTTTCTCAGCTCATGTAAACTATTTAGCAAACTGTGCCATCTTTCTCACTTAAAATTGGGTCAGATCATCAGTCGTAAGATTGCCCCAAAATTAACATTGACAATCAGTTATCCGGACAAACGTATAATAGTCTTATAACTTCTATTCTCACATTGAAATCATAAGTTTATCGCCTGTACACCAGTGTAAACATCATTGTGTAGTTCTGCAGAAAAATCAGTCACCCTTCGCTTCATGGAAACACCATAGTTATAGAATTTATTGTATTTATAGAACAACTCGGCAATGAAGTAATGGGCGCACTCGATTGTGCCCCTGCGCGACTTTTGATGTTGTAAACAACTTGTTTTACTAAATGTTCACCATGGCGATATATTCTTCACACTGGCATATGGAAACAGCAAGCAGCTGCGTAACTTATATGTATTTGTTGCAATATCGGATCAAAAGAATGCGCTTAACAGGTATTTTCATTTGTCCGACAAACTGATTGTCCGGATGACTGGTATGACGTCGCCCGTCATAGGTAGTGCCTATTTCATATTAGCTGCTGTATTCATACGCACGAAACGTCTTGATTCGTATTTTCCAGAATTTAACTGATAAACTGAGCCCAAAACTGTGAAAACTATAGAGAATAGTATATGTAGAGTTTTAGATACAAAGCAAGACAGACCAAAACACCATAGGATAAGTTGGCAATGGGCACTATTTTCTTGGTCGTATTCGCTGTTTAGGCACTGCACGACAATGGCTGCCATTGCGTGACATAGTATGCTATCTCCAAGGGAGATAACATATAATAATAAAAGTACATACCAAAATATGTGAACATAAAGTGCATACAATTATTCAACATAAGGGATTGTTGGCCGTGCACCATGCATGCAAGATTACGTATGAATGACTCGCCATGTCTCACGGATTTAAGTATCCAAGCTTGTAAACACGATAGAAGCCTAATAATTGTTTTAACATATTTTACAAAACCTGCTCACATCTTCATCTGAAAT
Organism: Conchocele bisecta; assembly: GCA_029237695.1. Lineage (NCBI taxonomy): Eukaryota > Metazoa > Mollusca > Bivalvia > Lucinida > Thyasiridae > Conchocele > Conchocele bisecta. The sequence goes on from CM055270.1 coordinate 86,921,492, forward strand.
TAAAACACGCAGGCCGTAGCTATATAACAAAAGTTCCGCCATAGAAGTGGTGTCGCGCCTGCCGAAGCATTTGACCACAACATGATCATGGGCATGTGCTAAAGTAAGCATTACAAAAACCGTCAGAGAAGTGCATGCAGGCTTAAAACACGAAAAAGGTAAACGTAGAAGGTAAACGTAGAAGAAATTTGTTGACATAAAAAAATGGCTAAATATTTCCACAACCATGTGACGGTCAAAAAGGTCATGGTCATGTTGTTGGCGGCATGAGTGTGTTCCAAATGCTTACATGTATCCAAATATTGAAGCAATCCATGAAGTAATATTAATGTTATATGATGATGAACAAATTTGTACAAACTTTTTGACGCAATAATGGCCAAGAGTTTCTGCAAAAATGTGAAGGTACAAAAGGTCAACGTCATGTTAATAGGGGCATGGGTGTGTTCCAAATGCTCGCATGTATCAACTGTCCAAATATTGAAGCAATCTGTCAAATAATGTTAAAGTTATACCATGATGACGAAGCTTGTACAAACTTTTTGACATTTACGACGACAACGACGTAAAAAGCGGAGACAATAGGCTTCTGCTATGGCAGGCGCAACAAAAATGGACAACATCTTTAACTGACCAAATGATCATGAATAGTTGTCCGGAACATTTTCATATTTTGCCAGAAACATGTGCATCGACTTGTCAATCGTGCCAAAAGTTCTGCATACCTTCTATTCTTCGAGTCTTCAAACTACAATGTACTTGAAACGTTTTCCACTCTAGATTAATCATTAGTCTATTTGTCATCCACAAACACATACTGCAAAGAATTTCAGGATGTTCAGTCCCTTGATATAGATAGTGGTGGGAAGGAATTATCAGGGAACAATTGATGTTTTATTTCTCAAAATAACACCGTTTGTTGAATATTTGAATGATGAAACTAGACAACTGCCGTATTTTTAAAAGAATTCTGACTCTGTTGCGTAGTTTTCAATATTTCTTATCCTCAGCATTAGGATGACAGACATTTGAATATCATGTTGTCCATTGTTCATACATCAACAGAAATTAAAATACGGTAGTCACACGGAAATACAATCAAGCACAGGATGTGGATTCAAAGCTAAAGGTTGAAACAACCATTGTTGTTCACAACAGTGAACTTGAAATATTCTGCATCAAATGTTCACCCATGACATCAACCTGTATTTGCAATGGGTAAACTTATATTTTCACGCAGTACAGATACTACGCAGCATTCATTTCAGTTGTACGTACGTAGATCCAAAATTTCAGCGAATATGCAGGCTGACCAGTTTCTATGACCAGTAGCCCATTTCACCAACATTGCAAAGTATTCTTTTCTCAGCAAAGTATACTTTGAAGGAGAAATTTTAAATTTTGGGATAAATTTATTATTTTTTATTATACTGAATTTATTACATTATCACAACCAATTTGGCTGTGATCATGTAATAAATTCAGTATAATAATTCTGCATACTTTTAATCATCAAATATATGCAACGGTTAGTTCTATATGAAATAATGCATTTTGGGAAAAATAAATGATTACTCCCTCAAGGCTCAAAGTATACTTTCCTAGATAAGTATACTTTGCAATTTTGATGAACTCGGCTACAGGACTAAATCAAAACTAGTTCGGAGCACATAACTCTAATTACATTTCGTTACACTGCATTACATAAAGAGTTATGACACTATTCTTTCCAAATGTGGGCTTGAAGCATTCTTTGTTTTCGTTCTACTTCGTGGAGATTGATCTAATAATTTTGCTAATAACCTGTTGCATTGGGGGGGAAATCCCAAAATCAGAACGGAACATTTACATCGAGAACAAATATATTCAGCCCTGAAATTAGAATAACCTGACCCGGTGCCAGGTCCATACCACACCAAGTCACTTGGCCCCTTCCCCTAAAATAAGATTACGAATATCATAATACGCACAAAATGGGTATAACCAGATTGAACTGTCGCATACAAAATGCAAAAGACGTATGTGAGGGCCAAACCAGGTCTCCAGTCGGGATTCCGGTAAGGATGAACCCCGATCGTTAAATTACCCATCGCGTGCTCCCACCTGCCACCCACAAGCATGCGACAGAGTCAGTAGAAAGTTGTGTGGAATAAGATAAGAAATTGTTTGAAAAACTCGACCTTATCTGTAGGTACAGTTTGTTGAAGATATTTGTGGCTGTGAGTGGAGAAATGAAGCTTATAAGTTTTGCGAACACCTGTTTGTCCAGATCAGCCTGTGCATCAGCACATGTACAGTCTGATCATGATCTGCACTGTTCGCCATCACATCAATGAAACACCCAGTCATGCTTCTGACAAACATAGATCTTTATCAGTCTACAGAAGTGTGTTATTTGATAAGGAGCTACACTGGTAATAAATTCCAGAAGCTCCGTTTATCTGGTTACAGCCACATATTTGGTTACATGACTCATGCACCCTAATACGGATCATCGTGACATAACTGTAGGAGCTATACTGGTCGCAAATCCCATAAGCTCCATTTCTCCAGTCATATTTAACAATTCGTTCCCACGAATTAACAATTCGTTCCCACGGGAACGAATTGTTAATTCGTGGGAACGATGGCCACATTAACTTATGAGTGTTTCCATGGTTTCAACCTTGGGGGAACAGTATTACAGACATAAAACTATTTCCCAATGGCAGAACATTTGTGTCATCTGAATAAGTGATGTACTGTTAATTATATAACCAGCAACATGTTAGAAATGTCTGATCATTTGCTTTATAATGTGAAGAGAATATGGAGCAGCTATGCCCCTGCCCCGCCCAGTCATATTTGAGTTTATTCTGGTCTGCATCTCACGAATGTTTGAAACACAAGACTGGTGAGTGAATTACCAGGGATTTCCCGGACTCGTGTTTTCTGCTTCCCTGACTCGCAAAATTGAGCGAGGACTCGTATTGCCAACGTAATAAATATGAAGTTTTAAATGGAAATACATCATCGGTTACTGTCCACATTAATCGACGACGTGTCACATTAAGTCTTGATCATCTAAGTGCTTACTTATTACGCAGTAGTTTGATACACAAAGCATTTACACAATTTAGATCATGAAGGTAGACATTTCGGTTCTGCTCAACAGAAAACCCGTCTCTGTATGACTATAGCTGTTGGTGGAACATTAAACCCATTCACTTTCAACAGAAAAGCCAAAAACACATTTGAAAAATTTGGGACCCCCAAAAATCAACAGGGACTCCCACAACAGAAATGTTGGGGGTCCTGGGACTCTCATTTAAAAAATCCTAGGGAAAACCCTGGATACTATCTTTTATTTCAGTTGATTATATGAAATTATTTAATAATCAAAGTACTGAATGTACTGAAATATGTTGATCTCCACAAAAACTGATCACTTGCGGAACTAGAGACTGAAAGTTGCATATTTTCTCAATCATCACCCAGAGGCAAATGTACGGTGATGGTGCAAACTCATTACCACCCATACGTTTTCTCTAGAATAAATTACTTTTTGAGACACCCTAGGCTATTATTGTACTATATATTGATCCTCCAGATTATCGAACAAAAAATGGCAGTGTTTTTGTTTTTTATAATATTTTTCTTAACATAGCAGTTACGGGCATAAACTTTTCACAGAACAATCCTCGGTTCTTGCTTTCTCAGCTCATGTAAACTATTTAGCAAACTGTGCCATCTTTCTCACTTAAAATTGGGTCAGATCATCAGTCGTAAGATTGCCCCAAAATTAACATTGACAATCAGTTATCCGGACAAACGTATAATAGTCTTATAACTTCTATTCTCACATTGAAATCATAAGTTTATCGCCTGTACACCAGTGTAAACATCATTGTGTAGTTCTGCAGAAAAATCAGTCACCCTTCGCTTCATGGAAACACCATAGTTATAGAATTTATTGTATTTATAGAACAACTCGGCAATGAAGTAATGGGCGCACTCGATTGTGCCCCTGCGCGACTTTTGATGTTGTAAACAACTTGTTTTACTAAATGTTCACCATGGCGATATATTCTTCACACTGGCATATGGAAACAGCAAGCAGCTGCGTAACTTATATGTATTTGTTGCAATATCGGATCAAAAGAATGCGCTTAACAGGTATTTTCATTTGTCCGACAAACTGATTGTCCGGATGACTGGTATGACGTCGCCCGTCATAGGTAGTGCCTATTTCATATTAGCTGCTGTATTCATACGCACGAAACGTCTTGATTCGTATTTTCCAGAATTTAACTGATAAACTGAGCCCAAAACTGTGAAAACTATAGAGAATAGTATATGTAGAGTTTTAGATACAAAGCAAGACAGACCAAAACACCATAGGATAAGTTGGCAATGGGCACTATTTTCTTGGTCGTATTCGCTGTTTAGGCACTGCACGACAATGGCTGCCATTGCGTGACATAGTATGCTATCTCCAAGGGAGATAACATATAATAATAAAAGATTACGTATGAATGACTCGCCATGTCTCACGGATTTAAGTATCCAAGCTTGTAAACACGATAGAAGCCTAATAATTGTTTTAACATATTTTACAAAACCTGCTCACATCTTCATCTGAAATTAAAACACGCAGGCCGTAGCTATATAACAAAAGTTCCGCCATAGAAGTGGTGTCGCGCCTGCCGAAGCATTTGACCACAACATGATCATGGGCATGTGCTAAAGTAAGCATTACAAAAACCGTCAGAGAAGTGCATGCAGGCTTAAAACACGAAAAAGGTAAACGTAGAAGGTAAACGTAGAAGAAATTTTTTGACATAAAAAAATGGCTAAATATTTCCACAACCATGTGACGGTCAAAAAGGTCATGGTCATGTTGTTGGCGGCATGAGTGTGTTCCAAATGCTTACATGTATCCAAATATTGAAGCAATCCATGAAGTAATATTAATGTTATATGATGATGAACAAATTTGTACAAACTTTTTGACGCAATAATGGCCAAGAGTTTCTGCAAAAAATGTGAAGGTACAAAAGGTCAACGTCATGTTAATAGGGGCATGGGTGTGTTCCAAATGCTCGCATGTATCAACTGTCCAAATATTGAAGCAATCTGTCAAATAATGTTAAAGTTATACCATGATGACGAAGCTTGTACAAACTTTTTGACATTTACGACGACAACGACGTAAAAAGCGGAGACAATAGGCTTCTGCTATGGCAGGCGCAACAAAAATGGACAACATCTTTAACTGACCAAATGATCATGAATAGTTGTCCGGAACATTTTCATATTTTGCCAGAAACATGTGCATCGACTTGTCAATCGTGCCAAAAGTTCTGCATACCTTCTATTCTTCGAGTCTTCAAACTACAATGTACTTGAAACGTTTTCCACTCTAGATTAATCATTAGTCTATTTGTCATCCACAAACACATACTGCAAAGAATTTCAGGATGTTCAGTCCCTTGATATAGATAGTGGTGGGAAGGAATTATCAGGGAACAATTGATGTTTTATTTCTCAAAATAACACCGTTTGTTGAATATTTGAATGATGAAACTAGACAACTGCCGTATTTTTAAAAGAATTCTGACTCTGTTGCGTAGTTTTCAATATTTCTTATCCTCAGCATTAGGATGACAGACATTTGAATATCATGTTGTCCATTGTTCATACATCAACAGAAATTAAAATACGGTAGTCACACGGAAATACAATCAAGCACAGGATGTGGATTCAAAGCTAAAGGTTGAAACAACCATTGTTGTTCACAACAGTGAACTTGAAATATTCTGCATCAAATGTTCACCCATGACATCAACCTGTATTTGCAATGGGTAAACTTATATTTTCACGCAGTACAGATACTACGCAGCATTCATTTCAGTTGTACGTACGTAGATCCAAAATTTCAGCGAATATGCAGGCTGACCAGTTTCTATGACCAGTAGCCCATTTCACCAACATTGCAAAGTATTCTTTTCTAGCAAAGTATACTTTGAGGGAGAAATTTTAAATTTTGGGATAAATTTATTATTTTTTATTATACTGAATTTATTACATTATCACAACCAATTTGGCTGTGATCATGTAATAAATTCAGTATAATAATTCTGCATACTTTTAATCATCAAATATATGCAACGGTTAGTTCTATATGAAATAATGCATTTTGGGAAAAATAAATGATTACTCCCTCAAGGCTCAAAGTATACTTTCCTAGATAAGTATACTTTGCAATTTTGATGAACTCGGCTACAGGACTAAATCAAAACTAGTTCGGAGCACATAACTCTAATTACATTTCGTTACACTGCATTACATAAAGAGTTATGACACTATTCTTTCCAAATGTGGGCTTGAAGCATTCTTTGTTTTCGTTCTACTTCGTGGAGATTGATCTAATAATTTTGCTAATACACACTTTATTAGGTAAGTTTATGGCAATATATTTGTTTCACATTGTAGAATTGTCTCTCAATAACAATATAGCGAAGTATGAAGGTCAATGCTCTGCAGGTTTTATCTATATTTTAAGAGTGAGAAGTGTAAATGCTATTACACACATTTTTACTGTGTAGCCTAGTATAGATTATCTAAGCTACCCCCATCCCACTCAATTCTTACCAATTAAACTTCATATAGCTGCAAAACAAACTTCTTCATGTTACCATCAACACGGTCAATCGCCAAGTGATTTACCAACGGATTAAAATGCCCATCTCAAGGACAATAAGCTGTGAGCTCGCACGTGATATTTACTCACGGTGCAAACAAAATAACTCTATCTGGTTAAATACCCTCAGGCACACACGTACTCCACGTGTGGAAAAGGTGAAGCCACACCATGGCTTATCAAACCAGCATAGACCAATACCATCCAATCAATTTGTGTATGCCTGCTACGGTGAACAATGTTTGCCATATTTTCTCAAGCACCATGGTCAACAATGTTTGCCATTATTTTCTCAAGCACCATGGTCAACAATGTTTGCCATATTTTCTCAAGGTATCTTCGGTCTACAAAAAATGGGGCTTACAACATTCGCGATCAATCAGTCGCGATCAATTCAATTTTAACGACAATGGAGTAATGTAGACCCAGATCAGTCTGTGCATCCGCTCAGTCTGATCACGGTCTGCATCGTTCGCAATTCAACACAGCTGCATATGAAGTAACTCTCAGTGTATGTCATAATCAGACTGCGTGGATGTGCATGCTAATCCCGGGGCTACCCTTACCCCGGAGCTTAACCATTACATTGCTATATTTTTGTCGTCTGCTGTTGATATTTTTTATTTTCCATTTTCTCATCAAAAAGATTGAAAATGGTTCTAAGGGGCTGTCAAACCATGTTTTTATTGAGAAAGACGACAAATACAAAACAACAGCAGACGACAATTTCCGTTTCTAAGGGTTAATAATCCTACTTCTCAAAGATCACGAATATGTATATTATGGTAATGAGCACATACGAAAACGTTATGCAACCCGGTACTAGAAACAAGAAACTTCGTGTGTCTAACTTGGGCTGCATAGGGTATTTAAACTTTATTTATTTTACAACGATTACAAACAAGCGCGAGAGCACTTATGGTAGTATGGCATAGATAGATACACTTGACTTCAATGATAATTGCGTCATAATAGTGATGTGATATATATGAATATAACATAATTATGTGAATATTGTCTTGTTACTGTATACTATATGAAGCACTGAGCTGCCATCTCCGCCATCTTTGTATGTATAAGCCATCATACAGTTTCACCACTTCGTGCGTTTAACACATACAGCAAATAATATGACAGTAAACAAATAAAAGTTGGTTCAATACATAATGGACAGATATGACAACGGCAAGCTATACATATTATGCCAGCAAACTATACAAAAGACGAGATAGCTGAACATTTCTCCCATCAATCTCAATATAAATGTTGATGTGTAAAATGTTCAATCTGATGCACAGCATATGTTAGTTTACACGTTACCCATAGGTAAAGCCATATCTACTCGGATAATAGGTGAGTAGACACTAGGGACAATACACTCAGGTAACTGCTTACATGTCACTGGATGTGATAGCTAATAACAAAGTACAGTAGTGGGTATGTATGGTATGTGGTGTGTGGTTTGCCAGGTAAAAGTGATACATTTATAATGGTGGTTCATGTGTTACAAACACAGGCACAAACCTGTCAGAAAACTGACATATGTTACAGTTTCGTGTAATATAATTGATAGGAACCCGTTCTCCTGGCTTGACTACATGTGATTAGCTACATTATGTCATATGTTCTACTTCACTTTTTTAGTTCTTTGTCCAACGACAGAACAAATGAAACTGGCTGATGGCTAAAACACACGAAGATGGCAGACTTGACCACTCCATGTGCCGTATAGGATACAGTATAGTTCTACTGCACATCTGGCTGGAACACACAAAGATGGCCGACTTGACCACTCCATGTACAATAACGAGGCAGTATTCACATATATGTTATACATATATTCTATCACATTTACGAAGCAATTATCTTTGAATCAAAGGATGATCAGGTATATAACGGGTCCTTAAACAAATGATTTCGTTGGCAGAGATGTAGGCGAGGGTTACATAGGGTACGCCGTGATGTCGGTTGTCTATGTCACTTATTCTATAGAGCCATATGCATATCATGTTATTATGTGAAACCAGGGTAGAACACAGGTGGAAGATTCGGACCTATGACACAACACAAAATGCCCATTAAAAAATCCATTACCCCACCCACTTGGTCTCGTACAGTAGTATGTTCTACAGACTCTTTGACGGATATTAAATCATTAAAAAAGTGGTACTCATTGATATCAGAATGGTAACCACCGCAATATTGGAATTAAAAATGGCCACCATGAGAAACATTAATTTGACGATATGTTGTATTTGAAGAAGATTGGAGACATAATTCGTAAGAACTCCAGCTTTGAAAGAATAAACAATTTTACATGTTGAATTTTAATTATACCAACACCTAATTAACGATATAATTTTCAAGATGGCCACCCATAATATAGATAAATTAGATAATTATATTAAACGCATACAGCGTGTACTCCTAGGAGTGTTATACACTAATATATAAGTACTCCATTATCATCACATTCTCACAGGCGATAGTCTGACCTTTACAGTGGCAAAAACTGTGATAACATATAACAGCCAATGAAAACTCGAGACGAATTAGCAGATTTATTGACATTTTCGGAACATACCCCGAAAACTCCAACCATAAATACAGGATCTCAAGCGCCTCTGGCGAAACCAACTTTACTATCCTACTCTCTGTGTCTGGGAGAGAATGAGTCGAAAAGTCGAAACAATCAACGGCTGAATTTAATCAGCAGTAGCTGTTGCGCGCTCAATACATGACCTCAATACAGGTTACATTCCACCATTGATTGCTACTATATACTTTAACAGAAACCTGTGTCACCTGTATTTATTTAAAATACAGTTCAGTTCAATTGTTTATTTACGTCTCATCAACTGTACATCATAAAATACATAGCTATAAAACAATACAGGTACATGTACAATTGCCATTCTATAAGAATTATAAGAGACGGCTCATTTAATGAGCAGCTATAATTACATTTCAGCATATACATAAAATACATTACTTGAATAATATGTTTCTATTGAAACTTTAAAAGGACTACACACCAATATGCAACAGAGCTTAAAAGGGATACACAATTGTAATAAGAAATAGTTGCATTATTTACACATAAACTAATTCACACATGGTACTATAATTGTATTATTTGTACAATAGTGCAGATCTTCGATCTAAAATATAGCAAAGGGTTTTGGCACAAAATCGTATTATATTGCAGTTCGAGAAAAGAAAAACAAATTTGGAATCATCAGTCATTTCAGCGAACAGTGGTTCAATAGAACATGCTTTTTCGTATAGCGCAATACGTATGTCGTTGTATATAGGGCAGCTAAACAGTACGTGGTACTCATCTTCTACTTGAGTCATACAAAAAGGGCAAACCCTATTGCCAATAGACAGTTGTTCATAACGACCAGTTTCCAACCGTAATGGGGCTACGCCGCATCTAAACTTAGCGAAAGCAGATCTGTGTGTTCGAGGCAACACAAGTTTACAGTATGTTTCCACCCCAAGTCTACTTAAACAGTTTATAACGCCTAAGTTTGTTACCCCCATATCCCCGTAAACTAGTCAGTCTATTCACAGTGGAATACCATTCGGTGCCTGTATAACTTTCCATTAGTCGCTTAATAATTTCGTTGACTAATACATTTCTAGAAAGGGTATGTACAGTAGCAGGAGCCAAACCAAGATTAGCCCACTTACATTGAACAGTGTAGCACCAGTTTTTGCACCTTGTGTTGCCTTGTACGGAACCCCATGCAAATACCCTGTACGCAATTCTAGAAAAATCAATATGGGTTAGCCGGTACCAGTGAGGTGCAATACATTTCCATTGCTTTATGATAGGTGGTTCCCATCCCATGTCACCTGCCACTCCCGCCGAAGGGGTGTATTTACCTGTTCCTAGAAAGAATCTCATTGCACGGTTCTGTACAGCATCGATGCATGAGTATGGTTTAGTACCCCAAATTGCAGCTCCATATGATATAACAGACCATACAAGAGAGTCATATAATTTCGAATAAACTCTGTATGGCATTCCACCCATTCTCTTAAACTTTGCAATCAGAAGACCCAAAGACCTACTAGCGCTCTGTGCTACCATTTTAGCGGTGATATTATAATCGAGAAATTCATTCAAAATCAAGCCAAGATATGTGTACTTGTCAATAACACCAACAGTGTGATCTCCGCATTTAAATACTGTCCGCGTTCTGGGTATAGCATTATGTCTAAAATGAACGACATTACTTTTGCCATGATTTATGTTCATATTGTTCGTGCTACACCAACCATTTAACTCGCACAACATGTATTGTAGATCAACTTCACTATCTGCAATAATGACAACGTCATCAGCATATAATAACACAGATATTCTTTCATTACCGATATGTATACCTTTTCCGAGGGCATTAATCCGTATTGCCAAGTCATTGATAAACATGTTGAACAGGAGTGGTGATAACGAACAACCCTGACGCAAACCGGAAGTTACACTAAACCAGTCACTTACAAACCCATTAACCCGTACGCAGGCTGATACACATGAATATAGAGATTTGACTGCATTAAAAATCTTGCCAGTTAAACCAATATTTATCAACTTTTTCCATAAAATGTTCCTATCTATACAGTCATATGCTTTTCTGAAGTCAATGCGATATACATATATATAATGGAATACTTTCTGTCAGACTAGCATTTTCATAATGAATTAGCTTGTGGACAATAATATATGAGGAGAAAACAAGGTGTTGGCAATCATGTAAGAAATTCCCATGACTCGTAAGGCAGTAGCGGATTCAGGGGGGGAGCCCCCCTTCAGAAATCCCGATTTTTTTTTTTCAGTGTTACGAAATATTGAGCGTAGAATGCAGGAAATGGCTTCCTCAATTCAAAGATTTGCCGGGGGCATGCCCCCGGACCCCCATACCCCTACCCAACTCCCTCGCACCGCTCAGTCGACGAACGAGCATATCTTGATTTTTATATTTATTTATTTTTTTACGAAATATTGAGCGTAGAATGCAGGAAATGGCTTCCTCAATTCAAACATTTCCGGGGAGGGGGGGGGGGGGTGGGGGGGGGGGGGGGGGGGGGGGGGGTGGGGCCTGCACCCGGACCCCCCTAGCCAACTCCCTCGCACCGCTCAGTCGACGAACGAGCATACCTCGTTCAAGTTCAATGTGCCCCCCCCCCCTTGGTGAAATACTGGATCCGCCACTGTAAGGCACGCTTGATTAAAAAAGCAGACGCTCGAGAATGGATCAACGAATTATAGGGCCATGTGCCGTGTCAATACGTGACAGGCAGTAACATGAAAATGCTCTCATAATTTGTGTTGCAGGAGGAAATTTATATGTACTTCTAATAATTTCAATCCGAAATTCACCAGTAACCAGAAGCGGTTAGCTCCAAGCAAGCAAAATGTTTCGCACTATTTCTTCAATATGTACTACTTTCGACTGGAACAGTAACTAATTTGGTATCTGAGGTTGTGGACCGTTTGATACGGACTGTTTCCTATTCGACAAGTAGTTTTCGATCCAGTGTAAATACAACCATTTAATCCATGTCGCCTTAGCTTAAATATTAACCCCTTATGGCATACTCTATCAGGCTTTTAAATGAGAAATAGCACAAGACACTATACGTGTAGATTGTCGTTCATCAAATGCCTGACATATTTGATGGTGAATGTCTATAAGTTGATATACCGTTGAGTGGCTGTTATAAATCAATTGTTGTCAGTGCAAGTGATTATACATATGTTTAAACATTATTCTCTTCATTACCTTACCTAGACAGCTTAATAACGATATCGGGCGATAATTTGAAGGCGTCTGTGGACATCCCTTTTTAAATAGAGGAATTACACTTGCTAATTTCACGCCATCTGAAATTGACATTCATTGACAGATTGACATACCCAATCCGGCTTTTAGCATGTTAAGTTTAGATGATAAGATCTGACAACGAGCGTGGTCAGTTTAGATTTTGTCCGGCATCTGGGAAGCAGTGGACAGCTGACATAACTCACAAACAACATTTACCCAGGCTTATGCTACTTAGGAGAGGAATTAGCTTAAATAGAGGATCTGAAACGAGTTTCCATTTGATATGTGATTTATGAAACGAGTCACGCGCAATAATCTAATAACAACTGGAAATGAGTAAAACTACTTAGTCTCTGACGCTTCTATATAATGACGTTTAAAGCACGGTGATATCAACGTCAAAGCAGTATTGCTTTGTCGCGCCATTAGGGACTTCCTCATTTTCTCCGTTTGGCATAACATTAGCGCATAATACGAATACGTAATTAGGGTGATGCGGTCAGCCAATTAAATTCGCTCCAGGTGTTATTACACGGGTGTCATATCACTTTTATGAAATGGGTTACAGAACGTCAACCCCATTTGCAACCAGAATGACCAGTGCAACCCAAGATCAGCCTATCTCCATGCATAGTTTGAGAATTACTCGCCTGCATTTACATAATATGTAGTTTTCTAAGACAGTTCTCTGTTCAAAACGGTTTCATTTGCTAATCAGTGCACAGTTTTTAATAAGCTGTCTGCCAAAATATTCAATGTGGGATCGTAGATAGTTATCTCCCGTTAAATTTATTTATATAAATCTGGTCCAAATTGTGCAATTTAATTTCTTGTTTGTAACAATAGTGAAAGTAGCATAATCTGTTGTGAAAAGGCGTCAATAAAGTGATTTTGACTAGCATACATCCAAATCTTACATATCTACACAGTCAGATCTTGGTATACATTGTTTGCCAGATTCATATTTTCAAACTTATTAATGTGATTGCAATCAATGTAGACTCAGATGTGCAGTCTGAGCTGGGTCTACTATGTTCGCAAAAATATTTTTTGTGCTATTCAGTAAGAAACAAATGCTGAAATACAGCATAGGACCAGATCTCTATTAATAGATTTACAAAGGGAAACAACTAGCTAAGACCCATCACTAACTAGTAATTGACGGTTGTCCACGCTACCTCCCTGCCTACAGGCAGTCAAATGTGAAAGTGAATGGGTTTAACGTCCCATCCCAGCAACAGCTAAGGTCATATAGAGACGGAACCACAGTTTCAAGGTACATGCCCACTCAGTAGGCACAACATGCTGTCTATAGGAATTAAATAAGTGTGTAATGGTGTCGTTATTCCACCAGTTCTAAAAATTACGAGTGCCCGCTATACAGATACAATCATTTAGTAATATTTATTTTACTGATAGCGACTCGCGGTGGTATCAGGCTATTTTCATATGCAACTGAGGCATGATATCTTTTAATTAGTTATACTAATTAAATGCATCATCTGAAAGAATAATATTTTCGACATATTATAAAGTATGATCATTGCACATCAAACAATACTACAGAGAATAAATAGAGGCTCAAAAACGAATTACCATTTGATATGAGATTTATGAAACGATTCACGCACAATTTATGCACCGAGCCTCTGGCGGACGAGTTTCATACATCTAATATCAAAGGGAAATGAGTTTCAGATTCTGTTTATCACATGACTTCAGCCTACAACAATCAGAAAGCTTGGAGATATCAAATACGTTTCAGTTGAGTAGACGCCATTGACTATTTTCGCATCTATTCTCCACAGAGAAAAATAGTTTTTAATCATAGCAATACAATTATTACAAATATTCCATATAACAGGTCCTGTTCTTTGCAAATACTTCATACTACCAAACGGGAGCTCATTCTGACAATTTATGAAATGGGTTAACACGCCATACCAAGGATTTCATGTAATAATTAGTAATGTTCGTTAACATTTTAAGGAACCACGGTTATCGCCCCTGATATCAGTGTGGAAATTTACGTCTGATATACAATGTATAATAATGCCAATCAATACGTGAGGTAATGGTGAATGAATGTTTATTTTGCCATAACATGTATCAGACGATGTCTCTGATATAAAGAACATGTTGTGCCTACTGAGTGGGCATGTACCTTTAAAGTCTCATTCGACAGACCAGTGGGATGGACATGATGGAAATACTATGAACGTATCTTTTAATGCCCTAAACGAGGTTAAGTTCATATTTTATTTCATAAACATACATACATAAACATTCACATTGACCTTTGGCATGGGGGATTTATACGCATATAGACGTTTTTCCCGCCAAGTGGGCGGGATGGGATGAGGGGCGACTTAGCGAGGGTCAACACTTGGGGAATTAGACAGCAAAATAAACATAGCAAAGGGAATTGGACAGAAATACAAAATCCTAGCATGGGTTGGCTGGATGAGACATTTGGTGCAACTGACCTAATGTCAATTTAATGAGTTCAATATATTCCCAAGCATGAACGGCCCTGCAAAATAAGATCTGCCAACACCATCATGCTAACGGTCTGCAAAACAGGGAACAGTCATTTATCATGTGTATGGGCCCCAAGTGACTGGCAACTGTATCTCCACTTCTGAGAGAGAGAGAGAGAGACACACACATGAACTCAACGTCTGAAAGGGGTCAGTAGTTTTATCAGATTTATTACATTATCAGCATGATACTAATGTATTGTATTTACAGGATAGCATGATTGTTTTCAATAATCAATTGTATGGCCCTGTCATCTGTCTTACTCAACACGTTTATAATGTGTTCAAACTTGATTAATGGGCTTCATAAACTTGATAGACATAACATATCACAATGATAGATAGTTAATGACGGGCTTTCCAAATAATTTGTTTCCGTTGGGCACCATCGTATAAAACACTGATTGCAACCTACATGACCTACCCAGACGCATATTAGTTTGCAAATGCGGACAGTTTAATTGATACGAACATACATTCAAAAGAGTTACCGTGTTGTTGATGAAAACCAGTAGTGTTCACATTTCCGATCCAAATGATTTGTTTTGACTACAATTTGAATCGTCTCAACGAGACTGATCACATGCTGTCACGACAGAGATACACATTACCATGCTTACTGGCATAGGTTATTTTTGAAAACTAACCATGCTAACAGGAAATGTGTTGAATATCGACATAACTAGTAAGTTATTTAAAATAGCTGGCACGGTTATCCTAGCCATGTAAGTGCATAGTGGCCGAACTCAAACTATATGTATATATTGTATATGGAGAGTGCATGTACCACACAATGAACATAGCGAAACCTGTGTACATGTTATATGCATATGTGAAACACAGACATCATGATTATACACACCATGACAATGACGACTTGTCTTCTACACGTACGAGGCACCTACTCCACGTGCAGTGAGCAAGTTTAATTGTTTTCTTACAACATGTATATAATGGTGTGTAGTATCCATGATCATGATGGTACCTCTTCGATTTGTGTTACTCGACTGATGCTAGTCACCATGGTCGTATTGGTTGTTTATACTTTGAGGACGTGATTACACATAACTGGCATCGGTTATGTTTGTCCAAAACAAACAAAAAATGTGTCGAATGTCAACATAATTTAAGGAAGTTATTCAATATAAATGACACGCGTTATCCGAGCCATGCAAATGTAATGTGGTCGCAATCAAACCATACATGGTTTATGGAAATTGTTTGTATAACATCATAAAGATAACAATAGCCGTGTATGATGTGTATATCTACATATTATGTACATATGTGAAACCCAGCTATGGGTTGTTGTTGTTATTTTCAAGATAACGTGATACATTTAGTACACATAACGTTATGTTTGTCAAAAACAAATACGAACTATGTTGAATGTCAACATAACTTGTGGAAGTTATTCAAAATAACTGACACGCGTTATCATAGCTCTGAAAATATAATGTAGCCGCAATCAAACTATAAATGGTATATGGCAATTGCATGTACAACATCATGAAGATAACGAGACCTGTCTATCATGTGTGTATCTACATGTTAGGTACATATGTGAGACCGAACTATGGGTTGTTTCTCAAGATAACGTGAGACAGTTATTACACATAACTGGTATAGGTTATGTTTGTTAAAAACAAATACGAACTATGTTGAATGTCAACATAACTTGAGGAAGTTATTCAAAATAACTGTCACGGGTTATTCTAATATAGTGCATGCCTGCCAAACTATACATGGTAATTGGGAATTGCATGCACAGCATCAGAAATATAACGAAAATTGTGTGTACATCTAAATGTTTTCCGCGTTTGTGAATCCCAGGTATGGTCATTATGATCATGAATTTGTGTCTTAACCACCTCAGTATAAAATTGTACCAACCCCATGTGCTGTGAGCAATGTATTCATGATTTTCTGAAAACATGATGAACACTATACCTGTTCTATGTGGGCTACTTGACTCATGATGTAATCGCCACATGGCTCTGTGGATTGTTGGGTCAATGTAGCTTGAAAAAACACTACTGACATAGGTTGTTTTGTCAAAGTCAAACACGTAAGGGGTTGAATGTCAAATAAGAAGTTATTTCCCGTGTCTATATGTATACATATACAGTGTCCGCATGCCAAACTACGCAACATGGTCGTCACGAGTATGATGTTGGACCCACTCCATGTGCTGTGATCATGGTGGACAAAGCGTTCTAGAACTGATTAGGTAATGGACTAGTGCTGGGCGCCATATGCTTATATGGTTGTTTTGTCAAATTATTTTTACAATGAAATTATAAAACATAACTGACATGTTATTTCAACGAAAGCAAACATGGCACTTGTTGAATGTCATAATAACCTGAGGAAGTTATTAAATATAACTGACACGGGTTATCATAAACCTATATAGTGTCCGAATGCCCATAACATACAGTAAATAACATGTATATGGTATAAAAAAGATATATGAAAATTACACGTATAACATACTTATAATTTTTGTACATGTACCATTACGAAAACATGGTATCTTGTGGAGCATGGGCGGGGAAGCTGTACATTGGATGCATCCATCATTTACATGGTGCACAGCATCATCATCACCATCATCATCTACATCATCATCATCAGAACATGTACATAGGACTGCAAATATTTGGACGGGGAGTGGGGAATACATCTTAAACATTGTGAGACAACAGATATGTGCCTTACTTACAAATGTAAGTGCTTAATATGTGAAACACATTCAGTCATATGGACAATACGCATGATATTCATGCTCAATGCATGTTCAATATCATCACCATTCAGCCCTGACTACGCCAAAATGTACGTCGCACATTACTGACGTCATCAAACTTAAAACGAGGTCATGACGCTATGACGTGATAATAAACACGTCCACAACAATTGCGAACAATATACATCAACCATCTACATTATCTTAGGGGGTAATTTTAAGACTCATTAGCCGTAATGTTGCCGTATTATAAGAGTTATCGTTGCTAGATGTGAGACAAGCACGTGTAGGGTGAGACAAGGAAATCTCACATGGGCCTGACTATACAGATATTCTTGTCTCGGGGCACGTGATGGGCGAGAATCGTTAGTCTTTTTTTTCTAAATACCACTATCCTGATGTGAGTTTTCACGGAAATTATCATGATCATGGTAATAGTCGTAATATATAATACAAATGAGGAGCATGCCAGATATTTATAGTGAAACATCGATGGACATACATGTGGGAACGGGTTAATACTACAATCTGTCGTAGTGTTGAGAATACTTGTTTTATTTGTAGATGCTGTAGCAGTGATATACACAGTTAAACCAATTCAAAGAACATCACAAACTTTCAACATGTTGAGCATGTCGTCGAATTATTGGGATGAAAGAGCATGCAATTCACCATCGCTATAATGATTAGCATGGCTATGGCCAAAATTGTATCAAAATGAACAAGGTAATTAACACCACGCTGCAAACTATAGTTAAGTCAACAATTGGTTTAGTGTTACCTCCCTTTTAATTTGTGTATAAAATGATAGATACTCAAAATAACTGATACACTTATCTACAATTTAACAGCGGAAGGGAGACAAATCTCGCAAAACTAAAAGAAATAACTGTATCAGGTTATTTCGAACGTAACTGAAATCAGTTACACCCCTGCATACTGTTAACCATATTAGATCTTAAAATATTTAAATGTAAGTACTTTTGTATCTATAGCAATTAAAAAACTTCACCCTCACCAACTTTTTGTATTTGATATTTATTGCCAACAAACGATTTTCCTATGGGAATTTATATATAACATTTAATGCGGCTAAAGTATATACAAAAATAATTTTTTTTTATTTGTTAGGCTAACAGATTGTCAAAATCTAACTTTGTTTTCATAGTTACATCATTTCCAAGCTATCTAACCAGGTTTCGGAGTAATTTTCCAAAATGTTTTTTTTTCTCCCATGTTAAATTCGTTTTTTCGCAATAAAATCAATATTTGATTGAATTTTATCAAATAATTTTTTTTGGTTGGGAGACACGATACGTTCTACTTATAAGATATTATCCCTAATTAGGACTTAATTAGTATCTTCTAATTAGGATTTATCATCAGTATCTCATAGTTAGGAGATAAAACATAGTTCGGGATCGGCACCAGGATGCTTCCATAGCTAAGGACTCTGAGTTTCACATCATTTTGTATCTCAATCCTTTGTACCGCATGGATGGGAGCGGCGCGTGGCCGGGTGGTCTAGAGGATCGGACTGCTGATCATACAGCAGTGGGTTCGAGCCTCACCAGATGCAATGCGTTGTGTATATGAGCATGACACATTATCCACACTGCTTCAGTTGAGCAGAGGCATATTAAAGGTACATGCCCACTCAGTAGGCACAATATGTTCTTTATAGGAATTAAATACGTGTACAATTGTGTCACTATTCCACCAGTTCTAAATATTACGAGTGCCCGTATACAGATATAATCATTTATTAATATTTATGTTAATGATAGTGATGTGAGGTGGTATCAGGCTAATTTCATATGCAAATGAGGCATAATATTTGTTAATGATTTATACTAATTAAATACTTCACCTGAACAACTAATATTTTTGACAAATTATGAAGTATGATCATTGCACATCAACAAATAAATACAGAGGATAAATAGTATTGTCCGTTAAGGCGCCATCTACGTTGCTGATAAACTGTGTTGGCGCGCCAAATGCCGTTAGTGTTCCTAATATGCGTGTTCGCGCCTGCAACTGAGCTCCCAGCACAGCCCAGGTGCACGTACGAATAATGTAGTTTAAGCGCACGACGCCAGACTGACTGGCGACATGTTTGCCAGAGTTATCGTGTCTGACGTCCGTTTACTTCCAGACCATGTGCCTCGTGTGTGATCGTCTCCAAGCCCCATAATATTGGGAAATTGTTTTCTGTCTCTAGTATGCGGTCTTTGTGCTGGCAAATTGGCTGCATATACTCAGTTCATAGACGCGGTGATCGTAAGAATTGGATACGGGGTCCCAGGCGTTGTCCTGCGGAAGGGCAACCGTCATCTCGATTCGGCATGGAAGTTGCATACCTCTCGCATCAGCTGATCTTTTCAAATACGTTGGTGAGCTCGGATTGGAAAGCGTTCCCTTGTTGGACCTGGCTGATTGGGTGTAATAGCTGTGGATTCAGCGCTTGCTCGCGGTCGGGTTCGCTACTTCACATCACTGTTGAAGATAAACGCCTTGGTGTTCATAATACTGATACCTTTATTTTTATTACATGTACGTTGTAATACTATGTTTGCCACGGTAACAAATGTTCAAAGTGATCGCTTCTTCAGGAAGACCGTAAGCATGGACTTCACCCACCCCGAGAGTACACGCTTACATTCTGGGTACGTCCACTCCATCAATTGAACCATCCGAGACGATAGTGGGCAAGTCTTGAACAATCACGAATTCCCAATTTATGTAATAATTGAGGTAAACGGCACGGTCCTGCGAAGCCGCTGGCTACACATCCGGGATTACTGAGACGGCAATGTGAATGTTAGTGGAGGTCGCAGCGCTTGCGCACATGAACCGCAGAGGTGTAGCCACGACACTTGTGGACATAAAGAGCCACACCTCCAAGCTATCGCGGTTAGAATTTCGAAGCCGGCAATTACAATGTGGGCTGGGAAGCGGGGCTCTCTTCGCCAGGGGGACCACGAGTACGCATTAGGCAGCAACGCGTCCAACCGATATACGGGCTACACAATGACAGTGTACGAGATGGTTCTACAAAAAAGAGGGACTTTGTTCAGTGAATGTTAAGGGAAATGATACCGCCGAAGTCATGGTGAACCTGGTGTTGAATGGAGAAGAGCAGAAATCTGGCGTTACAAAACATGCGGGACAGAAGTCAGGCTTTACATTATTCGATGATACACCAAGCATAGTTCGAGCCGAGGGTGTTATTTTCTTCATCACCAAGACCGCCGACACAGCGAGTTCTTCCACCGTTGTGACATTATTAATCGAGCTAGATTTATGATGGACAAGAAACTATATGCTGGATTGCCATCGAAGCCGTTCCAGCGGTCGATCCGACTGCTTTTATTAGGAACAGGATTGTTGAGATCCAGAGTCATCTCCAACAGGAAAAAATGTGGCATTTAGTGGTGTGGGAAGTGTTTCTTTATATACTACATGTACTTTGTATGGAGGACTATTTCATAAGACGGCGCCTCGGGTCTCAGACCAAAAAAAGACACGATCGAATTGCTGTCATGGCGCGGGCGAAAAAAAAACAGTATTGAAGTTTTAATACCACAGGCCATTTAGGACAACGGGATTACGAGTTTAAGACGGCCTGAAAGGAATGGGACAGGTACGCCGCCCCTCCCGAGTACGCGCCTCAAGTTCCCAGCGCCCCGACGTGCAAAATCGGCCAGACTAGCTGTCACCAATGACCACCATAGTATAATTGCAAAGCGATTCACCCAATAAATTCTTGGAGTTAGCGAATAACGTTTACAACGCCTATTGTTGTCCGCTGTTTGGTAATATGCTAGAGGCACACAATGTTCTTTATAGGAATTAAATAAGTTTATAATTGTGTCACCATTCCACATGTTCTAAAAGTGCCCGCTATACAGATCTAATCATTTGGTAATACATATTTTACTGATAGTGACGCGCGGTGGTATCAGGCTACATGTATTTTCATATGCAAATGAGGCATGCTATTTTTTAAGTATTTATATTAATTCAATACGTCACCTGAAAAAAAATATTTTTGGACAAAAATTATAAAGTATGATCATTGCACCTTAAAATATATATACAGATAATCAATAGTAATGTCCGTTAAAATTTTAAGGAAACACGGTTATCGCCCCTGATATCAGTGTGCAAATTTGCGTGAGATATAAAATGTATAATAATACCAATCAATACGTGGGGTAATGGTGAATGAATGTTTATTCTGCCAGAAAATGTCTCAGATTATGTCCCTAATATAAAGAACATGTTGTGCCTACTGAGTGGGCATGTACCTTTAAGTTCACCAAAGTGAAGGCCACCGAATGACACTGGATGGATATATATCAATGTGAGGAAGATATTAATGAAGCTTGGAAAAGAGACGACACACGGATCAAGAGATTTGCGAAATTTGGACTATGTCCACAATTTACGTCCCACAAAGATTAACCCTTATACCGCTACTCACAACAATTGTCGTCTGCTGTTGCTTTTATATCTTGCCTTATTTCTCAATAAAAACATGGTTTGACAGCACTTCAGAATCATTTCCAATGGAAAGGATTCTAAAGTGCTGTCAAAGCATGTTGTAAATTATTATAAAGTGCTGTCAAAGCATGTTTTTGATGATAAAAATGGAAAATAGAAAATAAACAGCAGACGACAAAAAAAATAAGATAGCAGTCTAAGGGTCAAGGTCACCCGAATGACACTTGATGGATAGATATCAATGTGAGGACTTTTGGAAAAGAGACGACACACGGATCAAGACTGAGATATGCAAAATTCTGATAATGTCCACAATTTACGTCCACAAAGATTAAGGTCACCAATGTAAAGGTCAATGTTACCCGAGTGACACTGGATGAATATATATAAATGTGTGGAAGCTATTGATGAAATTTGGTAATTATCTGACTAACAGATCAAAAGCTATCGTAAATTTGGCTACGTCCAAAAATTACGTCCCAAATTGTTGACGACGACGCGCCTGAATTGTCACCGCTATGTCTCACTTTCCACTATCGTGGGTGAGACAATTAATTGTTCCTAAGCAAATGTCTACATGGGGACTCGCACAAGGATCCCGGGTCTGGAAGTGGTTGTATTGTACATATCCACTGGTCCGACAGTTTGGCCTTTTGTTTTCACAATTGGTACGCCGGCTGAAAAATGAAACATTGTCGTTAAGGCCATAGTAATATCTACGGAGCCGCGCAGAGGACGTATAATTCTTTTTTTATATTAATTCGTTCCCACGAAATAACAATTCCTTCTCTCAATTTAATAATTCTTTCCCACTAATTAACAATTCGTTTTTAATTCGTCCATGGGAACGAATTGTTATTTCGTGGGAACGAATTGTTTTATCGTGAGAACGAATTGTCAATTCGAGGGAACGAATTGTCAATTCGAGGGAACGAATTGTTAAATTGAGGGAACGAATTGTCATTTCGTAGGAACAAATATTTAATTTGAGGGAACGAATTATATCGTGGGAACGAATTGTTATATCGTGGGAACGATTGCTACATTGAGGGAACGAATTGTCATTTCGTGGCAACGACTTGTTAATTCGAGGGAACGAATTGTTATATCGTGGGAACGGAGAAACGAATTGAGGGAACGAGAACGAGTTAATAAAACAAAATCCATGTCCCCTGCGGGGCTCCGTAAATATCGATGTCATGACAGCAGGACGATACATGTACTTTACTACGATGTCGGTCGATGAGTGACGATACTACTATATCACGATAATACGATAACGATAGTACGATACAACGACAATATGGTAATGAACATATGATACCCTGATGGCGATGCCACGACATCAGAATTTCATTGGGACTATCGCCATCGTAGTATCTTCATCGCGCTATCGTAATATCGTCATCGTTGTATCACCATCGTAGTAACGTACTGTCGTAATTTCTTCATCGTGTTATCGTACTATGGCCATTGTAGTATCACCATCGTAGTAACGTACTGTCGTAGTATCTTCATAGTGATATCGTACTATCACCATCGTTGTATCACCATCGCAGTAACGTACTGTCGTAATATCTTCATCGTGATATCGTACTATCACCATCGTTGTATCACCATCGTAGTAACGTACTGTCGTAGTATATTCATCGTGCTATCATACTATCACCATCGTAGTATCGCCATCGTAGTAACGTACTGTCGTTGTATGGTCATCGTGCTATCGTACTATCGCTATTGTAGTATCACCATCGTAGTAACGTACTGTCGTAGTATCTTCATCGTGCTATCGTACTATCACCATCGTAGTATCGCCATCGTAGTAACGTACTGTCGTAATATCTTCATCGTGCTATCGTACTATCGCCATCGTAGTATCACCATCGCAGTAACGTACTGTCGTAGTATCTTCATCGTGCTATCGTACTATCGCCATCGTAGTAACACCATCGCAGTAACGTACTGTCGTCGTATCTTCATCGTGCTATCGTACTATCATAGTATCACCATCGCAGTAACGTACTGTCGTAGTATCTTCATCGTGCTATCGTACTATCGCCATCGTAGTATCATCATCGCAGTAACGTTCTGTCGTAGTATCTTCATCGTGCTATCGTACTATCGCCATCGTAGTAACACCATCGCAGTAACGTACTGTCGTCGTAGTCGTACTTCGTCATCGTAGCTATCGTACTATCGCCATCGTTAGTATCACCATCGCAGTAACGTACTGTCGTATATCTTCACGTGCTATCGTACTATCATCGTTGTATCACCATCGCAGTAACGTACTGTCGTAGTATCTTCATCGTGCTATCGTACTATCGCCATCGTAGTAACACCATCGCAGTAACGTACTGTCGTCGTATCTTCATCGTGCTATCGTACTATCGCCATCGTAGTATCACCATCGCAGTAACGTACTGTCGTAGTATCTTCATCGTGCTATCGTACTATCGCCATCGTAGTATCACCATCGCAGTAACGTACTGTCGTAGTATCTTCATCGTGCTATTGTACTATCGCCATCATAGTACCGTTATCATAGTATTGTTATCATAGTATAGTATTGTTATCATAGTATTATTAGCATGGTTATCATAGTAGTTATCAGTATTGATATCAGGATGTATTCATATATTGTTATCATATTTGTTATCAATATGTATTCATAGTAGTATTGTTATCATCATGTATAGTATTGTTATATAGTATAGTATTGTTATCATAGTATAGTATTGTTATCATAGTATTGTTATATAGTATTGTTATCATATATGTATATTAATATGCATGTCTCATAGTATTGTTATCATAGTATTGTTATCATGATTGTTATCAGTTATTGTTATTCATAGATTGTTCATAGTATTGTTATGTTATCATAGTATTGTTATCATAGTATTGTTATCATAGTATTGTTATCATAGTATAGTATTGTTATCATATGTATTGTTATCATAGTATTGTTATCATAGTATTGTTATCATAGTATTGTTATCATAGTATCGACCCGATAGTGATGGCTTTAACTGAAAACAGTACTATTCTGATAGACTAAAGGGCAGGAATTGAAATTAGAGAACGTTCAACCCATAGTATGATGCATTCCATTTCAATATGACCGCCCAAGAACATTTGTGGGTACGATATTTGCATTCTAACCCTTACACCGCTATCTTAATTGTTGTCGTCCGCTGTTTATTATCTATTTTCCATTGATATCATCAAAAACATACTTTGACAGCACTTTAGAATAATTTACGACATGCTTTGACAGCACTTCAGAATCATTTCCAATGGAAATGATTCTGAAGTGCTGTTAAACTATGTTTTATTGAGAAATAAGGCAATATATAAAAGCATCAACAAACGACAATTGTTGTGTGTAGCGGTCTAAGGGTTAAACTAATATAATGTTGTTGTTTTCATAGTTTAGTTGTTGCATAATGTAAGAAGCGTGGAATTTAACATGATCATTTAAACATGTTAAAGGTACATGTCCACTCAGTAGGCACACAATGTATGTTCTTTATAGGAATTAAATACGTGTATAATTGTGTCAATATTCAATGATTTCTGAAACTTACGAGTGCCCGTTATACAGATATAATCATTTAGTAATGCTTATTTTACTGATAGTGACTCGTGACAGGCTATTTTCATATGCAAATGAGGCAAGACATGTTAAGTTATTTATACTAATTAAATGCGTCAACTGAACACAATAATATTTTATACAGATTATAAAGTATGATCATTGCACATCAAAAAATAAATAGAGAGATTAAATAATAATGTCCGTTAACATTTTAAGGAAACACGGTTATCGCCCCTGATATCAGTGTGGAAATATAAGTCTTATATAAAATGTACAATAATGCCAATCAATACGTGGGGTAATGGTGAATGAATGTTTCCTTTGCCAGAAAATGTCTCAGATGATGTCTCCGATATAAAGAACAGTTTGTGCCTACTGAGTGGGAATGTACATTTAATGCAGGCCATATAACTTGTGTACGTAAGAAGATGTGCTATTTTTCATGACACACATTTTTACAGAAACTGTGATATTTTGTGTAAATGACATCGAAAGTTGACGAAATTATCATCATAGAAAATGTGGAATTCTATTCCGCATTTAATTGGAATGTTTCGTCAGTTGTCGACGTCACATACGGAAAATATCGTAAATTTTGTAAATAGTTTTCATGTCTTCTTAGGTACAAAATCACAAGGTTCGTCCCATTTGTTAACGTCTCAGATGATGTCTCAGACTTCCAATATTTATGTATAATTCCAGCACAAAAATATTACACAATTCCCTAACATTTGATTGGCCCGTAGCAAGTCTCTGTCCAAAATTTGTATCCCAGTAAACTCCCACGCCTACTTCCTACAGATGCGCTGTCAGTGCTGTCAATGTAAACAAATGGCTGCCGTCTGTCAAAATAAACACATTTTCTTGATTAATTTATTTCAAATTCTGGAATTATAAGGAATGAATGGCCTTTTTTTTTGTGGAATTTATCGGGGATATAAACTTGGAAAAGTCGCGGAAATACTGGACGAGGCCTTCCGAGACTTTTCCAAGTTTATACCCCGATACATTCAACAAAAAGGCCATTCATTCCTATAATATTTCGCTTTATGCATAGTAAATGACATGCATGAATATAAATCAACCGCACCATCTTAGTTGACCACATTCCCCAAAAAACATGCGTTATATTCAAATACATGCTACATGTATCTGAAACTGTGATAAGAAGGGGAGATAATTTCGCTTGGCAAAATCGGTATTTTCGCTATACCTGTATCAGTAAGGAAGCATTGTGACGTTTATTTACTTTTTATTCTGATTTGATAATTATAGACGCTAGTTTAATAAATTAATAAATTTAAATACATGTAAACTAATTTGGTAACCTTCGATTGAAAAATAAAGTTTATACTACTGAAAAATAAAATTATTTTCAGTATTAAAACATTTTTTATCAATCCTAATTAAGGATTAGCTGAACTAATTAAATGCGTCACATTAAAAAATAATATTTTCGACGTATTATAAAGTATGATCATTGCACATCAAAAAATAAATACAGAGAATAAATAGTAGTGTCCGTTAACATTTTAAGGAAACACGGTTATCGCCCCTGATATCAGTGTGGAAATTTACGTCTGATTTGAAATGTATAATAATGCCAATCAATACGTGGGCTAATGGTGAATGGATGTTTATTTTGCCAGAAAATGTCTCAGATGATGTCTCTGATGTAAAGAACATTGTGTACCTACTGATTGGGCATGTATCTTTAAATGTAGGAACAGATACATGAAGTTCACGTATCCTATCGGCATCAGCAGATTAATATATGTCTCCTAAATCGATATAACCCGACTTTGGAGTTTGTGGTTGAAACTTGATGATATAGCCCGTCTGAAATCAACGCATGTTGGACATTTTATTGGCCAAATATTGAAAAAGGTTTCATTCCTTTGTTCCTGTGTGGGTATTTTGACAGTATAAACGGGGTCCGAACGTTTGGAACGGTGAATGTGCAGATAAAATAGACGATTTCTGTGAAATGATTGAGCATTGGTAGTTGCACAAAACAATGTAATTTACCTAAAACCAACGAAATCCACCCAAATTTACCAAAATTCACATAAATACCCATATGACACCAACATCCTGACCATCAAACACTTGTCGATGAATGGCATCCAAAGTTGAGAGAAAGAACCACAGGTTAATCATAGACATAGAATACATAGATTCACTACTCCGGGCGAATACAACGAGATCCCGTATGTTCGGAGCTGTACGGAGCAGCGAATCTCTGTATTCTATGTCTATGGGTTAGTAGAGAATTATCGACGTCATGTGCGGAGAAAATTATATTTCTTTCGAAATCAATATCACCGAAAGAAATGGGTCATCAGGGGCGGATACAGAAATAATTACAGGAGGAGGTCTGTAATTACAATTCGGCATAGCCGACCTCCGCGAGCGCGAAATCGTAAAGTCGGGGGGTCTGGGGGTGTTCTCCCAGGAAATTTGTAAATGCCAGATCGCCGCAGATGCGATTTCCTGACACCTAGTCTTTTTTTTTGCCGGGAGCAAGGGCGGGGGGGGGGGGGGGGTTCCGGACCCCCTGGACACCCCCCCCCCCCCCGTATCCCCCCCCTGTATCCGCGCCTGGTCATGGAATAAGAGCAACGATTTTTCCCAACATGTTCAATTTAATCTCAAAGTGTCGGGTCAGCTGACGGTGACTATACTCGGACGGTAGTGTGGTGCAGATAATGCACGGGTATTCCGGGTGTCACACCGGCCGAGCTGTGACCAGTGTGTGTGTATAGTCAGTATTTATATACGAGGCCGGACGTGTTGCAGCTATACTGATCACCATGATGAAGATATGTAAGTGTGAATATCGCTTAGATAATCTCCGCTCTATGGATGTCTGTTTCTATTTCATCTGTCTTTTATATTTCCTGTATCCTTCTAGTTGAGAAACCTGGGGCCCGTTTCAATAAACTTCTTACTACTAAAATGTTCCTAAGTGCATATTTAAGATCGTCTGGAAATATCAATTGATTGATTTACATTTATTGAGCATATGCAGCCTATGCTCAATAAATGTAAATCCTATAATTGTTTACAAGAAAAACTTGTTAATGTTAAATTTACAGACTTCGTGGAGAGTGGCCCAATAATTTTGCTAATACACTTTTTTTTTAAAGTTTATGGTAATATTCTTGCGTCATATTGTAGCTTTGTCTCTCAATAACAATATAGCGAAATATGAACGTCAACGCCCTGCATGTTTTTTCTATACATGTATTTCAGTGCGCGAAGTGCTATTACGCACATTTTACTGTGTAGCGTGGTGTAGCGATATAATGCACCTGTTGCCTATAAAGCGGAAAGCGTGCAGCTACCCCAGTGCGGAATAGCATTTACATTTCGCGCACTAAAATATAGAACAAACCTGCAGGGTGTTGACATTCAGACTTCGCTATATTGTTATTGAGAGACAATTCTACAATATGACACAAACATATTACAATAAACTTATCAAATAACGTGTGTATTAGCAACATTATCAGGTCCCTCTCCACGAAGCAGAACGTAAATGCTTTACAAAGAACGCTTCAAACACACATTTGGAAAGACTACTCCACGTCATAACTCTAATGAAATGCAGCGTAACGAAATGTAATTGTATCCCCCGGACTGCGTCGGGGGATACTATAGATTTGACAGCGCGCCGCGTCCGCGTCCGCATCCGCGTCCGCGTCCGCCGCAGACACTTCTTGTCCGGAGCATAACTCGAACACCCTTTGGAATATTTTCTTGAAACTTCACACATGCATAGACCACGACCCGAAGGTGTGTCACGCATAAGAATGACAACTCTTGCATAGCTAATTTTTTAGTTATCTCCCTTTTTTGTTTATCGCACTGATTTCGTGTCCGGAGCATAACTCCACCACCCTTTGGAATATTTTCATGAAACTTCACACATGCATAGACCACGACCCGAAGGTGTGTCGCGCACAAGAATGACAACTCTTGCATAGCTAATTTTTGAGTTATCTCCCTTTTTTGTTTCGCGCACTGATTGACCATAACTCGACCACCCTTTGGAATATTTTTATGAAACTTCACACATTCAATTAGACCACGAACCGAAGGTGTGTCGTGCACAAGAATGACAACTCTTGCATAGCTAATTTTTGAGTTATCTCCCTTTTTTGTTTTCGCTCACTGATTTCCCGTCCGAAGCATAACTCGACCACCCTTTGGAATATTTTCATGAAACTTCACACATGCATAGACCACGACCCGGAGGTGTGTCGCGCACAATAATGACAACTCTTGCATAGCTAATTTTTGAGTTATCTCCCTTTTTTGTTTTGCGCACTCTACAAACTGGACAATAATGCATGAAGACCCGTTTTCTCGTCTGCTCTGTACACCTTTTCTCGTGTGCTCTGTACACCTTACCTGTAGAGAGAACAATAGAGAATGGGAGAACCATTCACCTGTTCATGTGCTAGCATGTGCAAATGTCCAGTGTTGACCAGTGTTGACCAGTGTTGACCAGTGTTGACCATTTTGACCACATGTAATTTATACAGGTAAATTAATACATTATATATTACATTTCCGTAAACTGTGTTGAAAATATTGTGTCATTATGTGGACCTGTGCAGATATATGTAGATAAATATAGGACTATTAAAAAAAAAAAATCTGGGCTCCAGTAGCAAGCATTATTATTTTTAATTTTTAAACTTTTTTTTCCATTTTTTTTTTCATTTTTTTTTCAAATTCTTTTTAAATTTTTGTCTAGTAGCATAAGGTCGTAAGTGCTATATACAGACTATTCACCTGTGCATGTGCTAGCATGTGCAACTGACCACTGACCACTTACAGGTAATTTATACAGGTAAATTATTATATTACATTTCCGTAAACTGTGTTGAAAATATTGTGGCAATATGTGGACCTGTGAATATATATGTAGATAAATATAGGACTATTAAAAAAAAACATTCTTGGCTCCAGTAGGGAACATTATTTTTTTTAAATTTAATTTTATTTTCCTTTTTTTTTTTTACATTTTTCAATTTTTTAACTGACCACTAACTTATTACAGGTAATTTATACAGGTACATTATTACATTTCCGTAAACTGTGTTGACAATATTGTGGCAGTATGTGGACCTGTGCATATATATGTAGATAAATATTTGACTATTAACAAAAATTCTGGGCTCCAGTAGCGAGCATTATTATTTTTATTTTTTTTTTGTATATTACATTTCCGTAAACGGTGTTGAAAACATTGTGGCATTATGTGGACCTGTGCAGATATGTGTAGATAAATATAGGACTATTACAAAACAATTCTGGGCTCAATTCTGGGCTCCAGTAGCAAGCATTATTATTTTTAATTTTTTAAACTTTTTTTGTTCCATTTTTTTTTTTCATTTTTTTTTCAAATTCTTTTTCAATTTTTGTCTAGTAGCATAAGGTCGTAAGTGCTATATACAGACTATTATCATATAATAAAACAATTATTGACTAGTGAGCCATAGAATATAATCTGATATTACTTGGCTCACTAGTCAATAATTGTATATGTTCGGGCCAGTGAAAATTGCTTTCGGGCCCAGGCTCGAGGTCAAGGCGGGACAAGGCGAGGCATTTGATTCCGCGGAATTCTTGTTTACTTATCTCCCTTTGTTGGTTCATGCTGATTTCGTATCCAGAGCCGTCCGTCCGTCCGCACACACGAATGGGTACTTGTTGTAAGCGTACGGGGATCTTATTGGGTAGTGTTAGGATAGTGTTGGGTACTCTTGTTGGGTATTTTGATACAGTAAAAACCCAACAAGTATTCATTCGTAGGAACGTGCGTCCCGTCCTCCCGTCCTCCCGTCCGTCCGTCCGTCACAAAACTTTAACACTCGGGTAAATGTCTCATAATTTCTTCATCCTTCGACCGATCTGCTTCATATTTCATATACACATTGCTCTGATGGTTCACTACCGCCTTGTGCTAAATCCACGTTCGTCCTGCCCCGCCAAGCCCAGGGTCAAGGTTACATACTTGGTGCTTCAACAACTTTAACGCCCTGGTAAATATCTTATATTTTCTGTTTTCTTTCACGGATCAGCTTCATATTTCATATACGCATTGCTCTAATGGTCCTCTACCGCCCTGTGCCAAATCCACGTTCGTCCTGCCCCCGCCAAGCCCAGGGTCAAGGTCACATACTTAGTGCTTCAAAACTTTAACGCTCGGGTAAATATCTTATAATTTCTGTTTTCTTTCATGGATCAGCTTCATATTTCATATACGCATTGCTCTAATGGTCCTCTACCGCCCTGTGCCAAATCCACGTTCGTCCTGCCCCCGCCAAGCCCAGGGTCAAGGTCACATACTTCGTGCTTCAAAAACTTTAACGCTCAGGTAAATATCTTATAATTTTTCTTTCCATTCACGGATCAGCTTCATATTTCATATACGCGTTGCTCTAATGGTCCTCTACCGCCCTGTGCCAAATCCACGTTCGTCATGCCCCCGCCAAGCCCAGGGTTAACATCACATACTTACTTAGTGCTTCAAAAACTTTAACGCTCAGGTAAATATCTTATAATTGCTGTTTCCTTTCACGGATCAGCTTCATATTTCATATATGCATTGCTATAATGGTCCTCTACCGCCCTGTGCCAAATCCACGTTTGTCCTGCCCCCGCCAAGCCCAGGGTCAAGGTCACATACTTGGTGCTTCAAAAACTTTAACGCTCAGGTAAAAGAAAATTTTGACTTGGAATTTGGCCTCATTTATTATCAAAGCGATATGTGGGACATCCGTGTTCTATGAACACATTTTCTAGTTTATTAAACTTCACACATGCATAGAAGGCGACCCAAAGGTGTGTCGCACATAAGAATGACAACTCTTGCGTCGTTAATTTCTTAGTTATCTCCCTTTGTTGTTTCGTGCACTGATTTCGTGTCCGGAGCATAACTCGAACACCCTTTGGAATATTTTCATGTAACTTTACACATGCATAGACCACGACCCTAAAGGTGTGTCGCGCAAGAATGACAACTCCTGCATCACTAATTTTTTAGTTATCTCCCATTGTTTTTTCCGTCACAGATTTTGTCTCCGGAGCATAACTCGAACACCCTTTTTTCAAACTACTTGTGTATCTGGGGAGGGGGATACACATGCGCTTGTCGACAAGCGTCCATTTCTAGTTAAGAGTTATGTACTCGGAACAAGATACATGTGAGGATTTGGAACACACTCATGCCGCCATTAACATGACATTGACATTGTTTACCTTCACATTTTTGCGGAAACCGTTGGCCAATTTCGGAGTCAAAAAGTTTGTACAAGCTTCTTCATCATTGTATAACTTAAATATTACTTGGCGGATTGCTTCAATATTTGGACGCTCAATACATGTGGGCATTTGGAACATACTCTTACCGCCATTCACAAGGTGTATGATCACGTGGTTACAACAACAACGTCGCCCACTCCAAAGTAAGTATTATTTGATATTTAACTTAATATGCAACGGATTTTGATGAAATATGGCGC
This sequence comes from Conchocele bisecta, assembly GCA_029237695.1. Lineage (NCBI taxonomy): Eukaryota > Metazoa > Mollusca > Bivalvia > Lucinida > Thyasiridae > Conchocele > Conchocele bisecta. The sequence goes on from CM055270.1 coordinate 86,954,945, forward strand.
AGCAAACGCGTCTTCAAGAGCTGAATTTGGTGGTCCATGGAGTTCGGCACAGACTTATGTCGTTTTTGCGAAGAATCGATTTCCGTGTCTGTAGACACGGAAATCGATTCTTCGCAAACACGACAGAAGTTTGGGCGAAAATTCAGAGACCAACAAATGCAACTGAACACAACGTGTTTGATGCGCAATATTTCATAAAAATCCGTTTCGTAATAAGGAAAATATCAAATAATACGTACTTTGAATCAGATGGATTCTGGAAGTTTCAGTACTTGTTGGTGTTGTTAGTACCACGTGATCATACACCTTGATTAACATGGCCGTGACATTTTTATGCCCCCGGTCTCAGTAGAACCGGAGGCATATCGTGTTTGGACTGTGTCCGTCCGGGCCAACGTCCGGGGGTTTAAGAGGTTAGGGGCGTAGCCTAACACAAAATATTCCTTTGATTTATTCCGTAAGCTCATAAATTCTATAGATGTTTAGGGGCTTTTTCATATATCTTCAAACAATGGAAATACCCTATAAACCCAAAATGTTGGAATGTCCGTCCGTCCATCCGCGTGTCCGGCACATTAAGAATTTCGCCGAGTTTAAAAAATTATGTTCTAACTTCTATGTCATTTGTAGGATTACTTAAATATTTGTTCTTTGTAGGATTACTTAAATATTTTAACACAGTATACCTGTGGACAAATGCCACACATCCATGCTGCATTTAATATTGCATTGACCATTTGACCTTGACAACTTTGAACTGTTTCACACATTAATGAATTCGCCGGAGATTCTCATTTCTGTCATAACTTCTATATGGATTACTTTAATATTTCAATACATCATACTTGTGGGAAAATGCCGCACATCAACACTGCCCTTAATGACCTTGACATTTTGACCTTCATAAATGTGCTTGTGAATACTTATCACTTTGGTTAATTAACTTTGCCACAGGTTCTCAAATCTGCCACCGGGGGAATTCGTGTGCCGACATGGTGACATGTTCTTGTTTTCTATGATTTAGTGTGCGAAGCTTGGAAAATATGATACTGTCTGGTTTGATTGCAGAACGCTTTAAAGCGTTCTGCAATCAAGCCAGGCGGAATCATATTTTCCAAGTGTAAATGCGATTACGCACATTTTTACTGTGTAGCGTGTTGTAGCGCTATAGTGCAGCATGTTGCCTATACAGAGGAAATCGTGCAGCTAATGCACAGTCTATTCACAGGTGGAAGACTCGGACATAGGACCCAATAAATTACTATACATACTTATCGACTCCAGTGACTTGTAAGCAGTTATCCGAGTGTATTGTCTACTTGCTTACTATGCTACGGGGCGCCATGCAGGACAGGTTAATTATGTGTACAAAACCAATTTTGTCCAGACAATACTGAGTTTTGTAACACTAAAAATCACAAAATCTAATTATGTAAAATTCTGATACAAAAAACAATTTTGTCCAGACAAAATTGAGTTTTGTAACACTAAAATTCACAAAATCCAATTATGTAAAATTTTGATATACAAAATTCATTTTTGTTATAAAGGATTCAATTTTGTAAGACAGAATTGAGTTTTGTGAACAAAATTCAGTTTTGTGGGACAGAATTCAGTTTTGTCCACAAAAGTCAGTTTTGTCCACAAAAATTAGTTTGCGTAACTGATAGTCTATGTCATCTCTACGTTGATGGGTTGAGATCGGTCTCAGTCCATTTTACTAGATGGTGGAGTACACTTGCAGGTTTAAATATTTCAATGCGAAAACATAACCCAATACATCAATATTATACTTCTTTTGGTTATATTATGATTACCGGGACAACCGCAACGCAAAACCGCCGCAATCTCCAGCCGAAACGTGCACTCACATCAACTATTCCGCCGCACCACCACACGAGACCATTTTATCGTGGGACCTTGTTAGCACCCCGTGTATACGTTTAAACAGTAAGAATACCTTGCAACACTAAGCTACAAAGCAGTAACAAGAGTTTCATCCAGCGTTCTCTGAAACTTACTTCTTCAGACGCCATTTTGGATTGCTTATCGGCGACCGTGACCCATTTCTCCAGTCCAGTTTCTGACCAATGGTAGTCCTTCTTACATGCGTGTGCAGAATTGAATTTTGTGACACAGAATTGAATTGTGTGTCACAAAATTCAATTCTGTGAATTTTGTTACACAGAATTGAATTTAGTGACACAGAATTGAATTTTGTTACACAGAATTGAATTTTGTTACTGTTACACAGAATTGAATTTTGTTACACAGAATTGAATTTTGTGTCACAAAATTCAATTCTGTGAATTTTGTTACACATAATTGAATTTTGTGACACAGAATTGAATTTTGTTACACAGAATTGAATTTTGTGACACAGAATTGAGTTTTGTGGCACAAAAAATGAATTTTGTTGACAAAATTGAGCCATGTCCCACTTGGCGCCCCATATATGCGAGTAAATAAGGCTTTGCTTGTGGTAGGTGTATTTCGAATAATAGACTCACAGGTGGAAGGGAAGACTCGGACATATGACCAAATAAGTAGCTCATTTGAAAAACGTTATCCCACCCACCCATTTCCGTACACTATACAGTATAAGACGGTACTGTATATTGTATGGAAATGGGTGGGCGGTGTAACATTTTTCAAATGAGCTACTTACTTGGTCATATGTCCGAGTCTTCCCTTCCACCTGTGAGTCTATTATTCGAAATACATCAACCACAAGCAAAGCCTTCTTTACTCGGCGCATAGTAAGCAAGTAGACAATACACTCGGATAACTGGAGTCGATATAGTATGTATGGTAATACAGGTATATATATATTGCACTGTATATTGTTCTCACTGTTACACAGTCGTTGCTGAATTCGAATTTGCCAACACTTTAACAATTGGTCAAGAAACCCTTCAGATATCAGACAGTGTGTATACGTATACACTTGATGAACACAACGCATAGCACGATAGTCTGTGATGTCTTCCATTCATGTTGCACCAACTTTTATTCATGTGTTTGGGTTTGGCATATTATAAGTGCTACACGAGGTAAAAGTGGCCGCTGGCTTGTACACACGGTGGCCGACATGGCAACTCCATGCACCGTGTAGGAGATAGTAAGAGAATGTTCACATTTCGTATGTTGTGCATATCACAGTTACAAAACATTTATGCATGAATCCTATGATGATCTGGGTTCCCACGGGTCCTTAAGACCGCAAAACCGAGGCCTGAATCACCGAGATTGGATTGTTATTGGGACAAATCAATGTATTGCCACCAGAGCCTAAACTATTATCCATACATTAAGAATTGTTAATTTGCATTTGGTGGTCTCTGTATTTTCGCCCAAACTTCTGTCGTTTTTGCGATGAATCGATTTCCGTGTCGGAGATGGAAATCGATTCTAAGCAAAAACGACAGAAGTCTGTGCCAAATGCAGCTCATAAAGACGCGTTTGCTGCGCCATGTTTCATCAAAATATGTTGTATATTAAGGAAAATATAAAATAATGCTTACTTTGGAGTGGGCGACGTTATTGTTCTTGTAGCCACGTGATCATGCACATTGAAATTGATGCACCGGTTTTGGTGACAGACATGCAACAACGAAGTTCCCTTTCCGGTGACGACGCTCGGAGGCGGAATTGTATTAAATGTACAGTGTATACATATAATCTAATACGGAGCCCCGATGGGGACGTAGAATTTTTTTTATGCCACCGGGTTTCGAAGAAACGGGTGGCATATAGTGTTTGGACCGTCCGTCTGTCCGTCTGTCTGTCCGTCTGTCCGGGCCAACCTCCGGGGATTGAGAGCTTATGGGCGTGGTTAGGAACAAAAGATTCCTTTGTAATATTCAGTAAGCTCATAAACTCTATTGTTGTTTAGGGGCTTTTTCTTTGTTCTTCAAACAATGGAAATACCCCATAAACCCAAAATGTTGGAACGTCCGTCCGTCCGTCCGTCCGCCCGTCTGTCCGTCTGTCTGTCTGTCCGTCCGTCCGTCACACTTTTCGGTTAACCACTTTGTCACAGTTTCTCAAATATGCTGCAGGCGGCATCCGCATTCGACAAGACGCATTTCTTGTTTTTTTATTTATTCGTTCGAACGAAATAACAATTCGTTCCCTCAATTTAACATGGGCACAAATTGTTAATTCGTGGGAACGAATTGTTATATCGTGGGAACGAATTGTTATATCGTGGGAACGAATTGTTAATTCGAGGGAACGAATTGTTAATTCGTGGGAAGAAATTGTTATATTGAGGGAACGAATTGTTATTTCGTGGGAACACATTAATTAAAAAAATCCATGTCCCCTGCGGGGCTCCGTAGTATCATACACGTAGTAGTATTATACTAAAATGTACAGTGTATATATAATATAACGAGTGCAGTAATGAAGTTTTAGCATGCATTTATAAATCTACAAAGTGAGAAAAATGAGAATAACGTAAAACGCAAGTTATCAAACATCACAACTCTATTATATCTATGTACTCGCAACATTTAGATTAAGCCCAATTGTAAAATAATCGGGGATAATTAAAAAAAAACATACATTATTTGTGTGTATCACAAACCAGTCAGTGACCTTCGGGTGTACATGAAGTAATTGCAGTCTACCATAATCTAGTCATGCTGTTCTCATACAGTTCTTGTCTAGTGTTGTATTTGTTTCTCCGACTTCAGCGGCGTACTCCAGCTTCCTCTGTGCCATTGGCGTCCTAGTCCTGGTTAGTGTGATACCGGAGACGCACGCGAAGCTCAATTACAGTAAGTCTCTGAATGGCACTCGTTATTCACTAGCTTAGAAAATCTCAGCTCTACGGGTGTGATTGACTATTTCATCTGTCTTTTATGTTTTCTGTATCCGTGAGATTTTACTATTTCATCTGTCTTTTATATTTTCTGTATCCGTGTATCTCGCTCACGGATACAGAAAATATAAAAGACAGATGAAATTGTAAAACACATCCGTAGAGCTGAGATTTTCTAAGCTAGTTATTCACAATTCCATTCCCTCAAGTTAACGGACCTTGGTAAATGTGTTGACAGTTTTGTTGTCTGAACGCAATGCACATATGCGACGAACCTTGTGATGTTGTACTTAAAAAGGAGATGTGCGATTTTTCATCTTGAAACATATTTACAGGATCAGCGATATTTTCAGTAAATGACGTCAAGTGTACGAACATTTCATAGCGAATCAATTCGGAATAATATTCCGCATTTCCACTAAACTTTTCGCCAACATGCAACGTCATTTACAGTACAAATCACATGACCTTACAAATATCATGATCTATCGTGCCTCGTATGGGCATTACTGTCAGACAACACAACTATCAATGCACATTAAGTTACTGTCTGTTTCACGAAAGCTGCCCAAATTTTACGGCTATATAAACAATTCGAAAACAAGATTTCTTTTGATAATATTAAATTAAAGGAAAAAATAAGAATGAGCCTTTTTATTTCGTGAAATTTGGTCAAATATTGATTTTATTGCGAAAACAAAATTTCCCCATGTTAAATCCCCATAGACATCTTCACGGAGTGAAGATGTCTATGGGGATTTAACATGGGGAAAATTCTTTGAATTTCAGAAATACTGGACCGATTTTTAAAATTTAACTTTTGTTTTCTTAGTTACATCATTTCCAAGCTATCTAGCTAGGTTTCGGAGGCAATTTCCAAAATTTTCGTTTTTTGACTCCTCCCATACTCCTCTACCTCTTTTTCCCCCATGTTAAATTTCCATAGAGAAATCAATTTTTCGTAATAAAATCAATATTTGAACAAACTTCACGAAATAAAAAGAAGGCTCATTCTTAATTTTTCCTTTAATTTAATATTATCAAAATAAATCTTTGTTTTTGAATAGTTTATATAGCCGTAACATTTGGGCAGCTTTCGTGAAACAGACAGTAGTCTGTTGTTGCCTTGTTTAACGGTTTTGGTTAACCTCCTATAGTCTAAGCTACACGTACATCAATCGAGGTGTGGCTTAACCCTTACACCGCTATCTTAATTGTTTTGTCGTCTGCTGTTATTTTCTATTTCCATTTTTATCATCAAAAACATGCTTTGACAGCACTTTTGAATAATTTACAACATGCTTTGACAGCACTTCAGAATCATTAGGTCTCCCCCATGAATGGGGAGACATATTGTTTTTGGCTTTGTTGTCCGTCTGTCAGTCCGTCTGTCCATCACAAAATTTGTGTCGTGCATATCTCCAAAGGTTTTTGAGTTAGAGTCGTGAAACTTTACAGGAATACTTGTCATTGTGTGAAGTTGCGCACGTGGGGTTTTAGATGCGGATTCATCCTGTATTTACGGAGTTATGGCCCTTGGCTTAGCGAAAATTGGGGTTTCAACTTGTGTCGAGCGTATCTCCAAATCTATTTCAGTTAGTCATGAAACTTTACAGGAATTCTGGTCATCGTGTGAAGTTGCGCACCAGGGGTTTTAGATGCGGATTCATCGAGTATTCACGGACTTATGGCCCTTGACTTAGTGAAAAGTGTGGATTTTCAACTTGCGTCGCGCGTATCTCCAAAAGTATTTCAGTTAGAGTCGCGAAACTTTACAGGAATACTGTTCATCATGTGAAGCTGCGCAACTGGTGTTCAAAAGTATTTCAGTTAGAGAAAATACAAGGCAGCTACATATATGCTGTTGCTAGTTGGAAATGATTCTGACGTGGTGTCAAAATATGTTTTTATTGAGAAATAAGGCAATATATAAAAGCAACAGCAGACGACAATTGTGTGTAGCGGTCTAAGGGTTAACTCTTCATGTTGAGGATACGCCATTATGTGTGAGGAAAAGGATTTTCCTTCTATGCGCTCAGAAGTATATGTCGCGACAACCATTTTAACCATCTCGTCGAGTGGTTGCAAAATATACATTCAATGAGAAATAACAAAAATAAAAATAAAATATTTAATAAATTTCATGCCCGTAAAGGTGTACATGTATTCCGAAAGGAATGGTTAATGTGCGATTAGAACAGCATTGGACTACCACACTGCGGCTACTGTAGTTGGCTCAACCGCCGCACTAGGCATGCAAAATATGATTTGCTGTATTTCCTTCCCACAAGCTCCCGTATTCATATGCCCTTAACTGTTGTTAGAGTGTTAAGCCGTTTCACGATGTTCAGTCAATCAACGAATCAGTTAACCAATGAACCAATTGTTGCAGCGTGTGACTACGACGGCGTTATAACTGTGGACAACCCGGACCCGAAAATGTACATCTACGCTGAGGCGAACACCTCGGATACGATATGTACTGTGACGTTCAACAACTCGCTACAACACATAGTCCTCACTGGCTGTAACAAGGTATGTATTGTGACGTTCAACAACTCGCTACAACACAGTCCTCACTGGCTGTAACAAGGTATGTACTGTGGCGTTCAACAACTCGCTACAACACATAGTCCTCACTGGCTGTAACAAGGTATGTACTGTGGCGTTCAACAACTCGCTACAACACATAGTCCTCACTGGCTGTAACAAGGTATGTACTGTGGCGTTCAACAACTCTCTACAACACATAGTCCTCACTGGCTGTAACAAGGTATGTACTGTGACGTTCAACAACTCGCTACAACACATAGTCCTCACTGGCTGTAACAAGGTATGTACTGTGGCGTTCAACAACTCGCTACAAAACATAGTCCTCACTGGCTGTAACAAGGTATGTACTGTGGCGTTCAACAACTATCTACAACACATAGTCCTCACTGGCTGTAACAAGGTATGTACTGTGACGTTCAATAACTCGCTACAACAGTCCTCACTGGATTTAACAAGTTTGGGAATGTGACGTTCAACAACTCGCTACAGCACAGTCCTCACTGGCTGTAACAAGGTATGTAGTGTGACGTTCAACAACTCGCTACAGCACAGTCCTCATTGGCTGTACCAAGGTATGTATTGTGACGTTTAACAACTCTCTACAGCACAGTCATCACTTGCTGTAACAAGGTATGTACTGTGACGTTCAAAAACTCTCCACAGTGCATAGTCCTCACTGTCTGTAACAAGGTATGTACTGTGACGTTCAACAACTCGCTACAACACATAGTCCTCACTGGCTGTAACAATGTATGTACTGTGACGTTCAACAACTCGCTACAACATATAGTCCTCACTGGCTGTAACAATGTATGTACTGTGACGTTCAACAACTCGCTACAACACATAGTCCTCACTGGCTGTAACAAGGTATGTATTGTGACGTTCAAACAACTCGCTACAGCACAGTCCTCACTGGCTGTAACAAGGTATGTAGTGTGACGTTGAACAACTCGCTAAAACACAGTCCCCACTGGCTGTAACAAGGTATGTACTGTGACGTTCAACAACTCGCTACAGCACAGTCCTCACTGGCTGTAACAAGGTATGTAGTGTGACGTTCAACAACTCGGTACAACACATAGTCCTCACTGGCTGTAACAAGGTATATACTGTGGCGTTCAAAAACACGCTACAACACATAGTCCTCACTGGCTGTAACAAGGTATGTACTGTGACGTTTAACAACTCTCTACTACACAATAGTCCTCACTGGATGTCACAAGGTATGCACTGTGACGTTCACAACTCGCTACAGCACAGTCCTCATTGGCTATACCAAGGTATGTAGTGTGACGTTTAACAACTCTCTACAGCACAGTCATCACTTGCTGTAACAAGGTATGTACTGTGACGTTCAAAAACTCTCTACAGCACATAGTCCTCACTGGCTGTAACAAGGTATGTACTGTGACGTTCAAAAACTCGCTACAACACATAGTCCTCACTGGCTGTAACAAGGTATATACTGTGACGTTCAACAACTGCTACAACACAAAGTCCTCACTGGCTGTAACAAGGTATGTACTGTGACGTTCAACAACTCGCTACAACAGTCCTCACTGGATGTAACAAGTTTGGGAATGTGACGTTCGACAACTCGCTACAGCACAGTCCTCACTGGCTGTAACAAGTTATGTAATGTGACGTTCAACAACTCGCTACAGCACAGTCCTCATTGGCTGTACCAAGGTATGTATTGTGACGTTTAACAACTCTCTACAGCAGTCATCACTTGCTGTAACGAGGTATGTACTGTGACGTTCAAAAACTATCTACAGTACATAGACCTCACTGTCTGTAACAAGGTATGTACTGTGACGTTCAACAACTCGCTACAACATATAGTCCTCACTGGCTGTAACAATGTATGTACTGTGACGTTCAACAACTCGCTACAACACATAGTCCTCACTGGCTGTAACAAGGTATGTATTGTGACGTTCAAACAACTCGCTACAGCACAGTCCTCACTGGCTGTAACAAGGTATGTAGTGTGACGTTCAACAACTCGCTACAACACAGTCCCCACTGGCTGTAACAAGGTATGTACTGTGACGTTCAAAAACTCGCTACAGCACAGTCCTCACTGGCTGTAACAAGGTATGTAGTGTGACGTTCAACAGCTCGCTACAGCACAGTCCTCGCTGGCTGTAACAAGGTATGTAGTGTGACGTTGAACAACTCGCGACAGCACAGTCATCACTTGCTGTAACAAGGTATGTACTGTGACATTCATCAATTCGCTACAACACAGTCCTCACTGGCTGTAACAAGGTGTGTACTGCATAGTCTTCACTGGCTGTAACAAGGTATGTACTGTAACGCTCAACAACTCGCTTCAGCACAGTCATCACTGGCTGTAACAAGGTATGTAGTGTGACGTTCAACAGCTCGCTACAACACATAGTCCTCACTGGCTGTAACAAGGTATGTACTGTGACGTTCAACAACTCGCTACAACACAGTCCCCACTGGCTGTAACAAGGTATGTACTGTGACGTTCAACAACTCCTACAACACATAGTCCTCACTGGCTGTAACAAGGTATGTAGTGTGACGTTCAACAACTCTCTACAACAGTCCTCACTGGTTATAACAAGGTATGTACTGTGACGTTCAACAAGTCGCTACAACATACAGTCCTCACTGGCTGTAATAATGTATGTAGTGTGGCGTTCAACAACTCTCTACAACACAGTCCACACTGGCTGTAACAAGGTATGTACTGTGGCGTTCAACAACTCTCTACAACAGTTCTCACTAGATGTAACAAGATATGTACTGTGACATTCAACAACTCTCTACAACACAGTCCTCATTGGCTGTAACAAGGCATGTACTGTGACGTTCAACAACTCGCTACAACACACAGTCCTCACTGGCTGTAACAAGGTATGTACTGTGACGTTCAACAACTCGCTACAACACATAGTCCTCACTGGCTGTAACAAGGTATGTACTGTGACGTTCAACAGCTCTCTACAACACATAGTCCCCACTGGCTGTAACAAGGTATGTACTGTGAGGTTCAACAAGTCGCTACAACACAGTCCCCACTGGCTGTAACAAGGTATGTACTGTGACGTTCGACAACTCGCTACAACACATAGTCCTCACTGGCTATAACAAGGTATGTACTGTGACGTTCAACAACTCGCTACAACACATAGTCCTCACTGGCTCTAACAAGGTATGTACTGTGAGGTTCAACAACTCGCTACAACACATAGTCCTCACTGGCTGTAACAAGGTATGCACTGTGACGTTCAACAACTCTCTACAACACATAGTCCTCACTGGCTGTAACAAGGTATGTACTGTGAGGTTCAACAACTCGCTACAACACATAGTCCTCACTGGCTGTAACAAGGTATTTACTGTGACGTTCAACAACTCGCTACAACACATAGTCCTCACTGGCTGTAACAAGGTATGTACTGTGCCGTTCAACAACTCTCTACAACAGTCCTCACTGGTTCTAACAAGGTATGTACTGTGACGTTCAACAACTCGCTACAACACACAGTCCTCACTGGCTGTAACAAGGTATGTACTGTGACGTTCAACAACTCTCTACAACACTGTCCTCATTGGCTGTAACACGGTATGTATTGTGACGTTCAACAGCTCGTTACAACACATAGTCCTCACTGGCTATAACAATGTATGTACTGTGACGTTCAACAACCCGCTACAACACAGTCCTCACTGGCTGTAACAAGGTATGGACTGTGACCTTCAACAACTCGCTACAATACATAGTCCTCACTGGCTGTAACAAGGTATGTACTGTGACGTTCAACAACTCGCTACAGCGCATAGTCCTCACTGGCTGTAAAAAGGTATGTACTGTGACGTGCAACAACTCGCTACAACACATAGTCCTCACTGGCTGTAACAAGGTATGTACTGTGACGTTCAACAACTCTCTACAACACAGTCCTCATTGTCTGTAACAAGGTATGTACTGTGACGTTCAACAACTCGCTACAACACACAGTCCTCACTGGCTGTAACACGGTATGTACTGTGACGTTCAACAACTCGCTACAACACATAGTCCTCACTCGCTCTAACAAGGTATGTACTGTGATGTTCAACAACTCGCTACAACACAGTACATAGTGCTCACTGGCTGTAACAAGGTATGTACTGTGATGTTCAACTAGTCGCTACAACACAGTCCTTAATGGCTGTAACACGGTATGTACTATGGTGTTCAACAACTCTCTACTACACAATAGTCCTCACTGCCTGTAACAAGGTATGTACTGTGACGTTCAACAACTCGCTACAACACATAGTCCTCACTGGCTGTAACAAGGTATGTACTGTGACGTTCAACAACTCGCTACAACACATAGTCCTCACTGGCTGTAACAAGGTATGTACTGTGACGTTCAACAACTCTCTACAACACATAGTCCCCACTGGCTGTAACAAGGTATGTACTGTGACGTTCAACAAGTCGCTACAACACAATCCCCACTGGCTGTAACAAGGTATGTACTGTGACGTTCAACAACTCGCTACAACACATAGAACTCACTGGCTGTGACAAGGTATGTAGTGTGATGTTCAAGAACTATCTACAACACAGTCCGCACTGGCTGTAACAAGGTATGTAGTGTGACGTTCAACAACTCGCTACAACACAATCCTCACTGGCTGTAACAAGGTATGTACTGTGGCGTTCAACAACTCTCTACAACACTGTCCTCACAGGCTGTAACACTGTATGTATTGTGACGTTCAACAACTCGCTACAACACATAGTCCTACAACACATAGTCCTCACTGGCTGTAACAATGTATGTAGTGTGACGTTCAACAACTCTCTACAACACAGTACTCACTGGTTGTAAGAAGGTATGTACTGTGACGGTCAACAACTCGCTATAACACATAGTCCTCAGTGGCTGTAACAAGGTATGTAGTGTGAAGTTTAACAACTCGCTACAACACAGTCCTCACTGGCTGTAATAATGTATGTAGTGTGGCGTTCAACAACTATGTACAACACAGTCCTCACTGGATGTAACAAGGTATGTACTGTGACGTTCAACAACTTTCTACAACACTGTCCTCATTGGCTGTAACAAGGTATGTACTGTGACGTTCAACAAATCGCTACAACACGGTCCTTACTGGCTGTAACAATGTATGTACTGTGGCGTTCAACATCTCTCTACTACACAATAGTCCTCACTAGCTGTAACAATGTATGTACTGTGACGTTCAACAAATCGCTACAACACATAGTCCTCACTGGCTGTAACAAGGTATGTACTGTGACGTGCAACAACTCGCTACAACACAGTCCTCACTGGCTGTAACAAGGTATGTACTGTGACGTTCAACAACTCGCTACAACACACAGTCCTCACTGGCTGTAACAAGGTATGTACTTCGACGTTCAACAACTCGCTACAACACATAGTCCTCACTGGCTGTAACAAGGTATGTACTGTGACGTTCAACAACTCGTTACAACACAGTCCTCACTGGCTGTAACAAGGTATGTACTGTGACGTTCAACAACTCGCTACAATACATAGTCCTCACTGGCTGTAACAAGGTATGTACTGTGACGTACAACAACTCTCTACAGCACATAGTCCTCACTGGCTGTAACAAGGTATGTACTGTGATGTTCAACAGGTCGCTACAACAGTCCTTACTGGCTTTAACAATGTATGTACTGTGGCGTTCAACAACTCTCTACTAGTCAATAGTCCTCACTGGCTGTAACAAGGTATGTACTGTGACGTTCAACAAATCGCTACAACAGTCCTCACTGGCTGTAACAAGGTATGTATTGTCACGTTCAACAACTCGCTACAACACAGTCCTCACTGGCTGTAACAAGGTATGTACTGTGACGTTCAACAACTCGCTACAACACCGTCCTCACTGGCTGTAACAAGGTATGTACTGTGACGTTCAACAACTCGCTACAACACATAGTCCTCACTGGCTGTAAAAAGATATGTACTGTGACGTTAAACAACTCTCTACAACACATAGTACTCGCTGGCTGTAACAAGGTATGTATTGTGACGTTCAACGACTCGCTACAGCACATAGTCCTCACTGGCTGTAACAAGGTATTTACTGTGACGTTCAACAACTCACTACAACAGTCATCACTGGGCCACTTGCTGTAACAAGGTATTACTGTGACGTTCAACAACTACAACACAGTCCTCATTGGCTGTAAAAAGGTATGTACTGTGACGTTCAAACAACTCGCTACAACACATAGTCCCCACTGGCTGTGACAAGGTATGTACTGTGACGTTCAACAACTCGCTACAACAGTCCTCACTGGACCAGTTGCTGTAACAAGGTATTACTGTGACGTTCAACAACTCTCTACAACACAGTCCTCACTGGCTGTAACAAGGTATGTACTGTGACGTTAAACAACTCGCTACAACACACAGTCCTCAATGGCTGTAACACGGTATGTACTGTGACGTTGAACAACTCGTCACAACACATAGTCCGCACTGGCTGTAACAAGGTATGTACTGTGACGTTAAACAACTCGCTACAACACACAGTCCTCACTGGCTGTAACACGGTATGTACTGTGACGTTGAACAACTCGTTACAACACATAGTCCTCACTGGCTGTAACAATGTATGTACTGTGGCGTTCAACAACTCTCTACTACACAATAGTCCTCACTGGCTGTAACAAGGTATGTACTGTGACGTTCAACAAATCGCTACAACACAGTCCTCATTGGCTGTAACAAGGTATGTACTGTGACGTTCAATAACTCGCTACAACACAGTCATCACTGGCTATAACAATGTATGTACTGTGACGTTCAACAACTCGCTACAACACAGTCCTCACTGGCTGTAACAAGGTATGTACTGTGACGTTCAACAACTCGCTACAATACATAGTCCTCACTGGCTGTAACAAGGTATGTACTGTGACGTTCAACAACTCGCTACAGCACATAGTCCTCACTGGCTGTAACAAGGTATGTACTGTGACGTGCAACATCTCGCTACAACACATAGTCCTCACTGGCTGTAACAAGGTATGTACTGTGACGTTCAACAACTCGTTACAACACAGTACTGACTGGCTGTAACAAGGTATGTACTGTGATGTTCAACAAGTCGCTACAACAGTCCCTTACTGGCTTTAACAATGTATGTACTGTGGCGTTCAACAACTCTCTACTACACAATAGTCCACACTGGCTGTAACAAGGTATGTACTGTGACGTTCAACAAATCGCTACAACAGTCCTCACTGGCTGTAACAAGGTATGTATTGTGACGTTCAACAACTCGCTACAACACAGTCCTCACTGACTGTAACAAGGTATGTACTGTGACGTTCAACAACTCGCTACAACACCGTCCTCACTGGCTGTAACAAGGTATGTACTGTGACGTTCAACAACTCTCTACAACACCGTCCTCACTGGCTGTAACAAGGTATGTACTGTGACGTTCAACAACTCGCTACAACACATAGTCCTCACTGGCTGTAAAATGATATGTACTGTGACGTTCAACAACTCTCTACAACACATAGTACTCACTGGCTGTAACAAGGTATGTACTGTGACGTTCAACAACTCACTACAACAGTCATCACTGGGCCAGTTGCTGTAACAAGGTATTTCTGTGACGTTCAACAACTACAACACAGTCCTCACTGGCTGTAACAAGGTATGTACTGTGACGTTCAAACAACTCGCTACAACACATAGTCCCCACTGGCTGTAACAAGGTATGTACTGTGACGTTCAACAACTCGCTACAACAGTCCTCACTGGACCAGTTGCTGTAACAAGGTATTACTGTGATGTTCAACAACTCTCTACAACACAGTCCTCACTGGCTGTAACAAGGTATGTACTGTGACGTTCAACAATTCGCTACAACACATAGTCCTCACTGGCTGTGCCCGGGTATGTAGTGTGACGTTCAAAAACTCTCTACAACACATAGTCCTCACTGGCTGCAACAAGGTATGTACTGTGACGTTCAACAACTCGCTGCAACACAGTCCTCACTGGCTGTAACAAGTTATGTACTGTGACGTTCAACAACTCGCTACAACACATAGTCCTCACTGGCTGCAATAAGGTATGTACTGTGACGTTCAACAATTATACTCTCTACAACACATAGTCCTCACTGGCTGCAACAAGGTATGTACTGTGACGTCAGGCGCGGATACAGGGAGGGGTCCAGGGGGTCCGGACCCCCCCCCCCCCACCCCTCTGCTATAAAAAAAAATCTGCAATACTCGAATAGTTGGATGACTTTTTCGTGGCCTAGGTGTCAAGAAATCGCATCTGCAGCGATCTGGCATTTCAAAATTTCATGGGGGAGGACCCCAGACCCCCTGACTTTACGATTTCGCGCTCGGGATGTTGGCTATGCCGAATTGTAATTACAGACCCCACACCCTGCAATTGTTTCTGTATCCGCCCCTGGACGTTCAACAACTCGCTACATACGAAAGTCATCACTGGCTGTAACAAGGTATGTACTGTGGCGTTCAACAACTCTCTACAACACAATAGTCCTCACTGGTTGTAACATGGTATGTACTGTGACGTTCAACAACTCGCTACAACACATAGTCCTCACTGGCTGTAACAAGGTATGTACTGTGACGTTCAACAACACTCTACAACACTGTCCTCACTGGCTGTAACAAGATATGTACTGTGACGTTCAACAACACTCTACAACACATAGTCCTCACTGGCTGTAACAAGATATGTACTGTGACGTTCAACAACACTCTACAACACATAGTCCTCACTGGCTGTAACAAGGTATGTACTGTGACGTTCAACAACACTCTACAACACTGTCCTCACTGGCTGTAACAAGATATGTACTGTGACGTTCAACTACTGTCTACAACACAATAGTCCTCACTGGTTGTAACCATGTATGTACTGTGAGAATGAAACCCCGTCCATAATCGTGATTTCGAATTGCAATACTACCGGTACTATATTATTCGTCGTCACCGAATTGATCGAACTTACACGGTAACATGGTTCGCTTTACATGAAGTTCTGTCAACAAGGTGGAACATCTGGTAATAAATATAACTTTCTACGTATTGAAGCACTTCATTATTGATTTAATAACATATTGGATAAAGCGTCGCAATATTCGATTGAGACGAAATGCTGTGCTTTATTGTTTTATTGGTTAAGAACCTAGGGTAAGCACTGAAAGCTTGTTTTCAATCCAGCCATTTGCATACATTATAGATGTCACACTTGCTTGATTGTATACTACACGCTTTCATTTTCTGTTGATAGTCGGCAGATATCACAATGATCCTGAGCGACGAGTTCGCATTGCCGGCGTTGTTCACGAAGCGACTGCAGTTCCACGCCATAAAGTGTGAGACTATACCGTCGGCTGGTATAACCCGGTCCGTCGTCGACGACAGCTTCGTTACTAACATGTAAGTTCCTTTATTTCGTAATAGGTAACAATATTGCCTCTAATGCAGTGTGACCACAGTTGTGGTCAAGCGGGTATACCATTGGACTTCAGGGGGCCGTTTCACTAAACTTCGTACGACTAAAATGTTCGTAAGTGCAAAATTAAGATAGTCTGAAAATTTCACATTAACAATGTTTTCTTGTAAATAATTATTGGATTTACATGTATTGAGCATAGGCTGCATATGCAGCCTATGCTCAATAAATGTAAATCCATAAATTTAAATTTACAGACGATCTTAAATTTGCACTTACGAACATTTTAGTCGTAAGTAGTTTAGTGAAACGGGCCCCAGTACTTCGGATCGCGCGTTCAGTCCGAGGCGTGAATAAGTACTTTCATAGTATTCACACTGGTTCAGTCCGAGGCGTGAATAAGTAAGTACTTTCATAGTATTCACACTGGTTCAGTCCGAGGCGTGAATAAGTACTTTCATAGTATTCACACTGGTTCAGTCCGAGGCGTGAATAAGTACTTTCATAGTATTCACACTGGTTCAGTCCGAGGCGTGAATAAGTACTTCATAGTATTCACACTGGTTCAGTCCGAGGCGTGAATAAGTACTTTCATAGTATTCACACTGGTTCAGTCCGAGGCGCGAATAAGTGGTTCAGTCCGAGGCGTGAATAAGTACTTTCATAGTATTCACACTGGTTCAGTCCGAGGCGTGAATAAGTACTTTCATAGTATTCACACTGGTTCAGTCCGAGGCGTGAATAAGTACTTTCATAGTATTCACACTGGTTCAGTCCGAGGCGCGAATAAGTACTTTCATAGTATTCACACTGGTTCAGTCCGAGGCGCGAATAAGTACTTTGATAGTATTCACACTGGTTCAGTCCGAGGCGCGAATAAGTACTTTCATAGTATTCACACTGGTTCAGTCCGAGGCGTGAATAAGTACTTTCATAGTATTCACACTGGTTCGGCTTAGCGCTAGGATTCCTGTTGCACAGTTTTTCAGCGTGTAAATTTCTTCAAATATGGCTGAAAATATCAACAATTCTCAGGTAAGTGTTGCATTTACATTGATAATTACTGTATACGTTTTATGGATTCCATCCTCATGAATGGTCTTACAGAATGCCCACAGGTATCCCTCGGATGTAAATACTATTTGTGAAGTTGTGTAATAGAAATTAAAGAAGACAATCAAAATATAGTTTTATTCGTTAGCAAAAATATGCGAAATATTTTGCTAAAGTAGCACGGATTCGCATTTTCTGGACATATAGCACACAATCAGTTGACCACCAGCACTTGAGATTTGTTGAAATACATGCGTACAAATACAATGCCAGAAAAATCGACGAAACGACTAAAATATTCGTAAGTGAAAAATTATGATATTCTGTAAATGTAACATTAATAATGTTTTCTTGTAAACAATTATTGGATTTACATTTATTGAGCATAGGCTGCACGTGCAGCCTATGCTCAATAAATTGTGCAGCCTATGCTCAATAAATGTAAATCCATAAATTGGAATTTCCAGTCGATCATAAATTTGCACTTACGAACATTTTAGTCGTTCGAAGTTTAGTGAAACGGCTCCCTGGAGTGGAACTTACATTTGTATTGAGGATCATTGTTACAATGAATGTCACATTTCCTTTACTATGCATGATGGCAGCGAGTTCATACTGTTGATCTAATAACCAGCATACATAGCACACAGGTTGAAGTAAATGTAAATGCTTTGATTTAACGACGGCACTGGCTCGGTGACCTTACATGTCGGGACCGACTATTTTAAGTCCCCATCCGATAGGACTAGGCTAGCACGAAGTTGTCTTGCCCAAGCACACACCGAATCGACCATTCGCAGCGGCAGAGGTGGGAATCGAACCCGGTGTCTCCCGATCTGCAGTCAGACGTTCTACCTACTGAGCTAATCCGGCCACCTAAGGGGGGGAAATCTGTTGCAAAAAATGTTTCCTGTTCTAACAGGGAGTAAACATTTTTTTCTTCAAATATTTTATTTTAACATGGAGTAAAACAAATGTCAACTAGTTTTTTGCCACTTATTGATACTTTTAGGTATTTTTAATGTAATTATAGACCTTGGTACGTTACTTCAACCTGTGACATAGCAGACTGAATTGCCTTTATATGAATGACAGACGATAATAAGTTGCTGGGGGTCAATCGAGGACTCCAAAAATAGGTAAACCAGGTGTATTATCATATCATAACCTCGTTTTCGTGTATAATAAATGCATGATGGAGTGCACGTGCATACGTATCGCTATAATAGTGTACATCGGTGCTACAAATAGACATGTAGTGTGGCTCAGTGGTATCGAAACGGGAGAATATCCACTGCAAGGACTTTGCAGAGCAATTCTATTTAGAAGAGAGTTCGAACCTCACAAAACAGATTACTTTTGTCGATATTATTGTGTTCTTTTATGAGTGGTTGCTGGAGATGGAAGTAGTTGAAACGGCAATGGTTGTCACTATTGTTATGTGACCTCAATGCGACATCATCAGTGATCGGCGAGAGCATACTCGCAGATTCTTCATGTACTGCAGACATGTCAAATGATGGACACACATTAAATTTAAATGTGCTTCCCTTCGGAGGTTATTGGAAATTACTATAATATATATATATATATATATATATTATATATGACATTCTAAGATTCGAACTCACGACCGCCGTCATTGATATTTGTCACTCTAACCCCTCGACTAGGACTTGGTGACAACCTCAAAATCAATGCTGAAAAGAAATACAGGCACGGGTATATTTATCTGTGTCGCCTACTGTTGGTTTCCGATAAATTGGCAAGGGCACGTGACGTCACGGGGTGAGTGGACTATGTCTGCCGTCTATTATAGCTTTCTAGGGATGTAGCCGTTTGCAGCCATTTTAGGTGGCCGAATCGACGCCTTGTCTAGAGCAAGTTAGAGCTTGAAAATGCATGTTCCCGATTGCTTAGGAGATAATTTAAATTACCAACTGGTTGACTGGTGAAACAGGCGATTGAAAACCACAATAAATGCCATATTTGTAAAACGTTTCGATAGTTGATTCATTTTGATTGCCCAGTCGTCCGCAAGCATTAGCATTATTGTCCGCACAGCTCCGGTGGTTGCGCGCTCGGTGAATGCATTCGACCTGTGTTCCTTTTGTGCGAGTTCGAGCCTCGGACAAATTATATATATTTTTTTTAATTTATTCATATACCAGATTCAACGTTTTCTCACTTTTACGAAAATGTCTTAGATAGAGTTTGACAAAAGGGTACTTATGACGTCTGCACTGAGTTTACAGCGTCACAGATCAGGATGCACATCACTCAGTCAGATCAGGGCATATGGTGTTCACAATTGATATACTGAATAAATATTTCACTATCAAACAACGTGAAACAAACGATATAGACGCATTCTAAAATTGTCCCCTGTAGGTATTTCATAGAAACGACAGTACGGGGTTGGGGGACTCTTGGGGACGTCAAATATACACATCCTCGGGATTCTCGGCCTCTTAATTCCCGGCCCCTGGGAACTGTTGACTGTAAATACACGCCACACATTGTATGTCCGCCGCCACAGAGCGGTGAAAATATTGGTTGCGCGCTTATACATTTTGTCCAGACAGACATATGGATGTAACTAAGACGATTCAAATGACATAAGTTATTGTGATTCTACACAGGCTATATGGTGTAATATTGCCCGTCTGGAGGTATGTTCACCCGAGGCGATAATGAACATTTTGTTTTTTTATTAAACGAAAACAAAACTAAATATGGAGTAAGAAATCCATCGAAAACGACTTTATGACAGTTTTTGTCGCGCCCGCTTGCGGAAAGCGCGATATAGTCCGCACGTTGGCGTACGTACGTACGTACGTACGTACGTACGTACGTACGTACGTACGTACGTACGCGTACGTACGCGTACGTACGTACGTATGTATGTACGTACGTACGTGTGTCCGGTTAAAGTTTTTGGTTAAAGTTTTTCGTTATACTATATCTCTGCAACTGCTTTGCCCATTACCTTGAAACTTCACATGGGTGTTTATCATCATCTGTATTTTCATTCTGCCCCACTCCCGTGCGGCCCCTGTGCCCAATGTCAAGGTTAAATTACTTTTAAGTTTTTGGTCAAGTTTTTTGGTTAAAGTTTTTGGTTAAGTTTTTTGGTTAAAGTGTTTGGTTAAGTTTTTTGGTTTAAGTTTTTGGTTAAGTTTTTTGGTTAAGTTTTTCGTTATACTATATTATTTTTTTTAGTGTCCATGCCTCGCCACAAGGCGCGACATGCAGGCCGCGGCCATCTAGTTTTATATCGTGTAATTTAATTTATATTCCACTGCTCTATCGATCTGCTCTCCCTTTTGCGCCTCTAGAGTAATGCGACTGGTTACCAAACATTCGCTGTCATTGTTACGCCGCGGTTTCGTGCGTGGAACCCATAGTTTGTGACCAAAATATAGCCGTGTCACGAAGATAAGCGTGTTGAGATTTGAAAAGCAATTTTCGTTATTTTGGCTAATTGTTCGCTCATATTTTGATGAGCGAAGAATATTTATGGAAAAATAAACAATAAAGACTGGTTTTGAGTGTACAATTTGTTACTTGTATTGAACAATTCGGGGTTTTATTGTGCTTAGTGAGGAATACAATTCGCAATCGCTAGACGCTTTCAAAATGTGTCTTCATTGGACGCGAGGCGCCGGAGGGGAATCGCAATTTCTCTATGTTCGACGGCCTTGGCAGGTCATATAATATATATATGACCAGGCAAGCTAGCCAATCAAAAACCGAGAAACTTATCTGCGGTAAGACAATATGCAATATACGTCTTTATCAGTTTTTGAACCAATACAATAAAAAATTTTCTGTAAGTTACATTAAATAATGTTAATAAAATAAACGGCAGATATCTATCTGGCAGTATAAAGTGAGGAACACAATTCAATAAAAAAAAATATCAGTGATGGTTTCGAACCCACAACCCTCAACGGCGATTAATTAAAAAAAAAATGTTACCACTACGCTATATGCATCAGATACGAACTGTATGTATTGGTCACATGTTGATATAGGTGTACGTATGTATAAAACTGCTTGTATGTTCTAACATTAGATAATGAAACACAGGTGCATCGTTATCGATTAATATTGACTTGCTCATGCATGCATTTCCAATGAGCAGTTGACGTATGTTGGTGTGCTACATATACGATTCGAGTGCCTGTGCTCACTATTTTCTTTTTCAGCATATACGTAATAACAAGAGACAACTTGATTCAAAATATACATGAACCTTACTTGAATACATTTCGGGCCAACATTGGTGACATGCATGCTACATCGTCATGCTAATATCAGTTTTGCATTTCTAACACACCTACTTTACCTATTATGGTTCAATATAGAATCTCATGTGACCTTTGCCCTTGCCACTTTATCGGAATTCAACAGTATTCTGTGTTTTTGTTTGTGACCGGTTTGTTTGTAAACAAGTAGCAAGTTATCGTCTGCACGTTAACCCTTATACCGCTACTCACAACAATTGTCGTCTGCTGTTGTTTTTATATCTTGCCTTATTTCTCAATAAAACATGGTTTGACAGCACTTCAGAATCATTTCCTATGGAAATGATTTGAATTGCTGTCAAAGCATATTGTAAATTATTCTAAAGGGCTGTCAAAGCATTTTTTTATGATAAAAATTGAAAAATAGAAAATAAACAGCAGACGACAAAACAATTATAATAGCGGTCTAAGGGTTAAGATTGTCTCCCATGACACCACACTACTGATGTCCCAACCATAACCAATATGGATTTGTATTTTGTACATGTATGCATGTGTTCTTGCTCCTGTTTGTTCATTTGCCTATCGTTTGCTTCCTTGCAATGCATGCTTCTTCATTGAGGCGTTCGTTCTATTAATACACTTTAAACTTTAAACCCATTCAAGTTCACTTGTATAATGACTAAAAGGACGACATGTAGCACGTGTCTCTAATGCAGTGTGAGCACGTCGATTGCGCCGACGGTGACGCCGGCGATTGATCTATCGTCGGGCATGCAGGACACCGGTACCGGCGAGAGTAAGCCGGCGGCCATCATTGGCGAGGCCGTCAAATGGGAGATAGTGGCACCAGGTAGGTGTGCATATATACGAGACGATGTGATTGTGTACCTCAGAACATGTGCGATATCTCGTGTAAACGATTTACACAATTTACGATATTTTCCTTAAATGACTTCGAAAGATGAAATGTGGAATTCTATTCCGCATTTTCTCTGAACTTTCGGAAACTTTCTTGGCGTCATTTACAGAAAATATCGTAATTTCTGTAAATGGTTTTCATGAAAAATCTCACATCTGTATAAAAGCACATGTCTTGTTTCGTAAAGTGAGAAATGTTGAATTTATCCAGTTAACACAGTGCATATGTGCCGTGAAACACGGTGCCGTGAAACATTTTTGATATCCTGTCAATACGACCTAATCACTGCGTATGAATATGTGCTGTTGCTGGGTTTATTATTGTTTTGCATTTTAAAGCCATTTGTAGGTGTTGACGGGATAAATAGAATAGTAGGTTCGTGCCATGAATATCGTGGCGCGGCACGGAAACGGGATGTGCTCGGCATAGCCTCGCCCATCCCGTTTCCTAAGCCTTGCCAGATACTCTTTCCCCATTCACGGCACTAACCTACTATTCTCTATATATGCGCCGATACATGGTAACTATTGTCACTGTTACATCATGGTTTAATCATACTACTGTCTGTTTCACGAAACCTGCCCAAATGTTACGGCTATATAAATAATGCAAAAACAATATATTTTTCGATGTAACTTGTTTTCTTGGATCATTTCCAAGCTATCTAGCTAGATTTCAGAATTAATTTTCGTTTTTCTACTCGTCCAGGTTCTCCCACCTTTTTTTCCCCCATGTTAAATTCCCATAGACAACTCATTTTTCGTAATAAAATCAATATTTGACCAAATTTCACGCAATAAAAAGAAGGCTCATTATTTAATTTTGATAAATTTAATTTTATCGAAAAGAATATGGTTTTTGCATTGTTAATATGGCCGTAACATTTGGGCAGGTTTCGTGAAACAGACTTTTTTAGTAAGTTGATATATGCAGCATGGGCGGTGTAGTAGTACGATACATAGTTATCAAGAAGTTTTTTGTCTTGTACACCGTTTGCTTGCAGAACCTGGTCAATTGAGGTGTTACGGCTACTTCACTAGCGACTTTCAAATCTGCGTTAATGTGTTTACATACAGTCGAACCTCCCCGAACGGCCACCTCTCTACAACAACACCCTCTCTACAACACCCTCTCGATAACAGCCGCTATTTTAGATCATAAATGGATGATTTCCTCTGTATATAACCCTTAGACTGCCGAGCACGAAAATTGTCGTATGCTGTTGCTTTGCCTTCTTTCTCAATGAAAACCTGTTTTGACAGCATTTTAGAACCATTTCCATTGGAAATGATTCTAAAATGCTGCCAAAGCATGTTTTTGATGAGAATTATCGAAGAAAATAAACAGCGGACGACGCAATTTAATTCCGCATTAATCTCCCTACAAGAGCCACCTCTCTACAACAGCCAGTTTCGCGTCTTCCGATGGGTGACTGTTGTAGAGGTTGCACTGTATATATATTTCCGCAAAGTTTACTCCGATTTACTTCAACTTGCAAACAATTCTTTATCATTCTTATTTCCATTATATAGCCCACCCATGTGTCCCACATGTTCAAAGGCAAGGTCAAATAACCTTTAACGATTTTGCATACCATATGTCCACAACGCTTACTCCACTCATTGAGACGATTCTAAATAACTCCCAACTTACCATTTTTGGTGTAGAACTAAGAAAAATACCTCCATATTTGGTTAAATTAACTTACCATCTTTTATCCCGTCAACACAGTGCGTATGTGCCGTGAAACACGGTGCCGTGAAACATTTTTGATATTCAGTCAATACTATTTTTGCATTTTACAGCCATTTGTAGGTGTTCACGGGATAACTAGAATAGTAGGTTAGTGCCGTGAATGGGAAAACATATATGGCGCTGCACGGAAACTGGATGTGCTCGGCAGAGCCTCGCCCATCCCGTTTCCTGAGCCTTGCCAGATATTGTTTCCCATTCACGGCACTAACCTACTATTCTCTATCTATTTTCCTTATTTATGAACCAAAGTATATGTTGTTACCACTCATTTGAACCGTCTCGGCGAGACGGTTCAAATGAGTGGTCACAACATATACTTCTGATGAGAAATAAAGAAATTCTTGAGCCTTGCCGGATATTTTTTCCCATTCACGGCACTAACCTACTATTCTCTATAACTGGAGCTCTGATAACTGTTTTCTAACCTACAGAGGGCTATATTCTGGTGCCGCTGTCGTGTACAGCTTACTCCGGCAATGACGTCGCCGCCTCCCTCTACAGCATCAAACTCGTCAACAACGGGTGAGGTCACAGCCATTTGTTGAAGGTTCCCAAACGAAGCAAACGAAAACGAAGTGAAAACGATCGTTTTGTACAACTATATGCGTATAATGGAATTGAATGGTGCTTAATGGCTAAGCAATTTAGAAATGCGGTATGCGTAGAAACGAATAATGTTTGCTTGTTTTTAGATATTTAGTTTCAATACCCGGCTCCGAACTCTTTAAACGCCTGTCGTTTCTTTCAACATTATTTTCACATCTTTATCACGCCCGCTTGCGGACGGCGTGATCTAGTCGCCGCATTTGGAGTGCGTCCGACATTTGCGTTAAAATGTTCCAAGTACCCAATATCTCCACAACCCTAAGTCTGATTGACTTTAAACTTCGCAAACCTCTTTATCATCTATATTTTCAATCTATAGACAAACCATACGGCACACATGCTCATGGTCAAGGTCAAATTACTTTGAAATTTACGTTAAAGTTTTTGCAAAATATGCGTGAAATTTGCGTTAAAGTTTTTGCAAAATATGCGGTGACCTTGACCATTTTGACCTTCACATGGTTGTGGAAAAAAATTCTTTTTTACCTTCATATTTTTGCTGAAACACTTAGCCATTTTGTTTGCGTCAAAACATTTGTACAAACTTCTTCATCATGGTATAATTTTAATATTACTTGACGGATTGCTTCAATATTTGAACATTTGATATGTGAGCATTTGGAAAACACTCATGCCGCCATTAACATGACCTGGACCATTTTTACCTTCACATGGTTGTGGAAACATTTTCTTATGTCAAAATGTTTCTTCAACCTTGACCTTTTTCGTATTTTAAACATGCACTTCTCTGACGGTTTTTATGATTCTTACTTTAGCACATGCCCATGACCATGTTAAGGTTAAATGCCTCGGCAGGCGCGACACCGCTTCCGTGGCAGAATTCTTGTTTAAGAAGTTTGCCGGAGTTTCTCCATTCTGTCCTCTCCTATATACATGTACCTCCACGGGTTCCTTTAATATGTTAGTGCACGTAAATCATACTTGCGCACCGATGTTTGCCGGAGTTTACGTTAATACCTTGCTAAATGCACAAAATCTCTCATAACTTCTAACTCTTGAAGGATTACGAAATAATATTTCCGCACATCAAAGGTGTGCACAAATGCCACACAACGATGCTGCCATTAATATGGCCTTGTCCTTTTGATCTTCATAGTTTTGCTTTTGGACACGTAGCAGTTTTGGTTAAGAAGTTTGCCGGAGTTTCTCTAATCTGCTACCGGGGGTATTTGTGAACCGACAGGCCACATTTTCTTGTTTTCAGTAATTACATTTTTATATCAATAATTCAATTTACTGATGTGTGAAAATCGAATTATTGATATAATAAAAAAAATAATAATACAGCGCACCTGTCATTATTGGTAATTTCATTTTTTCGTGACCAGTGTGTACAATCCATGAATGATTTCCAATTTCTCGTGACTACAAATATAAACTTTCAGGGAGAAATTTTAACTTTAAAGGAGATATTGCAAGCTTCTGTTTTCGCGATACGCTTATGTATTCATTTATATATCAAATAAAACAAATTTTACAGTAATCAGACCAGTATGTGCCGTTCTTTTACGGATTTCATATTCCGGACAGCCAGTTTTTGCAGCCGTAACTTCATGACAAACTTCCCCTTATTTTGCTAACCAGTTATTTCCATTTGCGGTCACGTTGGTATATGACGTATCAGTAGTACTTCCGAAATGTATGCATAAGACGATTATTACACGTAATAGTTCAACAGACTACTTAGAACTCCAGTTTATTAGACAGCTGATATAAATATATTGGACTGTACGGTACTGTAAAAATATAAGAATGACCTAGTTACAAACTACATACTGAAATTGGACAGTGGGTAACAAATTGGACATACTGTGCAATTTTCAACAGCTGTAAGATACCAGTCTGTATATACATGTATTTATATTTACATCGTCCGGTTACAATCTGTTTTCCCCGATAGTACTTATATATAATGCAAAATTAGACGGGTAACAGAGTAGACACTTATCAGAGCTGTCGGGTGCATAGATAGATCGAATGTAGGACAAAACACCCTCAGACAAAATACCCTCAACGCAAAAATGACTACATGGACATAACCCCCTCAATCGTTTTATCAGGTTGGACAAAACGCCCTCAATGTTTTTCTCAGGGTGGACGAAACCCCCTCAATTTTCTCAGGGTGGACAAAACACCCTCAATTGTATTAAGGCCATAATTAATGAACACATGTATGTTTGTTGTAAGTGACTGATTAAAATAACCTGATTAAAATAACCTTAATGTTATTTAATTAATTTGATGCTGTTAATTACTGTCGTATTTTACTCGTATGTTACTCAATGTCACTGGCTGACATATTTGTGTATATATAATGAAATGATTTCTAAGTTTCTTCACCAATCCTTTCCGACATGGAGATCATTACCAACAACAAGGGTGGCAGGAAACTCTGCTATGCAGGTTATTCGTACACGAAGAAATCTCAGAATAAGACATCATCTGCTGGGAATGTACACAACATTCAGGCAAGCTCTGCCGAGGTATACTTAGAATAGAAAACGATTGAGGGTGTTTTGTCCACCCTGAGAAAACGATTGAGGGGGTTTCGTCCACCCTGAGAAAATGATTGAGGGGGTTTCGTCTACCCAGAAAAAAACATTGAGGGTGTTTTGTCCAACCTGATAAAACGATTGAGGGGGTTATGTCCATGTAGTCATTTTTAGGTTGAGGGTGTTTTGTCCGAGGGGGTTCTGTCCGGATACCAGATGGATCTGGTGCTCAAACTGTCATAACGTCATTCTTATAGGCCATTGTCCACTTACAATGAAACAATGTTGTACATGGGGTCAATTAAAGAAAACCCGGGGTGACAGCAGTGGGAAAACTAGTCGCTCTAATTGCCACGGGGGTGGGGTGTTTGAAGATCGGGTCAACATCCGCTGTACACTGCGACTGAGAAGGTGCAATAAGCCAAACACAACACGGGGCTTATAGGGCGTTTGCGACCAGTGTAGATCCAGTCCAGTACATCGGCACAGTCTGAACAGGATCTGCAATTTTCGGCATTCCTTCAATAAAACACTAACGTGCAATTTAGATCGTATTTAGGCTACATGAGTGTTATAATTGATTAGGACCTACACTGGTCACAAATCACGCAAACCCCATTTCTGCAGTCACAGCCACGGGTGATTCTAGCGTGTCTTGGGTGGTCAATTATTGTTTGTATATACATAAAACACATTTCTAAATAATGTACAAAACAATTAAAATGTGCCCGGGTGTAAATATAATAGTACTTAGAAAGGTACAAAACTCCCATTCGTCACCATTGAAACAAAAAGCCACTCGATATAGACAATTGGAACTTGCATATACAACACATTACAGCGTTACTAAAGGCCCGTTTTAGGCATGGCATTGTTTTTCTCTGTTGTGTCCACCCGGATGGCCAAAGCCTACTTACATATCCGATAGAAATCAACAAGGGTTGATGAAGTTTTTACCGTAAATTTAAATTGCCGCTAAAAATAAGAAAACACTCGAGACAAGTCCCATATCAATTTTCATATTACTTCACCATTAAATAGTGTAAAACAGCATACACAGTTTGTTTTTGGCGGGAGACATACTGTCTCCACGCTATTGGGATTGTGATTCTGGCCGTTTGCACGGGTCTACTTTCGGAAGTGGCTCTGTTCATCGGGGGACGTCTCGATAGGCTCAATTTGCGTTCGCCATTAACAACAGTCGGGTTACATTTAAAGTCAGCGAGTGAACTGAAAGCAAGTTATTAATAGCAACGGCAATGCTCAACATTATGTGTAAAATATTTGGCATGCCCAACTTTACTTTTGAAGAGAACAAATTGCTGTTATTGAGACGCCCACCCCGTATCGCTATTGGGATCGTGATTCTCTGTTCATCGGGGTGGGTGGCAGGTGGGAGCATGCGATGGGTAATTTAACGATCGGGGTTCATCCTTACCGGAATCCCGACTGGAGACCTGGTTTGGCCCTCACATACGTCTTTGGCATTTTGTATGTGACAGTTGAATCTGGTTATACCCCTTATAAGAGTAATCCTACCGGTATTACTTTTAAATAGGGGAAGGGGCCAAGTGACTTTGGTGCGGTATGGACCTGGCACCAGGTCAGGATCTCGATGTAAATATTCCGTTCTGATTTTGGGATTTTCTCCCCAATGCAGCAGGTTAAAACGGGATCGAACCTGTTTGCCCGGCCTTACATGACCTTAGCTGTTGATAGGCCGTTAAACACCAATAAACAAACAAACAAACAAACAAACTGTTCATCGGGGGACGTCTCAATAGGCTCAATTTGCGTTCGCAATTAACAACAGTCAGGTGACATTTAAAGTCAGCGAGTGAACTGAAAGCAAGTTATTAATAGCAACGGCAATGCTCAACATTATGTGTAAAATAGTTGGCATGCCCAACTTTACTTTTGAAGAGAACAAATTGCTGTTATTGAGACGCCCCCCCCCCCCCCCCCCCCCCCCGTATCGTGTACCACGCAGTCGCAATGCGACGTCGAAGGCCATTTATTTTTCATATTGTGGTTTACCCTCTGGGTGAGCGAAACAAAATTCATGAAAACATTTTGCCGTTCATGCAGCATACACGTATGTTGGCCTACGCCCAGTCATAATTTTAAAAAGATTTCACATAATACATCTGCAATATACCTCGTAAAACGGTTTATTAGTCGGACATAAAGCACCTTTGCTTCATCAACCTATTTGTGTTTAGAGCAGGCTGTATTTTGCAAACACCAGTAACTGATCAAGTTCTCCAAATTTGCAGATTGTACATCCAATAATCAACATCGAATATATTTCTAACAAGGAATTTCTGAGTATGCAAATTCACAAGTGGCTACTTGTCTCCCGCCAGTCAGTACTTTCAGTACTTTGATTTCAGAAGACCACGCTCAAAACCTACCCGCACGCTGATGCTTAACGAGGAAGGCCATTTATCTGAAGACCAAAAACACATCACTAAAGGCCGTTTATCTGAAAACCAAAACCAGTCACTAAAGGTCGTTTATCTGAAAACAAAAAGCACTTCACTAAAGGCCGTTTATTTGAAAACCAAAAAAACACGTCACTAAAGGCCATTTATAAAGACGATACAATACGATGCAAATCTACAATTAAACTAGTGTTGCTTTAATCTGTTTCATCCATTGCATATCCGAGACCCAGTGCCTATAACCCCGTTTATCGTTTGACTGACTGGAGAAAGCCACATGAGACACGCCAGTTGATGTTATACCTAACATGTGTGACATGTTGTGAATTTTTTTTTACAAAATTTACGATACATGTACATTGTAGTTTCCGTAAATGACGTCGTAAGTTGATGAAAGCTTCTAGCAGTTTCTGTAAATATGTCATGAAAAATCATATGGCGTGTCTCGTATGATACACGCCATGTGATTTTGTACCTTCGGACATCTGCGTAATTTCATGAAATCCGGTTACAAAATTTACAATATTTTCCGTAAATGACGTAAAAAGTTGACACAATTTTCAGAATACATGTTAATGCTGAATTATATTTCGCAAGTACTCTGGTGTAAACTTCTGACTTTATTTATGAAAAATATTGTAGATTTTGTAAACGAATTTAATGAAATTACGCAGATATCCATAACTACAAAATCACTGTCTCCTATATGTCTAACGACAGCTCCACTGGTCATACAGGTGTAGCCTGGACAAGAACCTGCTGTCGCACTTCCAGTACCAGAGCCCCACGGAGAAACACATTGTGTACGCCTTCCTGCATGCCTTCAAGTTCGCCGATTCCAACGAGGTCACCATCGAATGCATCGTCAAGGGCTGTCCCATGGCATCCACTATGTGTGACTTTGTACGTATAGTATATACTGTTGTGTCGTTATTTTCGGTTTCGTTTATTTTTTGCTACATTGTTTGAACCAAGGTTTATTTTCATCTATAGACCACATACAACAAAACTGTGGTTGGTTCCATTTTTTCTATAAGCCATATGGCCGCCAAGTTGAAATTCAAAATTGCCACCATTTACATTTATATTTCGGGGTCTAGGTCATTATGTGTGGTATTTTTGCAGCGGAAAACACATTATTATGGACAAGAAACATTGGCAGAATGAGTTAAATACATTTTGTGATACCAGCTATTTTGGTTTTCAAAATGACCGCCATTTCAAAATTGGATTTCCAGTATTTTACATTTTTCAATGTCGTGGTAAGATTTTGTATTTTCCTTCTGGTTATACTCGTATTTCTTTGAACTCAGTCAGCCGAGATTATTTCTAATTGGTATTGTGCTACGAGTAATCAAAATGGCCACCGAAACTAAAGTGTGTTATATACATCGCCACATCAAAGATTTGTTACACATTATAGTATGTCTGTGGCTGTAGTTCTGTTCTTTCAAATGATATTGTGATTGGAACGTGTGTGTCTGCTTGAAAATATATATATGTACAACATATAACCAAACTGAAATTGGATCAATTTTTTAAGATCCGCATGGCCGCCATTTTGAATTTCGAAATAGCCACTATTGAAATTAATTAATATTTAACGTCAATTTTATATGTGGTGTTTTTAATTATTGTATCCCCCGGACTCCGTCGGGGATACTATGGATTTGACAGCGGGCCGCGTCCGCGTCCGCGTCCGCGTCCGCGTCCGCGTCCGCGTCCGCCGCAGACACTTCTTGTCCGGAGCATAACTCGAACACCCTTTGGAATATTTTCATGAAACTTCACACATGCATAGACCACGACCCGAAGGTGTGTCGCGCACAAGAATGACAACTCTTGCAGAGCTAATTTTTTAGTTATCTCCCTTTTTTGTTTCTCGCACTGATTTCGTGTCCGGAGCATAACTCCACCACCCTTTCGAATATTTTCATGAAACTTCACACATGCATAGACCACGACCCGAAGGTGTGTCGCGCACAAGAATGACAACTCTTGCATAGCTAATTTTTTAGTTATCTCCCTTTTTTGTTTCGCGCACTGATTGACCATAACTCGACCACCCTTTGGAATATTTTTATGAAACTTAACACATTCAATTAGACCACGAACCGAAGGTGTGTCGTGCACAAGAATGACAACTCTTGCATAGCTAATGTTTTAGTTATCTCCCTTTTTTGTTTTCGCTCACTGATTTCCTGTCCGGAGCATAACTCGACCACCCTTTGGAATATTTTCATGAAACTTCACACATGCATAGACCACGACCCGGAGGTGTGTCGCGCACAAGAATGACAACTATTGCGTAGCTAATTTTTCAGTTATCTCCCTTTTTTGTTTTGCGCACTCTACAAACTGGACAATAATGCATGAAGACCTGTTTTCTCGTCTGCTCTGTACACCTTTTCTCGTGTGCTCTGTACACCTTACCTGTAGAGAGAACAATAGAAACTGGGAGAACCATGTGCTAGCATGGGCTAGCATGTGCAGATGTCCAGTGCTTGACCACTGTTGACCAGGTAATTTATACAGGTAAATTACTACATTGGGTACTGTGTTGAAAATATTGTGGCATTATGTGGACCTGTGCAGATATATGTAGATAAATATAGGACTATTAAAAAAATCTGGTCTCCAATAGCAAGCATTATTATTTTTAAACTTTTTTTTTTCATTTTTTCTTTTTTTTTTTCATTTTTTTTTCCATTTTTTTTTATGCCCCCGCCACCGAATGGTGAGGGGGCCATATAGTGTTACCGGCGTCCGTCCGTACGTACGTACGTACGTACGTACGTACGTACGTACGTACGTCCCGAAACCTTAACGCTGGGTAAATGGCTTATAATTTCTGTTTCCTAGCTCGCATCTGCTTCACATTTCAAACACGCATTGCTCCAATGGTCCTCTACCGCTCTGTGACAAATCCACATTCGTCCCGCCACCGCTAAGCCCAGGGTCAAGGTCACAGACTTGGTGCGTTCGAAACCTTAACGCTGGGTAAATGCTTTATATTTCTGTTTTCCTTGCTCGATCTGCTTCACATTGCACACACGCATGCTCCAATTTGGTTCCTCTACCCGCCCTGTGGGACAAAATCAAACATTCGTCCCGCCCCCGCTAAGCCCAGGGTCAAGGTCACCGACTTTGGTGCGTTCGAAACCTAACTTGCTGGGTAAATGGCTAATAATTTTTCTGTTTTTTCCTTGCTCGGATCTGCTTGACATTTCACACACGCATTGCTCCAATGGTCCTCTACCGCCTTGTGACAAAACCACATTCGTCCCGCCCCCGCTAAGCCCTGGGTCAAGGTCACAAACTTGGTGCGTTCGAAACCTTAACGCTGGGTAAATGGCTTATAATTTCTGTTTCCTTGCTCGGATCTGCTTCACATTTCACACACGCATTGCTCCAATGCTCCTCTACCGCCCTATGACAAATCCACATTGGTCCCGCCCCCGCTAAGCCCAGGGTCAAGGTCACAGACTTGGTGCGTTCGAAACCTTAACGCTGGGTAAATGCCTTATAATTTCTGTTTCCTTGCTCGGATCTGCTGCACATTTTCACACACGCATTGCTCCAATGGTCTTCTACCGCCCTGTGACAAATCCACATTCGTCCCGACCCCGCTAAGCCCA
The DNA here is from genome assembly GCA_029237695.1 of Conchocele bisecta. Taxonomy (NCBI): domain Eukaryota; kingdom Metazoa; phylum Mollusca; class Bivalvia; order Lucinida; family Thyasiridae; genus Conchocele; species Conchocele bisecta. The sequence goes on from CM055270.1 coordinate 86,989,001, forward strand.
GGGTCAAGGTCACAAACTTGGTGCGTTCGAAACCTTAACGCTGGGTAAATGGCTTATAATTTCTGTTTCCTTGCTCGGATCTGCTTCACATTTCACACACGCATTGCTCCAATGGTCCTCTACCGCCCTGTGACAAATCCACATTCGTCCCGCCCCCGCTAAGCCCAGGGTCAAGGTCACAGACTTGGTGCGTTTGAAACCTTAACACTCGGGAAAATGGCTTGTAATTTCTGTGTCTTTGCTTGGATCTGCTTCACATTTCACACACGCATTTCTCCAATGGTCCTCTACCGCCCTGTGGCAAATCCACATTCGTCCTGCCCCCGCTAAGCACAGGGTCAAGTTCACAGACTTGGTGCGTTTGAAACCTTAACATTCAGTTAAATGGCTTATAATTTGTGTTTCCTTGCTCGGATCTGCTTCACATTTCACACACGCATTGCTACAATGGTCCTCTACCGCCCTGTGACAAATCCACATTCGTCCCGCCCCTACCTAGCCCAGTGTCAAGGTCAGACTTGGTGCGTTCAAAACCTTAACGCTCGGGTAAATGGCTTATAATCAAATATGCCTCGTTTTCTTTGGCTGCCAGCGGGGGCATTCGTGTGCTGACAGGCCACATTTCTAGTTTTTCATTTTTTTTCTTCAAATTATTTTTCAATTTTTGTCCAGTAGCATAAGGTCGTAAGTGCTATATACAGACTATTCACCTGTGCATGTGCTAGCATGTGCAACTGACCACTGACCACTTAAGGTAATTTATACAGGTAAATGATTATATTACATTTCCGTAAACTGTGTTGAAAATATTGTGGCATTATGTGGACCTGTGCAGATATATGTAGATAAATATAGGACTATTAAAAAAAATTCTGTGCTCCAGTAGCAAGCATTATTATTTTTAATTTTTAAACTTTTTTTCCATTTTTTTTTTTCATTTTTTTTTTCAAGTTCTTTTTCAATTTTTGTCTTGTAGCATAAGGTCGTAAGTGCTATATACAGACTTATCATATAATAAAACAATTATTGACTAGTGAGCCATAGAATATAATCTAATATTCTATGGTTCACTAGTCAATAATTGTATAATATGTTCGGGCCAGTGAAAATTGCTTTCGGGCCCAGGCTCGAGGTCAAGGCGGGACAAGGCGACGCATCTGATTCCGCGGAATTCTTGTTTACTTATCTCCCTTTGTTGTTTCGTGCTCTGATTTTGTATCCAGAGCATAACTCGAACACGCATATACGCATTGCTCTAATGGTCCTCTACCGCCCTGTGCCAAATCCACGTTCGTCCTGCCCCCGCCAAGCCCAGGGTCAAGGTCACATACTTAGTGCTTCAAAAACTTTAACGCTCGGGTAAATATCTTATAATTTTTCTTTCCATTCACGGATCAGCTTCATATTTCATATACGCGTTGCTCTAATGGTCCTCCACCGCCCTGTGCCAAATCCACGTTCGTCATGCCCCCGCCAAGCCCAGGGTTAACATCACATACTTAGTGCTTCAAAAACTTTAACGCTCAGGTAAATATCTTATAATTTCTGTTTTCTTTCACGGATCAGCTTCATATTTCATATATGCATTGCTCTAATGGTCCTCTACCGCCCTGTGCCAAATCCACGTTTGTCCTGCACCCGCCAAGCCCAGGGTCAAGGTCACATACTTAGTGCTTCAAAAACATTAACGCTTGGGTAAATATCTTATACTTTCTGTTTTCTTTCATGGATCATGGATCATCTTCATATTTCATATACGCATTGCTCTAATGGTCCTCTACCACCCTGTGCCAAATCCACGTTCGTCCTGCCCCACCAATCCCAGGGTCAAGGTCACATACTTGGTGCTTCAAAAACTTTAATCGCTCAGGTAAATATCTTATAATTTTTATTTCCATTCACGGATCAACTTCATATTTCATATACGCGTTGCTCTAATGGTCGTCTACCGCCCTGTGCCAAATCCACGTTTGTCCTGTCCCCGCCAAGCCCAGGGTCAAGGTCACATACTTAGTGCTTCAAAAACTTTAACGCTCGGGTAAATATCTTATAATTTCTGTTTTCTTTCATGGATCATCTTCATATTTCATATACGCATTGCTCTAATGGTCCTCTACCGCCCTGTGCCAAATCCACGTTCGTCCTGCCCCGCCAATCCCAGGGTCAAGGTCACATACTTGGTGCTTCAAAAATTTTAATGCTCAGGTAAATATCTTATAATTTTTCTTTCCATTCACGGATCAACTTCATAGTTCATATATGCGTTGCTCTAATGGTCCTCTACCGCCCTGTGCCAAATCCACGTTCGTCCTGCCCCAGCCAAGCCCAGGGTTAACATCATATACTTAGTGCTTCAAAAACTTTAACGCTCAGGTAAATATCTTATAATTTCTGTTTTCTTTCACGGATCAGCTTCATATTTAATATATGCATTGCTCTAATGGTCCTCTACCGCCCTGTGCCAAATCCACGTTTGTCCTGCCCCCGCCAAGCCCAGGGTCAAGGTCACATACTTAGTGCTTCAAAAACTTTAACGCTCAGGTAAAAGAAAATTTTGACTTGGAATTTGGCCTCATTATTATCAAAGCGATATGTGGGACATCCGTGTTCTATGAACACATTTTCTCGTTTATTAAACTTCACACATGCATAGAAGACGACCCAAAGGTGTGTCGCACGTAAGAATGACAACTCTTGCGTCGTTAATTTCTTAGTTATCTCCATTTGTTGTTTCGTGCACTGATTTCGTGTCTGGAGCATAACTCGAACACCCTTTGGAATATTTTCATGAAACTTCACACATGCATAGACCACGACCCTAAAGGTGTGTCCCGCAAGAATGACAACTCTTGCATCACTAATTCTTTAGTTATCTCCCTTTGTTTTTCCGTCACTGATTTTGTCTCCGGAGCATAACTCGAACACCCTTTTTTCAAACTACTTGTGTATCTGGGGAGGGGGATACACATGCGCTTGTCGATAAGCGTCCATTTCTAGTTATTTTTAATTTTTTAAACTTTTTTTTTTCCATTTTATTTTTTCATTTTTTTTTTTTCAAATTCTTTTTCAATTTGTGTCTAGTAGCATAAGGTCGTAAGTGCTATATACAGACTATTATCATATAATAAAACAATTATTGACTAGTGAGCCATAGAATATAATGTGATATTCCTTGGCTCACTAGTCAATAATTGTATATGTTCGGGCCAGTGAAAATTGATTTCGGGCCCAGGCTCGAGGTCAAGGCGGGACAAGGCGAGGCATTTGATTCCGCGGAATTCTTGTTTGCTTATCTCCCTTTGTTGGTTCATGCTGATTTCATATCCAGAGCATAACTCGAACACCCTTTGGAATATTTTTATGCCCCACCACGATAGTGGAGGGGGCATTTAGTGTTACCCTTGTCCGTCCGTCCGTCCGCACACACGAATAGGTACTTGTTGTAAGCGTACGGGGATCTTATTGGGTAGGGTTAGGATAGTGTTGGGTACTCTTGTTGGGTATTTTTATACTGTAAAAACCCAACAAGTATTCATTCGTAGGAACGTGCGTCCCGTCCTCCCGTCGTCCGTCCGTCCGTCACAAAACTTTAACACTCGGGTAAATGTCTCATAATTTCTTCATCCTTCGACCGATCTCCTTCATATTTCGCATATGCATTACTCTGATGGTCCTCTACCGCCCTGTGCCAAATCCACGTTCGTCCTGCCCCCGCCAAGCCCAGGGTTAAGATCACATACTTAGTGCTTCAAAAACTTTAACGCTCAGGTAAATATCTTATAATTTCTGTTTTCTTTCACGGATCAGCTTCATATTTCACATGCATTGCTCTAATGGTCCTCTACCGCCCTGTGCCAAATCCATGTTCGTCCTGCCCCCGCCAAGCCCAGGGTCAAGGTCACATACTTGGTGCTTCAAAAACTTTAAGGCTCAGGTAAAAGAAAATTTTGACTTGGAATTTGGCCTCATTTATTATCAAAGCGATATGTGGGACATCCGTGTTCTATGAACACATTTTCTAGTTTATTAAACTTCACACATGCATAGAAGACGACCCAAAGGCGTGTCGCACGTAAGAATGACAACTATTGCGTCGTTAATTTCTTAGTTATCTCCCTTTGTTGTTTCGTGCACTGATTTCGTGTCCGGAGCATAACTCGAACACCCTTTGGAATATTTTCATGAAACTTCACACACGACCCTAAAGGTGTGTCACGCAAGAATGACAACTCTTGCATCACTAATTTTTTAGTTATCTCCCTTTGTCTTTCCGTCAATGATTTTGTCTCCGGAGCATAACTCGAACCCCCTTTTTTCAAACTACTTGTGTATCTGGGGAGGGGGATACACATGCGCTTGTCGACAAGCGTCCATTTCTAGTTATTTATTATGGATAACTTATATTGGCATAATTATTGCAGTATATTTTAAAATGGCGGCCGTAATATTTTTAAACTTGACAATCTAATATTTATTATACATGTTTAATGCAGTGGTGATATTTTGTATGGTTCTTCTGCTTACTCATAATACAATTAACACAAACTGTTGAGAGTATTGCTAACTAGTAATGTGGTACCAGACACCGGGTACCTTTATCTTCAAAATGGCCGCTGGAAATAAGTGCGACACATACAGTGCCACCTCGAGGATCTATTACGTATTGTTGTGGTTTATAGTTATTTTCTTCAAATGATATCTTGGTCAGCACATGTGTTTTCCTTTAAAATAAGAAAATGTGGCAAATCATCCATTTTATCCAATAAAGTGTATATTATGGTATTGTACATTGCATTGCAAAGGTAAATACTCATATTCTCCATTGCTTCATGAGAAAGCGTCTGTTACGGCGATATGATGCACCATCTGCAGCCTGTAAGAACTAGGGCTGGTATTGTGCTAGCAGACTGCAACTGGTATAAACAGTTTGCTGTCTTCATGGAGTCCAACTTGATCACCAATGTTTAGCTCTTTTAATTTTAAAGCTACTATGCTTTTATTATAGCGTTTCTGTCTCTGGTGATATTGATGACTGGATCTGATCTTGTCACAAATCGAAACATGTATTGAACATACCTGCTCGCAAGTGGTCAGTAAACTGAATAGAAGCCGCCGTCCCATTAATAACTGTGCAGGTGACCATTCCGTGCCGGTTATGTGAGTTTCGATATTCCAGTATACCCAAATATAGGTCTTATACATTCACCTTATGTTTTTACGAAACTGTGTTTCAACTGTTCGCTCAGCTAACCCACTGGACCTTGAGTTTCTTTGGCATTTCAGTTTCTATCTTCAAATGAACATCTTCCTACCATTTTACAAGAACATAATGCCGCTCGTTTAAGACCTGTCTGAATGCCAGGATGGCCATTGTGCACGGCTTGCAACCTTTTGGGACTCAAGAAGAGTCCGAATTATGTCTTAAGACTCTTTCAGTTTGTCTCTGTAATCCCATGCGCCACTTCTTCTGTGGACATTTTGTTCTGAAATTGAGTTATCCCTTTATACTGATTTTTCTAGCAGAATCAATTGTGCATCTTACTCAGTCCAGTTTGCAATTTCTTTATCACTGACAGGTAAGTTTGCTAATACTACATGTACCTGTGAATTCATACCCTTAATAAAGTTATAATATAGAATAGAGTAGTTAATGGATATTAGAGGCAAGTGATTTTACTCCACTTGAACAGTCAGTCCGTCCACATACCGAAATCGTTTCCGGCCAGATAACATGCCTCATTATTCATGTTCAATCGGAGCATATTAGTTTTCTGCGAGAATCAATGATTTGGAAACATTAGCCATTGGCTTTCCTTTGTCCCACACTATAATGCAGTGTATCTGTCTGTGTCAAGTCATATGACAATTGCAACAAGTCAAGACATTTTTAGCTCGACTATTCGAAGAATAAGTAGAGCTTATGTTGTCACCCCGGCGCCGGCGTCGGCGTCGGCGTCGGCGTGGCGTCGGTGTCACCGTCACGCCTTGGTTAAGGTTTTTAGTCAACCTTGTATATGGAATACTACTGGCCCTACACCCACCATACTTGGACAACTTCATCTCCTAGTGATGTACATCAATAACCCCTGATCAATATTTGACCTTGACCTACATTTCCTCTTGAATTACTTAGTTAATTCCCCTTGGTTAAGGGTTTTAGTCAACCTTGGTTAAGGTTTTTAGTCAAGCTTGTACATGGAATACTATTGTGCATACAGACACCATGCTTGGACAACCTTTTCTCATATGGATTTACATCAATAACCCCTGATCTATATTTGACCATGACCTACATTTCCTCTTCAATTACTTAGTTAATTCTCCTTGGTTAAGGTTTTTAGTCAAGCTTGTATATGGAATACTCCTGGCCCTACACCCACCATACTTGGACAACTTCATCTCCTAGTGATGTACATCAATAACCCCTGATCAATATTTGACTTTGACCTACATTTAACCTTGAATTACTTAGCTAATTCCCCTTGGTTAAGGTTTTTAGTCAACCTTTCTACATGGAATACTATTGTGCATGCAGACACCATACTTGGACAACCGTTTCTCATAGCGATGTACATCAATAACCCCTGATCTATAGTTGACCTTGAATTACTTAGTTAATTCCCCTTGGTTAAGGTTTTTAGTCAAGCTTGTATATGGAATACTACTGGCCCTACACCCACCATACTTGGACAACTTCATCTCCTAGTGATGTACATCAACAACCCCTGATATATTTCACCTTGACCTATATTTCCTCTTCAATTACTTAAGTCACTTGAAGCCCTAGTTCACCTTGGTAAGGTACTCTAGCTGGTTACAACCTTGGTTAAGGTTTTTACTCAAGCTTGTACATGGAATAATATTGTGCATACAGACACCATACTAGGACAACTTTTTCTCATAGGGATGTACATCAATAACCCCTGATCTATATTTGACCTTCACCTACATTTCCTCTTCAATTACTTACTTAATTATCTTTGGTTAAGGTTTTTAGTCAACCTTCAACCTTGTAGATGGATTACTCCTGGCCCTACACCAACCATACTTGGACAACTTCATCTCCTAGTGATGTACATCAACAACCTCTGACCTATATTTCACCTTGATCTACATTTAACCTTGAATTAATTAGTCAATCCCCCTTGGTTAAGGTTTTTAGTCAACCTTGGTTAAGGTTTTTAGTCAAGCTTGTATATGGAATATTATTGTGCATATGACACCATACTTAGATAACTTTCTCAAAGGGATGTACATCAATAACCCCTGACCTATATTTTACCTTCACCTACATTTGACCTTGAATTACTTGTTAATGTTTATAGTCGAGCTTGTATATGGAATACTCCTGGGCCTACATCAACCATACTTGGACAACTTCATCTCCTAGTGATGTGCATCAATAATCCCTGACCTATATCTGTCATTGACCTACATTTAACCTTGAATTACTTACTTAATTTCCTGGTTAAGTTTGTTAGTCAACCTTGGTTAAGGTTTTTATGTAGGCCGCAGCCACCTTGTTTGTCAAGCTATGTGTACATCGACAACCCTCGTAGTCGAGCTATGCTGTTCTCCTACAGCTCTTGTTATAAGTGGAGACAGCTCCAATAGCAAAGGTATTGGTATTTTTACTTAATCTAACGTCGACATACGAAGTACTTGAGCATAAAGAAGTAATACAGGGGCGCCTACAGATATTAAAAATTAAATTATTCGATACAACAATAATATTATTAAATATATATGGACCAAATGATGATGACGTAACATTTTTCTCAAGAATAGAACAATTAATTTTAGAGAATAACAGTGAAAGTATGGTTATAGGAGGGGATTTCGAAGTCGACAAATTAAATGGAATGGTTTAACAGCAGAATTTTATAAACTATACTGGAATGATATAAAGCAATATTATATCAACTCGATAAATTGAAAATGGAACGCTAACGGAGCTCCAAAAACAAGGCATAATTACTCTATTACCAAAAAATGACAAGAATACACTCTTTATTGAAAACTGGAGACCGATATCACTTTTAAACGTTGACTATGAAATTGCAACAAAGGTAATAGCTAACAGAATAAAAAAAGTATTGAACATCTTGATAAATGTTAACCAGACAGGGATCATTAAAGGACGATATATTGGAGAAAATGTAAGAACCCTTATGGAAATAATTGATGACACAAATGAGAACAATAAAACTGGAATGATATTTTTTGCAGACTTTCAAAAAGCTTTCGATAGTCTAAGCCATAAATATATAATTAAATGTCTAAAGCATCTCAACTTTGGCAACTCGCTAATTCAATGGGTAGCGCTATTTTACAAAGATGCTAAAAGCTGTATCACAAATAACGGTCATTTATCCAGTTTCTTTAATGTAAAAAAAGGCGTCAGACAAGGCTGTCCTTTATCAGCATACATTTTCATTCTATGCATAGAACTATTGTCACGCAAAATTAGCAGTAATAACAATATTAAAGGTAAATATTTTGGTGGGGAAGAAATAAAACAAACACTTTTCGCAGATGATGCAAGCTTCACACTTGATGGCAAAGAAAAATCGTTTAAAGAACTTGTTAGTACATTAGAACACTTTGCAAATGTATCTGGGTTGAAATTAAACAAAGGAAAATGTACTATTTTAAAATTGGGAGTAACTAGATATAACAATAATAAATGGTGCAACCATAACTTATATACATGGTCCAATGAACAAGGCTCTACTTTATGAATAACTTTTACAAACGATAAAACAAAACTGCAAATACTAAATCTAACACCCAAAATTAAGTAATTCCAGAACTGCCTTAATAGTTGGAAAAGAAGGAACCTAACACTAATAGGAGGAATAGCGGTATTAAAAACGTTTGCATTCCCTAAACTGGTGTATCTGCTAACAGTACTAGAAAATCCTTCCGATGAAATCATTAAAGAAATTAATACATATATGTATGACTTTCTTTGGGATGGAAAACCTGATAAAATATGTAGAAAAACAATTATTCAAAACTACGAAAATTGTGGATTAAAAATGATAAATATTCACGCCTTTTTGCATTCATTAAAAACGTCTTGGATACAAAGATTAAAGGATCACAAAATCAATGGAAAACAGCCTATGACAATGAACTGAACAAGCATGGTGGTGATTTACTGTTCAAATGCAATTTTAATCAAGTTGATGCAAAACTGATAATCAAAAAGTATACTTTTTTAGGTGAGATTGTTACATCGTGGAGTAAAATTAACTACAGACATAAACATCCTGTCATAGCTGATGAAATAGTATGGCATAATACTAATATCAAACAAAACAACAATACATTGTTTTATAAAGACTGGTACGATAAAGGGTTTATGTATATACAAACTATTTACGATTACAGAACAAAACACTTCTATACATTTAATGAACTGAAAGATTTGTACAATTTGATAAATGGGGATTTTTTAAAGTACTTCACACTAATAGGTAATATTAAAGACGAATGGAAAGAAACACTTAGAACAGAAAGTATTAACAGTCACACCTGAATATCTAATTTCAAAACTTTTGAAAAATAAAACGGCTAATAAGATGCTATATGACAAACAAATCGATGCAATGCAGTTGCCTATACTAAAACACACCGTTAAATTGGAAAATGAATTAAATATTCAAAATGTTGAATGGAAGCAAATATTTATATCACCTATCAAAAGTACTATTAGCACAAAACTAAGAGCATTCCAATACAAATATCTAATGAGAATAATACCAAACAACTCCTTCCTATTTGCATGTAACTTGAAACCATCAAATCTGTGTGAATTTTGTAATATGAACGTAGACTCAAATAAACATATGTTTTGGGAATGTCAAACTATCCAAACCTCTTGGTCGGAAATAGATGAACTATTGAAATCGAAACTAAATTACCATACGAATCTGAAAACATCTCATTTTGTAATATTAACGTAGTATCCAAACAAGTCAGTTTATCAATTTCATTATCCTTCTAGCAAAATATTTTATCTTCAAATGTAACTGTTGCTCAATATTGCCAATACTAAACTCGTTTAATATGTATTTACAAAAAAACAATCCTTATTGAAGAAAAAATCCCGACAATGAAAGATAAATTGATGCAATTTAATTCAAAATGGAATGATTTTCGCTTGAACTAAAATTTGCCAAAGTACCTACAAATTAGTTTTTTATACGCACACACACACATATATATATATATACAATGCCAAAAATAGAATCCCCCTTTTTTAAACCGAGACCCAACCCCCACACCCATTTATACTCACACCACCACTCACATCAAAATAAAAACTCGTTGTTACATGTCGCATATACTAATACACAAAACACTGTTTATTTTCATAAATTGTTTAACATTTTGTAACAAATGCATTGTAAACATTGTGTATGTACATGCATATATTATCTCTATAAAGTGTTTAATCGTTTCTGTACAAATGCATTGTAAACATTGTGTATGTACATGTATGTATTATATGTAACAAAGATAATTAAACATTGAAATACAAAACAAGTGAGACGCAATTTGGACCATCAACACACTGATAACTTTTATTTTGACATACGAGTTGTGATCTCTTAAGACCATATGGTAATCGTAAATAACGTTAATGACCATGGAACTAATAATGATACTTCCTTTTGAACGTGGCCATTTTTCTACAGTTTCCTGCATACAATTCTGTATTATGTATAGTGTATTCAACCTCTCCAACAGTGTATTGGGTATCAATCTGACTTTTTAATCATGTAGTCTACACATACTGAACATGTGCACACGGCGTTTTAATGCCGAAAAGTCATTTAATCACAAAAATACTGCCCTTTCGACAGTTCTCCTACACGTTCCTGCATACAAGTTCGTATAGGGTATATATTATATGCAAGCAACTCCTTTGACCGCATTTTGAGTGTGATTGTGCCAGCACTGCCCTTCAGGAACACCAACAAGATGGACTCTAATGCATATGGTGATGAAACTGCTTGAAAGCACTGTATCCATAATTAAGAAAATTCCTGCATACACATAGTGGCAATTTTGAAATATAACATGTTTGTCATAAATAGTGACTTGAAATGGACTTTATACTCAATGAGTATAATCAGGGAAAAAATCAGTCCAAATGGTGTGTGCCTGATTATATCAGAATTATATGATTTTCACGGCAGCCATTTTGGAAATGAGAATAATAGGAACTCGTGTTTTCTTTGATACAAAGAACGTTTGTTCCAAAAACGTTCCAAAACAGTCAACGCAACCTATACATTTTACTAAAGACAAGTACGTAGTGAAGACATAAGACATATTGTTTACATAGAGGTCATTTTAAAAACAAAATGTCCGCCATACCAGTTATCAGATAAAGTGGAACCAATCCCATTTTTATTATTTTAAGTATGTAGATGGCATAGCCGAAAAAAATCTGCATTATAAATGTAGATTTGAATATTACAATATATTGTATACGATTTCAGGGTGGCCATTTTGAAATCTAAGACGGCCCTCATGGGGTTTGTTAAAAATGAAAATAACACTGATGTTATTTGTGGTCAAAAGATTATTACAAAAAAACGAATCGATCTTCCATCTGTATTAGAAATGTATATATAAGGAATACAGCATCTCAGGGCGACCATTTTGAAATCCAAGGCGGCCAAAGGAATTGTCGAAAAAAATGGAACCAACCCCAGTTTTGTTCTCCGTGGTCTAAAGATGACAAAAAACATTGGTTACAAGAATGTAGCCAAAAAAATGCAAAACTACATAACAGTATATACGTAAGCGAATCATGTGAATGTGTTGCCATCTTGTAGCTGGCTCTCATGCTGAAAGATACGTATCTGCTAAGCGACTGTAGCATTTCGTTCCTTGAAAATCCAATATGTTAGCAATAACATACTCATAATTAGTCAGGCTTATAATGCAGTCTTCCATCCGAGTATTGATTTCCCGTTGTTTCCTCATCTATGACTGCCAATGATTACCAATAACCGAACATTGTTCTGCTGTTGCCTTGCCATATTAATTTTCTCTTGTTTAAATAAAAAAAACATGATTTTGGATGTACTTTAGAATCGTTTCCAAGGAAACGATTCTATATTGCTGCCAAACCATGTTTTTCTTGAGAAATATGGAAATTAAGACGACAAAATTTAATTCAGCTAAATCCAGTGTTGCTGGAGCATCTGGGAGCGGCTTCACCAAACATAGACAGTTTACCACCAGTTGGAGTCTGAATTTAAATGCCGTAAAACACTGGAAAGTGCATTTTGAAGAGCTCGAAAATAGGACAACCCCCTAGTTTCGAACGGTAACTCGTGCAATTACTTAATCCCATACCGTCCGTAGCTAGCTACGGACGGTACGGGATTAGATTGCAAGAGTTACGTTCGCAACTAGAACACCCCCCCCCCCCCACAGGTAACTCGTGCAATTACTTAATCCCATACCGTCCGTAGCTAGCTACGGACGGTACGGGAGTAGATTGCAAGTTACGTTCGCAACTAGACACCCCCCACTACCCCCCCCCTCCCTCCTCCGACCCCCCCCCCCACGTCCGCCCCCCCCCCCCGCCCCCCGTTCCTAAAATTTAATGTTTGCACTTACCAGCTTTATAGTGAAAACAGGGATCGGCCGCGGCCGTGGCCTAAAGGATAAGGCATTGAACTTACCGGAGGTTGCGAGTTCAATCCTCGTGCTATAGGTGTGAAAAATACTTGCATACATGTAGTATTTCCATCACACTGGTCTGTCGTAGAGTTTATACTGTGGCTCCGTCTCTACAGGAGCTTAGCTGTTGATGGGATGTTAAACCCATTCGCTTTCATTTCGTTTTCTTAGTCATAAAGGTCAGTGAAAAGGGTCCCAGTTTCCTACCGTACACGTAACATCACGAAGGAACGACGAAACAAAGTTTGGATCGCGAAGGAACGAATAATTAGAGGCGCTAATAAGCGTGTGCATATTCTAGTTTTTTCGTTTCTTCGTGACATGGGAGGCGACGGGACGGTTCTATGGCGGCGATGTAACGAAGTTTAGTATCCTTAATAATATTTCCTTCGCGGCTTAGGAACGAAACAATAAAATGTCTCTAACGAGCTACCATAGTGAAAGGTTAACAACGATCGTTTCAGTCCTGCCCTGACAAACGGCGGAGAAGATCGGCGCTCAGTCAGGTGCAGCGCCGCAGCGCCATACAGCCAAGTGACCAGTCCGGATATGACGTCGCAGCACGTGACAACCGGCAGGGGAAAGTGAAGACCAGCCTGAGGGTCATTGGTGACGTTGACCCTGCGTTTATGGAGCGCTACTTCGGATTCGTCAGTAGGCATTTCACATACTCGCTGTTGAGCTTCATCGATGTTAATTGTATAGTAGAAGCACTGGTTCTTGAAGAACTGTTCATATTTCGGTGTTTTATGGGTTATTTCGGTGAATTGTTACCAACATACAATTTACGTCCGATCCCGCGAATTACACAGGTGGAAGACTCGGACCTATGACGCCAAAAAAAATGCCTATTAAACAAATCCCATTACCCCACCCACTTGGTCTCGTACAGTACCATATGATATATAAAGGGGAGTATAAATATGGCTATTATAGAAAGAGCCCTCTCTTTTTCGGCTCGCACAAACACAATAAACATCGATTAAAAGTATGACTTCTGTCTCTGGCAATCGATAAAGGTATTAGGTGTGTGAATATACTCGCTTCAAATCGCTGTTTCCAGCATTTATTCAGTTATTCGCATTTTGTATACCCCATCCAAAGCGAAATTTGCGTGTACGAAAGAATCTCACACAGAATCGCAGGCCGTCCGGCTGGATTATCGGTCATATTTGGCCGATAGCTGATCGCCAGCTCAAACTAAAGTCGTGCACCATGACCATATACATTAGATACTCCAACCATACAAAGTTCGTCCAATTGTGATCGTTCGCCGATCTAAAAAACACTTTCTTCTATAATTTCGTTCATTATCTGGAACTGGGTCAATGCACCATCTTCCATAATACAAGCACCGAAGCGTCTATTTAAGAACATCTCTGATTGGCTAAACCTAAAAATAGACGCGAGAACTTTACCTTTTCAGGGTTTCCGGAATACATAATCTGATTGTACGCGAATCATGAATGAAAGCCAATGAAATTAGAAAAAAAGTGTTTTCTAGATCGGTGAACGATCACAATTGGACGAACTTTGTATGGTTGGAGTTACTAATGTATATGGTCATGGCGCACGACTTTAGTTTGAGCTGGCGATCAGCTACCGGTCAAATATGACCGATAATCCACGCCGGATGGCCTCCGATTCTGTGAGATTCTTTCGTACACGCAAATTGCGCTTTGGATAGGGTATACAAAATGCGAATAACTGAATAAATGCTGGAAACGGCGATTTGAAGTGAGTATATTCACACACCTAATACCTTTATCGATTGCCAGAGACAGAAGTCATACATTTAATCGATGTTTATTGTGTTTGTGCGAGCCGGAAAAGAGAGGGCTCTTTCTATAATAGCCCTATTTATACTCGCCTTTATATAGCATATGGTACTGTACGAGACCAAGTGGGTGGGGTAATGAGATATTTTAATAGGTATTTGTTTTGGTGTCATAGCATAGGTCCGAGTCTTCCACCTGTGGCGAATAACTCGTATAAGTACGCTATTTTGACTGTAAGAAAGTACGGCAGCTTAAAAGAGACATGCGCAATTTTTTTTTCTATGTCGTTTCCACGACATAGCATCTCGTTACCACAAGTTAGCTGTGTCGTTCCCACGACATAGCATCTCATTCCCTCGAGATAGGATCTCGTTACCACAACATAGTATCTCGTTCCCACAAGATAGCATCTCGTTACCACGAGTTATGTCGTTCGCACGACATAGCATCTCGTTCCCTCGAGATAGGTAGCCAATGAAAATGAAGCATAATTACCGCCATATTAGTCCAGTAGCCGGGAGCTTAACCTTGTTTTGATTAACATAGTTTTTATGCCACCGGGTTTCGAAGAAACGGGTGGCATATAGTGTTTGGACCGTCCGTCCGTCTGTCCGTCTGTCCGTCTGTCCGTCTGTCCGTCCGTCCGTCCGAGATTTTGCTTGTCCATGCCATCCACATCCAGAATCCGGCTAATGACACTGTCATCCTTGAGCGTTTTGATAAATTTGCATAAATTCAAAATGGCCGCCAAACAGTTATATTATGCCGTGTGAGGAGAGCGTAAAGTGGATTTACTTGACTTATCAGATAAGCGGTCAACTTTTTTAATATTCAATTAAATTCACTGTGACATGTAAACCATCCAAAATGGCCGCCAAATGTGACTTATTTTACATATAACTACTCTAACTCTATATCAAAGCAAACATGATACTGATATTGGATATTGACACAATAAACGCTTTCATTACGTTCGATATATTCGTAGACAAGTTGTTGAACAGCGGAAGTCCAAGATGGCCGCCACATATACATATAGTATCATATAACAATAATGTAAACGACCGATAATTAAGTATATAACTGCATATTAGCGCCATATCGTAGTAAATTGGTCCGATGTATTGGATTTAAGAATACATGTACACTGAACGTTTTCAGTAACTTAGAAATATAGTTAAATAACTGTGCCAATAGCAGAAGTCAAAAATGGCCGACAAATATTTAAAGTTACGTTGCCGAATACTGTGCAAATTGCATAATAATTACTGGGGCTATTGATTAATTTCAGCATATTAGTATACATATCTCGGGTGTATGGACACATTGAACGTTTTATGTAACTTTGAAATGCAATATTATACAATTGTGTCAATAGAAGCTTTAGATGGCCGCCAGATATAAATTACCTTGCAATGACAATCATATGTGTAATGATTAAAATATGAAATGTCACGTCGACCTATTTCAAAGAAAACACCCATAGTTATTGTCTCGCCCGCGAAGCGGAAAGCGAGACATAGGTTTTGCTTTTCCGGTGTCGGTGGTGTCGGTGGTGTCGGTGTCGGTGTCGGTGTCGGTGTCGGTGTCGGTGTCGGTATCGGCGTCATCATTCAATGGTGTTCGTGTTACGGTCATTACTTCAACACCTTATCAGCTACAGTGATCAAACTTTATACATATCTTTACTATGATATGTAGATGAATATAGGACTATTAAAACAAATTCCGGGCTCCAGGTTCAAGGTCAAACTCTATTTCTTTCTATGCTACAAACTGAACATTAATGCATGAAGACCCGTTTTCTCGTGCGCTCTGTACACATTACCTGTAGAGAGAACAATAGCCTTCTCCAGTTGAACACTTCTGCATGTGCAAATTTCTAGCTTGACCACTAAATGTCCAGCTAAATTATTACAGGTAATTTATACCTGTGCAGAATATGTAGATAAATATAGGACTATTATAAAAATTCTGGGCTCCAGTAGCGAGCATTATTTTTTTGTTAATTTTTAAACTTTTTTTTTTAAACTTTTTTTTCATTTTTAGCCAGGTTTTTTTTGGAGAAAAAAATCCACGCTATTGGATTGGCGAAAGCCAGGCGGGCGGGCGGCGTCCACAATCAATGTTAAGTTTTCGTGTTTCAGTCAGTTTCTTTGTTACTGTAACACATAGGACCAACAAACTTTCACAGCTTCATAACCAAGGGGTGCCCACCACATATCACTATCCAACATGTTACCTTTTTGAACTTGACCCATTTTTTCCGCGCAGTCAATGTTAACTTTTCGCGTTTACAACATTAAGTTTTCGTGTTTAAGTCCATTTCTTTGGTACTGTACCACCTAGGACCACCAAACTTTGACAGCTTCATAACCAAGGGGTGCCCACCACATACAACTATCCAACATGTGACCATTTTTTTACCTTCACCTATTATTTCTACGTAATTGACTTAGCCATTTTCAACATTAACTTTTTAATGTACGTCTGGTTAAAGTTTTTTGGTTAAAGTTTTTCGTTATACTATATCTCTGCAACTGCTTCGCCCATTACCTTGAAACTTTACATGGGTGTTTATCATCATCCATATTTTCATTCTACCCCCCAACCGTGCGGCCCCTGTGCCCAATGGCAAGGTCAAATTACTTTGATTTGTTTGTGTACTATGTCTCTGCAACTGCTTCACCCATTACCTTGATACTTCACATGGGTGTTTATCATCATTGTCGCGCCCGCTTGCGGAAAGCGCGATATAGTCGGCATTTTGGCATACGTCCGTCCGTCCGTCCGTCCGGGCCAACATCGGGGGTTTAGGAGCTTAGGGTAAGGGTTAGTACCTTTGATCTCTTTGATATTGTCGGTGCCTCATAAATTTAGGAGCTAACTCTTTGATATTTAGGACGTCCGTCCGTCCGTCCCGTCCGTCCGTGTGTCCGGTTAAAGTTTTTCCATCTACTATATCTCTTTTTTTAGTGTTCATGCCTCGCCCCAAAGCGCGTCATGCAGGCCACGGCCATCTAGTCTACAAAAAGTGGGTATAATTATTGTTATCCAAGTGTCTATGCTTGGAAAAAACCTGGCCTTCGTGGCTTTGCCTCGTTTCTTGTTTTTTTTTTCAAATTCTTTTTCCATTTTTGTCTAGTAGCATAAGGTCGTAAGTGCTATATACCGACTATTATCATATACTAAAGCAATTATTGACTAGTGAGCCATATAATATAATCTGATATTATATTGCTCACTAGTCAATAATTGTATAATATGTTCGAGCCAGTGAAAATTGCTTTCTGGCACAGGTTCGAGGTTAAGGCGGCGGGACAAGGCGAGACCTTTGATTCCGCAGAATTCTTGTGTCAATCTTGTGTTCTTTTGTAACCTTGTTATGTAATTAGAAACGTTTTCCAATAGCAGAAGTCCAAATGATAAATGATAAGTGATATCAAAAGCTAGTACATCAATCAATATGTACATACCGTCCTTTCGTGGAAATTGTGTATATTTCGCAGAAAAAAAACTTATGTCGCAATGTATGCATGTTAAACTGGTTTAACGCAAGTAATGTTGGCCAGAAACTGGAATAACGCTAATGGAACGCTGGAAATATATAGATGTATCATTTTTACTATCCAGGTTTGCCATTTCGTGTGATTTCACAGTAAACATGTTGAGCAGTGAAGCTTTTGGAACCAATGGTATGAAAGAAAACCTCTTGTATTTATTCAAATTAGGAAGTCATTAAAATTTACTGTAAAGTTCCACACTACATCTTCCTGCCAACGACACACTATATAAGTTTGGTAGCCATCTTGGATTCGGTGTCCGAATATTTTCAGCATGAATGGTTATGTGGAATGGCAAGAGAAGGCTTTCCAAAATAAACGGAGTAATCCAACGTATATAACCAAATGTAGTATTTTAAATATTATATCGGTACCGTATATGATTTGATTACTGGTAGAATGTACTATATTATTATCCGGCGCCCATTGTGGACGTCTGTTATTGAACGTTGTCTAATGGTGTATATTAACTTAAGAAAGAAAATCATCTTGACTTAATACTTAGATGCGACATCCGAGTGTAATTATATAAGCTAATATCTTGAAACAAAGATATATCTGCGTACCCAAGGTACTAAAATCATTGTGTATCTAAATACAATATTCGTACGCTCATTTTGCTCTAATACATGGTCGGAGTGCAATTATATATGCTTTCTTATGTAGAGATACGATTGCATATTTAGACTATTATTCAATTTCACTGCAAAGTTACAAAAACAAACGCTCATTGTTTCAGTAAACTCAAAATTATAAAAATCGTACTCTTCGTTGTGACGAACTAGTGAAATTACGAAAAATAATCACATTTTGGCGGCCATCTTGGATTTTTTCCATATCGCAGTTAAGGAATTGAATTTTAAAGCTGCCAATTTTCATCACTAAGTCAAATATACCCAGTTTACGCTCTTAAATTGCTTAATTTCCTCCTGTGAATGCAACTATATGACGCAATATATGGCAGCCATCTTGAATTTATGCAAATTTCTCAAAACGCTCAAGGCTGACAGTTTGTCATCAGTTGGATTTCAAAACGAGAAGGCATGGACATGCAAAATCAGTAATAAAACCATGTTATTCAAAACAAGGTAAAGCCCAAAATCGGCTTTTGGCTGCCGTACTATATTCAACTGAAAGAAATATGGCGGCCATTATGCCTTATTTTGATTGGCTACCTATGTCGTGGTAACGCGATGCTATCTCGTGGGAACGAGATGCTATGTCGTGGGAACGAATTAGAAACAAGTGTTCATGTCCCTTTTAAGCTGCCATAAGAAAGGGCCCGAAAGTTCGGAACAGTGAATGTGTACATAATTGACGATTTATATCGTGTGTAATGATTGAGCATTAGTAGTTGCACAAAACTATGTAAATTACCCAAAATCAACGAAATCCACCCATGTCTACCCAAAATCCACACAAATACCCATATATGACACCAACATACTGACCATCTGTACAAATACATGTGGTAGCAGCACAGTGGCTTGCATATAGAGAATACCAGGCTGGGGGGGGGGGGGCAATGCCTGATACAGCAATATGTTATCAATCAGTATGTATTCGGCCAATACAAAGCTCGTTCCCTGATAAAACCCAGACATGCGTTAGTGTCATTGTCTCGCCCGCGAAGCGGAAAGCGAGACATAGGTTTTGCTTTTCCGGAGTCGGCGTCGTCGGCGTCGTCGGCGTCGTCGGCGTCGTCGTCGTCGTCATCATTCAATGTTAAGTTTTCGTGTTACGGTCATTACTTCAACACCTTATCAGCTACAGTCATCAAACTTTATACATACCTTTACTATGATATGTAGATGAATATAGGACTGTTAAAAAAAAATCCGGGCTCCAGGGTCAAGGTCAAACTCTATTTCTTTCTTTGCTACAAACTGAACATTAATGCATGAAGACCCGTTTTCTCGTGCGCTCTGTACACCTTACCTGTAGAGAGAACAATAGCCTTCTCCAGTTGAACACTTCTGCATGTGCAAGCATGTGCAAATTTCCAGCTTGACCACTAAATGTCCAGCTAAATTATTACAGGTAATTTATACAGGTAAATTATTATACCTGGGTATTACATTTCCGTAAACTGTGTTGACAATATTGTGGCAATATGTGGACCTGTGCAGATATGATATGTAGATAAATATAGGACTTATAAAAATGCTGGGCTCCAGTAGCGAGCATTATTTTTTGTTAATTTTTAAACTTTTTTTTTTTTAACTTTTTTAAAAAATCCACGCTATTGGATTGGCGAAAGCCAGGCGGGCGGGTGGCGTCCACAATCAATGTTAAGTTTTCGTGTTTCAGTCCCATTTCATTGTTACTGTAACACATAGGACCAACAAACTTTCACAGCTTCATAACCAAGGGGTGCCCACCACATATCACTATCCAACATGTTACCTTTTTGAACTTGACCCATTTTTTCCGCGCAGTCAATGTTAACTTTTGACGTTTACAATGTTAAGTTTTCGTGTTTAACTCCATTTCTTTGGTACTGTACCACCTAGGACCACCAAACTTTCACAGCTTCATAACCAAGGGGTGCCCACCACATACAACTATCCAACATGTGACCTTTTTTTCATTTTTTTTTTTTCACCTTCACCTATTATTTCTACGTAATTGACTTTTTTCAACGTTAACTTTTTAATGTACGTCTGGTTAAAGTTTTTTGGTTAAAGTTTTTCGTTATACTATATCTCTGCAACTGCTTCGCCCATTACCTTGAAACTTTACATGGGTGTTTATCATCATCCATATTTTCATTCTACCCCCAACCGTGCGGCCCCTGTGCCCTATGTCAAGGTCAAATTACTTTGATTTGTTTGTGTACTATATCTCTGCAACTGCTTCACCCATTACCTTGATACTTCACATGGGTGTTTATCATCATTGTCGCGCCCGCTTGCGGAAAGCGCGATATAGTCGGCAGTTTGGCATACGTCCGTCCGTCCGTCCGTATGTCCGGTTAAAGTTTTTCCATCTACTATATCTCATTTTTTAGTGTCCATGCCTCGCCCCAAGGTGCGACATGCAGGCCACGGCCATCTAGTCTACAAAAAGTGGCCTCGTTTCTTGTTTTTTTTTCAAATTCTTTTTCCATTTTTGTCTAGTAGCATAAGGTCGTAAGTGCTATATACCGACTATTATCATATACTAAAACAATTATTGACTAGTGAGCCATAGAATATAATCTGATATTATATGGCTCACTAGTCAATAATTGTATCCCCCGGACTCCGTCGGGGGATACTATGGATTTGACAGCGCGCCGAGTAGTATATAGGGAGTCAAAATGATACCACCTAACGGTGGTATCATTTTCACTCCTATATACTACCACCACCACCCCCGATAAAACACCGTTTCGTCCAATAGCACAAACTGGTCACCAACACAAAAAAACGTGACAATTGGTGTCAGAAATACATCACGTTTTCCCCAACAGATAAAACTATAGTCTTAAAACGGATTTGTTTTCGTGTCGTTGTCATATTTATTTTTTAACACGGCATTTTCCTCCTCCACTATAGTTTCTACGATATTGAATAATTATTAATAATTTGTAAAAAAAAAATAGCAAAAGCCTCCACTCGTGTACACAACCCCAGCGACTGGGCAGATTTCTAGCCGGCACCCAGCCACTGGGGGTGTTGGGACCTTTCTTAAGCCCACTCATCTGTTGGCTCACAGTCTCATTTTACGGGTCGCCTTGAACCCCATTGCCAATTCCTCAATTCAGAGAAACCAGCGAAGTAAGGTGAGCCTATGTGTGAATTTGGTTTCCGAAATTACAAGCTCTTAGGTAGAAATCTTTTAGGCCGGCACCTTTGAGCTATACAATTCCATCACCAATTCACACACACACACACACACACACACACATTTAGAGACTGCTACCATTAAACAGACGAGACGGACGTCATACCGGATCAACAACATGGCACACACGAGATGAGACCAATTGTTGTAAGGCTTTCAAACGTATATATACTCATCACTTTCCTATACAACATAAAAATGGTGAGCAAATTATAATTATTTATAAACACTTAGCTAGGTTCACGAATTTCCGGGATGGTTCGTTATTTTATTAATTTGATAATTAGTTTTGCAAAAATTATTATTAATTAATTTTAAGAAAATTAGTTAATTAATATAAGAAAAAACAGATAAAAACCGCAAAGTATAATTATTTATAAACACTTAGCGAGGTTCACGAATTTCAGGGATGGTTCGTTATTTTATTATTATATAGGTGCAGTAAACAATTTATTAATTAATTTTAATAAAATTATAAACAATTTAAAAAATCGTGTAAAAATTACAAGCAATTTAAAAAAATCGGGTAAAGAAATGTTACAGCAATTTTATTATTATATAGGTGCAGTAAACAATTTATTAATTAATTTTAATAAAATTATAAACAATTTAAAAAATCGTGTAAAAATTATAAACAATTTTAAAAAATCGGGTAAAAATTATAAGCAATTTAAAAAAATCGGGTAAAGAAATGTTACAGCAATTTTATTATTATATAGGTGCAGTAAACAATTTATTAATTAATTTTTAATATATAAACAATTGAAAAATCGGGTAAAGAAATCCACAAAGTATATCGATACGCGGTTATGAAATGTATGGTGGTCAGTGGGTGTCGCAACAGGGCCCTAAATTATTATTTTATGTTCCGTATGGAGGGGCCGTCGGAACAGCTGGAATGTATGGTGGAGGAATATCCTGATGTCGCTGTAGACACGCGAATAAGCATATCACGTCCCGAGACGGGCGAGGAGATTTTTTCTCTCGTCGGCCCTCCCTTCCTTATTACGAGTTTTTTTTATATCTTCGTCAGCGAGAATTTGTGGTCGAGCCTTGGACCGGATAGTACCCTTTAACTCCTGGTATCTGACCATCTCTTCGACGACCATTTTGAACTCGCTATCTGATATATCATTGTCGGCTATCGCTTTTGACACGATAACGTCGATACTGTTTTTCTTAGATCTCGCGAGAACCGCTATTCGATCGTGCTTTCGACTCTTGGCCTCTAGTTTTCGGCCCACGATTCTTGCCGTCATGCAAAGCAGTCCCGCCCCCGCCGCTACACCACTCAAGGCCACCGCGACCGGTGCAGCGACGATTGTTGACAATAAAGACACACTCCCCACCCCGCTTATAACGGATGCTGAGGCTAACACGGTGCTCACCCCCTCTAATATATTGACCGACCGTCTATATTTCTACGCGTATCCCGTCCGCGTCTCTCCCTCGTGTTGTAGAATATGTTGTATCTCGACGATCCTGGTCATCCTAAAGGATGCCGGGTCGATCGTCCCCCGAAGGTAAGTGTGGATATAGTTTCTCGTCATTCATCATAAATCAAGTTGTATTAACAGTGTCACTGCAGTGGAGGAAGCCGATTGGTCGCCAATTTTTGTAACAAAGTTAATAACACTACCTGCCGAAACTTTAATTGTAGTGTCATCATCGAATATAGTAAACCCTGACCTCTGCCCCGCGTGCTTGGTGATGCCAATATTCTGTTCTACACCATTCAGGACGACATTCACTCGGACTTCACCAGTGGCGTGTCCGCGAAAGTTGACCGAGCAGACCGCCATTCGAAAAATCGTCCCGGACACTGCCATGGTGTATCCCCCGTATCTGTTGCTCGCGTTGGCACCGAATGAATATTCGTAGGCCCCCTCGCTTAGTGAACCCCGCTCCTCGGCACAAATTGTTATGACGGGTTTTCGAGCTTGTATTTTTTCCATTTGCGCAACCGCTCTAGTTAAAATTGTGTGGGACTGTGCTACGCCCCTCTCCAGCCTTCTCATCGCGGCTTCATCGTATGCCGCGGCCGCGACGGGAACGTCCCGTTCTAAGTTGGAACCACCTGGACCGTATATGCTCATGATTAATATGTATATATATTAATGTTTAATCGGTTATTTCGAGAACGACCGAAATCGGGTAATAGTTATTCAACTTTCTCGCTTGATCATCGAGAATAGAAATCTTCAACTCGTGGATGTGTCCCGATTCCAAAACTTTCATCTCGGGGTGTGGGAAGTCTAATGTCACAGTCTCCCCAAAGAAACAATCGCTGGCCGGCACAGTTTTTAGTAATGTGCTGGGAGTGCCGTCTACCAGGTTGTACGATGTGTTCACCCGATCCAGGTGCACCCCGAGAGTTTTTGTGAAGGTAAAGTTCACCGGGATATGGCCGAGGTGCTCGCCCATGGGGAAGACAGGGAGTTCATTCTCGTTGTAAGTGGTTGCTAATCCTAACATTACGGCCAAAGCCGAGGTGATCGTTACCTGGTTGGCGGGTTCGACGGTAAAGGTCGTGAGTCCGGTGACTTTCGAGATTGTGAACTTGGCTCTACCAGCAAGCTCAGACGCGACAAAAGTTTGGAGGGATCTCGAACTCCAAAGGCCGCGGGGCAGCCTCACACTTACTTGTCGTCTATCCTTCCAGTAGCCGAACCCTTCCTTATCCCCCACGTTTTTCCACCCAACCGTGAAGGTGATTGATCTGAGGCCGGCCTTTTTTTGTCCGCAGCAGTTGTCGATTGACTTTTGAAGTTCACAACTCTCATTTTGAACATTAGTGATAGAAGCAAACATAATAATAATATCTTTTAATGGATACCCAAGCATTTAGCTTTAACTCTAATGCAAAGTACGCGGTCGGAGGTAAATACACTCAAAAGAATACCATTGGTGAGCTTGTGCACCCCACAATAAGAGCTAGTTTGGGCGCGGGTTTCGACACAAATTTCACTAACATGTTTGAAAATTACAGACTTCCTAAAACCGTTACACAGGATGTCATAACAAACTGGAACAATAATCATATGCAGTTCTGGCAGAACCAACTAAATTTTACAGTGTGGTGTGCCACAACCGGGTGTGGCGTCTCTTTCAGAGACCACATAAAAGACAGTAACAGCATGTTAAGCAGTAGCGTCTACAACTTTCATGTGTATTATGCAATTAGGAGGATTCTCAAAGAACTAGGCACTCCATTACCCCAAGACAATGGCTGGAACCCCATTTCCAACACATACGACCGTAAGGCGTTCGAAAGACTGTGTGACGAATTTAAGGTTTCAAAAGATGCGGACTGGAGACAGAAAGTATTTCCTAACAGCAACAGCCTGGGCACCGTTCTCATTCGGGGCCAGTCCGGGAATTGGACGCAGACTGATTTTAGACACGAACGATCGGGGGGGCCGGAAGTATCTGGAGGTCGGCACTGCGGTGTGTTTTCCTGCAATTGGCTACCACCAAAAATAGCTCACGTCGATTATATTTTACAAGACGAAAACGTGCAGAAGGGTATAGAAACCTTTATATTGGACGACGGTCTAGGGTTCACGCAGGCCGGTGTTACCCGCCTCAACGATTCCATTCGCACATACGTCTGGGCCATCCTCGGCGCACAGAAGCAAACTCGCAGTTCTATAATAGGAGTCGGAACCGCGTTTGACGCGCAAAAACAATTCTTCGCACTTGTCGAGGACGCCATCTCAGCTAAGGTGGAACTGGAGAAGGCGATCCAGAATTATCAAGACGTTTTACAGAATGCTAGTACCCCGGTAGACTACGTATTTGGTATAGGTCTTTATATGGCGCCGAGCAATATGATACTACGAGACGACCCGGTTACAATAATCAAATCGTAATCGCCACCGCCAATCAAAAAATCGGACGCAACGGGAACGTGAACGTGGATATCATCAAGCGCACCTTAACAGCGGAACCGATTTTATAAAACCCCCAATTCACGAATCGGATACACTCACCCCAATTCGCGAATCAAGTTCATTTAAACCCGTTGTTCCACCCGCGGAAACACCAATCATGAACACTGTTGACATTGGAAGCACAACCCACGAGGAGGAGAAATTAGGGCTCGTCGTTGCCCTCGTGGCAATCGGACTACTTGCGCTTTGGATTTAGGAACTCTCGATATAATCATGGTGAAAGCTGCGATGATGGTTACTATCGTGACGCCCTTCTCTCTGAACAGAGTGCGAAGACGTTCACCGAGTGTCGTGTCCTCGTGCAGGACCCTCGAGATTGTTTCGCGGCTCCGACTTAATTGACCGGAAAGCGTCTCACGGTTAGTCGAGGCAGCCTCCAAGCGCGCTTCTCTTTCGTCCCGCAACGACCGCAGGAGTTTGTTGATTCGATCGGTAGATTCTCTATCGCCACGTGCTTCCTTTATTTTTCTTTCTTCTAGAGCGATATGTTCGTCCAGCGCTGAGAGTTTGGAGAGGTTATTGACTAGTTCGCCCCGAGTTGTTTGCAGAACCTTATCGAGTCCCCGGAGTTCGCGAAGAGGTAACGGTGGGTCAAACTTCGTGCCGTTTATTTCGTTGACCGTGGTTTCAATCGTGTTAATAGCGTCGGTGGCTACGCGAGGTATCTCGCTTAGCTCGATCGTTTCTATAGTGGCGGCCGTCTTCTCCAGCTTTTTGTCTGTAGTCTGAAAGATTTTTACCATTTTTTTAGGCAACAGCGCCCGTTCATCGATCACTCCGAGAGCTCGAGCGAGGAGTGCTCCATATCGGTTCAATGAAGAGGGGCTGAGGAACTGGGTCGGGTCGTTCTTGTACGTCAGCAACTTCCAGTTCTTGTTCCATTTAACCCACAGGTCTCCGCTTTTAGTGCTGCGGAACTCCAACGTGGCCTTGATGCCGTATTTAGACACCTCACTCTCCCACCGTTTCACCAGAGTATTCGTTTCCTCGAGAGACGCCAGCTCACCCTCGGAGATCCCCGCAGGAATATCGGCACCGCCCGCCCATGCCGGAGTTTCGGGAGGGGCCTCCCACATTTCTAAATGTGTATTTTTCTCGGGTGGGGGCTCTATAAAGGTCGTTTCGTCATAGCAATCGTCGTCGTCCAAGCCCTCGCCTCGGCTATATGGGTCGAAATGGTCATCATCGTCCAAGGCGTCACCTCGGCCATATAGGGAGTCGAAATCGTCGTCATCATGATCGTCCAAGCCCTCACCTCGGCTATATGGGTCGAAATCGTCCATGCCAATATCGAGACCAGCCATCTTTATAATAATAATTATTATATTAAAGACAAAACCATACAGGTTTAATAGATTATATCTTCGAGTCAATACGGTCGCAAACTAAATCCATATCGCAGACTGCGTGAGCCCCTCGGGGCAAAAGGCGTGAGACAGAGTGTCGTTATTACGAACAACCCCTCGACGATCGACCAGAACCAGCAACTCTTAGTTCGCTTCCCCAACCTCGGAGCTAGCGACGTCATAACGCCGGGAACTGTTCGCCTCGCTTTCACTATTTCGCTTACATCGACGGACGCGGACCGAACCATCGTTCAGAACCTGGGTCGCGCCATCGTCAAGAAGACCATGATAAAGATTTCTGGTAATGAGGTGTTGTCGATCGATGACAGCGACGTCTACCATTGCTACCAGGACCTGTGGAAGACGGCGCAAGAGCGCGAAAATGCGGTATATCAAGGTATTTACACCAGCCGAAATAGGAACGTAACCAGACTTAGAATCGGGGCTGGTGACAAGGCAGATAACATCGCGAGCGACAACGCGGTCGCGGCCGCTTACGGCAACCGATTCTACATCCCGCTCGACTTTGAGTTGCTGGAGAGTCACATGCCCTACTATCAGAGTGCTTTGGCTGACCGCCTCGAATACGAACTAACGTTCAACGACTACGGCCGAGT
This sequence comes from Conchocele bisecta, assembly GCA_029237695.1. Classification (NCBI taxonomy): domain Eukaryota; kingdom Metazoa; phylum Mollusca; class Bivalvia; order Lucinida; family Thyasiridae; genus Conchocele; species Conchocele bisecta. The sequence continues at coordinate 87,016,797 of CM055270.1, forward strand.
TCTCATATCCACTGACATGACATCGAAGTATACGATCGACAATGTTTCGCTGGAGTACGACATGGTCATGATGCCCGAACTCGCGCGATTGATCAGAACCCAGTATATCGGGCACGTTGCTATACTTTACAAGTTCTTCGCCACCGCAAGATGACGAAAGACAAAAGCGAAACGTTGTGGAATATTAATGTCAACGTACCCGCCCGCTCGATGAAAGGTATACTGATGTTGTTCGAGGAGGGTCGGTTCGCGCTCGGTACTAGAAAATCCGACAAATTTTAAAACCCCAAAATCACGAAGGTTGAGGTGACGATCGAGGGAGTACCCAATCAACTCTACAGCGCGGGTCTTCGCGCGCACCAGCAGTGGGACGAAGTAAGGAAACATTTTGCTTCCGGCTCTAAGCGTTCCCCGGTGGTTGCCGCGGTTGCCAAAGACCTGCAGCTCTCGGACGTCTCCCTCGCGGATTTCCTGACTACCAAATACGCGTTATGGCTAGACATGCGAGCCAGCGACGACGACCAAATGCACGGTAGCGGACGCCAAGTTGAGAACGCTAGCGAGGGTGTGACGATCCAGATAACCAAAGAGGCGGATGGAGATGGCACATTGAACGTGTACTTATATATAATTACGGACGCGCAACTCAACATCGAAGATGGCCGATACGTATCAGCGATGTACTAAAAATCAATACCAATTCGCGATTGGAGATGCACACTCTGCTATAATATGTGGATGCGGAAAAACGGTTTTCATCCTCGACTTACTCGAGGGCTCTTACCACGATGCCTTTCGTCACATCGTGATCCTGTGTCCCACTGTGCGGCACAACGAGACTTATCAGCGGCGCCCTTGGATATGGACCGACCCTGAGGTATACGTTATTGACCCCGGCGACAGGCTTCACGGTTGGCTGCGTGTCTTCTATCAAATATTCCAGGGAGAGCCCACCCTATACGTGATTGACGATTGCTCGGCCAAGGCTGCGATGACCAAAAAGAAGGACATGCTCTCCGAGCTCGCATTTTCTGGCCGCCATGCGAGACAAAGCGTATGGATCTCCACTCAGAAGTACAATCCGTCCTCCCCCTAAAGGATCTGCGCGAGCAAACGAAATGGGTCGCCCTCTTTCACTGCAAGGACCGAGACTCGTTCGATGACTGTCTTCGAGAGAACGACGTTATCCCAACGCGCGAGGAGCGCCTGGAGGTTCGACAGATGCTTTCGGAAACTAAGCACGCCAAGCTTCTGTTAAAGACCGATCAACCGACTGCTTACGAAGTTATCAATTAATAATTAATAAATTACAAAAACAATTACTGATCAACCAACCTCTTAATATAATGTAATTAGCAAAAATTCTTAGAAAATTCTTAGCAATTTCTGAACAACCAACCAACCTCTTATATAAAGCACAAATGCTTAGCAAAATTCTTAGCAAAAATTCTTAGCAAAATTCTTAGCAATTTCTGCACAATTTCTGAACAACCAACCAACCTCTTATATAAAGCAAATTCTTAGCAAAATTCTTAGCAAAAATTCTTAGCAAAATTCTTAGCAATTTCTGCACAATTTCTGAACAACCAACCAACCTCTTATATAAAGCAAATTCTTAGCAAAATGCTTTGCAAATTCTTATCAAATTCTGAACAAAATTCTGAACAAAATTCTTAGCAATTTCTGAACAACCAACCAACCTCTTATATAAAGCAAAATTCTTAGCAAACTTAGCTTCTAGCACATTCTTAGCAATTTACTGAACAACAACAACCAACCAACCTCTTATATAAAGCAAATTCCTTAGCAAAATTCTTAGCAAATTCTTATCAAAATTTCTGCAAAATTTCTAGCAAAATTTCTTAGCAATTTCTGAAACTAACCAACCTCTATATAAAGCAAATTCTTAGCAAAATTCTTATCATTACAATGAAAATTCTTAGCAATTTCTGAACAACCAACCTCTTATATAAAGCAAATTCTTAGCAAAATTCTTAGCAAATTCTTAGCAAAATTCTTAGCAAAATTTCTTAGCAATTTCTGAACAACCAACCAACCTCTTATATAAAACAAATGCTCAGCAAATTCTTAGCAAAATTCTTAGCAAAAATTCTTAGCAACCAACCTCTTATATAATGTAATTAGCAAATTCTTATCAAATTCTTATCAAATTCTTATCAAATTACTGATCAACCGCTTATATAATGTAATTAGCAATTACTGAATAAATGCTGGAGCAATTGCTGAACAATGTTGAACAATGCTTAACAAATACTTAACAACGCTGAGAAAATGCTTAACAATGCTGAGCATGCGGAGGTCGATAAAATGTACACGCGATACGAATCCAAATTAGGTGCGGAGATGACGAAAACTATCGGATCGGCGGCTATTTATTTTTACGCTACCACCGTTAGTATAATTCTCCCTATACCAGACACCGCGGGATTGATTGGCGATCTAGAGACCGACCCTTTTATAGGACACACTGACACTCCGCTGACAACCGCGTTGATCACGGGTAAACACTGTCAATTTGGACATATATGTCCACGAACTATAAGCCCTAATAATAATGACACAAGACGCACCCGCGAGAGTGACGGTGTTGAACCCGATTGCTCCAACACAATCGAACCCGAGTGTTACTCCGCCACTGGATGACATTCAGCGTATAAAAAATCCCAAAAGACAGGCGGCTGGGAGAGCGGCTGCTGCCACACGAAAAGTTAAACAAGATAAAATACTCACCGAGCTTCGAGAGGCCAAACGGTCGTTGCAATCGGAGACAGAGACGACAAAACACCCGGTGGCAGCCGTTTCTCCCCCAATCGCTATTGGATTGGAACCGATTTCTCCAACTGATTGGATCCCGTGGGTTGTTGTTGTTGGTGGTCTGTCAGTTGTGGGCACCCTGTATGTGCTTTACCGTTTCAACAACAGATCATCAACGAGGCTGAAATTTAAAAAACAACCCCCAACACTGTTGGACGCGATTCCGATACAATCGTTGAGGGATGCGCCCCATTTAAACATTAAACGCGATCCTTTTTATATGCAATAATGGCTGAACAAGATGGTAAAATGTTAGTGAATGCGCTTTATCACGCCGTGGTGATATCGGGTTTCAGTATCGGGTATGCTCAAATATCAAAGAGGGTCTTAGGAGGGTCCGCTCCGAAATTGGACTTTACTTTTAGAGACGTAGGGCTCGCGACCTTAGATGTAGCGGCCGCAGTTTGGACCCGAGATTATCTAGTTAAAGCTGGAATTCTACCCGTTAATATATGGAAATAAAAATGGCTTCGATCGGAATAATGATAGGTGGTGCGCTCGTAAACGCATTGGCGTTCAGCGGTAGCAACTTTCTATTCTCGAAAATGAAAAGCTCGAACGTGGATGAGGAGTGTAAGCGTCACGATTTAGCTGTAGAACAACTCAATATCGCAAAGGAAGCGTGGTCGAAAAAACGAACCGCCCATCTGGACTGGGTCAACGAAGAGCTTCGCCGCGAGAATCACGCCGCGCAAACTTTCCAGAACGTTGAAGAAGCCAACCGCGAGTACGCGCTCGCATATCCGCAGAGTAGTCTCGCGCCGCTGGATCGTGAGCCCCAACTTTCAGATTTCTATGTACCGTCAGAGACCCAAAAAGACCGCGAGATCGCGTTCATCGTCGTAGGAATGGGTGTGGTGTGTCTCGTCGGCTACTATATTCAATCGAAAATTTTAAATTAATTATTTTTTTACAAAATAAACAATTACTGATCAACCAACCTCTTATATAATGTAATTAGCAAATTCTTAGCAAAATTCTTAGCAAAATTCTTAGCAATTTCTGAACAACCAACCTCTTATATAAAGCAAATTCTTAGTAAAATTCTTAGCAAAATTCTTAGCAAAAATTCTTAGCAAAATTCTTAGCAAAATTTTTAGCAAATTCTTAGCAACCAACCTCTTATATAAAGCAAATTCTTAGCAAAATTCTTAACAAAATTCTTAGCAAAATTCTTACCAACCAACCTCTTATATAAAGCAAATTCGTAGCAAATGCTTTGCAAATTCTTATCAAATTCTTAGCAATTTCTGATCAACCAACCAACATATTTTTTATTTTTTTTATATGACGAGTGCGTGTTGGAGATTGTCCGATATATTATAATACTTCGCATTACGATGAACACGCGCGAACTTGATACCAAACTAACGCGCAAGCTGGCGAATACGTACTATAGCCCACGCGGCTACTGGAAGGGACTCGCGGCCATCAAGAACCTCGCGGCGGCGACCAAGGTTTCAGAAAACGCCGCCAAGGAATGGCTCAAGAAGCAGGCCATCTGGCAGATATATTTACCCGCGCCTCACAATATTCCGCGCCCGAAATTCGACGTGCCGGTGCCGAACCAAGTTCACCAAGCGGATCTCTTGTTTCTCCCTCACGATCGCGTCGGTCGCAAGACGTACAAGTACGCGCTGACAATCGTTGACGTAGCGAGTCGCTATAAGGGGGCTGAGCCGTTGACCACTAAAGAGTCTAAGGAGGTAGCCGATGCCCTTTCCCGAATATATAAAAGGAGTCCTCTCAAATGGCCGAATCTTCTCCAGGTCGATCCCGGCCGCGAGTTCATGGGCGCAGTATCTCGACTATTATCTAAACACAAAGTTTCTGTCAGACGCGGCCGCGTCAACATCCACCGGGACCAGGGGATCGTGGAGCGCTTCAATCGAACACTGGCTGAGAGACTGTTCGGACACCAATATACTAAAGAACTCGTAGACCCTCATACGCGATCGACCGAGTGGGTGACCAGACTGCCCGCCGTGGTCTCCGCACTGAACGGAGAGGTGACCAGATTGATAGGTAAGAAGCCCGTAGATGCTATCAAGTTGAAAAGGGTGACGAGCGAGCCCTCTGCCGTCTCGCGCGGGCGACCCGTTGGTTTAGAGGAGCAACGGCTTCCATCAGATATTGGCGTCCGCTACCTCTATCAACCGGGAGAGCTCGAAGGGGTGGCAGCCGCCGCGCGACTGATCCCGTGTGGTCTCTCAATGTATATCATCTAGATCGATCTATTACCAAACCCGATGAGCCCGTGCTCTACTATTTAGATGGTGGTCCATCTCGCGGGTTTGTTCGCGAAGAACTTCTTATGGTGCTTCTGACACCCAGCTACCCCGGATCGTTAGAGAGGTTCCGTATGTATTCCGTCCGATAACACGCGTCTTTTATCGTAGTACGCCGAGAGTCCTAATTTTCGTTGACTGTACGTTTTCATAACGCCGTCTTTCATTTTAAATCCTCTATTTTGCGCAACATCTATAATGTGTTTTCCATCTTCTGTAGTTTCGCTTAGTACTCGTTTATATCTATCCCAATTTAAATCGTTGGTTCTCTTGGACATTCCTTTCGCGGAGTTTTTATTAATAGAGTTAATTTTTTCTACGAAATAACATTTACTAGATAACGCTATCGCCCTATCTCCGCTAAATTCCATTTTGAAAAGTCCTGGTTCTCTATTACTCCATTTATTTCCCAAGCCCAACCATTTCTTTTTTTCTTTTTCAAACTCGTCTAGTAAGTTAGGTCTAATCAATTCCTCTATCGTTTTTCCACTAACTCCTATATACATACTATCCGTGTCCATCTGTATTAATTCGAAGTCTTCCCTTTTTACGTATTTGTCTAGAAATTCGTAGTAAAATTCCAACATTCTCAATTTAGCGTGTTGATAAACCGCTATTCCGCAGTGGAAGGGTCTCTTTACCGCGCACCTGGGTTTTCAGGAAGATATTTCGTACGCATCTCCTATCTCTTCCAAATCGTCAAAATATGCGGATCTTAATGCTTTGTCAACACAGGTTTCGTCTCGCGTATATGTCGTATTTAAATGTCTCTCCGTTGCTTCTATCATTTTTCCGCAACACGAGTTTCCTAATAATTTCATTATATCCGCCACCGGTTTCTTATTCGGTTCTACATCCCCCGTTCGTCTTGCGGCTGTAACTTCTTTAGCGAACCATTCGAAGGGTTTACCACTAATATAATCTATAACACGATGAACTCCCGTTATTTCTAGGCCGTGTTTTAAATACCATTTCAACAGTGGCGCGTACAGCAATACTTTAGTGGCCGACATAGATCCCACCAATTTTCTTCCGTTTCCTCTAGTTCGGCCAGTATCATTTAAATATTTTAACATGTGCGCGGGAACTTCACCAACCTCTACTTCTCTGTTTATAAAAAGTGGAGACATTTCGGAAAACTTATCTTTTAAGTCGTGCGGAACTTCTATATCCACCTCCGCAAACCCAAACCAGTCTCCGGATAAAACCCTTTTACTAAACTTTTTAATAAGTTTAGGGTTATGTGGGTTATCTATATGATGTATAGTTTCTTTTCCGCACGGCATCTCTTTACTTAACGTAGATAAATATAACGCGTTCGCATCGTACCCCAAAACAGCCTCGCAAGGTTTGGAACCCACTCTAATATTTGAAACACCGGCTTCCGCATATCGCGTAAATACTATCGATGGACCACCAACTAGAGCGTCTTTCATCATTTTGTATGTTTCTTCTTTCGGTGCGCATAGAGCATCCTCCGGTATAATCGTCTTCGAAGATTTTTGTTCTTTAATGGTTCCTCTCAATAAATATTGTATAGCCACACCCGGTAGTGTTACCGCGTCTTTGAAGATATCTACACCCCTGTGTTTATAAAATTCACACATTTTCCCGACAGCTTCTATGAACGGTGCTACATCTAAATCGTTATAATATTTCAACCAATCTCTGAAAGTTTTCATATTATTTTTTCGAAAATTCTACGACATTTACTTAATTCCGTTTCGTCTAGTAACATTTTCCCAGATAGTTTGGAATACCAATTCTCTATATCCGGTAGTCCCGGGTAATCCAGCTTGTCTGTAGAATCGAACCACTCGTAAGGAAAGACAGATTTCTGTCTTTATCGCAAATATGAGTTACCGTTCCTGATAAATTATCTCCTATACTAACGCTTACCGGAACGTGCTCAGCTTCGTACTCTAAACTATTACCGGTAGTTTCAACTTCTGGCTGGAGATACGCCTCAAAATCGTATACTATCTGATATGGATAAAGAGTAGTGTCGCAACCGATCTTTATATCTTTACCCGTTCTTCGAAATTTGCATTCCCACATAACTACTAGGTTGAATTCTTTGCTTTTTCTAATAACTTTATCTCTTCTCATTGTGGATGCGCGTTCTTCTTTGTTATGCTTTGCATGAATCTCACACCCGTGCCAGTAACAGCCGTGATATTGATATACGGTATTGGTTTCTGGACAGTATCCATCTACCGGAGCTCCTAAAATCCATCTTTCACCTCCGTGTCCACACTGTTCGTGGTGAATGTGAATTCCCTCCCGCTTTTCCACAGAGTACATCCAATCGATCGCGCCATAACTGTTAGAGCCTTTTGGGTAGAACGCTTTCTCGAACCACGAACGTGGGCGCTCTAAATAATTACCATCGCATATTACTTTTGTGTCACCTCTCATACAGGTTGGTCCGTGTCTCTTCATATTACTCGCTTTCGTGAATTTCTGTTTGCAATTATCGCAGGCGTAAATTTTAGATAGGTTTTTAAGGTTTTTTATCAGAAATGCGTGATTATTAAACAGTGCTATTGTCATTGGTTTATTGCCTATCGCATCATAGTGCGCTGGTACCTTTTTCAACCACCATACGTTACATTCGGTGGGTTGATATACTTCTATACCGATTTTAAAAAACTCTTCAACCTTTTTCAGATCGAAAAAAGGAATTGGTGAAACCACCTTACTACCGAAATATTGCTTACTAAGTTCTTTCGCTTTTTCCGTACATCTGTCGGGTCTGATTTTTTTATCAAGGTGCATAGCTAAACATCTGAACAGACAAAGGTCGTCATTATACTTATCTAAAGAATACATACCTTTTCTATTCCTCAACCATTCTGGAAGTTCTCCTCCCCCGCCGCTTCTTTGGATTGTAGTCCCAAATATATTACCCTACTACCCTGTATTAACTTTACAAAAACCTCTACCCATCTTACAAACTTCCACTTTGTATTCGGTCTGTCTATTTTATCGACATTATTCGTGTTTGCTCCTTATCTGAACAGCCCATTTTTTAACTAAACGGTTTTCCATTGATGAAAGTTGGTGGTTCGCTTACCACCGAGAATTTTTTGTGAAATATTATAAGTTTTAGGTTTTCCATTTTTAGTTTCCTCCATATGTTCTAGCTTGTAAGAATATGAATATCTCAAATAAAAATTTGTTGTTAGATACGGAGCAGCGATTTTATCGGACATGCGTTCAGACTCGTTAATGTCAATGTTTTTACGAAAGGATAATGCAACTACCCGTCTTCCCTTTTCTACCTTTTCCAATGTTTCATCGTGAGCCCCCAATATTTCTTCACCTTTTTCCACTATCGCGCTAACGATAGATTTTTTCTTATTATTTGGGTTGCCTGTGTGTCTAATTTGGGACGAATTATTTGTGCTTGAAGGTTTGATTGCACTAGCCCTTAACCCCGCAATACTTTCTTTTTGAATTCTGTTACCAACTTCCTCCGCTTGGGATATATCATTAAAGGCTCCTCGTTTGTGGGCGCGGGTAAACCGCTTCATAAACGCCTCATTCTTTGTGGAGTTTATCAGATTTGTCAACCCCCTAACTCTCAACCATTTACTATAAGTAATCCCTAGAGATTCGGCTTCCCTTCTCAAACTTTCTAGTTCTGGCGTTATCATATTTTTCTGTAATATACTTTTGTATAACCTATGAGATTTATCTGTTCAATTGGACATGAATAATTTACACATGATGTTTTTTCATGTCCAATTAAACATAAACATATACATATATATACAAAAAAAAAATGGAGTGTGCTACTTGTTGTAAGACTTTTGCTTGTAAAGACTATCTACGAAGACATATATCGAGACGTAGAAAGTTTCCTTGTGTCGCCCCACAATTTCAATGCCCCAGATGCCCCTGTAAGTTAATTTCGTTAGTGCCCAAACTCTTTGTAGACATAAGCAACTACGCTGCCCTGTGGCTAGGGGGAACGTGGTAGACTAGTTGTTGGTAGAGTTAGTTGCTGATCTTCAAGCTAAATTAGACCTATTGGGGGAGAAACAACTCTGAATAAACATTTTCTTCATACGGAAGATTCAAATAAATCACTAATTTCTTCCGTTTCTTCGTAGAAAAACGTATCCGTAAACGAATCTTTGATTTTAAACAGTTTTATAAAATTAGCTCCATTCTCTTCAACTAGTCGTTTGTCGATCCTATTTAGTCGCCTCATTTCGCGAATTTGGCTCTTATAATTTCTACATAATTTTCGGGATAATATTGAAAATGCAACTCTTTTATCGGCGCGTAATAAATTACGCTGATATTTCATGTAATCTATTTTACATAATGATTTCATTTTATAGTAAAATTCGTCAACAAGGTCATTACAAAATTCCACTTCCCATTCTATTACTTTATCCATTTTGTTATGTTTTGTTATAACCTATGAGATTTATCTGTTCAAATGGCAGTGAAAAACACATGATGTATTATGACACCAATTGTCACGTTTTTTTTACAAATTATTAATAATTATTCAATATATTAGCTATAGTGGAGGAGGAAAATGCCGTGTTAAAAAATAAATATGACAACGACACGAAAACAAATCCGTTTTAAGACTATAGTTTTATCTGTTCAATTGGGGAAAACGTGATGTATTTCTGACACCAATTGTCACGTTTTTTTGTGTTGGTGACCAGTTTGTGCTATTGGACGAAACGGTGTTTTATCGGGAGTGGTGGTGGTAGTATATAGGAGTGAAAATGATACCACCGTTAGGTGGTATCATTTTGACTCCCTATATACTACTCGCCGCGTCCGCGTCCGCAGCAGACACTTCTTGTCCGGAGCATAACTCGAACACCCTTTGGAATATTTTCATGAAACTTCACACATGCATAGACCACGACCCGAAGGTGTGTCGCGCACAAGAATGACAACTCTTGCATAGCTAATATTTTAGTTATCTCCCTTTTTTGTTTCTTGGACTGATTTCGTGTCTGGAGCATAACTCCACCACCCTTTGGAATATTTTCATGAAACTTCACACATGCATAGACCACGACCCAAAGGTGTGTCGCGCACAAGAATGACAACTCTTGCAGAGCTAATTTTTGAGTTATCTCCCTTTTTTTGTTTCGCGCACTGATTGACCATAACTCGACCACCCTTTGGAATATTTTTACGAAACTTCACACATGCATAGACCACGACCCGAAGGTGTGTCGTGCACAAGAATGACAACTCTTGCATAGCTAATATTTTAGTTATCTCCCTTTTTTGTTTTCGGGCACTGATTTCCTGTCCGGAGCATAACTCGACTACCCTTTGGAATATTTTCATGAAACTTCACACCTGCATAGACCAAGACCCGGAGGTGTGTCGCACACAAGAATGACAACTCTTGCGTAGCTAATTTTTGAGTTATCTCCCTTTTTTGTTTTGCGCACTCTACAAACTGGACAATAATGCATGAAGACCCATTTTCTCGTCTGCTCTGTACACCTTTTCTCGTGTGCTCTGTACACCTTACCTGTAGAGAGAACAATAGAGACTGGGAGAACCATGTGCTAGCATGGGCTTGCATGTGCAAATGTCCAGTGCTTGACCACTGCTGACCACAAGTAATTTATACAGGTAAATTACTACATTGGGTACTGTGTTGAAAATATTGTGGCATTATGTGGACCTGTGCAGATATATGTAGATAAATATAGGACTATTAAAAAAAAGATCTGGGCTCCAGTAGCAAGCATTATTATTGTTAAACTTTTTTTTTCCATTTTTTTTTTTTTTATTTTTGTTTTTCAAATTATTTTTAAATTTTTGTCTAGTAGCATAAGGTGGTAAGTGCTATATACAGACTATTCACCGTGCATGTGCTAGCATGTGCAACTGACCACTGACCAGTTACAGGTAATTTTATACAGGTAAATGATTATATTACATTTCCGTAAACTGTGTTTGAAAATGATATTGTGGGAATATGTGGACCTGTGTATATTATATGTAGATAAATATAGGACTATTAAAAAACATGTGGGCTCCAGTAGGGTAGCATATTCTTATTCTTTCTTTTTAAAGTTTAATTTTTTTTTTTCCATTTTTTTTTTCCATTTCTTTTTCAATTTTTTAACTGACCACTAACTTATTACAAGGCATAATTATACAGGTACATTATTACATTTCCGTAAACTGTGTTGACAATATTGTGGCTAGTATGTGGACTGTGCAGATTTATGTAGATAAATATAGGCCTTTAACTATTAAAAAACAAAAATTGCTGGGGCTCCAGTAGCGAGCTTTTAATTTATTTTTTAAAAAATATTGTGTATATTACATTTCCGTAAACTGCCTCGTTGAAAATATTGTGGCATTATGTGGACCTGTACAGATATATGTAGATAAATATAGGATTATATCTGATGGTCGGGTCCAGTAGCAAGCATTATTATTTTTAATTTTTCAATTTTTTTTTTTAATTTTTTTTTTATTTATTTTTTTTAACATTCATTTTCAATTTTTTAACTGACCACTAACTTATTACAGGTAATTTATACAGCTAAATTATTACATTTACCTAAACTGTGTTGACAATATTGTGGCAGTATGTGGACCTGTGCAGATATATGTAGATAAATATAGGACTATTAAAAAAAATTCTCGGCTCCAGTAGCGAGCATTATTTTTTTTATTTACATTCTATATTACATTTCCGTCAACTGTGTTGAAAATATTGTGGCATTATGTGCACCTGTGCAGATATATGTACATAAATATAGAACTATTAACACATAATTCTGCGCTCCAGTAGCTTCACACATGCATAGACCCTAAAGGTGTGTCGCGCAAGAATGACAACTCTTGCATCACTAATTGTTTAGTTATCTCCCTTTGTCCGTCACCGATTTTGTCTCCGGAGCATAACTCGATCACCCTTTTTTCAAACTACTTGTGTATCTGGGGAGGGGGATACACATGCGCTTGTCGACAAGCGTCCATTTCTAGTTGTATAATATGTTCGGGCCAGTGAAAATTGCTTTCTGACCCAGGCTCGAGGTCAAGGCGGCGGGACAAGGCGAGACATTTGATTCCGCGGAATTCTTGTTCACATTTGTGTCATTTATTACATAGAAATTGGGACATACTGCTTTGTTCTTGAAGTTACGTCGGTCCATACGTCCTTGCTGGGTCGGATCAAACGAGTCTTGCATACGTTATCAGTTTTTAGCTCGCCTGCACGAAGTACAGAAGAGCTTATGGCATACCCCTGGCGTCGTCGGCGTCAGCGTCAGCGTCAGCGTCAGCGTCCACAAACTTAACGTTGGGGTAAATGTCTTATAACTTCTGTTTCCTTTCATGGAACACCTTGTTATTTCATACATGAATTCCTCAGATGACCCTCTATCACGCTGTAGCAAATCCATGACCCACCACCCAAGGTCAAGGTCACAAACTTAGCACATTCATAAACGTTAACGTTGGGGTAAATGTTTCCTTTCATGGAACACCTTGATATTACATACATAACTTCTGTATATTTACAGGGAACGCCTTCGTATTTCATACATGGATTCATCTGATGATACTCTATCAAGCTATAGCAAATCCATGACCCACCGCCCATCCCTTACCACAAGGTCAAGGTCACAAACTTAACACATTCATAAACTTAACGTTGGGGTAAAGGTCTTATAAGATCTGTTTCCTTTCATGGAACGCCTTGATATTTCATGCATGCATTCATCTGATGATACTCTATCGTGCTATCGCAAATGCATGACCAACCGTCCGCCCATTACCCCAAGGTCAAAGTCACAAACTTAGCACATTCATAAACTTAATGTTGGGGTAAATGTCTTTAACATCTGTTTCCTTTCATGGAACGCCTTGATATTTCATACATGCTATCCTCAGATGACACACTATCATGATGTAGCAAATCCGCAGCCCACCACCCAACCCTTACTCCAAGGTCAATGTCACAAACTTAGCATGTTCATAAACTTAACGTTATGATAAATGTTGTGTAACTTCTGTTTCTTTACAGGGAACGCTTTCATACTTGCATTCATCTGATGATCCTCTATTGTGCTACAGAAATTCCATGACCCCCCCCCCCCCCCACCCCTTTCCCCAAGATCAACATCATAAACTTAGCGTTGGAGTAAATGTCTTTGTATAACTTCTGTTTCTTTACAGAGAACGCCTTGATATTTCATACATGCATTCATCTGATGATACTCTATCGTGCTATAGAAAATCCACAACCCACCACCCAACCCTACCACAAGGTCAAGGTCACAAACTTAGCATGTTCATAAAATTAACGTTGGGGTTAATGTTGTGTAACTACTGTTTTGTTACAGGGAACGCTTTGATATTTCATACATGCATTCATCTGATCATCCTCTATTGTGCTACAGCAAATCCATGACCCCCCACCCCCCACCCCCCCCCACCCCTTTCCCCTTTCCCAAGATCAACATCATAAACTTAACGTTGGAGTAAATGTATTTTTATAACTTCTGTTTCTTTACAGGGAATGCCTTGATATTTCATACATGCATTCATCTGATGATACTCGATCGTGCTATAGCAAATCCATGACCCCCACCCCCCCCCCCCCCACCCCTTTCCCCAAGATCAACATCATAAACTTAACGTTGGAGTAAATGTATTTTTATAACTTCTGTTTCTTTACAGGGAATGCCTTGATATGTCATACATGCATTCATCTGATGATACTCTATTGTGCTATAGCAAATCCATGACCCACCCACCACCCCTTTCCCCAAGGTCCAGGTCACAAACTTAGCACATTCATTAACTTAACGTTGGGGTAAATGTCTTATAACATCTGTTTCCTTTCATGGAACGTCTTGATATGTCATACATGCATTCCTCAGATGACCCTTTATCATGAGGTAGCAAATCCACAACCAACCACCAAACCTTTACCACAAGGTGAAGGTCACAAACTTAGCATGTTCATAAACTTAACGTTGGGGTAAATGTTGTGTAACTTCTGTTTCGTTACAGGGAACTCTTTGATATTTCATACATGCATTCATCTGATGATCCTCTATTGTGCTACAGCAAATCCATGATCCACCCCCCACCCCCCGGCCCAACCCCTTTCCCCAAGGTCAATGTCACAAACTTAGCACATTCATGCATGCATTCCTCATGTGAATAGCTATCATGCTGTAGAAAATCACCAACTTAGTGCGTTCATAAACTTAACGTTCATAAACTTCTGTTTTCAGAGAGCTCATTGATATTTCATACATGCATTATCTTAATATGCTATGTTATGCTATAGCAAACCCACGACCCACCTTGCACCACTGACCCCAATGTCAAGGTCCACCACACGCCCCTTAACCCAAGGTCAAGTTATATAATATTCATGTTTTGTTTATGCAACTGTGCCAAGTTTGATTGAAGGCTGCCAACAGGCGAGCTTCGTTGTCTTCTGACAACTCTTGTTAACTCCTGATATTGCCATAACTTTAACATAACTTTAAGTGAGTGGTGATCGGGTGAATGAGACGGCGTAAATTAACGGTACGGGTTCCTCCTTATAGGAATCACGATTTGCCTGGTTTGGCCCTCGGGTACGTTTTTATATTTGGCTCTTTTAGTTACCTTGGGGAGTTGAATTGGGTTATTGCCCATTATAAAAGTAGTAAGAGTATTACTGATCCTACTGCTTTTGGGAGGGCCAAGTGATTCTGGTATGTTGAGGACCTGGCATCAGATCAGGATTATTCTGATTTCAGGGCTGAATATATAGTTTTGTTATTGTAAATATTCAGTTCTGATTTTGAGATTTTCCCCCCATTTGTACATGTACTTGAACATGTACATGTACATGTACTTGTACAGGTAATATATGGGATTTAGTACTAAACCCATTGACCCGGCCTTAAATGACCTTAGCTGTTGATAGGCCGTTAAACCCCAACACACAAACAAACATAACATAACTTTAATGATTACTTTCATGTCATTTAATCGCTAAATGTAATATAAGATGGAATTTTAATGAATTAGGATATAGAAAGGTACACTTGGCTTCAATCCTAATTGGTTCGTAAGAGTGATGTGATATACGAATATAAGGTATGTGAATATTGTCTTGTTACTGTATACTATATGATACATTGGGTTGCCATCTCTGCCATCTTTGTATTTACAAGCCATCGTACAGTTTCACATCTTCGACCGTTTGACACCTACAGCAAATAATAAAATTTAATTTGTGTAAACTTTTCTATCTGATGCAGTGTATTGTTGGTGTACATGTTGCCCATAGACAAAGCCATATCTACTCGCATAGTAGGCGATTAAGACATCAGTGACGATACACTCTGGTAACTGCTTACTGTGATCAGTTAATACGTTAACTTCTGGATAAACAGTATTGCTGTATTATTTGTACAACTGCTTGATTGATTTGACTTGTATGTTTGCAAGCTTCCCATAGTTATAGAGAATAGTAGGTTGATGCCAGATATTTTCCCATTCACGGCACTAACCTACTATTCTATTTATCCCGTCAACACTTACAAATGGCTTTAAAATGCAAAACAAATAACCCCAGCCACCGCACATATTCATACGCAGCGATTAGGTCGTATTGACAGGATATCAAAAATGTTTCACGGCACCGTGTTTCACGGTACATACGCACTGTGTTGACGGGATAAACATGTATTCCATCTCTCAGAGAGTGGGCGGTTGGTCGGACGAACGCGACGGTGTAAATTAACGGTATGTTTTCCTCCTTGAAGGAATCACGATTTGCCTGGTTTGGTCCTCAGGTACGTTATTATCTTTGGCTCTTTCGTTACCTGGGAGTTGAATTGGGTTATTGCCCATTATAAAAGTAGCAATATTAATACTGATCGTACTGCTTTTGGGAGGGGGCCAAGTGATTCTGATGTGGCGAGGACCTGGCATCAGATCAGCATTATTCAGATTTCAGGGCTGAATATATATTTGTTATTCGTATTACGTTTTACCGCGGGGCGGGCGGGCGGTCGGCAGACAGAAACACGGCATAGTTTGTGTACACAACTCCTCTGAAACCTTTCAGTCGATCGATCTAAAACTACACACGTCTTCTACACATATTGAAGATGTGCACCTTGGTATTTTTATACCGGAAAAATATTTTTGAACAAAAATATCACCTTTTTAACTTAGCCATTTTTTCTACATTTGTGTATACAATTCTATACAAGGTACATAGTTTGTGTACACAACTCCTCTGAAACCGTTCAGTTGATCGATCTCCAACTATACACACGTCTTCTACACATATTGAAGATGTGCACCTTGGTGTTTTTATGCCGAATATTTTTACATTGTTGTATACAATTCTATACAGGGTACAGAGTTTGTGTACACAACTCCTCTGAAACCATTCAGTCAATTGATATGAAACTATACACACGTCTTCTACACATATTGTAGATGTGCACCTTTTTATGCTACAAAAATATCAACTTTTTAACTTAGCCATTTGTTTCTACATTTTTCTATCCAATTCTATATAGGGTACATAGTTTGTGTACACAACTCCTCTGAAACAGTTCCGTCATTCGATCTGAAACTATACACCCGTCTTCTACACATATTGTAGATGTGCACCTTGCTGTTTTTATGCCGAAAAATATCTTTTTAACAAACATATCACCTTTTTTTCTACATTTTTCTATCCAATTCTATATAAGTTCTGCTATACACATCTCTACCTAAATTAGTATACCTGTTTATCAGAAGAGGAAGAAATAATGCTACAGATTTTCAAATTCTCATTAATGTTTCTTGCCTTGGTGACAGCTTCACATTTCTGCATCTTCGCTGTCTGGCCCATCTTCGACGGCGTATTTTCCCCCCATTTGTACATATACTTGAACATGGACATGTACTTGTACAGGTAAAATATGGGATTTAGGTCGTTGATAGGTCGTTAAACCCCAACAAACAAACAAGCAAACTCTCACCCTGAGACGCCATTGTAGTTTCAGGTTACAGGGTCTGCAGTCCGAGTCTGTTGCTGGCGGTGACAAGCGCTGTCGTCTGCCGCCTTCTAGTCGCAATCTAGCCGCCCAGCTGTCGTCTGGCTGCCACTCGCCGTGCATTGTGAGATCAACTTGTCAACTGACCCGCCGTGACGCTGCCATCCGGGCAATCTGCGGACGGAATAGTGTCATGATCTGACAACACCGAGCTTATTTGCGGCTGCAACTGGGACCCGTTTCACTAAACTTCGTACAAATTTAGGATCGTCTGAACATTTCAATTGATGGATTTACATTTATTGAGCATATGCTGCATATGCAGTCTAGACTCAATAAATGTTAATCCAATACTTGTTTACAGGAAAACATTTACAAGAAAACATTGCTAATGTGAAATTTACAGACTATCATAAATTTGCACTTACGAACATTTTAGTCATACGAAGTTTAGTGAAACGTCCCCTGCAGATTAAATGGGGGCTTTTGTGATTTGTGGCCAATCTAGCTCGGTACTGATATGCTACATGTACACTCACAAAGTCTCACGTTGTTTGTTACGGGTGAAGCAAACTGAATGACGAATATTGCAGTCTCTGAAGACACGTGAAGAGACGCGAGCTGTCATTGGACTACGCTGTCGGAAATGCTGTTCACCACATTTCGTCGGTCACATCCACAAATGTTCATTCTTGTCCAGTGTATGTATGGATTGTGGCCTATGAGTTAGAACACCTGACTTCCAATACAGAGGTTGTGGGTTCAAACCTCGCCTTAGGCATCAAACATAATTTCAAAGTATTTCCATCCCACTGGTCTGTCGGATGAGACTGTTAACTGTGGTCCCGTCTATATATGACCATAGCTGTTAGTGCGACGTTAAACCCCCATTCACTTTCACTTTTTCCTTGTCCAGTGTAGTCTGATCAGCGGCCGCTCTCAACTGGGAAGACAACCGGCCAATTTGATTACTGTGCGAATAGTGGATGTGTGAAATGGCGAAAACTGAAGACTGCGCGGATATGCTGGGTGGTCTGGGTCTATAATATTGTCACAACAAATACATGTATATAGTATATATTGTATGTATTATAAGTCCGGTTTTGTCAGATCGTTGTCATGATTCATCAGATTTATGTTATCAGTTATTTTTGTTCATGTTCACATATTGATAATGATCTAATTTTACATGTTACAATGGCTTTGCCAAAAATAAAAGGTGAATAAAAGGTCCAAAACGTGTTTTCTATTTGCCGACATAGTCAAACGGTAACTATTGCAATCTACTCCCGTACCGTCCGTAGCTACGGACGGTACGGGAGTAATTGCAAGAGTTACCGTTCTTCACTAGAAGGCCCCTATATGTGGCTGTTACATACATTCGGCTTATGGGATTTGCGACTAGTGTATGTCCTTATCAAATTGCGCACACATGTAGCCTGAAAACGAGATATATTGCTCGTTAGACAATGTGCAAGATCACGTGATTACAACAACACTGGCTGCAAGTGTTGAAAGCGCGCCCACTCCGAAGTAAGTAGTATTTGATAGTTTCCTTAAAGGTACATGCCCACTCAGTAGGCACACAATGTTCTTTATAGGATTTAAAAAAATTACGATGCTCGCTATACAGATATAATCTAGTAATACTTATTTTACTGATAGTGACTCACGGTGGTATCGGGCTATTTTCATATGCAAATGAGGCATGCTATTTCTTATTTATTTATACTAAGTAAATGCATCACCTGAAAAAATATTATTTTCGCAGATTATATAGTCGTTATATGATCATTGCACTTGAAAAAATGAATACAGAGAATAAATGGTAATGTCCATTAACAGTTAAGGAAACATGGTTATCGCCCCTGATATCGGTGTGGAAAAAAATACGTCTGATATTAAATGTATAATAATGCCAATCAATACGTGGGCTGATGGTGAATGAATGTTTAAGTTGGCAGACAACATCTCAGATGTCTTTGATATAAAATAACATTAATTGTGTGCCTACTGAGTGGGCATGAACATTAATATGCAACGGATTTTAAAGAAATATGGCGCAGCAAACGCGTCTTCATGAGCTGCATTTGGTGATCTCGGGATTTTGGCACATACTTATGTCGTTTTTGCGAAGGATCGATTTCCGTGTCGGAGACGCGGATATCGATTCTTCGCGACAGAAGTTTGGGCGAAAATACAGAGACCACCAAATGCAAATTAACAAGACGCGTTTGATGCGCCATATTTCATCAAACTCCGTTACGTAA
The DNA here is from genome assembly GCA_029237695.1 of Conchocele bisecta. Lineage (NCBI taxonomy): Eukaryota > Metazoa > Mollusca > Bivalvia > Lucinida > Thyasiridae > Conchocele > Conchocele bisecta. Next base: position 87,036,213 of record CM055270.1, read on the forward strand.
TAAGGACACTATAAAATAATACGTACTTTGAATCGGTACTTGTTGTTGTTAGTACCACGTGATCATACACCTTGAATATTTTGATTTGTCCCAATAACAATCCATTCTCGGTGATTCAGGCCTCGGTTTTGCGATCTTAAGGACCCGTGGGACCCCAGATCATCATAGGATCCATGCATAATTGTTTCGTAAATGTGATGGGAGATATGCACAATATACGAAATTTGAACATTCTCTTACTGTCTCCTACACGGTGCATGGAGTTGCCATGTCGGCCACCGTGTGTACAAGCCAGCGGCCACTTTTACCTCGTGTAGCACTTATAATATGCCAAACCCAAACACATGAATAAAAGTTGGTGCAACATGAATGGAAGACCTCACAGAACATCGTGCTATGCGTTGTGGGTAAACACGGAAATCGATTCTTCCCAAAAAAACGACAGAATGGGCCAAAGTACAGACCACCAAAATGCAGCTTAATAAGACGCGTTCGATGCGCCATATATCATCAAAATCCGTCACATAATAAGGTCAATATAAAAAATACGTACTTTGAATCGGTCGTGCATCTGGAAGTTTCATTGATGGACTGGCGACCAGTGCAGATCTGTGCTGCACAGGCTGATCTGGATCGACACTGGTCAGAAAGTAGTAATAGAGAATACGACTTAAATATCGAATGTTATTATATACGTATTTTCGTTTCCCATTGAAACGCAACGCAAGACGTCAATAGTTTTCCATATTGGCGTCTCGCGAGTTCGTATTGGCGTCTCGCGAGTTCATATTGGCGTCTCGCGAGTTCGTATTGACGTCTCGCGAGTTCATATCGGTGTATACAAACAGTGCAGATCCAGATGAGCCGACTCGTAACGAGCCGTCTCATCAGGATCTGCACTTTTTGCAAGTAATTTTCATAGTGTTTCTAACAAAGACGCCCCCTTTTCATAAATGGACGAATCTGAAAATCATTTTGTGACCATTGGATTGGTCGGAACATTAGCATATCAGTCCATTCCAGTTCCTTATGGTTGAAAGGGTTAAATATAAGCCGAATCGAATCGAATATTGCACGTTGCGGAACTCGTGCACATATCCACATACAAATCAAACAACATATAAATATAGGTGAATCAAACAACATATAAATATAGGTGAACTATATTCCCCAGGCATGACTGTGACTATGTGCAGAGCTCCAGATAAGCTATGTGTCTAAAGCGTACTATACCCCCTGATTTCAAAATCATTGCGTATTTTACTTTTACAAGTGGATTATTGATTTTGTTCATTACTAAATAGGGAACAAATGATACAAAATATAACAAATTTAAACATTCACTTATTTGAGCTGCAAAAAGCTTTTTGCAGCTCAACTAAGTGAATGTTCAACTTTATGACAGTATTTTCACTACTCAATTTGAAATCCAATGCGTATTTGCACATTGCTGTGCGTATTTTTGTACTCCCACTTTTAATAATCAATGCGTATTCAGATAAAATAATTGCGTCCAATACGCAGCTTATCTGGAGCGGTGTATGTGTTCACAGTATTTCCATCCCGCTGATTTTTAGGATGAGTCTTGGAACCGAGGTCCCATCTCTATCCAAATTTCTTGAACGGTTCATAGTTCGGTGTTTCATGGGTTATTTTGGTATAACTGTTGGTTTGGGTGCATTGTTACCAACATACAATTCACATCACCTCCCGCGAGTTAGTACAGTACATGGATATATAAGTACACAGGTGGAAGACTCGGACCTATGACACCAAAATAATGCCTATTAAAAAAAATCCCATTACCCCACCCACTTGGTCTCGTACAGTACTATACGCTATATTGTGATCGTTCGCCGATCTAAAAAACACTTTTTTCTAATTTTATTGACTTTCATTCATGATTCGCGTACTATCAGATTATGTCTTCCGGAAACCCTGAAAAGGGAAAGTCCTCGCGTCTATTTTTAGGTTTAACCAATCAGAGATGTTCTTACATAGACGCTTCGGTGGTTGTATTATGGAAGATAGTGCATTGACCCAGTTCCAGATAATGAACGAAATTATAGAAAAAAGTGTTTTTTAGATCGGCGAACGATCACAATTGGACGAACTTTGTATGGTTGGAGTCTCTAATGTATATGATCATGGTGCACGACTTTAGTTTGAGCTGGCGATCAGCTATCGGCCAAATATGACCGATAATCCAGCCGGACGGCCTCCGATTCTGTGTGAGATTCTTTCGTACACGCAACTTTCGCTTTGGATGGGGTAATCAAAACGCGAATAACTCAATAAATACTTGAAACAGCGATTTGAAATGAGTATATTCACACACCTAATACCTTTATCGATTGCCAGAGACATATTTCATACATTTAATCGATGTTTATTGTGTTTGTGCGAGTCGGAAAAAAGAGGGCTCTTTCTATAATAGCGCTATTTATGCTCACCTTGATATAGCGTATAGTACTGTACGAGACCAAGTGGGTGGGGTAATGGGATTTTTTTTTAATAGGCATTTTTTTGGTGTCATAGGTCCGAGTCTTCCACCTGTGTATAAGTACGGTAATTTGTGGATATCTTGACAGTTTAAAAGGTATAGCATTAGTAGTTGCACAAAACTATGTAAATTACCGAAAACAATGAAATCCACCCAAATATACCCAAAATTAACCAAAATACCCATGACACCAACATACTGACTATCTGTTTAAATGCATGTGATAGGCAAGTGATATAACGTGTACGTAAGCATGTTAGTACCTTTAAATACGTTATATATATATATGGGCCGCGCTCTGTGAAAACCCAACGTCATGAAAGCCTGAAAATGACGTCGCAAAGTTTTGCTTAAATTTACCAACGTCACGTCGGATTTTGACACTTGAAATAGTTGTTATTGCAATAAGTTGACGTTGTCCTATTTATAACCGTACGCTTTACTATTTGTGGCTCACAAACAGTTTAATGCTGGATACGCGTAGCAGAATTGTACAGTTGTTTCCATAGTGGTTCAGACAGTTGTCTGTTTTTTCGGTTTCCTTCAAGGAAACACGTAGTGATTTTGTCGATTATTTTTTATACCAATGGGCATATTTGAAATGATTTGTATAATATATGGACGACTTGTGCCCTGACATTTGAAACTAAATAACCGTACGACCGGTATTTGTTAGATAACACCATCACAAAATCAGTATTATGTAACGAATAGAACTGGGCACAGGGCTTAATTCGTTTAATTTACTGTTTCGCCTGTCGAATGTTTCGAAAATCAACATAAAAATACAATTTGGAAATTTTCAGAAAAATAAGCGTATCACAGATGTAAAATTATGGTAGTGCCAAATATACGCGGCTCCTGACATATCGCATCATGGAGGCACTGGGCCAAACATGTTTTAGTATTTAGTGTGTTGGTAATGTGTCACAGGCATATTTACTGCGACACAATAATCATGATACTTGTAATACATAAGTGTAGCCACCAGGGACGTAGCCTACTGATTTGTATCTGTATTTGCTACCACTTACGTGTACCGTGTCACGTAATTTTTAGCGACTTTCAAAAATAACACATTGAATCAGCCGTACGATTGCCGTTTGATAACAATATAAATATTCTTTAGAATGACCACTTGTAAATATGCACAGGTGCACAGGTCTCCAACATTTACACATTTAAGAAGTCTGACTTTGGCAGATTGTTAATTTTCTTACATTGTACTACATTGTACTAAACAATGTACGTCTGCGTGCTTTGTTTTTTTTATCAAAGAGCCGTTCTAGTCGGAGGCGTGTAAATAATATAAAGCAAATACATACACGTAAATTACAGATTCGCAGATTAAACGCGTCTAAATTCAAACGAGCCGCTTCGAACAAAAGTCGCAGGGTTTGGTGTGGAGCGTCATTCCAACAAAATCAATGTTGTGATCGGGACAAATTTAGTGTGTATAGCACTGACTGTTATTGTGTGCAGTTATGCAAAATACATATACGTACGCCACGGTTCCTTTTTCAGGGGCGGATCCAGGATTTCAGGTTAGGAGGCGGCGCGGAACTTCTTAATTGAAATAGTTTACTATATTTTCGAACTAGTACCGTTTGTTCGTCGACCAAGCGGAGTTGGGGAGATTGCTAGGTGGGTCCGGCGGTATGCCCTCCGGAATATTTTTAATTATTCCCGATGAGAGAATATACTGCCGGTATTTTTATCCGGACATGTAACAATTATACAACCATGTACATTATATATGTTACATCTCCACATTTTCCCGGCAATGGCGGTGATGGCCAGCCGAGGGAGTGGGGGTCAGCGCAGCATTTTCCCATAGACCTGCTACTTGCTAGTACGGGGTACATGTACATTAGCCCGTCCGTCAGTCATATTGGCTACACAGGAAAATGGTCTTTCCGCTTTCTGAGATGTAAATTTAATTCCGAGAGTCGGGGAATGAAAAGTCGATTTTTAATTTGTTTAAAAATGCCCGGGGTGTCCGATTACCCTCTAGACCCTATCGGGCGGTGAAGTCGTTGATATGTGCAGCCATAGGTCTATCCAAATTCTGGTCATTCATTAATTTCTACAGAAAAAAATGCATTTGTTTCTATCACCGATACGATGTGCATATATACATGTACTTTACAATTTCCAACACCAGGAATGCCGTTTAGTTTGTTTGGTATTTTGTATAAATCAATAAATGACGTCACAATTAACTGTAAATGACGTCAATTATATTCGGACCTAAATTCTGAAATATCTGTATATTTGAAATGTATCTTTCTGACAACACGTACATGTATATGAATCTATTATGGCGATGGTTGCAAATTACGAAGCCACAGATTGGCTAATTATAGATTTAAAGTCGATAGTTGTGCGTTTGTTTTGTTCACTACATGTACATATTATAGTTTTATTCTGATCAATGTTTGATAGTATACATACTAACACTTGTAGATTCATTTAGTGTAACTTATCAGCAAATACAGTTTACAGCAAGCACCGTCAATGAGTCTATGCACACTCATTTCTACCACAGGTGGAAGACTCGGACCTATGACACCAAAAAAATGCCTATTAAAAAAAATCCCATTACCCCACCCACTTGGTCTCGTACAGTACTATACGCTATATAAAGGTGAGTATAAATAGGGCCATTATAGAAAAAGCCCTCTCTTTTCCGGCTCGCACAAACACAATAAACATCGATTAAATGTATGACTTCTGTCTCTGGCAATCGATAAAGGTATTAGGTGTGTGAATATACTCACTTCAAATCGCTGTTTCCAGCATTTATTCAGTTATTCGCATTTTGTATACCCGATCCAAAGCGAAATTTGCGTGTACGAAAGAATCTCACACAGAATCAGAGGCCGTCCGGCTGGATTATCCGTCATATTTGGCCGATAGCTGATCGCCAGCTCAAACTAAAGTCGTGCACCATGATCATATACATTACAGACTCCAACCATACAAAGTTCGTCCAATTGTGATCGTTCGCTAACGTACGTTAGAAACACTTTCTGTTTACACTATATCTGATATGATCGCTTTAATCTCTTCTCAGATTTTCATAATATTTGGCCACAGTGTTTATTTACAGATGATGTGTTGTGACATATCACCCCCATGTCCCTAATTCCCAAGGTCAATGTCACATATTTGTCACGTTCGCTTTCTGTGTGAGGCAAATGCGCATAACATAACATACAACTAATGTATGTTCGTCCTGTTTATTGCAAAACAACTGGATGTATTCACGTTGTATGGGCGTGGGGTTTCACAGCTTGTCCGTGCAATAACTCCAGTTCTAAACGACGGATTTAAACACAGTTCTTAACACCGACGCTATAGCTATACAATACAATACATTTTATTCACTCTAAGCCACATACGTGACACACGAGGTATACGATAGATTACATAATACAACGATGGGTAAAAATACAAAATGCATATGTATAAGCTCACTATAGTCATTATAACCATAAAGCATTTCTTATAAAAATAGCTAAATTTCTTAATTGCTTTCCAGATTTTTTCTCTAGAGTTCTACTTGACGAATCGTAACCAAATTCGGTTCATGTTTATCACTGCAAGATGATGAAGCGTATTGATTTTTAAATATTTCCGATGACTTATCTACGGAAGCCCATTAGGGCCACTTCACTTTTTTTTAATTTCCATTTATTCAAGATGTTTTCTTGAATTTTCAAGTTCTTTATTGAAAATTCAAGAAAACATCTTGAAATCTTGAATGTTCAAGTTATTTTCTTGAATTTTCAAGATAATTTCTTGAATTTTCAAGAAAACATCTTGAAAATTCAAGAAAAGAACTTGAAAATTCAAGAAAACATCTTGTAAATTCAAGAAAACATCTCGAAACTTCAAGAAAAGATAAAAAAAGTGAAGTGGCCCTAATGGGCTTCCGTACTTATCTCGCCTTGGCGACCATTTTTTATATGTTCGCACTCTGTATCCTTTTCCACGCAATAACTCAAGTTCTACTCGGGGTATACCTGTTTATCACGGCAAAACGAAGAAGCCTATTGATTGTCGAGGACATGTTTATAACACAGGTGGAAGACTCGGACCTATGACACCAAAAAAATGCCTATTAAAAAATCCCATTACCCCACCCACTTGGTCTCGTACATTACCATCTTCTATTTTTAAATAGAATATGGTACTGTACGAGACCAAGTGGGTGGGGTAATGGGATTTTTTTAATAAGCATTTTTTTTTGTGTCGTAGGTTCGAGTCTTCCACCTGTGGTTTATAAGTATAAAAAAAACGGTACGTATTATGTTCTACCGCACGGCGGGCGGGCAGAAAAACTGCAGAGTTTGTGTACACTACTCTTATTAAACCACTCAGTCTAACGATCTGAAACTATACACACGCCTTCTACACATATTGAAGATGTGTACCGTGGTGTTTTTATGCCGAAAATTAACAAAAATATCGCATTTTTAACTTAAAGCCATTTTTTCTACATTATGGAATCATATATATAGGGTACAGAGTTTGTGAACACTACTCATCTAAAACCTTTCAGCCAATCTATCTGAAACTATACACTTCTACACATATTGCTAATGTGCAACTTGGTGTTTTTATGCCAAAACATATTTTTAACAAAAATATCGCATTTTTAACCGAGGCATTTTTTCTACATATTTGTATGCAAATATATAGGGTACAGAGTTTGTGTACACTATCTGATTTGTTCTACATTTTTGTATTCAATTCTACATACAAATCTCCACCTCCTACCAGTTTATCACAACAGGGGGGTGGGGGGAGGGGGTGGAGAAATAATGCTATAGATTTTCAAATTCACCTTGTGGTGATAGCTTCACATTTCTGCATCTTCGCTGTCTGGCCAATACTCGGCTGGCGTATTTTGTGACTTACGGCACTCTTGTTAAAGGTACATGCCCACTCAGTAGGCAGAAATTGTTCTTTATAGGAATTAAATAAGTGTCTAATTGTGTCACAATTCCACCAGCGCTAAATATTACGAGTGCCCACTATACAGATATAATCATTTAGTAATATGTAGTTTACTGATAGTGACGCGCGGTGGTATCATGTTATTTTCATTTTCAAATGAGGCATGACCTTTTTTAATTATTTATACTAATTAAATGCGTCACCTGAACAAATAATAGTTTCTATAAAGTATGATCATTGCACATCGAAAAATAAATACAGAGAATGAACAGTAATGTCCGTTAACATTTTAAGGAAACACGGTTATCGCCCCTGATAACAGTGTGAAAATTTAGGTCCGATATAAAATGTATAATAATGCCAATCAATACGTGGGGTAATGGTGAATGAATATTTATTTGGCCAAAAAATGTCTCACATGATGTCTGATATAAATAAGTATTTTGTACCTACTGAGTGGGCATGTACCTTTAACTTTCGTACCCTGTATCCTTGTCCATGCAATAACTCAAGTTATACTTGACAGATCGTAACCAAATTCGGTATACACATGTTTACTACGGCAGGATGAAGAAATAATTTGATTTTCAAAAATGTCCGATGACTTATCTCCCCTTGGCGGCCATTCTTAATTTATGCACTCTGTATCCTTGTCCACGCAATAACTCTAGTTCGTAACCAACTTTGGAGTAAATATGTATCTTGGGAAAACGATGAACCCTATTAATTTTCAAAATTTTATAATGACATCTCTTGGTGGTCATTTTTAATTTTCGCTTTCTGTATCCTTGTCCACACCATAACTAGAGTTCTACTTGACGGATCATAACCAAGTGTGGAACACATGTTTATCATGGTCTGGGGAGGAATCCTATTGGTTTTCACTGAGTTGTATTCCCGTGTTGATCGACTGACCTTGCCTCGACGGGCGTACAATGTGATCTTCGGCACTCTTGTTAATTTTCGCTTTCTGTATCTGATTGTCCACGCAAATTCGGTATACATGTTTATCACGGAAATACGAAGTTTTAAGTCCATTAATGATTTTGAAAATAACGGATGATATATTCCCCCAATGGCACTTAATTTACCCTTAGCCTGCTGAGCGCGAAAACTGTCGTCTGCTGTTGCTTTATATTTTGCCCTGTTTCTCAATAAAAAACATGGTTTGACAGCACTTTAGAATCATTTCCATGATTCTGAAATGCTGTCAAAGCATGTTTTTTATGAGAAAATTCGAAAATAAAACATAAACAGCAGACGACAACATTTCATTCAGCAGTGTACGTACGTAAGGGGTTAAGTGTTATAGCAGGAGTAACACCATTTGTGTTAGCTTATTTTGTTATCATTTATATATGCTTTTAGGCATATGTAATGTATTTAGACCTCGGTCCGTTATTTCAACCTGTGAATATTGTATATATGACTGTAATAATATCACAATTAATACGTGACACAAACAACTGCCAGCACCGGCCTGAACGGAGCATGAGGTTTACAAACGAGACTAAACATGCTAAATATATACCACCACAATGAGTAAAACATGCACAAATGTCGAAAAGTCAGTCGTGTTCAATGAACACCGGCAACCGAGGAAAAGCTGAATACTTGACACCGCTGTTTCGACAAAAAAAAAATGTCCAGGGGCAAAAAATGTTCATAAGTGCAAATTTGGGATCGTCTGGAAATTTCAATTGATGGATTTACATTTATTGAGCATAGGCTGCATATGCAGCATATGCTCTCCAATAATCGTTTACATGAAAACATTGTTAATGTGAAATTCACAGACTATTCATAATTTTGCACTTACGAACATTTTAGTCGTACGTACGAAGTTTAATGAAACGACCCCCTGGTGCTATGGTGAATTTGTCGCATGCACACATTGTAGGATTCTATCTCGATTCTACCGGAGACTGGATTGATGATCTTTGATAATGGATACAAATCCAAATATCGGAGTGTGTATATGAAACCCAGTAGATTGGGTGTGATACATTAAACCATAGAAGTATACGCATGAACCTGATTAGGACGAACAAGGTTAGGAGCGAATCCCCAGTGAGAGGAAAGCCTCCAACCAAAATACCAGCAATGGGGAAAAGTTCTAAAAGATAAACTACGATATGAATGTCACATAATTTCTTAAATATAAATTAATATATATGCACTTATGTACTATTTTTTGATATGTCTTAATTATATTTAAATTAACAATTGCTAATTAGTTTAGAGATTAAAGCTGTCAGAAGGAAGATGGCCGACCTGGACAATCGGCTGTCACCTTCTTGTCTAGATATCGAAGATGAGGCCCTAGATCCAAGGATTCAGGCAAGACACCTGTCTTAGTAACACTATATAAGGCTCTTTAACAAAGAAAAATACACAAATTGGCATTTAAACTACTCGTTTGTTTTTTTGTTGAGCAATTTCAATGAAGTATTATATTTTGCTGATTAAAATTACAGGCACTTTGTGGTATGAACGTGAACACGCTCTTTAAATATTTAAATCATACCCAATTTTACTCTTAGAATCAGGGTTGGCCGGGAAATACCGGGGGCGGGAATTCCTGGCGGGAAATACCGGTCCGGGAAATACTCCCCAAAGTGGGAAATACCGGGAAATACCGAGACATATGAATTTTGATGTTATTATTTGATAATTAAAGTTATTTAAATTAAGTTTTAAGCTCAGTAATAGTTAATTAAACAATCAACAACTTAATAATTAGGTATAGGGGTTAATTACAATGTATAGATCTGTTTCATTCCCAACTAGGGGTACTCATCAGGTGGAATATTTGGTAACCATGACATTTATATTTTGGTTGTATTATTTTTTTGTAAATTTCTTCTTCATTTTTTAGGAAGCATCTGAGTGTCTGCTAGATACAATTCACAAGGATAACGTCATCATGATCAGACTATGTTTAGACAACAGGCTGTTAATTGTCAACCTCCCACACTAATATTCGGTATCAAGAAATGAGAATAAATGATCTTAGCATGAATGTTGTGCATACACATAGTCTCTTACAAGTCTTATATGACTGACAATGTACTGTTGTTTTATGCTTTTACATTTGCATTACTTCTTTGCATTATATATTATGACATTTATTTAACGTGAAGACTATGGGCCACGATGGTACGTATGAGATACAGTACCTAAAATCGTTAAAATTAGCCAAAAGCCTATGAATGTCTACTTATTTGCATGATGAGACTTTAATATACTTTAATAAACCATATCAGACTATGAGTTACTATGACAGCAGGCTGTTAATTGTCAGCCTTCTCTCACACCTTTTGTGTCATACTGTATAATAAGAACCCAGGTGGTCTGTATATGGTCATGTCAAGTTGTAAAACAATTACACTTACACTGTACATGGATTACCGGTATCCCTGTTATCAACAGGGATTTTCTCAAAATTCTAAAAGCAGCTTTTATTAGTGGCAGGTTACTATAGTAATGAGGGGTGTTCTCATATACAATAAAATAGACAGTTGGCAAATACTACATAGACTTGTATATAGGGAAGAAAATTGTCTAGAAAATAATAAAAAAAAATTCTCTAAATAAACTTATTATTTCTTTTTTTATTGCAGTATGTTTTACCTGTAGGCTTATCAGTCAACACAGATATAAACCATAGTAGATATAGGGGAATATAGAGACTCATCTTGACATTTTGGAATGAAAAAGACCACCTAGATTCATATTTCCCGGTATTTCCAGGTATTTCCCGCCGTCCTGGGAAATACTCTTATTTCCCGGGAAATACTCTTATTTCCCGGGAAATTGCCAACCCTGCTTAGAATATGAAATAGGTACTACCTATGACGGGCGACGTTAGTGTATGAAAGTAAATTTAGCAATTGATAGCTTTACCATGATGTTAGTATGCTATAAACGGTACCGTAGTATATAATAATTTGTAGTATTGCAGAGCTACTTCCCGCAACTACCACGGTGTTACAGCTTCTCTATTATAATTAAATGGTGTCATTGACGCACTTCTCTTATTTGAAGCAATGATACAATTTAGATATTTCCTTTTCATATATAGTACATTAATAGCCTATGCATTATAGAAACTGTATTAGTACATTTACGATCATTTTAAGAAAAAATAAATAGGCTAAGCATCTTCAGTGATATTATTCCCAATTTTCGCAATCTCAATCGTCATTGAGCACGACTGTCACTTCGATAGTTATACACATTTTGCCCATTGTATCAATTGTGTTTACATTTACTTTTGATTAACCCAGTGCTGTGTCAGATGTGTTTGTATCCTGGACTACAGCAACAGGTGCACTAGACGCACGCTTGCAATGTACACTTTGTTCTGGTAGTCGTGTTCCCCAGTTATCACGGATCGCTTGATTATGTCTTGTATTTTTAAACTCACATCAGCGAAGTTAAGTGCAGCGTGGCGGCTATAGAAATTCTCCAGGTGCGTCCTTCCAGTGAAGCTATTATTTTCTCGATCCCTGGTGGTCTTTGAGCACATTTTGACTATTTTTCGTATTGGTGGTGTCCTTTTTACATACAGCTTCACTTCAGCTGTTGGGAAGAGGTACTTGTGTCATGGACTGTGAATACAGCACAGGCCGTGACACAAGTGTCATGGACTGTGAATACAGCACAGGCCGTGACACAACCGAACAAGTGCAATAAAACAGCAGTTGCAATGTATACTTGTTTCTGTTAGTCATGTCCACAGAGTATCATGGATCGCTTGACTATGTATTGTAAACAAAATCACAATTGGTGCGGTATTCTACCTAATGATGTTGAGAGAGATATATTGTCCTTCTATCTAATGATGTTGAAAGATAGAGAGAGAAATATTATGGTTTATATCTAATGATGTTGAGATAGATAGAGCGAGAGAGAGAGAGCGAGAGAGAGAGAGAGAGAGAGAGAGAGATGGGGGGTGGAGATATATTGTGGTTTCTAGGTAATGATAGAGAAAGAGACAGACAGACAGACAGACAGAGACAAACATAGAGAGACACAGAGAGACATGAGTGTGGGAGAGAGAAAGATGTGTTAACATAAATGCGGCATAATGAAACTCCATTTCGTTGCAAATATTTTTTATTTATTTTTTCATAAAATAATTTATATTCAATGCGCATTTAAGGCATTTGTACTCAGATCATTTGTAACGCATATTTTCAAGCGTCTCTCAAGTGTTGTTAAGGACAACAACACAACATATTTTTTAATTTAATAACTAGAATAGTTCGCCTGCTATATTCAGTATGTTTTCTGACGTAGCATAAATCGGGCTAAAAACTAAAATAGCCCAGATACAACGACTGTTTCTGCTTTCCGTTACTTTGGCTGCATTCGGCCCATTCGCAGTTCCGCGGTTTGTCGGCTGTTGCAACAGAAAAATTAGACACAAATTTTACCGAACCATCTTCGGAAAATTGTTCGGTAAACTTTGTGTCTAATTTGCTTTAGCAGAAGCGGGACATAGGCATAGCTTTTCCGTCGGCGTCGGCGGTGGCGGCGTCGTCAACATTTCACGTTAATTTTTTGCGTTTAGCTCAGTTTTCAGAAAACTATTAACTCCTACGACCTCCATACTTGGTAAACATCAACACTGTGGTGTAACCATCTCACACAGAGGGAACCCATGTGACCTTCACCTACTTTTCATGGTTCATTGACCTATTTTTCACATGCATTCAACGTTAAGTTTTTGCGTTTAGCTCTGTTTCTAAAACTTAACGCTCAGGTTAATTCATTGTAACTTCTGTTTCCCTCAATGGAATGCTTTAATATTCCATACATGCATTTGTAACAACATCTCGCATCATTCTACAGAAATCCCATTGTGCCCGCTAACCCCAAAGGTCAAGGTCACTGACTTAGAAATGTCCGTGTTTGGAAAAGTTAACGCTCGGTTTAATGTATTACAACTTCTGTTTCCCTTGATGGAATGCTTCGGTATACATCAACACTGTGGTGTAACCATCTCACACAGAGGGAGCCAGGGTTGGCAATTTCCCGGGAAATACGAGTATTTCCAAGGACGGTGGGAAATACTGGGAAATACCGGGAAATACTGGGAAATACCGGGAAATATGAATCTTCGTGGTCTTTTTCATTCCAAAATGTCAAGATGAGTCTCTATATTCCCCTATATCTACTATGGTTTATATCTGTGTAGACTGATAAGCCTATAGGTAAAACATTCTGCAATAAAAAAAGAAATAATAAGTTTATTTAGAGAAAAAAAAACATCATTATTTTCTAGACAATTTTCTTCCCTATATACAAGTCTATGTAGTATTTGCCAACTGTCTATTTTATTGTATATGAGAACACCCCTCATTACTATAGTAACCTGCCACTAATAAAAGCTGTTTTTGGAATTTTGAGAAAATCCCTGTTGATAACAGGGATAATCCATGTACAGTGTAAGTGTAATTGTTTTACAACTTGACCATATACAGACCACCTGGGTTCTTATTATACAGTATGACACAAAAGGTGTGAAAGAAGGCTGACAATTAACAGCCTGTTGTCATAGTCTGATATGGTTTATTAAAGTATATCAAAGTCTCATCAATGTACATGCAAATAAGTAGACATTAGTAGGCTTTTGGCCAATTGTAACGATACTCTTCATGTTAAATAAATGTCATAATAATAATGCAAATAAGTAATACAAATGCAAAGCATAAAACAACTGTACATTGTCAGTCATATAAGAATTGTAAGATACTATGTGTATGCACATCATGCATGCTAAGATCATTTATTCTCATTTCTTGATACTGAATATTAGTGTGGGAGAAGGTTGACAATTAACAGCCTGTTGTCTAAACATAGTCTGATCATGATGACGTTATCCTTGTGAATTGTATCTAGCAGACACTCCGATGCTTCCTAAAAAATGAAGAAGTAATTTACAAAAAAATAATACAACCAAAATATAAATGTCATGGTTGCCAAATATTCCACCTGATGAGTACCAGATCTATACATTGTAATTAAGCCCTATATGTAATTATTAAGTTGTTCATTGTTTAATTAACTATTACTGAGCTTAAAACTTAATTTAAATAACTTTAATTATCAAATAATAACATCAAAATTCATATTTCCCGGTATTTCCCACTTTGGGGAGTATTTCCCGAGACGGGAAATACCGATATTTCCCGCCGGTAATTCCCACCCCCGGTATTTCCCGGCCAACCCTGGAGGGAGCCCATGTGACCTTGACCTAGTTTTCATGGTTCATTGACCTACTTTTCACATGCATTCAACGTTAAGTTTTTGCATTTAGCTCTGTTTCTAAAACTTAACGCTCAGGTTAATTCATTGTAACTTCTGTTTCCCTCAATGGAATGCTTTAATATTCCATACATGCATTTGTAACAACATCTCGCATCATTCTACAGAAATCCCATTGTGCCCGCTAACCCCAAAGGTCAAGGTCACTGACTTAGAAATTTCCGTGTTTGGAAAAATTAATGCTCAGTTTATGCTTTAATATTCCATACATGCATTTGTAACAACATCCTGCATCATTCTACAGAAAGCCCATAGTGCCCGCTAACCCCAAAGGTCAAGGTCACTGACTTAGAAATTTCCGTGTTTGTAAAAGTTAACGCTCAGTTTATGATTTGATATTCCATACATGCATTTGTAACAACATCCCGCATCATTCTACAGAAAGCCCATGTTGCCCGCTAACCCCAAAGGTCAAGGTCACTGAATTAGAAATTTCCGTGTTTGGAAAAGTTAACGCTCAGTTTATGCTTTAATATTCCATACATGCATTGGTAACAACATCCCGCATCATTCTACAGAAAGCCCATGGTGCCCGCAAACCCCAAAGGTCAAGGATGCTGATTTACAAATTTCCGTGTTTGGAAAAGTTAACGCTCAGTTTTAACGCTCAGTTTATGCTTTAATATGCCATACATGCATTTGTAACAACATCCCGCATCATTCTACAGAAAGTCCATGGTGCCCGCTAACCCCAAAGGTCAAGGTCACTGAATTAGAAATTTCCGTATTTGGAAAAGTTAACGCTCAGTTTATGCTTTAATATTCCATATATGCATTTGTAACAACATCCCGCATCATTCTACAGAAAGCCCATCATTCTACAGAAAGCCCATGGTGCCCGCTGACCCCAAAGGTCAAGGTCACTGACTTAGAAATGTTCGTGTTTGGAAAAATTAACGCTCAGTTTATGCTTTAATATTCCATACATGCATTTGTAACAACATCCCGCATCATTCTACAGAAAGCCCATAGTGCCCGCTAACCCCAAAGGTCAAGGTCACTGACATAGCAATTTACGTGTTTGGAAAAGTTAACGCTCAGTTTATGCTTTAATATTCCATACATGCATTTGTAACAAAATCCCGCATCATTCGACAGAAAGCCCATGGTGCCTGCTAACCCCAAAGGTCAAGGTCACTGAATTAGAAATTTCTGTGTTTGGAAAAGTTAACGCTCAGTTTATGCTTTAATATTCCATATATGCATTTGTAGCAACATCCCGCATCATTCTACAGAAAGCCCATGTTGCCCGCTATCCCCAAAGGTCAAGGTCACTGACTTAGAAATTAACGCTCAGTTTATGCTTTAATATTCCATACATGCATTTGTAACAACATCCCGCATCATTCTACAGAAAGCCCATGGTGCCGCTATCCCCAAAGGTCAAGGTCACTGACTTAGAAATTAACGCTCAGTTTATGCTTTAATATTCCATACATGCATTTGTAACAACATCCCACATCATTCTACAGAAAGCCCATCATTCTATAGAAAGCCCATGGTGCCCGCTAACCCCAAAGGTCACTGACTTAGAAATTTCCGTGTTTGGAAAAATTAACGCTCAGTTTATGCTTTAATATTTCATACATGCATTTGTTACAACATCCCGCATCATTCTACAGAAAGCCCATGGTGCTCACTAACCCCAAGGTTATTACAAGCTCCTTATATACTATCAAACTGCGCCAGGCGGGACATTTTGCTCCACGGAGCTCTTGTTTATTATTAAATACCCCCCCCCCCCAAAAAAAAAATGTTGTTAATGTACACTGTTTATAAAAATAGAAACTTATTATTTATCTGTGTATGGAAGTACAGATAATTCCGAAGCTGTTCATGTATTCGTGAATTATCGCCCTTGGGGACTCTCTTCAGCGTTGTGATAAAAGCAAATTTAGTCTACAACGACAACACAAATATTTTGAAATGCAGTAACTTCGTCAGCTATATTCAGTATACTTTCCGATGTTATCTACATTTTGTTTTAGAAGCATTTGGCCCTTTGGGCCAAATTATTCGTCGCTCGTATTAGTAAAATACCACCTGTCATAAAACACCTAGCTCCAGATTAGTTTACGTTAAAACAAATTTTACACTTTCAATCATATGTTCAACCTAGTTTCACTGAATGGTAAGTTTTCATATACGCGTAACATAAAGCGGGCTACTTCGTCGCCCGTATTAAATGTCTACAAGGTTGGACA
Organism: Conchocele bisecta; assembly: GCA_029237695.1. Taxonomy (NCBI): domain Eukaryota; kingdom Metazoa; phylum Mollusca; class Bivalvia; order Lucinida; family Thyasiridae; genus Conchocele; species Conchocele bisecta. The sequence goes on from CM055270.1 coordinate 87,053,220, forward strand.
CTCGCCATCTTTTCAACCAATGGAAGTGGTACTAGTATACGAGAAGCCGGGACCAGCGCGCGTTACAATTACTGAATTAGCGAGCCGGGCCCAAGGTAAATAATCCACTTCCGTTGGTTGAAAAGATGGCGAGTGTCCAACCTTGTAGATATATTATCAGAGTACAATTTGGTATGATTTATAAGAGGTATTTTTTGTTCATACCACAAAGTGCCTGTGATTAAAATGAAGGAAAAAAAAAGGTTTATAAAAGGAACTCTGGAAGAAAATAATTAATACGAAGTGAAATATAATGACGTCCGTGTTGTGTGTCTATGTGTCAATCATACCGGTCGTAAATGTGTGGAGTGTGTGGTCGGGCGGTCTGAGGCGTCGGACTGCTGAATTATATCTAGAATGCCCCACTCGGTTTTCGTCAATTTAACACTGCGCGCGCTATTCATAAGTATGCACAAACAAATAAACTATATTAACCAAATTGAATCAAAATCCATTGCAAATCATGTGGAAAAAAAAAATCCTATTGGTTTTAAGTAGACAAAATTTTATTACCTGGATATTCTGCAAGGTTAAACCTACTTAAGAAGTATTAGTTTATATCAGTTTCCAAATTCGAACACCTCTTGACCTACTTTTTAGCTCACCTAAGCGAAGCTCATGTGAGCTATTGTTACCGCAATGTGTCCGTCGTCGTCGTCCGTGAACATTTTCAAATGTCTTCTCCTCGGTAACCATTGGGCCTATAGTCACCAAACTTCATGGTCATGGTCCTTAGGTAGGGGGATTACAAAATTGTTAAAATGACGTCATTTCGTAATCCAAAATGGCCGCCGTCTGAAAATAGCACAAATTCTTCAAAAAATCTTCTTCTCAAGAACTGCCAACCGGATTTCGACAAAACTTGGTAGGAATGATCGATGTACAATGCTCTTTCAAAGTTGTTAAAATGGTGACCCCGGTGTCAAAAATGGGGTCAAATTTTATTTTTGACCGAATATGGTCATGTCATATATCAAATTGAAGGTATCAATGAGGCGATCACTCTGGTGCATTTATTTGTCGAAATCGGATGGTTATGTCATCCAAGATGGCCACCGAAAGGTCAAAAGGTCGTTCTTTTATTAGAGATTTCAAAATTCTTCTTCACATGAACTGCTTGGCCCATGGTAGCCAAACTTAAAAGTTATGGTCCATGGGTGAAGCCTTTTCAGATTTGTTAAAATGGAGGTCATCGTTAATCCAAGATGGCCGCCGTCTAAAAATAGCATTAATTCTTAAAAAATCTTCTCATGAACCGCTAGCCGGATTTCGACGAAACTTGGTAGGAATGATCAATGTACAATGCTCTTTCAAAGTTGTTAAAATGGTGACCCCGGGGTCAAAAATGGGCGTGGCCCGTGGGGTCAAATTTTATTTTTGACCGAATATGGTCATGTTATATATCAAATCAAAGGTATCAATGAGGCGATCACTCTGGTACATTTGGTCCATGGGTGAAGCCTTTTCAGATTTGTTAAAATGGAGGTCATCGCTAAAAATAACATAAATTCTTAAAAAATCTTCTTCTCGTGAACCGCTGGACGGATTTCGACTAAACTTGGTAGAAATGATCGATTGACAATGCTCTTTCAAAGTTGTGAAAATGGGCGTTTATTTTTGATTTTTGCCGAATATGCTCATGTCATATATCAAATTGAAGGTATCGATGAGGTGATTGCTATGGTGCAGTATTTGTCGAAATCGGATGATTATAACATCCATGATTTGAGATTTTGAACGTCTTTTTCTCAGGAACCACTTGGCCGATGCTGGCCAAACTTCATAGGAAGTTAAGATCCTTGGGTGAAGCATTTTCAGATTTGGTAAAATGAGAGTCATCGCTTAATCCAAGATGACCGCCATCTAAAAATAGCACAATTTTTTTTAAAACACATGAACTCAATGTCACATTCTCCTCTGGTGTTCATGGAGTCAGGTGAGTGAATTAGGGCCATCATGGCCCTCTTGTTTGTTTCTCCCACGATAGTGGAAAGAAAGTGGGACACAATTCCGGCTGAGGTTTCCTTTCTGTGTTAAAATGAGTTTTCAGTGGCTAGATAAATGCGGTTCCTGCTCCCGGCAAAAAAAGAAAAAAAGAAAATCTTCAATACTCGAATAGTTGGATGACTTTTTTCGTGGCCTAGGTGTCAGGAAATCACATGTGCGGCGATCTCGCATTTAAAAATTTCCTGGGGGGGAACCCTAGACCTCCCCCCCCCCCCCCCCCCCCGACTTTACGATGCGCAACGCACTAGCGGAGGTCGGCTATGCCGACTTGTGATTACAGACCCCCCCCCCTGCAATTATTTCTGTATCCGCGCCTGAAATGGCTTACCAGAGTATCTAAAAAATGACTGAAAGCATAGGAATCAAATTTAGCAGATTCTGTCTGTTTTTTTTGAGACAAGCCATTCGATTTGTAAGAAGATTTGTGATATTTAATGAAAAATATTTACAAAGTTACTGTACTTTCCATTAACATGATTAATGACATCAAATGTTTATGAAAGTTTCATAGCAAATGCGGAATAGAATTCAGCATTTGTTATGAAAATTTTGTTGACTTTCGAGGTCATGTACATGTACTGAAAATATCTCAGTTTATGTAAATATTTTCATTTTTGTCTTGTAGGACGAATTGGAGCAGCTGAATAAAGCTTCAGAGGAAATAAATCGACTGGAGCTAGAACTGGACGTAAGTTCTCATTCCATAGCTGTGGCTGTGACAGGAGAAATGTGGCTTATACATGAACAGTGGGGTCAGCGTGTAAGTGCACACACGAACGAACACGACAGGTTGGAACCAACCTGTCGTGTTCGTTCGTGTGTGCACTTACACGCTGACCCCACTGTATGTAGTATTTGTGACCAGTGTAGCTCCTATTCAAATAGCACACTACTGTAACCTGATAACAATTGCTCTTTAGAAGCATGAGAGGTGTTTCATTGATGGAATGATGGACAGTGCAGATCTTGATCAGACTGCAGATGCACAGGCTGATCTGGATCTACACTGGTTGCAAAACCCATAAGCCCCATTTCTTCAGTCATAGCCACAGATTTGATTTCCAGATTGCAGTATACATGTATGATGTAAGTTCCGATGGAAGTTTGCTCTTGTGAAACAGTAATATCAGTCTCCGCGAAAGTCGTCGGAAATGTCCGTTAAAATTTCCGCCGGTAAACCGGAAGTCGCCGGACCAAATGTAGTACTATAAACAAGAAAAAAAATTATTTTCTAAGCTTCAATGAAATCACCTTCTTTTGGTATGCGCTTCTGGTGCTAGCTAGCTTTTCTTATATGACTGATATACTTAAAAAAGCTCTTAAATATCACACAAAATCAATTTTATTTTTATAAATGTTTTTTTTTTGGTCTGGTAAATTTTTGCCCGGTCTGGTAAAAATTTCAAGTTTACCGAACCGAATGTCGTGTAAATTTTGGCAGTTTCGTGGAGACTGTAATATGTTTTATTTTCATTAGCCAATAAGTGAATAAGCCAAATTTATAATTTCACATTACAGGATGCAAGAGCAGCATTTAGGCAGGCATTATCGGATACAACGCAGAAACTTGATTTCCTGGCCCGCAAGTTGGGATCGTGTGTTGAGAAGGCGCGTCCGTACTACGATGCCCGAGTCAAAGCCAAGGATGTGAGTTCTGGACCCTTGTTTACAAGTCTTACTGAGCATGTCCCGTATTAACACCAAATATTCGGGCACAATTTGCTTTGGGAAAACAAAGCAACCACTGTAGACCCACAGTCTGATCTGGGTCTGCACTGTTTGCAATTCAACTTTCATGGTTCCTACAAACAGTGTGTGTCCTTACCAGGCTGGTGGAGTGTGCTAGAGGCCACAAATGCCATAGGCTCCATGTCTCCAGTTGTAACCTCAAATATTTACACTGTCCCTACATTCATACAATCTGTTAGAAAATGCAGTGTAAATGTAAGTAATAATACCATGGGCTCTTGCGTTTACTGTGGTGACCTTCGAACTCCATGCACTTTAAATACAATACATTTGGTCTGTTTAAAGTTTGCTAGGAGTCCTTCATACTCCACACACTTTAAACAGACCAGATGTATTGTTAACCCCAGTAAACGCAACAGCCCATGGTTGTATTCCTTAAATGTTACTGGAGAAATGGGGCTGGTGCATATAGCATTTGCTACCAGTGTAGCTCCAGATCAGCATGTGCATCCGCACTCTGAACAGGATCTGCACTTGTTGCAAATCCCTATTTCTCCCGTCACAGCCACAAGTAACTGGTATAGAATGGCTCATGCTAATTAATTCCTTAGTCATATGAGGTATACTTTTACCCCCTGTATACATGTACATGGGGTATATAGTTTTCCGTTCATCCGTCGGTAAGATTTGCGTTTACTGCCGGGGGCATCCATTAGCCTCTGCTTCTCTTCTTTCAAAACCTAAAAAAATAATGTAGATCTGATGAGACGGCTTGTTATGAACTGTCTCATGTGGATCTACAATGTTTGTAAATATTGACTTGATGGTCTGTTGGGTGGAAAGAGTTAAACAAGCCATCAATGATCAACAGGTGCGTTAACCCGATGTCAGTAACGCTACTTACAGCTATAATTCACAAAGGTTCTTTCTCGGTCAATTCTTTCTGCGCCTGCAGGAAGTTGTGCATTAAAAAATCAATCAAATATCACAATTTCCTTCATACTACATGTTAATGGGACATATATCTGTTCTAAACAACATGTACCAGAAAATATAAATCTCTTAAAACGTATTTATTTACATTATTCCAATACCATGTCTACAACATTTTCTATTTTAATGATATTAACGTAATTACTCCCCTTTAATTTCATCGCCTGTTATTTATAGTAATTGTCATTTAATAGTAATTAGGGATTAAAGTGAATTATACCTTCCTTTGGTCTTTTTATGAATGTTATTATTGTACAACATGAAGCATAAGAATAACAATTTTGTTTACTTAAGAAATAATTTATACCTGATTACAAGTGTTATTATTGTTGACCATTAGCTGAATAATATAGCCATGCATATATAGGATTTACAAATGTATGTACAGCATACCGGTTCATTTGACAGCATAATGACCTTTGTGTGTTCTGGCTGAAAGTCGCCCTGCGTTACAGACCAAAATTTTGAGTTACTGGTGCATGTGTAGACACAAAAAAACGGAATACATGTACGAGTGTTTGTAAATGGTGGCATTATGGTCTGTCGGGTTGAAAGAGTTAGACCGACGATCAATGATCCTCAGGTGCATGTGGACACGCAGAAGGCGGCATACATGTTCAATTTAATCCTTTCAACACTACAACACTTTATATATAGAGTGTTTCATAATATCTGTCCTTACAATTTGCTACTTCTCTGTCAATGTTAAAGATATTACGTAACACAATACACCAGATTCAAGCACATGGAATCAATTTTTCAACTTGATAAAAAAATATGGGAAAGAGTTGACGTCCTGACGTCATGCATAACGTCATTTCCTGTGGGTTTGTTTTCAAGATGGCGCCGTCCAAAGAACAATGTTGTTAAATTTTGTTATCAAAGTAAATCATTGAAATTAGTGGTGAAAACAATGAAAAAAATGCACTCTGTACCTGCGTTTGCAATCAGTGTAGATCCAGATGAGCCGGCTCGTGGCGAGCGTGCTCATGGCGAGCCGTCTCGTAAGGATATGCACTTTTTGCAAGTAATCATCATATTTTTTAAGACAAAATACACACCCTTTACATAAATGGACTAGTCTGAAATTTTTTGACGATTGGATTGGTCGGAAAATGAACATATTCAAATCCATTCCAGTTATTTAGGGGTGACAGGGTTAAAGAAACATCAGTGATACACAGGTGCATGTGGAAACACAGAAGGCGCAGGCATATACATGTATGTACGGATGTTTGTAATGTTGGCTTGGTGCTCTATCAGGTTAAAAGAGTTAAGGAGAAGAATTCACATAAGCAGGGATTCCGCTGGCGATCGCCACTTTCGGAATTGGCGATAAAAATAAACAATTGACGATAAAAAATTGCAATTTTCGAGAAAAAAAAATCCAAAAAAAAAAGAAAAAAGATTTTTGATTTTTTTTTTGAAAATTGTAATCTTTTATCGCCAATTGTTTTATTTTTTTTGAAGTGGCGATTTTTTTATTTTCCCCAGTGGAATCCCTGCATAAGCTTTTATAAAGCTTGTTTTCTAATCCTATTATTACTTGTCTTGTGTATATATGTAACCTGCTACATTGTATATGTGAAATAAAATATTGTTTAAACTAAAAGAGTCAAACCGACGATCAATGATCCACAGGTGCATGTGGAAACACAGACGGCGGCGTACATGTACGAGCGGGCGTGCTCCATGCATGAGGCGGCCAAAGAGATGGTGCAGGTGGCCGAGCAGGGGTACATGCAGCGGGAGGAGGCCTGCGACCAGGCCTGGCAGGAGATGCTCAACCACGCTACCATGAAGGTGGGTACTCCAGCTTCCTCCGTCTTTGGTGGGATGGTGGACCTCTACGCATCCTCCCCGCATCTGTATGTTGACGTAGGAATGTAACCATCATTAGTAGCTTCCTCACATTGATAGCTAACTACCCTGGGTGCCTTGACCCATTGGTAGTGGATGAGACACTCCCCCAGCAATTACCTCGTTGAGAAAGAAGAGAAAATTAAAAAAAACAGGAGGCAACAATTTTTGTTTCCCTCATTCTAAGGGTTAATGTGAATTGTTAATTCATGGGAACTAATTGTTAAATTGAGGGAACAAATTGTCATTTTTAGGAACGAATTGTTAATTCGAGGGACGAATTGTTAAATTGAGGGAACAAATTGTTATTTCGTGGGAACGAATTAATAAAATAAAGTCCATTTCCCCTGCAGTGCTCCGTATTAATACACCATGTTATTTCACTACAAAGCCTATATTATGCTGTAAATGTTGCCGAGACTGGAGGAATGAGGTTTGTCGGGTTTTGCGACCAGTGTAGATTAAAAAAAGCCTGTGCCTCCGCATAGCCCAATCAGGATCTGCACTGTTCACTATTCCGTTAACAAGCAATATAGATCGTTATCATGCTATGGGAGTGTGCTAATTGGTCACAAACCCCATATTAAGGCCCCATTTCTCCAGTCACAGCCACTAATTCAGGTAAACGAGGCGGAGCGCGAGCGCCTGGAGAGCGAGAAGGTCCATGGGCGAACGACGCAGACCTTCAAGGACGCCGAGGACTCTGTGCAGAAACTGCAGAAAAACCTGAAACGTGCCATCAACAAGTCCAAGTATGTAGCGCATGGCATGGGCCGCGTTAGTTGCGGGCAGTGGCTCTGCAAATCTCCCTTACCGTCCGTAGCATACTACGGACGGTAAGGGAGTTTTGTAGAGCCACCGCCCGCAACTAGGGCTGTGTTACCTGGTCACTTCGTCTGGATTTGTGGCACACCATGACATAGTGGGTTGAAATATCTGTAGCGGATTTCACCAAAATGCACTAATCCAGCTGAGTGCACTTTGGGAGAGTTATTTTCAATTAATATATAAATTAATAAATATTATTTCATTATATAAATATTTTTTAGTCAAAACAATGGCTTTAATTAATACACTGTTAAATGATTATACCACAGCTTTTGAAGAAGGCCAAGGGATGGGCGGTTGGTTGGGAGCATGCGAAGGGTACATTTAGCGAAGGGTTACATCTTTACGAAATATCTATATCCCTGGTTTGGCCCTCAGCTACATGTTTGGCTTTCTAGTATGTGAGAGTTCACTGGTTATACCCATTACAAAAGTAGTAAGATTAGTACTAATTCTGTTATTTTAGGGAGTGAGGCTAAGTGACGCTGGGCTGGTGAAGATCTGGCACCAGGTCAGGTTATTCTAATGACGGGGCTGGATATATATTTCTTTAAATATTCAGTTTGATTTTGAAAGTTTCCTCCCCATCACAACAAGTGAAATATGGGATTCGAAAGGTGACAAAACTTTCATAGCAAATGCGGAATTGAATTATACATTTGCTATGAAAATTTCGCCACCTTTCAACTTCATTTACAGCAAAATATCCCAGTTTCTGTAAATATATTTCATGAAAAATCACACATGTTCTTAGGTACAAAATCACATGCTGTGTCTCATTTTAATTAGACCTTGGAATAGGTTGATTATCTAGTAGACTCATTGGACTTCAATACTGGAGCTTGTTCTTTCATTCCCCACACTATGTATGAACAAATTCTTTCATGGGTATTTCCATTCCACTGGTTTTTCAAATAACACTTGGACATTTCGAAATGACCTTAGCTGTTGCTGGAACGTTAAACTCTTTCACTTGTTAATCCCCCTATGTGATAGCAAGGGGGGCATATTGCGTTGCTCTTGATGTTCCGTTCATACGTCCGTCTCTGTACATTTACGTCAAAAAGTTTGTAAGAGTTTCTCCAGTATAGTCCAGTATTCCACGGGGACATATCCATGTTTTACAAACATAATGTCCAGTTGAATTTCACCTGCTTTTTCACATGATACCTATTAGTGATTTATATCAACTTTTCAGCTTGTGCCTTGGGCTTCAGGTCAGCTGGCGTTCTCATGACTGGTGTAAATAGTTTGAACCATAATAGTTGAGATATATATATATATATACATGTATATACGTTTCCTTATGGTTTACAGATGTGTAAATTTCAATTTTTATGCCCCCACCTCTGTAGAGCCGGAGGCATATAGTGTTTGGGCTGTGTGTTCGGCACATTAACAAGTTTTCCAGAGTTTCTCAATTATGTCATAACTTCTATATCCCATGAAGGATTGCTTAAAAAGTTCAACACAGCATACATGTGGACAAATGCCACACATCCATGCTGCCATTAACATGACCTTGATCTTTTGACCTATGTAACTTTGAACTTTTTCACACATTAAGAAGTTCGCCGGGGTTTCTCAATTCTGTCATAACTTCAATATCGCTTGATAGATTACTTCAATATTTCAATACATCATACTTCTGGACAAATACCACACATCTATGCTGCCCTTAATATGACCTTGACCTTTTGACCTTCATAAATGTGTTAGTGAATCCTTATCACTTTGGTTAATTAACTTTGCCACAGTTTCGCCAATCTGCCACCGGGGGGCATTCGTGTGCAGACAGGCCACATTTCTTGTTTATTTGACACCCAGGTCATGTATTATCTTCCCGTTTTCGACGTTGAAGTAAAACTTTTAAGCACTAATTGCTTCCCTATCGTGTGCAGATGCGCAAAGTGAATTTCAGTTTGCTTGTATTTGACATGCGGGTCATGGATTACATCTCCTTTTGTCGTGCCTGTGTTAGCAGAATGACGCGGATGACGCAGATGACGACTGCAATGGAAAAAGCGGTGACTATGGTCGCACCGACCATAGTCACCACTTTTTCCATTGCTGTCGTCTTCCGCGTCAACATGACCTTGTCTTTTCACCTTCACATGTTTGCGTCAAAACCTTTGTACAAATTTCTTTATCATCATATAACATTAATATTACTTCATGGATTGCTTCAATATTTGAACACCGGATGCATGTGAGCACTTGGAACACACTCATGGGGCCATTAACATGACTTTGACCTTTTTGACCTTCACATGGTTGTGGAAACATGTAGCCATTGTTTTACATCAAAAAGTTTGTACAAGTTCCTTCATCATCATGTAACTTTTATATTACTTGATGGATTGCTTCAATATTTCAATATTTCTATACTTGATACATGTGCGCATAATTATGAAACACTCATGCCACAATGAACATGACCTTCACCTTCACCGTTTTGACCTTCACGTGGCTGTACGTGGTTGTGGAAAGACATAGCCTTTTTTTTTATGTCAAAAAGTTTCTTCAAACTTGACTTTTTTCGTGTTTAAAGCATGCACTTTTCTGATGGTTTTTGTTACCGGTATGCTTACTTTAGCACATGCCCATGATCATGTTACGGTCAAATAACTCGGCAGGCGCGACACCGCTTCTGTAGTGAAATTCCTGTTTACTTAAAAATTCGGAAAAAGTGGGAATATTGCAATGGCAAGCCATCAACTTCTCTGTAATTTAATTGTGATGTGACTGGGTAACGTTACCACTACAGTGTTGTTGCTAACTGTATCACGTAGTGTATTACTAACAGACTGGGCCCGGTTGCTTTGAGCAACCGGGCCCTGATTGTTGCCTGCTGTTGAACAAGCAACCAAGGCTTCGGAGCATTGCACAGCAAGTGCAGATGTAGATTAACATAGTACATTTACACATGGCTCCAGGCCCCTATTTCACCATAATTATAAAGTATGCTTTTCTTGCTAAGTACACTTTGAGGGAGAAATTTTCAATTGAAGGATACATTTATTAATTTTTATTATACTGAATTTATTACATTATCACAGCCATTTTGGCTGTATAATAATAGAGTATAATAATTCTGCATACTTTTAATCATCAAATATATGCAGTTGTTAGTTCTATATTAAATAATGCATTTCGGGAAAATAAATGATTATCCCTCAAAAGTACACTTTGCTAGTTAAGTATGCTTTGCAATTTTGATGAACTATGCTACAGTTTGTTGATTATATGTTCAGCTTGAACTGCATGGTTATAGATCTGCTCTGAATAAAGTGATTACTGGTATGCTTAGTAATCGGACACAATGCATACTGGTATCAAGGGCAATGACAGGGCAGATAGTGCTGCCAAGGTCGCCCTGGAGCTACCGCCTTCTTAGTGTGCTATCATGATTTTAAACCATCCATCAACTCATTCATCTCCGATACAATGCAGACCCAGTGGGATCTGCTCACAGATAATAAACTTCATGCTGTGAAACCGACTTTGGGTGAATGGACTCCTGGCTACAGACATGTACGCCAGGATGAAGTTTTCCTTAGTCGATTGCGCATTGGACATACACGACTAACGCATTCGTATATGCTCAAAAGTGAGCCGCGTCCATGGTGTATTCCATGCCACAGCACATTTTCCGTACAACACATCCTACTGGACTGTATCGACTTTGCCGATATTCGACGCAAACACTTTAATATTACTTCACTTGAGGAGTTATTCCAGGTGGAGAACATTGAAGGTTTGCTTAGCTTTCGCCATGAAACTAACTTGTATTGGAAGATATGATTTGTATCATTGTACATGTATACATGTTGCTCATTTATATTGTTCATCATATTAATAGTTTTACCCTAATCATCTGATTGACTACCACATCTAACATACTATTTTACTATTATTTGTATTCTTCATCTACATTGCTTGGCCCTAAATCATACTCTTTTGTTAAGCACCATTCCATTACTCAGACACATAATAACGGCATAATTTCAGTGTTTGGGCCATTTTTACCAGAGCATCTGGTAATAGGACGATCTCCGTCCAAATCAAGACAAAACAACTTCACCACGTGGTGTATTCTTACACATCCAAATTCTCCCAAAATCAACAGATTTTTTGCAAAACATACGCACTGAAGCTGATATATTTACTATTTTTCTTAACAAATGAGTATTAAAATTTAATAATTAGTGATAATTTACTCAAATATAATAGGGAGGTTCTTTCATTTTAAGGGCTATTATAATTTTAAGGTGGAAAATTATCCATTGGTTCAAGGCATATCACTCAAAATGCATGTAGTGTCTTGACCCGTTATGTAGTGCCCCTAAGTAACTGACATATGACATTCATTAATCAAAAAGGTTATTCCCCCAGCATACAAAGTATGTTGAGGGGTATATAGTTTTCGTAATTTCATCCATCCGTTTGTCCTTCCACGTTAAAGTTTTTGGGTACCCATTATCTCTGTAACAGTTAGTTTGATTGACCTCAAACTTCATATACTTCCTTATCATCATCCATATTTTCATTCCATACCACAATCATGCGGCTTCATGTCCCAGGTCAAGGTCAAATCACTTAGAAATGTGCGTCTGTAAGATTTGCGTTAAAGTTTTTGGGTACCCATTATCTCTGCAACGGTAAGTCGGATTGACTTCAAACTTCATATACTTCCTTATCATATCCATATTTTAATTTCATACCAGACCTATGTGGCCTTTATGTCCAACGTCAAGGTCAAATCAAATATTAGAAATTTGTGTCCATAAGATTTGCGTTAACGTTTTCGGGTACACATTATCTCTGCAACGATAAGTCAAAGTGACTTTAAACTTCATATACTTCCTTATCATCATCCATATTTTCATTCCATACAACACCCATCCAGCCTTCATGTCCAAGGACAAGGACAAATTACTTTCCGTTAAAGTTTTTAAATATTTGCGTTAAAGTTTTTATTTGTTGGTCCAGGCGGCAGCCGGGGGTATACGTGAACCCCTGCTCACTTTCTCTAGTTTTTATAAGTAACACTTTTTACATATCCTGATTAGACAACTCATTGTGAGAAGGCTTACCGGTAGCTGGATAAGACTAAACTATGTAACGAGCATGCATTCCATTAATAGTGAAAGTTAGCTATCATTTTACATTGCGGTTAAACTGTATCAAATGGATGTCGTCTGATTCCAAGTCCTCCAAGCTGATAACCTTGTGCCTTGTGCATGAACATATTAATCCAGCCCCCTTGGGTTAAAATACTTCTGAATCACCGATGTGTGGCTGTAGTCACTACAGTAGTGTATATCAAACATGACAAACATACAATTTATTCTGGTAACCATTTAGAGCTGGTGGCCATTTCACTAAACTTTGTGAGTGCAAATTTAGGATCGTCTGAAAATTTCAATTGATGGATTTTCATTTATTGAGCATAGGCTGCATATGCAGCCTATGCTCAATAAATATAAATCCAATAATTGTTTACAAGAAAACATTGTTAATGTGAAATTTACAGACTATCATTTGCACTTACAAACATTTTATTTGTACGAAGTTTGGTGCCCAGAGCTCCAGATAAGGTGTGTACGTGTATATGTGTATTTTACACATTTATTTTTGCAGAATATGCATTGATTTTCAAAAGTTGGAGTAATTTTTATTTTAAAAATACTCACTTATTTTCAAATTGATGAGTACATACATTCTCTTATAAAGTTGAAAATCCACTTATTCGAGCTGCATAAAAAAACAACAGTGCAGCGCAAATAATTGAACTTTCAGCTTGTTTATTGTTTTGATAATTTGCTCCCCTTGTTATATCGCAATAACATGTGGAAAATTCAATATTCCATTTGCAAAAATATGTATTGAATTTGAAATCAGGGAGTATACTCTTTAGCTTATCTGGAGCGCTGCATAGCAGTGCTGCAATGAATGGTTACAATAACAAAGAAGTGTTACATTTCCGCCTTAATGTGTCATGGACATATATTCGGTATTACCATACATTCGATATTACCCACTTCTTGACAACTCTTCAGGGCGATGTACGACTAAAATGTTTGTAAGTTCAAAAATGTAGTACATTTCACATTAACAATGGTTTCTTGTAAACAATTATTGGATTTACATTTATTGAGGATAGGCAGCATATGCAGCCTATGCTCAATAAATGTAAATCCATCAATTGAAATTTCCAGACGATCGTAAATTTGCACTTACGAACATTTTAGTCGTACAAAGTTTAGTGAAACAGGGCCCAAGGACGGTCTAGTGGTTGATTATTGGTATTCAGTACTGAACACCATGGATTCATTCACTGCCCTAGAGTCTGACCTTGCATGACCTTAGCTGTTGATAGGCTGTTAAACACCAATAAATCAAATCCCCGCCCTAGGCATGAATCATCATACAAATGTTTTTCCATCCCACTGGTCTTTCTGATGGCACTTGAAATTGCGGCCCTATCTCCTTTGCAGAAACATATGGAAGCGTCCTGGTGCCAATGCTATAATATGTTTATCTCCTAATTAGGAGATACTAACTCCTAATTAGGAGATAGTAAATCTTAATTAGGATGTAATTAAGTCCTAATTAGGAGGTAGTATATCCTAATTAGGAGATACTAAATACTAATTAGGAGATAATATGTCCTAATTATGAGATAATATATCCTACTTATGAGCTAATATATCCTAATTAGGACTTACTCTATCCTAATTGGGAGTTAGTATATACTAAGTGTATCCTAATCAAGAGTTTGTATCTCCTAATTAGGACTTATCATCTCCTAATTAGGAGATAATATCTTCTAATTATGAGATATATTAACTCCTAATTAGGATTATTATCTCCTCATTAGGATATATTATCTCCTAATTAGGACTTATCATCTCATAATGATACAATCTCATAATTTGGACGTATTATCTCTTAATTATGAGAGATTATCTCATAATTATGACTTAGTATCTCCTAATTAGGACTTACTGTCTCCTAATTATGAGTTAATATCTCATAATTAGGACGTGTTATCTCCTAATTAAAACTTAGTATCTCCTAATTAGGAGTTTGCATCTCCTAATTAGGAGTTTGTATCTCCTAATTAGGACTTAGCATCTTTTAATTACGAGTTATTATCTCCTAAGTATGATATATAACTCCTAATTATGACTTACTATCTCCTATTTAGGACTTAGTATCTCTTAATTAGGAGATAAAAATAGTATAGCATTGGCACCAGGACGCTTCCATAGAAACATAATAGAAATATTAATTGGTTGATTGTTTCTTTATACCCGATATTTTCTTTGCCTGCGCATGCCTGCATGTTGAGGATTTATTTTATACATTTCTTAAATTGTTGGATGTGATTTTAATTAAATAATGTTAATATTAAATGACTCGTTGCAAACGTATTACACATATTATTGTTACAGATTGTTGTTTGATAATGCATGACAAATAAATTTAAAAAGCAAACACACTTACAATATACATGTAAACTGTTGACTGACAACAATTATGTTTCCTGCATTTGTGACCAGTATAGCTCCCGATCGCTCTTCACATCCATGCCCTTTGATCAGGGTCAAATTCAGTATATTAATTCTGCAGAATTGTAATCATCAAATATAAACGGTTTCTTAGTTCTGTATGAAATAATGCATTTCAGTAAAAATAAATAATTACTCCCTCGAAGTATACTTAGCTACATAAGTATACTTAGCAATTTTGATGAAATCGGCTACATATCAAGCTGTAGATGTTAACCCTTTCAACAACACAGACCTGTATAGTTGTATTTGCAAACAGTGTAGATCCAGATGAGACGGCTCGTGACGAGCCGTCTCATCAGGATCTGCACTTTTTGCAAGTAATTTTCATATTTTTTAGAGCAAAAACACCCCCTTGTCATAAATTGACTAGTCTGAAGATAATTTTGTGATGATTGGATTGGTTGAAAAATTAATAAATCTAAATCCATTTCAATTTTTGTACTTAAGGGTGAAAGGGTTAAGGTAGCACTGGGGCCATACTGGTCACACTCTTGATAAAATCACTATTGAGCCGGATGGCATATACAACTCTGATATCACCTTACTCATGTTTCTGTGTGGCAGACTCTCTATCCAGCGTAGTTTCCTGCGAATCTCTGACATAATTAACCAGCACGACCTTCAACTGCTGTAAGTGGCGCTTTAAACAAATTTTATCCAGTAACTTTCTTATAACATACATCATGTTACTTCTAACCTTCACCACAGTGTGTATGCAACGTTTTTTTTTAAGATATGTACAAACATTTAGTATTAACCCTTAAAAATCGGGAACCGAAAATGTCGTCTGCTATTATTTCATTATCTTGTATTCTTTCTCAGTTAAAACATGGTTTGACAGCACTTTAGAATCATTTCCATTGGACACTTGGGATGAAACGGTACAATTATATCACAAATGCGATTGACTTGAAACTTCATATTATGTTTATTATCCCTCGTCAATAGGCAAGAGGGGATGTAGCGTTAGTCCATGTACACATAAAGTTTTTTTCTTTTTTCAATAACTCATCAACCGCATCACAGATTTTGATAATATTTAGCCACAATGTGTGTCTAAGGTTGCTGCTTTGTTTTGCATATGACCCACATGTGACCGCCCAAGGTCAAGGTCACTGAGGACTTGATTTTGTATTTTTTTTTATTATTAAGGCTGCCAGCGAGGGGATTAGCTTCGTTTAACGTATTTTCAGTCCATATTCAATGCGACCCGCATGACTCTGCCCACGGTCAAGGCCAAATTACTTCGAAACTTGTGTCAAAGTTTTTGCAAAATTTGCGTTAAAGCTTTTGGCTATCTATTACATCTCTGCAATCCTAAGTCTGTTTGGCTTCGAGTCGGTTTGGCTTGATTACATTATCACAGCCAAAATGGCTGTGATAATGTAATATATTCAGGATAGTAAAACTTAATAAATTTCTGCTGCAAAGTGTACTTAGAAAGATACAAATGGAAGTATGCTTTACAATTTTGGTGAAATAGGCTACATATTTTCAATCTATCCCCACTTGCAGCCTTTGTGTTCAAGGTCAAGGTCTCACCTGACTTACAACTTGGTGTTAATGTTATTGAGGGGTACATCCGTCAGTGTTACTGATTTCTTGTTCCGTGGAGTTATCGCCCCTGTGGCTATTCAGGCATATATTGTGACCTTCGGCATTCCTGGCACTAAACTTTGTACGACTAAAATGTTCGCAAGTGCAAATTTAGGATCGTCTGGAAATTTCAATTGATGGATTTACATTTATTGAGCATAGGCTGCATATGCAGCCTATGCTCAATATAAATGTAAATCCAATGATTGTTTACAAGAAAACATTGTTAATGTGAAATTTACAGACTATCATTATTTTGCACTTACGAACATATTAGTCGTACAAAGTTTAGTGAAACGGCCGCCTGGTGTAAAAAAAGATTTCCACTACACTGGCCATGCCTCAAGAGGTATTTGTCAGGTAACAAACTGTATTGGCCGAGTACGGATTGACAGATGACATAATGTCGTATCAGTCATTGACCTGCTACGAATATCCGGGCTACACCGACTAGAAAACTGATGATTCATTGGTCGAACAGCGTCACATGGAATTGCCGAATGGCATCAGTGTAATGACGTAACATAAACAAGTCTACGTTCTTTTCACCGAAAACAATTTTATATTTGATCACCGGCTAACATGAAACGTTACCTGATAAATAGAATACCAGCCTAGTGTCCTACTCATTTCCTAGCCTTACCTGATGAACTTGATATCAACAGACACTAGGCTGGTATTCTCTATACCGTATATTGTAACCTCCAGTTTTGTTTTCCTTCGTCTCATGTCTGTATAATCAATCATTTTGTACCTGTATTTTCAGGCCCTACTTCGAGATGAAGGCCAATTTTAACCAAATGATGGAGGTAATATGACACACCGTATGATTTTGTACCTTCAGACATCTGCGTAATTTCATTAAATACAATATTTTCCATAAATAAAGTCAAAAGTTGACAAAAAATTCAGAGTACATGCGGAATTATATTATTTTGTCAACTTTTGACGCCATGTACGGAAAATATTGTAAATTTTGTTTCATGAAATTACGCAGATGTCTGAAAGTACAAAACCGCATATCATTAGTCAAATAGATTCTACATCACATGAAATAGTGTTATATCAGGTAACTAGCTTTGTATTGGCCCAATACATACTGACTGATAACATAATGTCGTATCAGGCATTGGCCTGATACGAATATCCGGGCTACAAGAAATTGAAAATTGATGTTTTTTGGTCAAACTACGTCAGATGACGTTACTGAATTATGTATGAACACATCTGGGGTCCGTTTCACTAAACTTCTTACGACTAAAATGTTCGTAAATGCAAATTTAAGATCGTCTGTAAATTTCAATTGATGGATTTACATTTATTGAGCATAGGCTGCATATGCAGCCTATGCTCAATAAATGTAAATCCAATAGTTATTTACAAGAAAACATTGTTAATGTGAAATTTACAGACTATCATAATTTTGCACTTACGAACATTTTAGTCGTACGAAGTTTAGTGAAACGGCCCCCAGGGGTCTGTTTCACTAAACTTTGTACGATAAAAATGTTTGTACGAAGATTTCTATGAATTTACTTCTCACATTAACATGTTTCACTAATGTTACCATTTTGTACCTACGGGTTCATGGCATTAAATGTAGCACACCCAAAAAATATCTTCTAAAATCGGCTGTCGGAACAAATGTTATTGTGAATTTCAATTTTGCAATTTCGAACGATGTGTAGTAACACGGGCCCCAGATTTAAACAATTGCAGGATCTTAAATTTTAGGGCATTTATTGGCATTGTGAGTTTGAAAATATCCCAGGGATTCTGCTGGCGATCGCCACTTTCGCAATTGGCTATAAAAATAAACGAATGTAATTTTTTATCGCCAATTGTTTATTTTTATGCCGCCGGGTTTCGAAGAAACGGGTGACATGTAGTGTTTGGACCGTCCGTCTGTCCGTCCGTCCATCTGTCCGGTGTCACATGAGATTTTCACCCGCGCGATATTTTCACCCGCGGGTGAAAAAAATGCCATGAGATTTTCACCCCCCCTATGAGATTTTCACCCGCCCTCCAATATTTTTGTCAAATGTTGTTGTTGCTGTGTTGCTTCTATCTTATGGTTTGTGAGAGTCATATGACCTTTATATATGGTGGTGACAAAATTGAAAGAGTTGCAGGGGGGGGGGGGGTGAAAATCTCATGGCCATGATATTTTCACCCCGCGGGTGAAGATATCATGGCCATGAGATTTTCACCCCCCCCCCCCCCCACCCCCCCCCCCCCCCCCCCCCTAATTGTCTTAAACAACATATCCATTGACATAGCACAACTTTCAATTGACTGAGTGTGCAGTAGTGGGGAATTGTACTCATTATATAAAGAATTAATAGTTGCACCTACCATTCACCTTAAAATTTGTCGCTTTTTATTTTTGATTTTTTCCTTGTATATCATGGAATATGACTAATGTTGTTGCTGTATTGCTTGAGAAATATGACTATTTCAAATATGATGGTGGCAAATTTGAAAATTTGAAAGTTGTGCAATTTTAAGGTGAATGGTAGGTGCAACTATTAATTCTTTATATAATGAGTACAATTCCCCACTACTGCACACTCAGTCAATTGAAAGTTGTGCTATGTCAATAGATATGTTGTTTAAGACAATTAGGGGTGGGGGTGTGAAAATCTCATGGCCATGATATCTTCACCCGCGGGTGAAAATATCATGGCCATGAGATTTTCACCCCCCCCCCCCCCCCCCCCCCCCCCCCCTCCCCCCCCCCCCCCGCAACTCTTTCAATTTTGTCACCACCATATATAAAATAGTCATATGACTCTCACAAACCATAAGATAGAAGCAACACAGCAACAACAACATTTGACAAAAATATTGGGGGCGGGTGAAAATCTCATGGGGGGGGTGAGAATCTTATGGCATTTTTTTCACCCGCTAAAAATCGTTTTATGTGGCTAATATTTAACATGTGATAAGCCACATAAGTATAGTACTATAAGAACGTCCGTCTGTCTGTCCGTCCGTCTGTCACACTTTTCGGTTAACCACTTTGTCACAGTTTCTCAAATATGCTGCAGGTGGCATCCGCGTTCGACAGACGCATTTCTTGTTATCCTATTGGTTATTCCTTTTTTTTTTTTTTTTTTTTTTTTTTTTTTTAAGTGGTGATTTTTTTATTTTCCCCAGCGGAATCCCTGATATCCCATTGGCTCAATACATAGGCACAGCCCATGTCGCAGGTGCAAGTCTTCCACCAGTGGCAGGAATGTGCTGTAAGAGCTAGACTGGCCATTTCTCCGGTGACGCCCACGTTTCGGAGCTGGACTTGTCATAAGCCCCACGTTTCCTGTTGTAGGACCAGAAGCGGCAGGTGATACATCTCGAGTCGAAGGTGACCACAACCAAGTCGACGTACTCAGCAGCGCTCCGGAGCCTCGAGGAGATCAGTGAAGGCATACACCGACATCGGATCGAGCTGCAGAACCAGGCAGAGCTGGGAGTGCGGGGGCTGGGAGTCGGCTCCGAGTCCCCGTCCCCCCCACCAATGCGAGGCAAGGATCCCCTCAGTATCGACGGCACCCGCACCCCGCTGGCCAGCAGCTGTAATACGGGCGGCAGTCAGACAACGGCCACGTCTAGTCAGGCCAGCGACGTGGTCCATGCCGCGCGCGACTTCCGTCCACCCTCTGTTATATACTCATCCCCCGAGAAGGCGCGGTCCCAGAGTTACAGGGACGCCATCGAAGCCAGGAGCTGCCAGGATTACGTGTCCTTGAACGATATTGATGAGAGTTTTTGTGTGAACGTCGATGAAGACTACCTGGCGTTGCCGACTCCGTCTGTGTACGGTGGCCATGACAGGACCAGTCGAGACAGCACGCCCCAGGCAGAGAAAGCGCCCGGGTCATCGTGGCGGGGGGAAACCGGGCAGACAGCGTCGGCACCACTCAACATCACCACCAGCAGTGTCAGGGAGATAACTCCCACACAGGATAAACTGTCCACGTCGTCAGGGGAGCTCACTCCCATATCGGGATCCCCGGCAACAAAGGGCAGGAAACCCGCTAAGTTGAAGGGACTCATTCTGACGCCAGTTGGGGCCGGTATGGACCCGTTGCAGGTACACATGCGTAACCAGGACAGTACGTACATTACACGCCGGAAAAGTGACTCCCAAGCTCAAACGCGGCCAGTCACATACCCATACTCCCATAATGCATCAGTCAGCACTGCACACACCGCGCACCAAACGTGTACATCTGCTAGTCGAGCCGGAAGGTCAAACGCTGGTAAATCAAATGTAGACACAAAACCGAACGTAGTTGCCCCCACGTTAGTGACCCCGACTGACGCTCCGAGGCGACTGTTGAAGGTGCCGTCGATGCAGGACTTCGACGACGCGTCAATGTCGGAGATATCCGACACGGAGAGTATCGCTAGCGGCACGATGCTGGATGATGACCAGGTGGAGCTGCTCACTCTTAGTTTCAATGACGACAATTCAGAAGACATTGGCGATAATGTGTTTGATCGACGCAACTGGAATCGAATGAGTCTGCCGCCAAACTTGTCTCACCTGGAAAGCTTTATCAGAAAACTGTCTATGGAGAAATTAAGTCCGAGTAATGAGGAAGCAGAGGACGTAGTCGGCCCTGCCGCTGAAACAGAGGACGTAGTCGGCCCTGCCGCTGAAACAGAGGACGTAGTCGGCCCTGCCGCTGAAACAGAGGCGGTGTTTATTGACCCACTGAGCGTTAATGTCGCCACAGATAGTACGCATTTATAATTCAAACTACATGTACATGATTCTGAGTGTTTTCATTAGTCTCGAGAAGCCTTATCCTACCTGGCAAGAGTTCATACTTTTAACCCTTTCAACAGTACATACACCTCTATCATTATATTGGCAAATAGTGTAGATTATGATGAGCCGGCTCGTAACGAGCCGGCTCATCAGGATCTGCACCATTTGCGAATATTTTCTTGTTTCTAAAATTAATACCCCCTTCTGATAATCGGAATAATCTGAAAAATAACATGGGAGTAACCATTCCAGCTGAAAGGGTTAACAGCATATACCTCAATAAATTCTCAAAATTGTGTTTTATTCCTACAAAGAACAAAAAGTTCTACAAATGAGACTAAGCCATGTGATTTTGTACCTAAGAAGATGTGCAATTTTTCATGAAATTTGTTTACAAAAACTGTGATATTTTCATTGAAAGTCGACAAATTTTGCAGAGCAAATACGGATTTCAGAATTAAATTCTGCATTTGCTCTGAACATTTTGCCAACTTTCAATGTAATAATATTCCAGTTGAAAGGGTTAACAGCGTATACCTCAATAAATCCTCAAAATTGTGCTTTATTCCTACAATGAACAAACAATTCTACAAATGAGACGAGCCATGTGATTTTGTACCGAAGAAGATGTGAGATTTTTTATGGACAATATTACAGAAACTGATATTTTTTGTGAAGGTTTTCAAAATGAATTCCGCATTTGCTCTGAACATTTCGCTGACTTTCAATGTCATGTATGGATAATATTGTAAATATTTTTCATGATTGGGGCATATCAAGGTTTTACAAACATAAATAGAGAATAGTAGGTTAGTGCCGTGAATGGGAAAAAATATCTGGCAAGGGCAAGGCTTAGGAAACGGGATGGGCGAGGCTCTGCCGCGCCAGATATTTTTCCCATTCACGACATTAAATTACTATTCTATTTATCCCGTCAACTAACCTCAAATAACCCCAGTAACCGCACATATTCGTACGCAGTGATTAGGTCGTATTGACAGGATATTAAAAATGTTTCACGGCACCGTGTTTCACGGCACATACGCACTGTGTTGACGGGATAATAGAAAATCACATGGCATGTCTCAAATGTTATTGGAAAAAAATGGATTAGGGCATTTGTAGCAGACATTTAGAAGCAGGGTGAGAGTTTTACCGGTAAATTCTGACCAAGTGGCGCTCAGTTTAGACTCTGGGCAGGCTCATCTGGATCTACCTTGGTGGCTGGTTGGTCGGGAGCATGCGGTGGGTAATTCAATGATCGGGGTTCATCCTTACCGGAATTCTGACTGGAGACCTGTAGCCTATTTCATCAACATTGCAAAGTATACTTTACTAGCAAAGTTTACTTTGAGGGAGTAATCATTTATTTTTCCTGAAATGCATTATTTCATATAGAACTAACAACTGCATATATTTCATGATTAAAAGTATGCAGAATTATTATACTGAATTTATTACATTATCACAGCCAAATTGGCTGTGATAATTTAATAAATTCAGTATAATAAAAATTAATAAATTTATCATAAAATTGAAAATTTCTCCCCCAAAGTATACTTTGCTACTAAAGTATACTTTGCAATGTTGATGAAATAGACTACTGGTTTGGCCCTCATAAGCGTGTTTGAAATTTTGTATGTGACAGTTGAATCTGGTTATACCCCTTATGTGTGTATTACGATTATTCGTAATCATATTTTAGGGGAAGGGGCCAAGTGACTTGGTGTGGTATGGACCTGGCACCAGGTCCGGTTATTCTAATTTCAGGGCTGAATATATTTTTTCTCGATGTAAATATTCTGGTTTTGGGATTCCCCCCCCCCCCCCCCCCCCAATGCAGCAGGTTAAAACGGGATTGAACCCGTTTGCCCGTCCTTACATGACCTTAGCTATTGGTAGGCCGTTAAACACCAACAAACAAACAAACTGGAAATACCTTGGTCACACACAGAGTAAACCCAATAGTTCCAATCATAAAGTATTGAGTCAATGTGCAGTATAGTGACATTTATAGTGATATAGATATGTGGCTATGACTGGAGAAATTGGGATTATAGGAATTGTGACAAGTGTACAAGGTGCATGATCACATGGTTACAACAACAACATTGGCTGAAAGTTTTGAAAGCGCTCCCACTCCAAAGTAAGTATTATTTGATATTTTCCTTAATAGGCAACAGATTTTGATGAAATATGGCCCAGCAAACGTGTCTTCATGAGCTGCATTTGGTGGTCCCTGGAGTTTGGCACAGACTTATCTAGAAGTTTGGGCCAAAGTACCGAGACCACCAAATGCAGCTAGACAAGACGTGTTTCATGCGCCATATTTCATCAAAGTCCGTTGCATAATAATGAATCGGAGGGCTTCTGGAAGTTTCAGTACGTGTTGTTGTTGTTGTAACTACGTGATCATACACCTTGGATATGTGGCTGCTAGAAATTGGGATTATGGGAATTGTGACCAGTGTAGCTCCTGATCAAATAGCACACTCCTGTAGCAAGATAACAATCTCTAATACTTGTTAGACACATGATGGAATGGCGGACAGTGCAGATCCAGGTCAGACTGTGCGGACGCACAGGCTGATCTAGGATCTACACTGGTCTCAAAACCCATAAGCCCCATTTCTCCAGTCACGGCCGTATATAATGCCAGGAGACAAAAGCTCGCGGTGATCGACAAAATGATCGCCGTGATCGACAAAAGGTCGCGGTGATCTGTCGGACCCTGCCCCATGAGCAACGTCGGTAGCCTATTTCATCAAAATTGCAAAGTATACTTTACTAGCAAAGTTTACTTTGAGGGAGTAATCATTTATTTTTCCCCGAAATGCATTGTTTCACATAGAACTAACGACTGCATATATTTGCTGATTAAAAGTATGCAGAATTATTATACTGAATTTATTACATTATCACAGCCAAATTGGCTGTGATAATGTAATAAATTCAGTATAATAAAAATTAATAAATTTATCCTAAAATTGAAAATTTCTCCCTCAAAGTATACTTTGCTAGATAAGTATGCTTTGCAATGTTGGTGAAATAGGCTACTGGGGAATACACTATGTTAGAATTGGTGCAATTTGTCCTGTTAGCGTCACGTCACTTGCTTTCTAAGTTTGTTCGAAGTGAAACTAATTGACGTGAGAGTTAAACTGACGTAGGCCTTGACAAATTCTTATTGTTTCCCTCCCCCAGATTGAAATCCAATCCTGTATATTTTAAAGTCAATGCTGCGTTGTGGGTGGCAGTGGTAAATGTGATGAGTAATTTAGCGATCGAGGTTCATCCTCACCGGAATTCCGACTAGAGACCTGGTTTGGCCCTCACGTACGTCTTTGGCATTTTGTATGTGACAGTTGAATCTGGTTATATACCTTATGTGAGTCTTATGATTATTCATAATCCTTTTTTAAGGGAAGGGGCCACGTGACTTTGGTGTGGTATGGACATGGCACCAGGTCAGGTTATTCCAATTTCAGGGCTGAATATATTTTTTCTTGATGTAAATATTCCGTTCTGATTTTGGCATTTTACCCCCAATGCAGCAGGTTAAAACA
Source organism: Conchocele bisecta (assembly GCA_029237695.1). Lineage (NCBI taxonomy): Eukaryota > Metazoa > Mollusca > Bivalvia > Lucinida > Thyasiridae > Conchocele > Conchocele bisecta. Next base: position 87,078,155 of record CM055270.1, read on the forward strand.
GAATTGAACCCATTCGCCAGGCCTTACATGACCTTAGCTGTTGATAGGCCGTTAAACAAACAAACAAACAAACAGACAATGCTGCATTATTCCTTCAAATTAGCAACAAGATCCAAAATATGTCGAGCCCTGTGACTATGCACCAACATACTGGATGCCCCAGAATATGTTCAATTGAGTATTCTCTTCACTTTGTTTGATTGTAATTAACTTAATTATTTTAAGTTTTATTCATTGGTACTGGTTGTGTAGTCGACACCAGCTACATGTAATATAGTACCATGCAGCATTTAGACCATGCGCTTCCACACATGATATGAGCCTTCAATGAAATATTCTCACTGCTGTACAGGGTCAGATTAGATGGCTAGTAATATTGCAAATGCTCAATAATTACCATTATACCGTAATAACACTAAATATTTGGGTGGGTGGCAGGTGGGAGCACGCGATGGGTAATTTAACGATCGGGGTTCATCCTTACCGGAATCCCGACTGAAGACCTGGTTTGGCCCTCACATACGTCTTTGGCATTTTGTATGCGACAGTTGAATCTGGTTATACCCCTTAGGATATTCGTAATCCTATTTTAGGGGAAGGGGCCAAGTGACTTGGTGTGGTATGGACCTGGCACCAGGTCAGGTTATTCTAATTTCAGTGCTGAATATATTTGTTCTCGATGTAAATATTCCGTTCTGATTTTGGGATTTTCCCCCCAATGCAGCAGGTTAAAACGGGATCGAACCCGTTTGCCCGGCCTTACATGACCTTAGCTGTTGATAGGCCGTTAAACACTAATAAACAAACAAACAAAACTAAATATTTGGACAATTTATTCTGGGAAACACACATCATTAACCCTTAGACCGCTACTCACAACAATTGTCGTCCGCTGTTGCTTTTATATCTTGACTTATTTCTCAATAAAAACATGGTTTGACAGCACTTCAGAATCATTTCCAATAGAAATGATTCTGAGTGCTGTCAAAGCATGTTGAAAATTGTTCTAAAGTGCTGTCAAAGCATGTTTTTGATCATAAAAATGGAAAATAGAAAATAAACAGCATACGACAAAAAAATTAAGATAGCGGTTAAGGGTTAATATATGGTTTCTCACAGCAATAAATGTCCAAATATTCACAGTATGGTTGTACTTGTGTTTCACCAGAACTATGTATTTGGATTCAATTTGTTTTGGGAACCCCTGTATTATCGAGGTTTCCAAAAAACAATATTTAGAGTCGTTATATGGCTGTCACTGGAGAAATTGGTCTTGTGACAATTATTGCCAGTTAGATATACAGAGAATACCAGTCTACTACTGTCTTGTGATATGAAGTTTATCAGGTAAGACTAGGAAACGTGTAGGAATTCCGAGGCTCACCGAGGAATTCCTACTGTTTCCTATCCGAGCCTGATAAACTTGATACCAAAAGACACTAGCTTGGTATTCTATTTATCAGGTAAATCTTTTGGCTACAAATTGAGCCATTATGATGTTGTTTTCATTGAAAAGAATGCGGACTTGTTTCCATAATTAAAGTAGCTGTTGTGTATGAACTGTGATAGATTACTTGGGTGTTGTCAACATACATGTTGTGGCCACAGACACTAGAAATCGGGGAAAAAGCAGGGAGCATTGCAAAAATAAATGCCCATGGAAAAATCAGGGAATTTCTTTGAAACATCATGTTAGCATTAAAGGTATATGCCCACTCAGTAGGCACAAAATGTTCTTTATATCAGATACATAATCTGAGACATTTTCTGGCAAAATAAACATTCATTCACCTTTACACCACGTATTGATTGGCATTGTGTGTAAATGAATATTAGCCGCCATCTTTAAAAATATCGAATCACGTGACACGCAGTGATTTGGTTGGCTAATGGGAAATGATGTCGGTCTCCAGTAACCAAACAAACCACTGCGTGCACGTGATTGAAATATTTTCTAATATTCATTTATAATCGGGAAGTGAACGTGTTTGATTTTAAAAAGTGAGTTTATGTTAGTGACACACGTTTTTAGTGCAGTTTACACTCGAAATCTTTGATATTTATGTTAATTTATTAGCAACTGTAAAATCTATGTCGAAAACCCACCCCAAACAGCGGTTTTTACACGCTGTAACACGTTGTATAGGAGAGTAAGGATGACAACTTCGTGTGGCTGTTTCTTTCAATGGTGAAGAACGCGAGTTTTGTACCTTTCATAATTACATAAACTTCATACCTGGGCGCATTTTAATTGTTTTGTACATTGTTTCGAAAGGTGTTTCATGTACATATATATACATGTACAAACAATAATTGACCATCCAAGACACGCTAGAATCACCTGTGATAACAATCAGTATAAATCCTGATAAGGTTGGAGAAGTGTGCGAATTCATCAGGAGCTAGACACAGGTTGAAGTAACGGACCGAGGTCTATAAATACATTAAATATGCCTAAAAGCATCAATAAATGAAGAAAAAAAAATAAGCTAAATTATTTTTTTACACCCTCCATATACTTCATTATGAAGTATATGGAGGGTGTAAAAAAAAATATTTAGTTTATTTTTTTTTCTTCGTTTATTGATGCTTTTAGGCATATTTAATGTATTTATAGACCTCGGTCCGTTACTTCAACCTGTGTATTTCCCCAGTCTAAGCTACTTACTGGCCAATATATGTCTGGAATAGAGGGGCGTCCCTGGAGAGTTTTCTAGTATCTCGGTATTTGTACTGTTAGTTTTATTGTTACCATATATGGGCCATGCTGAGCAAATGTACCTTTAAATACTACATTGGTAAAATTGAACACATTCTTAAATTCCAGCTCGTGCATACAGTGGAACCTCTCTAAACAGGACACCCTGGGGGTCCCCAGGGTGTCCAGTTTAGAGAGGTTCCACTGTAATTAAATATCCATGAACAATTTTGCGATTTTCAATCATGAAAACACACGATAATGAAATGAAATACAGTGAAACCCATTTAAATTAAACACAATGGTGTTGCCAGGGTGTCCAGTTTAAAGAGGTTTCCCTGTAATATATGTTTTACTGTTTATGTCACCTGTCTCTTTAAATTACCACTCGTTCATATTGAAAATACACTCGCCAATACGAGCGGACGTGTGGATTTGTTGAGGCTGGAGAATCTTGTATAGTCGGATAGCTGAATTAGAATCAAATGGTTTTGTTGATGGCAATAAGAGTGGGTGGTTGGTTAGGCGAACGTGATGGCGTAAATTAACGGTAGGAGTTCCTCCTTATAGGAATCACGATTTGCCTGGTTTGGCCCTTAGGTACGTTGTTAGTTTTTGGCTCTTTTGTTACCTGGACTTGAATTGGGTTATTATACCCACTTTTTTGTAAAAAAAAACGGGTATATTGTTTTCGTCACGGGTGTCCGTCCGTCCGTCCGTCCGTACGTCCGTACGTCCGTCCGTACGTCCGTCACGTTTCTTGTAACTCGAAAAACTTTTTCACCTTCATACCTACGCGCCTGATATTTGGTATGTAGCTTCGTTATCATGTGCAGATGCGCAAAGTGAATTTGGATTTTTGATCCGACCCTCCATCATGGATTATCTCCCCCTTTCGGACTCAGAATTTCCCATTTTTTCCTCGTAACTCGAAAAACTTTTTCACCTTCATACCTACGCGCCTCATATTTGCTATGTAGCTTCGTTATCATGTGCAGATGCGCAAAGTGAATTTGGATTTTTGATCCGACCCTCCATCATGGATTATCTCCCCCTTTCTTTGGACTCACAATTTCCCATTTTTTTCCTCGTAACTCGAAAAACTTTTTCACCTTCATACCTACGCGCCTCATATTTGCTATGTAGCTTCGTTATCATGTGCAGATGCGCAAAGTGAATTCGGATTTTTGATCCGACCCTCCATCATGGATTATCTCCCCCTTTCGGACTCACAATTTCCCATTTTTTCCTTGTAACTCGAAAAACTTTTTCACCTTCATACCTACGCTCCTGATATTTGGTATGTAGCTTCGTTATCATGTGCAGATGCGCAAAGTGAATTCGGATTTTGGATCCGACCCTCCATCATGGATTATCTCCCCCTTTCGGACTCACAATTTCCCATTTTTTCCTTGTAACTCGAAAAACTTTTTCACCTTCATACCTACGCTCCTGATATTTGGTATGTAGCTTCGTTATCATGTGCAGATGCGCAAAGTGAATTCGGATTTTGGATCCGACCCTCCATCATGGATTATCTCCCCCTTTCGGACTCACAATTTCCCATTTTTTCCTCGTAACTCGAAAAACTTTTTCACCTTCATACCTACGCGCCTCATATTTGCTATGTAGCTTCGTTATCATGTGCAGATGCGCAAAGTGAATTTGGATTTTTGATCCGACCCTCCATCATGGATTATCTCCCCCTTTCGGACTCACAATTTCCCATTTTTTCCTTGTAACTCGAAAAACTTTTTCACCTTCATACCTACGCGCCTCATATTTGCTATGTAGCTTCATTATCATGTGCAGATGCGCAAAGTGAATTCGGATTTTTGATCCGACCCTCCATCATGGATTATCTCCCCCTTTCGGACTCACAATTTCCCATTTTTCCTTGTAACTCGAAAAACTTTTTCACCTTCATACCTACGCTCCTGATATTTGGTATGTAGCTTCGTTATCATGTGCAGATGCGCAAAGTGAATTCGGATTTTGGATCCGACCCTCCATCATGGATTATCTCCCCCTTTCGGACTCACAATTTCCCATTTTTTCCTTGTAACTCGAAAAACTTTTCACCTTCATACCTAGCTCCTGATATTTTGGTATGTAGCTTCGTTATCATGTGCAGATGCGCAAAGTGAATTCGGATTTTTGATCCGACCCTCCATCATGGATTATCTCCCCCTTTCGGACTCAGAATCCCTATTTTTCATTGTAGTCGAAAAACTTTCTCACCTTAATACCTACATTTCTGATATTTGATATGTAGCTCGTTATGATGTGCAAAGTGAATTCCGATTTTTGATCGGACCTTCCATCATGGATTATCTCCCCCTTTCGGACTTAGAATTTCACTATTTTTCCTCGTAGGTCGAAAAACTTTTTCACCTTAATACCTACGCGTCTGATATTTGGCTCGTAGCTTCGTTTTGATGTGCTGATGCGTAAAGTGAATTCGGATTTTTTATCCGACCCTCCATCATGGATTACCTCCCCATTTCGGACTTAGCATTTGGGGAAAGTGGGTATATTGCGATGGCGCGCCATCGACTTTTTCTAGTTTTGATATTATAAAAGTAGTAAGATTATTACTGATCCTACTGCTTTTGGGAGGGGGCAAAGTGATTCTGGTGTGGTGAGGACCTGATATCAGATCAGGATATTTTTTTTGATTTCAGGACTGAATATATAGTTGTTTTTTTTGTCGAACCCGCTTGCGGAAAGCGAGACATAGTGATCACAATGACGTCCGGGTGTCCGTGTGTCCGTGCGCCAGTGCGTTCGTCCGAGCTTACAAATGGATACATGTGGCTAGGAGAATAATAGGTTATGTAATATTCTATTGTTCCATGATTTTATGTGGCTAAAAATGGGTTTATGTGGCTACAGAACAATAGGGATGAACAAAGGAAAAGGTTAGGGTTAACCACACAAGTATCCATTTGTAGGAAGTTCCGTCGATACGTCCGTCCGTCCGTCCATCCGTCCGTCCGTCCCCGTCCGTCCGTCCGAAATCTGCGTTAAAGTTTTTAAATACCTTATATCTCTGCAGTCCTAAGTCACATTGACTTGAAACTTCATATGCTTATTAGTCATGATCCATATATTCATGCTGTGTCCCACTCATGCGGCCCCTGTGCCCAAGGTCAAGGTCAAATGACTTAGTGTGAGTGGCAGGTGGGAGCACGCGATGGGTAATTTAACGATCGGGGTTCATCATTACCGGAATCTCGACTGGAGACCTGGTTTGGCCCTCACTTACGTCTTTGGCATTTTGTATGTGACATTTGAATCTGGTTATACCCCTTACCTCCTATTTTAGGGGAAGGGGCCAAGTGACTAGGTGTGGTATGGACCTGGCACCAGGTCAGGTTATTCTAATTTCAGGACTGAATATATTTGTTCTCGATGTAAATATTCTGATTCTGGGCTTTTCCCCCCAATGCAGTAGGTTAAAATGGGATCGAACCCGTTGGACCGGCCTTGCATGACCGTAGCTGTTGATAGGCCGTTAAACACCAATAAACAAACAAACAAATGACTTAGAAGTTTGCGTTCCGAAATCTGCATTAAAGTTTTTAAATACCCATTGATCCGACCTTGAATGACCTTAGCTGTTGATAGGTCGTTAAACCCCAGTAAACAAACAAACAGTGGCTGAACGACGAACAACATAGGCCCTGATCATATTGTGTGGATGTGTCGGTCGTTGTTCACCAATGTCATCAGGTGACTTGTCTCAACCTGAGGCCCATATTTGACTGTATAATTGGGGCCTATGTTGTTTGTGGTCAGTCGAGCTGATGACCTACTACTGAATATCGCAATGATTTTCCTATAAACACAATTGTAATCATGTGGTTATAAGATTTGTTTCTGTAGCCGATTTCATCAAAATTGCAAAGTATACTTATCTAGCAAAGTATACTTTGAGGGAAAAAATTTCAATTTAAGGATACATTTATTAATTTTTATTATACTGAATGTATTACATTATCACAGCCATTTTGGCTGTGATAATGTAATAAATTCAGTATAATAATTCTGCATACTTTTAATCATCAAATATATGCAGTCGTTAGTTCTATATGAAATAATGCATTTCGGGAAAAATAAATGATTACTCCCTCAAAGTATACTTTGCTAGATAAGTATACTTTGCAATTTTGATGAAATCGGCTACTGATATTGCGGCTGGAGAAATGAGGCTTATGGGTTTTGCAACCAGTGTAGATCCGCACAGTCTGATCAGGATCTGCAATGTTTGCCATTCCCGCAATTAAACACTTTTCATGCTTATAGCAAATAATATAGATCGTTATCATATTACATGAGTGTGTTATTTGATCAACAGCTACACTGGCCACAAATCCTATAAGCCCCATTTCTCCAGTATATATATATTTCTCCACATATATGCAGATGGCTTTAGTGTGGTATGGACCTGGAACCAGGTCAGGTTATTCTAATTTCAGGGCTGAATATATTTTTTTTCGATGTAGGTAAATATTCCGTTCTGGGATTTTCCCCCAATGCAGCAGGTTAAAACAGGATCGAACCCGTTGGCCCGCCCTTAAATTACCTTAGCCGTTGATAGGCCGTTAAACACCAATGAACAAACAAACTTATGCTCAATGTGTCCAATTAATTATTTTGTCAGGACGATTCAATGTAATTATATGCCATATGGCATGCGAAAATAAATTTGATGATTGATCTCGTATGATCTGAATCATTATCCCCTCGTCGAAAGTCAAGAGGGGATATAGCATTGGTCCAAGTACTTACCTGCAGACATACGTTAGTAACACCTTTTGTTTTTCAATAACTCATGCACCTCTTCACTGATTTTGATAATATTTGGCTACAATGTGTGTCATGTGATGGTGCTTTGTTTTTCATATGACCCACGTCCGACCGCCCAAGGTCACTGAGGCCAAGGTAAGGCAAAAATGTTAAAGACTTGGTTTTGTTTGTTATCAAGGCTGCCGGGCGTGGGGATTAGCCGCGTCATAATTATGCCCTTGTTTTGGCAGAATGGAAGTGGTCAGTGGAAGAAGGTGACCAACTCCATAATTCACAGTTCAGTGCTGAATGTGTGATGTTCTCCTGATGTAATTGCGGCCCCATATATGTACGGGGAGAAATGGTGCTTATGACATTTATGGTCTGAAGTCCCAGGGGCCGATTTCACCAACATTGCAAAGTATACTTTTCTAGCAAAGTATACTTTGAGGGAGAAATTTTCAATTTTTGGATAAATTTATTAATTTGTATTATACTGAATTTATTACATTAGCACAGCCATTTTGGCTGTGATAATGTAATAAATTCAGTATAATAATTCTGCATACTTTTAATCATCAAATATATGCAATCGCTAGTTCTATATGAAATAATGCATTTCAGGAAAAATAAACGATTACTCCCTCAAAGTATACTTTGCTATAAAAGTATACTTTGCAATGTTGGTGAAATCGGCTACTGATCAGTCTGGGAATCCACCATGCTGTCTAATCAGGGTCTCTGCTTTCTTTTATGAGGTGCTATCAGATCAGGAGCTAGCCTGGCCACAAATGAGGCACACCATGTCATTTTGTACCTTCGGACATCTGTGTAATTTCATTAAATACGTTTACAAAATTTACGGGATCGAACCCGTTTGCCCGGCCTTACATGACCATGATAGCTGTTCATAGACCGTTAAACACCAAAAACCAAACTTTTACAAATATACAATTGTTTTCACAAATAAAGTCAATAGTTGACAAAATATTTAGAGTACATGCATGTACTCTGAAATTTTTGTCAACTTCGGATGTTATTTACGGAAGATATTGTAAATTTGTAAACCTATTTCATGAAATTACACCGATATCCAAAGGTACAAAATCACATAGCGTGTCTCTTTCGACAGTCACAGCCACCTATGTCCTGGTTAAACCTACATAAACCACCATTCTATCAATCAGTGACTGAATGGCAAACACTGTAGGCCCTGATATAAATGTATACTATGAGAACAGCCATGTGATTTTGTACCCAAGAACTTTTGTCATCATTTACTGAAAATATCATAAATTTTGTAAATATTTTTCAGGAGATATTGCAATGTGCAATATCTCCTAAAAAATATTTACAAAATTTATGATATTTTCAGTAAATGACGTCAAAACTTGACGCACTGTGCACTTGAAACGCGGAATAGAATTTTGTTGACTTTTGATGTCATGTACGGAAAATATCACAGTTCCTGTAAATTAATCGGGTACAATTGGGTGGTTGGTTGTGAGCATGCGATGGGTAATTTAATGATCGGGATTCATCCTTACCGGAATCCCGATTGGCGACCTGATTCGGCCCTCCTGTACGTCTTGGACATTCTTGTATGTGAGAGTTGAATCTGGTTATACCACTTATACGAGTAATATGATTGTTCCTAATCCTATTACTTTTTATATATTTTTGTCAATGTAAACATTCCGTTCTGATTTTGGTATTTTCCTCCCAATGCAGCAGGTTAAATACTGGATACAACCTGTTGGCCCGGCCTTAAATGACCTTTGCTGTTGATAGGCTGTTGAACACCAATAAATCAAATACAATCTTAGGTACAAAATCACATGGCTTGTTTCATATACTAGACTGTAAACATCATAAAATCCTGCAGTTAGTGTTATCGACGACAATTAGTTGAGATTTGTAGTTTTGCATCATTCCTTTTGTTATGCATATTTCTCTGTTGATCTGAGACACATTTTGTTGATCTGAGATAAATTTATCGCAATAATGTTGACTGCCTTTCTTTTCCCTTTCCTTCCATTGCAATGTGTACGTTATTTTTCACATATTGGATTTTTAAAGAATTAAATGCGAGAGAGCGTTAGCGACCGTAGCATTTAGTTCCTTAAAAATCCAATATGTGAACTATAACATACTTATAATTAGCCAGGTTTATAATGCAGTCTTCCATCCGAGTATTGATTTTCCATTTCCTGTCGAACAGGTAGTGTTTAAATCTGTAGCCGATTTCATCAAAATTGCAAAGTATACTTATCTAGCAAAGTATACTTTGAGGGAGTAATCATTTATTTTTCCCGAAATGCATTTTTAATATAGAGCTAACGACTGCATATATTTGATGATTAAAAGTATGCAGAATTATTATACTGAATTTATTACATTATCACAGCCAAAATGGCTGTGATAATGTAATAAATTCAGTATAATAAAATTAATAAATTTAGCCTTAAATTGAAAATTTCTCCCTCAAAGTATACTTTGCTGGATAAGTTTACTTTGCCATGTTGATAAAATCGGCTACTGGTAATATATAAGTTATTGGGTTTACATTTTGCAATATGTGGAGCGCGATACTTGCCAGCGATTGGCTTAGAAAGTAGAGCAAATTATATGGTATAGTTAAGGTCACCGTTTGCCCATCCATAATAAACAAAGTCACATCTATTTATCCCATTTCATGAATACTAATCCACTGGTCAGAAAGTCTACAAATATTTTTATGTACTGGTACCCCAAAAACAAAAACAAATCTGGGTGCATATAGTCGCCAACCTGTCAAATTGGCTTGAAACTTCATATACTTATTTGTCATCATCCATATTTTCATTCTATAACCCATGCGGCCCCTATGCTCAATGGAAGGTCAAATTACTTTGAAATTTACGGGATTTTTTTTGGCTGTAATGTTTTTGAGGGGTACATCTATCGTTGTTACTGATGGCTTGTAAGACCCCACAAAGCTTAGGGTGGGGCTATATCGATGGTCTAGTAACATAAGGTCGTAACTGCTATGCTACAGCATAGCAGTTATGACCTTATGTTACTAGACCATCGATATAGGAGTCAACTTGTCCGTCTGTTGGAAATTTTGTTTCCGCTCTATATCGTCTCAACCAATAAATGTTTTTTCAAATAATTTGCCACAAATGTTGACCATGATAAGACGGTGTGTCACATTCAATACCCAAGTTCAGGGTCACATAGAAGTCCAAGGTCAAATTTTGTTTCCGCTCTATATCATCTTAACCTATAAATGGATTTTCAAATAATTTGCCACAAATGTTTACTACGACGAGACGAAGGTCAAGGTCACATAGAGGTCGAAGTTAAATTTTGTTTCCACTCTATATCTACTAATTGATTTTCATAATTTTCCACAAATGTTTACCATGGTGAGATGATTTGTCACGTTCAATACCCACTTGTCTACATCCAAGGTCAAGATCACTTAGCGGTCAAAGGTCAAATTCCGTTTCCGCCCTGTATCTTCTAAACCTTTGAATAGACTTTCAAATTATTTGCCACAAATGTTTGTCATGAGACAATGTGTCACATTCAATACCCACGTGCCTAGTCCAAAGTCAAGGTCACTCTTAAAGGTCAACGTTCAAAACTGGGCCTTTTTTTATTTCGTGAAATTTGGTTAAATATTGATTTTATTATTAAAAATTGATTTGTCTGTGGGAATTTAACATGGGGGGGAAGGAGGTGGATGAGCTGTGGGTGGAGTAAAAAAATGAAAAGAACAATTTTGGAATTTGACTCTGGAACCTACCTAGCTAGCTAGATAGCTTTAGAAATGATCTAAGAAAACAAAAGTTAAATTTTGAAAATCGGTCCTGTATTTCTGAAAATCAAAAAAAATGTCCCCATGTTAAACACCAACAGTGTATAGACATCTTCACTCTGTGTCTACAGTATGGGGATTTATCATGGAGAAATAGTGTTTTCACCATGAAATCAATATAGGACCAAATGTGACTAAATAAAAAGAAGGCTCGTTATTAAATTTTGCTTTAATTTAATATTATCGAACAAAATATTGTTTTTGCATTGTTTATATAGCCATAAAATTTGGGCAGGTTTCGTGAAACAGACAGTAGTTTTGCTTAGGAAACACTGTGTATTATCAGCATGGTACATGGTCATATAGTGTGGGGATGTAATAACGTGTCGTAACAAATTTGATTAGTCACCAACTTTAATGAGGATAACTTCATAAATATTAGACCACAATTTGAAGAAAAAAACGGCCTTTGTCTTGTCTGCTCGATGTCAGAGCTCCAGATAAGCTGCGTATTTGCGTAAATACCCAACTAAAATTGCCAAAAGCCCAATTGAAATCAGAATTAGCGAGTATCAAAAAGCAATTAAAAATTTGTGGTACCTTTATCATGCTGCAGAAAACAACAAACAGACCACAAATATAGCATATTTTTCTTGTTTTCAATGAAAACACATCTTGGTATTTCATTAGAATTGTCCAAGGAGACAATTCTAATGAAATGCCAAGACATGTTTTCATTTATAAGCAAACTATTCAATAATTGTGGTCTGTTGATGTGAAACAGTAGTGTGATTTGATTTTACTCAATTAAAATTTTGAAATACCCAATTGTTTCAGAATGATGGAGGTGTGTGGCAGGTGGGAGCACGCGATGGGTAATTTAACGGTCGGGGTTCATCCTTACCGGTATCCCGACTGGAGACCTGGTTTGGCCCTCACATACGCATTTTGTATGTGACAGTTGAATCTGGTTATACCCCTTATAAGAGTAATCCTACCGGTGTAACAGGAAATCTTCCCCCCTGGAAATCTTCCCCCCCCCCCCCTTAGGGGGGGGAAGATTTCCAGGCTTAAGCCTAGGAAATATTCCCCCCCGCCTGGAAATTCTCCCCCCCCCCCCCCATCACCACCTTCACAGACACTGTCCACAAAACTTTTAATGTATTTTCATATACATTGTACATTGTTGATATTGTGCTCAGGAGCATACAAAATGCACATGCTAGAACCAGTCTGTTGATAACAGAGGACGTAATATCCCTACATGTGTACCCAACTAACATAGTCATAATGTATGTCTGCTTGTGGAGAAGTATGTGAATAGGCGAGGCAGCATTTTCTATGAAAGAGCTATCCAATTTAGTATAATATCTATACATAGACAATATAGTGGTGGTGGGGATATGCAATAATTCCCCATTACCGTACCATAACTATTATGTATGTTGGCTGGTAGAGAGTTCTCTAGGTTAAATCTCTACCATAGCTGCATATGATTGGTATAAATGTATAGCACATGGTGGGGGTGGGTCTAGAAAATAAAAACAGTATATCTGTGTAGAACAGCAAGCATGTGGCATGTATTGGTGGGGGGGGGAGATTTTCCTAATATTCCCCCCCCCCCACCGCCACCATCTACCCTATGCATAGTGTATGTGATTGTCTCTTTGTAGACAAGAATAGCCCACGATTGGGGGAGTATTTCTGAAGAAACAAAATAATGTATGTTGGTGTAGAACAGACAGCATGTGCCATGTATTGGTGGGGGGGGGGAGATTTTCCTAGGAAATATCCCCCCCCCACCATCTACCATATGCAAAGTGGATGTGAATGTCTCTTTGTAGAGAAGGAGAAGAATAGCAGGTGATTGGGGGAGTATTTCTGATGAAATGAAAGTTGATGAAGAGATAGCATGTGGCATGTATTGGTGGGGGGGGGGGTGGGGAGATTTTCCTTGGAAATATCCCCCCCCACCCCGCCACCATCTAATCTACCATATGCATAGTGGATATGGACGTCTATAATAATGTATGTTGGTGTAGAACAGATAGTATTTGGCATGTATTGAGGGAGAGGGGGAGGGGGGGGGGAATTTTCCTAGGAAATATTCCCCCCCACCCTCCCCCAACCATCTACCATATGCATAGCGGATGTGAATGTCTCTTTGTAGACAAGAATAGCCCACGATTGGGGGAGTATTTCTGATGAAATGAAATGTATGTTGGTTTAAAACGCATAGCATTTGGCATGTATTTAGGGAGGGGGGGGGAGATTTTCCTAGGAAGTGTCCCCCCCCCCCTGCCACCATCTACCATATGCATAGTGAATGTGGACATCACTTTTTAGACAAGAATAGCCCACGATTGGGGGAGTATTTCTGATGAAATAATGTATGTTGGTGTAGAACAGATAGCATGTGGCATGTATTGGTGTGGGGGGGGGGATTTTATTTTCCTACAAAATATTCCCTCCCCCCCCCCCCAACCATCTACCATATGCATAGCGGATGTGAATGTCTCTTTGTAGACAAGAACAACCCCCCCCTCCCTCATGATGAAATAATGTATGTTGGTGTAGAACATATAGCATTTGGCATGTATTGAGGGGGGGGGGATTTTCCTATTAAATATTCCCCCCCCCACCCCCCCCCCACAACATGATCTACCATATGCATAGCGGATGTGAATGTCTCTTTGTAGACAAGAATAACCCACGATTGGGGGAGTATTTCTCATGAAATAATGTATGTTGGTGTATAACGATAGCATGTGGCATGTATTGGTTGGGGGGGGGGGATATTTCTTGTGGGCGGGGGGGGGAGTATTTCTCATCTTGTCTACAAAGAGACATTCACATCCGCTATGCATATTGTAGATGGTTGGGGGGAGGGAATATTTCCTAGGAAAATCTACGCCACCACCAATACATGCCTCATGCTATCTGTTCTACACCAACATACATTATTTCATCATGAGGGTGGGGGGGTTATTCTTGTCTACAAATAGAAATTCACATCCGCTACGCATATGGTAGATGGTTGGGGGGATATTTCCTAGGAAAATCTCCCCCCCCCCCCCCACCAATACATGCCACATGTTGATAGGCCGTTAAACACCAATAAACAAACAAACAAACAAACAGAATGATGGAGTGACAATACCCAATTACTAATTCCTTATCTGGAGCCCTGGTGTGAGGATGTAATAACATCCTCAGTAGCCGATTTCACGAACATTGCAAAGTATACTTATCTAGCACCAACATTGCAAAGTATACTTATCTAGCAAAGTATACTTTGAGAGAGAAATTTTCAATTTTAGAATAAATTTATTATTTTTTATTATACTTAATTTATTACATTATCACAGCCATTTTGGCTGTGATAATGTAATAAATTCAGTATAATAATTCTGATTACTTTTAATCATCAAATATATTAAGCAGTTGTCAGTTCTATATGACAAAATACATTTCGGAAAAAATAAATGATTACTCCCTCAAAGTATACTTTGCTAGAAAAGTATTACGATCTCTATTCCTTGCTTGAAGCATGACGGGTGTTTCATTGATGAAATGGTGAACAGTGCAGATCCTGATCAGACTGCGGATGCATATGCTGATCTGGATCTACACTGAACGCAAAACTCATAAGCCCTATTTCTCCAGTCACAGCTATATTTGCAGGCTTTACAAATTTTGCACTTAATTACTAATTTGGTTCTACATGAGTTGCCATTCAAATACTGAATCATTTAGTAGCAAAACAATAATCTGTGACTGGAAAAATTGAGCTTATTGTTTTTTGTGACCAGTTTAGACCCAGATCAGTCTGAACAGGATACGCACAGTTCGTCATTCCATCAATGAAACACCCATCATGCTTTTGATGAAGTAATATATATCGTTATCAGGCTACTTGTGCTATTTGATCAGTTGAACCGAGACGAGTGGTAATAATACTTTGGGCGTGGGATTGTGACTGGAGAAATGGGGCTTATGGGTTAAGTGACCAGTGTAGATCCAGATCAGCCTGTGCATCCGCACAGTCTGATCAGGATCTGCACTGTTCTCCATTTCATCAATGAAACCCCCGTCATGCTTCTAACAGTAACAAGTAATATAGATCGTTGTCAGGCTACATGAGTGTGCTATTTGATCAGGAGCTACACTTGTCACATTTCTCCAGTCACAGTCATGTATTAAAGTCTGTGACAAGTGATCAGCCCGGTTTTGTCACATAGCGTGGACTATTTTTTTACTTGGAGATCAATAACAACAAAATTAACCCTTCCACCGCTAAATAACTGAAATTTATTTTGATATGTTAATTTTCCGACCAATCAATTTGAATTTCAGACTAGTCCATTTATAAAAAGGGGTGTTTTATTTTCTAAAAAATATGAAAGTTACTTGCAAAGAGTGCAGATCCTGATGAGACGGCTCGTTTCGAGCCGGTTCATCTGGATCTACACTGTTGGCAAACACCACTATAGAGGGCTGTAGTGTTGAAAGGGTTAACAATGGAAAGCTGAATTGTAGACCATTGATCTGTGCGTACGTACCTGTAGCCTGGGCCCGTGTTTATAAATTATCCCGTCAACACAGTGCATATGTGCCGTGAAACACGGTGCCGTGAAACATTTTTGACATCCTGTCAATATGACCTAATCACTGCGTATGAATATGTGCGGTGGCTGGGATTTTTTTTTTTTGCATTTTAAAGCCATTAGTAGGTGTTGACGGGATAAATAGAATAGTAGGTTAGTGCCTTGAATGGGAAAAATATCTGACGCGGCTCGGAAACGGGATGTGCTCGGCAGAGCCTCGCCCATCCCGTTCCCTAAGCCTTGCCAGATATGTTTTCCCATTCACGGCACTAACATACTACAGGGGCGGATAAATAAATAATTGCAGGGGGAGTCTATAATTACAATTCGGCAGAGCCTCGCCCATCCCGTTTTCTAAGCCTTGCCAGATATTTTTGTCCGGACCCCCTGGACCCCCCCCCCCCCCTTGTGGGCGGGGGGGGGGGGTATTTCTCATCTTGTCTACAAAGAGACATTCACATCCGCTATGCATATTGTAGATGGTTGGGGGGAGGGAATATTTCCTAGGAAAATCTACCCCCCCCCCCCCACCACCAATACATGCCACATGCTATCTGTTCTACACCAACATACATTATTTCATCATGAGGGTGGGGGGGGTATTCTTGTCTACAAAGAGAAATTCACATCCGCTACGCATATGGTAGATGGTTGGGTAGATATTTCCTAGGAAAATCCCCCCCCCCCGTCCCCCACCAATACATGCCACATGTTGATAGGCCGTTAAACACCAATAAACAAACAAACAAACACACAGAATGATGGAGTGACAATACCCAATTACTAATTCCTTATCTGGAGCCCTGGTGTGAGGATGTAATAACGTGTCGTAGCAAATTTGATTAGTCACCAACTTTAATGAGGATAACTTCATAAATATTAGACCACAATTTGAAGAAACAAACGGCCTTTGTCTTGTCTGCTCAATGTTATATCACACTGTTCAATCCTCAGTAGCCGATTTCACCAACATTGCAAAGTATACTTATCTAGCAAAGTATACTTTGAGAGAGAAATTTTCAATTTTAGAATAAATTTATTATTTTTTATTATACTTAATTTATTACATTATCACAGCCATTTTGGCTGTGATAATGTAATAAATTCAGTATAATAATTCTGATTACTTTTAATCATCAAATATATGCAGTCGTCAGTTCTATATGACAAAATGCATTTCGGGAAAAATAAATGATTAGTCCCTCAAAGTATACTTTGCTAGAAAAGTATTACGATCTCTATTCCTTGTTTGAAGCATGACGGGTGTTTCATTGATGAAATGGTGAACAGTGCAGATCCTGATCAGACTGCGGATGCATATGCTGATCTGGATCTACACTGAACGCAAAACTCATAAGCCCCATTTCTCCAGTCAAAGCTATATTTGCAGGCTTTACAAATTTTGCACTTAATTACTAATTTGGTTCTACATGAGTTGCCATTCAATTACTGAATCATTTAGTAGCAAAACATTAATCTGTGACTGGAAAAATTGAGCTTATTGTTTTTTGTGACCAGTTTAGACCCAGATCAGTCTGAACAGGATAAGCACAGTTCGCCATTCCATCAATGAAACACCCGTCATGCTTTTGATGAAGTAATATATATCGTTATCAGGCTACTTGTGCTATTTGATCAGTTGAACCGAGACCAGTGGTAATAATACTTTGGGCGTGGGATTGTGACTGGAGAAATGGGGCTTATGGGTTAAGCGACCAGTGTAGATCCAGATCAGCCTGTGCATCCGCACAGTCTGATCAGGATATGCACTGTTCTCCATTTCATCAATGAAACCCCCATCATGCTTCTAACAGTAACAAGTAATATAGATCGTTGTCAGGCTACATGAGTGTGCTATTTGATCAGGAGCTACACTTGTCACATTTCTCCAGTCACAGTCATGTATTAAAGTCTGTGACAGGTGATCAGCCCGGTTTTGTCACATAGTGTGGACTATTTTTTTACTTGGAGACCAATAACAACAAAATTAACACTTCCACCGCTAAATAACTGAAATTTATTTTGATATGTTAATTTTCCGACCAATCAATTTGAATTTCAGACTAGTCCATTTATAAAAAGGGGTGTTTTATTTTCTAAAAAATATGAAAGTTACTTGCAAAGAGTGCAGATCCTGATGAGACGGCTCGTTTCGAGCCGGTTCATCTGGATCTACACTGTTGGCAAACACCACTATAGAGGGCTATAGTGTTGAAAGGGTTAACAATGGAAAGCTGAATTGTAGACCATTGATCTGTGCGTACGTACCTGTAGCCTGGGCCCGTGTTTATAAGTTATCCCGTCAACACAGTGCATATGTGCCGTGAAACACGGTGCCGTGAAACATTTTTGATATCCTGTCAATATGACCTAATCACTGCGTATGAATATGTGCGGTGGCTGGGATTATTTTTTTTTTTTTGCATTTTAAAGCCATTAGTAGGTGTTGACGGGATAAATAGAATAGTAGGTTAGTGCCTTGAATGGGAAAAATATCTGGCGCGGCTCGGAAACGGGATGTGCTCGGCATCCCGTTTCCTAAGCCTTGCCAGATATTTTTTCCCATTCACGGCACTAACATACTACAGGGGCGGATAAATAAATAATTGCATTGAGGGTCTGTAATTACAATTCGCAGAGCCTCGCCCATCTCGTTTCCTAAGCCTTGCCAGATATGTTTTCCCATTCACGGCACTAACATACTACAGGGGCGGATACATACATAATTGCAGGGGGGGGGGGTCTGTAATTACAATTCGGCATAGCCGAGCTCCGCGAGCGCGAAATAGTAAAGTCGGGGGGGGGTCTGGAAATTTGTAAATGCCAGTTCGCCGCAGATGCGATTTCCTATTCGAGTATTCTATATTTTTTTGCCGGGGGGGGGGGAGGGGGGGGGAGGGGGGGGGTGTCCGGACCCCCTGGACCCCCCCCAGACAGTTCTGTTCATACACAGCTTCCTCTTAGATCATGAATTCACCACCAAGTTGCTGCATGTAATGATTGTCGGGACTTGCTGTGAATTCCTCCAACTCACCCCCTCCCCAACAGATGAAATGTGGGATTCCTGGCCTAAAATGACCTTAGCTGTTGACAAACCGTTAAACACCATTAAATGAAATCTTCCAACTCAATAGACTAGTTAAATAGGTTGCCGAACTTTGAAAATCGCAAGTGACTTCCTTTAGACCTACTTCAATTACTGGATCATAATGTTGCACTTACAAACATTTTAGTCGTACAAAGTTTAAATTCGTTTTTAGTTGTACAAAGGGGGCCGTTTCACTAAATTTCTTACGACTAAAATGTTCGTAAGCGCAAATTTAGAATCGTCTGTAAATTTGAATTGATGGATTTACATTTATTGAGCATAGGCTGCATATGCAGCCTATGCTCAATAAATGTAAATCCAACAATTATTTACAAGAAAACAGTGTTAATGTGAAATGTTTCACTTACGAAAATTTTAGTCGTAGGAAGTTTAGTGAAACGGGCCCTAAGTGCCTAGCTTGTATTGATTGAATGCCAAATAACAAATTTATTATTATTTATTAACACATTTACAAACATTTTATTCAACAAAAACAACATGTTTATTGGGTAACTCGCTACACATTGACTGCATGCATGCCGCTTGATATAGTGACTACCAGTCTAGTGTCGGGCAAGGCTAGGAAACGCGTAGGAAATCCTAGGCTCGCTGAGGAATTCCCGAGCCTGATAAACTTGATATCAAAGGACACTATATATAGCATGGTATTCAATTTAATATGAGGTAACATTTTACGCTTAAGAATGAGCAATGATGACGTGGTTTTTGTTGAAAAAAACAGACTTGTTTTCTTTGCGTCATTACATTGACATCATTTGGGAACGTCGTGTTACGCCGTTCGACCAAAGAAATGTCAGTTTTCAATTTGTTGTTACCCGGATATACGTATCGGGCCACTGATGATTCAGGGATTCCGCTGGGGAAAATAAAAAAAATCGCCACTTCAAAAAAAAAATATATAATAAATTTAATCCAAAAAAAAAGAAAGGAATAACTAATAGGATAAAAATAAACAATTGGCGATAAAAAATTACAATTTTCGAAAAAAAAGGATCATACTGCTTTTGGGAGGGGGTCAAGTGATTCTGGTGTGGTGAGGACCTCGCATCAGATCAGGATCATTCTGATTTCAGGGCTGAATATATTGTTCTTTTATTGTAAATATTCAGTTATGATTTTGTGATTTTCCCCCCATTTGTACATGTACTTGAACATGTACATGTACTTGTACAGGTACAGGTAATATATGGGATTTAGTACTAAACCCATTAAATGACCTTAGCTGTTGATAGGCCGTTAAACCCCAACAAACAAACAAACACTGATACAACATTATGTTATCAGTCGGTGCGTATTCTGTCAATGCAGAGCTTGTTACCCCTCCCCACCTCCCCCTTCACACCGCCATACGAAGTATGTCGAGGGGTTTATAGTTTTCGTCATTCCGTCCGTCCATCCGTCCGTTTGTCCGTCCGTCCGCATTAAAGTTTTTGGTTACCCATTATCTCTGTAACGGTAAGTCGGATTAACTTCAAACTTCATATACTTCCTTATCATCATCCATATTTTCATTCCATACCAAACCCATGCGGCCTTCATGTCCAAGGTCAAAGTCAAATTACTTAGACATTTGCGTTAAAGGTTTTTAAATATTTACGGTAAAGTTTTTATTTGTTGGTCCAGGCGGCAGCTGGGGGTATACGTGAGCCCCTGCTCAATTTCTCTAGTTACCTGATAAACAGGTTGAGATAACGGACCAAGGTCTATAAATGCTTTAAATATACCTAAAAGTATCAGTACTGTAAGTGAAAAAAAACGTTATCGGCCCGCCACTTTGTGCTGACGCGTTATCATTAAATATTATTGTAAACAAATGCTATTTTTAAAAAACAACGTTCGTCATAGATCACATGGAGATTGTTATTGGTATAATACGGTGCTGACGAGTGCATAAAATCAGTACAATATAGGGTTAACTGTATTGTAATTTTCAAATTTGCGGCGTATATCAGAAAATTATAGGTCGGAAAATCTGTTTAATGGCGACGCGCTACCGGAGTCATTAAACATGTTTTGCGACCTATCATTTTCTGATATACGCAGCAAATTTCAAAATTGCAATGCGGTTAACCTATTTCTAATGCACTCGTTTACTACTGGGCGTAGGAATACATATTTAAATAATTTGCGACCGTTCATCAACAATGATATACCTGTAATGTATGACCATCAGCCAATCAGATTGCGTGATATTTATAGAGTGCATTAGAAAAGCTGTTTAAACACATGACCCACTAGTATAATGGGCGCACACGCCGCCTTTGATACATCGGGTTCCGAGTTCGATTCCCACATCGCCAAATTGTGTTTGTTTCCTTTTATACATGTAACATTTAATAAAAATAAAAATAAGAAAGAAAACTGTGGTCTCTTCGAAATTTTGATTATTAAAATGATGCATAATCTTGAAATTCACTTGGACATTTAGCTACTTGTACATTTTTACATATCAGTTGTGTTTTACCTCATAACCAAAAAGGAAGCCACATACCAACTATTTACTGTCTGTTCCACGTTTTGCTGCTGTTTTCGTTTGTTGACCCTCCTGTAGCCTATTTCACCAACATTAGAGCCGAGCACATCCCGTTTCCGTGCCGCGCCAGATATTTTTTCCCATTCACGGCACAAACCTACTATTCTCTATCTATTTTCCTTATTTCTGAACCAAAGTATATGTTGTGACCACTCATTTGAACCGTCTCGGCGAGACGGTTCAAATGAGTGGTAACAACATATACTTCTGATGAGAAATAAAGAAATTCTTGAGCCTTGCCGGATATTTTTTCCCATTCACGGCACTGCAAAGTATAATTTTCTAGCAAAGTTTACTTTGAGGGTGTAAACATTTATTTTTCATGAAATGCATTATTTCATATAGAACGACTGCATATATTTGATGATTAAAAGTATGGAGAATTATTATACTATTTTGGCTGTGATAATGTAATAAATTCAGTAGAATACAAATTAATAAATTTATCCTAAAATTGAAAATTTCTCCCTCAAAGTATACTTTGCTCGAAAAGTATACTTTGCAATGTTGGTGAAATAGGCTACAGGACACCTCCCTCCACCTTTTTGCCCCATGTTAAATTCTCATAGGAAAATCGTTTTTTCGCAATAAAATCAATGTTTCATATTGGGGAGGGTGACTTTTTTTTTATTGATAAAAAAATACTTACATTTTAAATATTTTTTTAGATTTAATATGTTTAATAGCCAAAAGTTTTTCGGCAGCAAAACGTGGAACAGACAGCAGTCTCCAGCAATTACGGTTTACTAAGTGTTACTTCTCACAAGAAACATGCCGGTTGGACGTACAGACGTAAGAAAGAACAGACGAACGGACACCAGCGACAAAAACGATAATATACTTTTTTCAAAAAGTAGGTATAAACATATTTACTCGAGTTTTGCGATTCAAACTCGAGTTAAGATATAAAATGACAGATATACAATGTAATTTACTAATTTTGTCATCTGCCTGAAATGTTTCATTTTCAATATTTCTCGACAAAAATCTGTTTTGACAGCGCATGAGAATCGTCTCCACTGGAGACGATTCTCATGTGCTGTCAAAACTGTTTTCTTTTTAAGAATTAAGACAAAAATGAAAAACAGCAGACGACCATTTCTGTTAACCCAGATTGACTATGATTGAGTTATTGTACTTCTGTCGTACAGTTTTCTCAAAATGCGGAGAGCCAGATCACACTTGCTCCTATCTTTACAAAGTGGTCTCCTCTTAGCACATAGTTCGTACGTCATCGTGTTATTTGTATAGTTGGCATGTCCATTGTGTTCCCGCCTGTCGCAGTGGCCATGACTAGCGGCGGCGGTGACGTCCTTTCCCTCCCGCACCCGGTGTAACTCCCGGCACAGCCGCAACACACGCACCTGCCGCTGCAGTTCCTGCAACGGACCATAGTAACAATTTGGGCAATTCCTTGTACCATAGTAACAAGTTTGACAATTTATTGTACCATAGTAACAATTTGGGCAATTTCTTGTACCATAGTAACAAGTTGGGCAATTCCTTGTACTATAGTAACAATTTGGTCAATTCCTTGTACCATAGTAACAATTTGGGCAATTCATTGTACCATAGTAACAATTTGGGCAATTCCTTGTATCAGCAGACGACATAATTTACAGTGGGGTCAGCGTGTAAGTGCACACACGAACGAACACGACAGGTTGGAACCAACCTGTCGTGTTCGTTCGTGTGTGCACTTACACGCTGTGTGTGCACTTACACGCTGACCCCACCGTAATTCAGCAGTGTAAGAGTTAAGCTAACCGAGGTTCGAATGCAACATTTCTGGAAGGTGGGCCACAGCCATTGACCGCAAATTTGTCTAAATCTACAACTGTATGCCACAGGTTGAAGGACCGAGGTCTATAAATACATTAAATATACCTAAAAGCCTCAATAAATAGACTATATGGAGGGAGTGCTATCTATATGGAGGGAGTAAAAAAAACGTTTAGCGTTTTTTTTCCGTTTATTGATGCTTTTAGGCATATTTAATGTATTTATAGAAGTAGTAGTAAGGGAGTCAAAATGATACCACTTACCGTGATATCATTTATAACCCTCTATAATACCCCCACCACCCCCGAAAAATCAAAAATTGGTTAACGAGGAAAATTGTCTCCCGACAGCAAATTTATGAATTTTTTGAGAAAATAATTTTGAAAAGAGGGAGTCAAAATGATACCACCTCCAACCAAAAGTTGGTGGTGGTATTGTAGTCCCAATTATATTGGTAATTGACTTTTGAAAAAAGTCGAAATCATTCATGCAAGTACAATAGTTTATATTCCAACACCTCATTTTTCACCTCCGATATAGCTAATTTATTTCGCAGATCAACAACTAATTCTACCAGCTCTAGTCTACCACGTTCACCTTTAGCCACCTGACAGCGTAGTTGCTTATGTCTACAAAGAGTTTGGGCACTAACGAATTTACAAGGGCATCTGGGGCATTGCAATTGTGGGGGGACACAAGGAAACTTTCTACGTCTCGCTAGATGCCTTCGTAGATAGTCTTTACACGTAAACGTCTTACAACAAGTCACACACTCCATTATATATGTATATAACCTATGAAATTTATCTGTTCAATTGGACGTGAACAAAAATGTAAATTTTTCACGTCCAATTGAACAGATAAATTGTATAGGTTATACAAAAGTATATATACAAAAGTATATACAGAAAATATGATAACGCCAGAAACTAGAGCAGAAATAGAAAGTTTGAGAAGAGAAGCCCAATCTCTAGGGATTACTTATAGTAAACGGTTGAGAGTTAGGGGGTTGACAAAGCTGATAAACGCCACAAAGAATAAGGTGTTTATGAAGCGGTTTACCCGCGCCTATAACAGAGGGGCATTTAATGATATATCCAAAGCGGAGGAAGTTGGTAACAGAATCAAAAAAGAAAGTATTGCGGAGTTAAGGGCTAGTGTAATAAAACCTTCAAGCACCAATAATTTGTCTCAAATTAGACACACAGGTGACCAAATACCAAATAATAAGAAAAGATCTATAGTTCGCGCGATAGTGGAAAAAGGTGAAGAAATATTGGGGGCTCACGATGAAACATTGGAAAAGGTAGAAAATGGAAGGCGGGTAGTTACATTATCCTTTCGTAAAAACATTGACATTAACGGGTTTGAACGTATGTCCGATAAACTCGCTCCTTATATAACAACCAATTTTTATTTGAGATATTCATATTCTTACAAGCTAGAACATATGGAGGAAACTAAAAATGGAAAAACCTGTAACTATAATAATGCACAAAAATCTCGGTAGCGAACCACTATCATCAATGAAAACCGTTAAAAAATGGCTGTCAGATAAGGAGCAAACACGAATAATGTCCGATAAAATAGACAGACCGAATACAAAGTGGAAGTTTGTAAGATGGGTAGAGGTTTTCGTAAGCTAATACAGGGTAGTAGGGGAATAGATTTGGGACTACAATCCAAAGAAGCAGCAGGAGGAGAACTTCCAGAATGGCTGAAGAATAAAAAAGGTATGTATTCTTTAGATAAGTATAATGACGACCTTTGTCTGTTCAGGTGTCTAGCTATGCATATGACAGATAAAAGACCCGACAGATGTACAGAAAAGGCGAAATAACTTAGTAAGCAATATTTTGGTAGTAATGTGGTTTCACCAATTCCTTTTTCAGATCTGAAGAGTTTTTTAAAATCTGTATAGAAGTATATCAACCCACCGAATGTAACGTATGGTGGTTGAAAAAGGTACCAGCACACTATAAGGCAATAGGTAATAAACCAATGACAATAGGATTGTTTAATAATCACACATTTCTGATAAAAAACCTATCTAAAATTTACGCCTGCGATAATTGCAAGCAGAAATTCACGAAAGCGAGTAATATGAAGAGACACGGACCAACATGTATGAAAGGTGAGACAAAAGTAATATGTGATGGTAATTATTTAGAGCGCCCGCGTTCGTCGTTCGAGAAAGCGTTCTACCCAAAAAGTTCTAACAGTTATGGGGCGATCGATTGGATGTACTCTGTGGAAAAGCGCGAGGGAATTCACATTCACCACGAACAGTGTGGACACGGGGGTGAAAGATGGGTTTTAGGAGCTCCAGTAGATGGATACTGTACGGAAACCAATACCGTATATCAATATCACGGCTGTTACTGGCACGGGTGTGAGATTCATGCAAAGCATAGAAAAGAAGAACGAACATCCACAATGAGAAGAGATACATTTATTAGAAGAAGCAAAGAATTCAACCTAGTAGTTATGTGGGAATGCGAATTTCAAAGAACGGGTAAAGACATAAAGATCGGTTGCGACACTACTCTTTATCCATATCAGATAGTATACGATTTTGAGGCATATCTCAACCCAGAATTTGAAACTCTCGGTAATAATCTAGAGTACGAAGCCGAGCACGTTCCGGTAAGCGTTAGTATAGGAGATAATTTCTCAGGAACAGTAACTCATATTTGTGATAAAGATCCCGCAAAACTTATAGAAAAATTCGTAGAAGATTTGAAAGTCAGGGGAAAAGCTATAAGAGAAGAAGTGTGGTCAAGATATGGGTTTAATACAGAATATTTACGTAAAAACCAAATCGCCAAGATCGAACAGTGGATAGAGCAAGTACCGGTTATAGGTTTTAACAGCAGTAAGTACGATATAAACTTAATAAAGAAATACCTAGTAGGCGAACTGGCATCAACAACCAAGAAAGTAATGGTCGGAAAACGTGCAAACGCAACAATATTTCTATTTACTCCAGAGTTTAGATTTCTTGATGTAATATTTATCTAGGACCTGGTGTAAGTTACGATAGTTGGATAAAAGCCTACGAATGCAAAGGACAGAAATCTTTCTTTCCTTATGAGTGGTTCGATTCTCCAGACAAACTGGATTACCCAGGACTACCGGATATGGAGAATTGGTATTCCAAACTATCTGGGAAAATGTTAATAGATGAAACAGAATTAAGTAAATGTCGTAGAATTTTCGAAGAAAATAATATGAAAACTTTCAGAGATTGGTTGAAATATTATAACGATTTAGATGTAGCACCGTTCCTAGAAGCGGTGGAAAAAATGTGTGAATCTTATAAACACAGAGGTGTGGATATTTTCAAAGATGCGGTAACACTACCTGGAGTAGCTATACAATATTTATTGAGAGGAACCATTAAAGAACAAAAAACTTCAAAGACGATTATATCGGAGGATGCTCTATATGCACCAAAAGAAGAAACATACGAAATGATGAAGGACGCTCTAGTTGGCGGTCCATCAATAGTATTTACACGATATGCAGAAGCTGGTGTTTCAAATATTAGAGTGGGTTCCAAACCTTGCAAGGCTGTTTTGGGGTACGATGCAGGCTCTCTGGTGACCTTTTGTGAAAAAGTAGGAAAAAAAGTAGGAATATTTTTCGCAAAAAAGTAGAAAGAAAGTAGGAAAAAGTAGGAATTTTTGTTCATATTTTCTTACCTTTGACTTTTACTTTGAACATTTCTTGTACTCACGGTTACTCGGAACATGGTGTTTCAGTGATGTCTTCTTGTTGTGGCCTTGTGTCTTCAACATTACGGATGCTGCCAGTCTGAAATTATTTTTTTTATTCTTTGAACTAACATTTTACAGCAATATGGACACCAACTAAGAGCATGCCTTTTATGGTTTTCAACCAGTATATCAGCGTGAATGAGCAGGCGCGGATACAGAAATAATTCCAGTGGGGTGGGGTCTGTAATTAAAATTTGGCGTACCTGACCTGCGCGCGCGCGAAATCGTAAAGTCGGGGGGTCTGGGGGTTGTCCCCCAGGAAAGTTTTAAATGCCAGATCGCCGCAGATGCGATTTCCTGACACATAGGCCACGAAAAAAGTCATCCAACTATTCGAGTATTGTAGATTTTCTTCTTTTTCTTCTTTTTTTTGCCGGGAGCAGGGGGGGGGGGTCCGGACCCCCTGGACCCACCCCCCTGTATCCGCGCCTGATGAGGTTATGAGGTCTGATCTCAGTGTACACTGTTTGGCATGCCATTACATGGCGCTAAGATATGGGTCTGGCAAGCGGTGTTGAGTCTGATCAAACTACACATGTGTATGCTCAGCTGCATGGAAAAATTATAAGGTCCATTTTCTCAGTTGATGGCCCAATTTACTTAATATGCTAATGTGTAGCCTATGACGACTAGAAATATATCAATGTGCCGTGTATTTAAAGGACAAAATACATTTCCCATAGACTATCATGTATTTTCATATTTTGTTTTTAATTTATACCAATGGGACTGTGCAAGGTAGCTTCAGAAATGTAGTTGCAACTGCTGAATAATTTGAGCTATCTCGTCTTGTTAGACTCATCCATTCATGAGATGTGCCAGTCCCTAAACATGGATTTTCAATCGATGTCAATGGCGATGTCATATGAAAAGTGACGCAAAATGCGAACATCAAGTTCAAACATGTGCATATTATACTACTTCAGCAAAAGAAAACTTCAATGTAAAAAACTATTTTAAATTGCATGAATTTATTGCCCATTTAACTTGGTTGTTTAATTCAAATAATTTAGTATTGAAACAGCAGCAGTTTGAAATACATGCACGCCGATTTGACATATAATTTGTTCCTCAATATACTGAATCAAAATTCCCAATGCAACACTCATATAAACATCACAGTGTTTACCTTTTACACACAGATTTTAATTCCTAATTAGAAAGTATACAATACAATATACAATATTATGTATTAGCATTAAACATTAAACATGTACAATGTTCTTCGCTATAAACATAAATAGTCAAAGAGTGAAATCGTTTAAAGATGTATCAAAATAGTATAACCATTGTCTGAAGTTCGCAGTGTCGAGCGTTATAAGTAGCCTGCGACGGCATGCGTCACTGTATTTGTATAGAATGTGTGCAAGTGACGTCGTAGGTTGGCAGAAGTCCCAGAGCAGGTGCGAAGGAGCTTTCTCACTATCCTAATCTGGTGCTTGATGCTGTGGCACACAGGGAAAATGCCATCCCCTTTAACTCATCATTTATGAGAAGCAGGGGCTACTGCAGCACAATTGTTTGGATCAGTTAATCTGGCACATAAATGTTCAAAGAAACGGCTGTACCTGGCGGTAAAATCACTTAGCAAGAGTATATTACAACACTCACCTGAGAATACTGTATGCTGTTCCGAACTGGCAGGCATCTGCGGTATCACAAACATCAAGGCCACAAGAAGAAGACACCCGAGAGCACTCTATATAACATGCACAGCTTTTTTCTGTAAATAAATCTCGTAACAGATCAGAACAGCATAGTTTTTTAAAAAAAAATAGCTTTTCAAATGAAAAAGTAGGAAAAAGTAGGAATTTTGGGAATTTTGATGAAATAGTAGGAAAAAGTAGGAATAAAAAAAAAAGTAGGAAAAAGTAGGAAAAAGTAGGAACGCTTGAAAGCCTGACGATGCAAACGCGTTATATTTATCTACGTTAAATAAAGAGATGCCGTGTGGGAGAGAAACTATACACCATATAGATACCCCACATAACCCTAAATTTATTAAAAAGTTTTGTAAAAGAGTTTTATCTGGAGACTTGTTTGGGTTTGCGGAGGTGGATATAGAAGTTCCACACAACTTAAAAGATAAGTTTTCTGAAATGTCCCCAATATGTATAAACAGAGAAGTAGAGGTTGATGAAGTTCCCACACACATGTTAAAATATTTAAAAGATACTGGCCGAACAAGAGGAGATGGAAAAAAATTGGTGGGATCTATGACCGCCACTAAAGTATTGCTGTACGCGCCACTGTTGAAATGGTATTTAAAACACGGCCTAGAAATAACTGGAGTTCATCGTGTTATAGATTATATTAGCGGAAAACCATTCGAATGGTTCGCAAAAGAAGTTACAGCCGCAAGACGAACAGGTGATGTAGAACCAAATAAGAAACCAGTAGCTGACATAATGAAATTATTAGGAAACTCGTGTTGTGGAAAAATGATAGAGGCAACGGAGAGACATTTAAATACGACATATACACAAAACGAAACCTGTGTTGACAAAGCATTAAGATCTGCATTCTTTGACGATTTGGAAGAGATAGGAGATGCGTTACGAAATATCTTCAAGAAAACCCAGGTGTGCGGTAAAAGAGACCATTCCATTGTGGAATAGCGTTTTATCAACTAGCTAAATTGAGAATGTTGGAATTTTACTACGAATTTCTAGACAAATACGTAAAAAGAGAAGACTTTGAATTAATACAGATGGATACAGATAGTATGTATATAGGAGTTAGTGGAAAAACGATAGAGGAATTGATTAGACCTAACTTACTAGATGGGTTTGAAAAAGAAAAAAAGAAATGGTTGGCTTGGGATAAATGGAGCGAAAGAGAGCCCGGACTTTTCAAAATGGAATTTAACGGAGATAGGGCGATAGCGTTATCTAGTAAGTGTTATTTTGTAGAAAAATTTAATTCTAAAGAATTAATTAATAAAAACTCTGCGAAAGGAATGTCCAAGAGAACTAACAATTTAAATTGGGATAGATATAAACGAGTACCAAGTGAAACTACAGAAGATGGAAAACACATTATAGATGTAGCACAAAATAGAGGATTTAAAATGAAAGACGGCGTTATGAAAACGTACTGTCAACAAAAATTAGGACTCTCGGCATACTACGATAAAAGACGCGTGTTACCAGACGGAAAATTAGCAATCTAAAGACTCTGACGATCCGGGGGTAGCTGGGTGTCAGAAGGCACCATAAGAAGTTCTTCGCGAACAAACCCTCGAGATGGCCCATCATCCAAATAGTAGAGCACGGGCTCATCGTGTTTGGTAATAGATCGATCTAGATGATATACATTGAGAGACCACACGGGATCAGTCGCGCGCCGGCTGCCACCTTCGTGCTCTCCCGGTTGATAGAGGTACCTGACGTCAATATCTGATGGAAGCCGTTGCTCCTCTAAACCAACGGGTCGCCCGCGCGAGACGGCAGAGGGCTTGCTCGTCACCCTTTTAAACTTGATAGCATCTACGGGTGCTTCTTTACCTATCAATCTGGTCACCTCTCCGTTCAGTGCGGAGACCACGGCAGGCAGTCTGGCCACCCACTCGGTCGATCGCGAATGAGGGTCTACAAGTTCTTTGGCGTATTGGTGTCCGAACAGTCTCTCAGCCAGGGTTCGATTGAACCGCTCCACGATTCCCTGGTCTCGGTGGATGTTGACGCGGCCGCGTCTGACAGAAACGTCGTGCTTAGACAATAGATGAGAGACCGCTCCCATGAACTCGCGGCCGGGATCGACCTGGAGAAGATTCGGCCATTTGAGAGGACTCCTCTTATATATTCGGGAAAGAGCCTCGGTCACCTCCTTAGACTCTTTAGTGGCCAACGGCTCAGCCCCCTTATAACGACTCGCTACGTCAAAGATTGTCAGTGCGTACTTGTACGTCTTGCGACCGACGCGATCGTGAGGGAGAAACAGGAGATCCGCTTGGTGAACTTGGTTCGGCACCGGCACGTCGAATTTCGGGCGCGGAATATTGTGAGGCGCGGGTAAATAGATCTGCCAGATGGCCTGCTTCTTGAGCCATTCCTTGACAGTGTTTTCTGAAACATTGGTCGCCGCCGCGAGGTTCTTGATGGCCGCGAGTCCCTTCCAGTAGCCGCGGGGGCTGTAGTATGTGTTCGCTAGCTTGCGCGTTAGGCGAACCGATAGTTTGGTATTAAGTTTGCGCGTGTTCATCGTATGCGATGTATTCTAATATATCGGACAATCTCCAACATGCCCTCGCCAGATCGTCTGGTAACTGCATCGTTAATAATAAACCTTTGTTGGAAGTACAATCGCGATTGGGGGTTAAGTTCTGAAGGAACTTGGGAAAATCCAATCCCCCAGGATTGGTGGAGGAATATAACATCCGCTTTGCGAAAAGTGTGGCCGTTTTTTCGTCCTCGCGCCACGTCTCGAGAGAATCTCGGGCCAGACGAATCATACCCCCTGCGCCAGCTATGCGGTGTTTAAGGGCAGTGTAGCCTACATCAATCATAGCAAAATAAAGTTCGTGAACGTTCTATATATATATATATTTATAAAAAAAGAATTTAAAATCTCGATTGAGGTTAGACACCACCAAATAGTTTTACTATATAATTTAACCGAATGCCATCCAATAAGGCCAGTCTCTCCTACTTTCACTATTCGTATGGATGCTGTGGGACCCACTTGTACATGACCTGCAGCCAGTCTGTACTGGTTCTGCATGAACTAAACAATAGGTTCACTTACTCCTAAGAAAGAAAAATCCAACCTTGTCATATCCTCCAATATTGTGTACATTTTTTGGCCACGGAAACTCCGTTTACATCAAGTGACCAACAGGGTCAGTGTTTCTTTTTAATGCTACAAATATGCTGAAAACTGGTGTTGAAGGCACCCCAAAATGTTCCTCAAGTGAAACTGGGTAGTAATGGATCAAGATTTGCAAGCAAACGGTGTCTGTGACCTCAAAACACCCGCACTATTTTTTTATTTTTTATACCGGACTACTTTTGCATACACCCTGGGCGGTTTCGCACCATTTGGTGTCTTCTAACCTATAAGTGTACCAGTCCCACTACAAATCATTCTACAATATTCACTATTCAAAAACTAACTTCTATTCCTGGATACAGTACCAAGTTTGGAGCAAATATCTCAAATGGTTGTCACACAGCAGCTGTGTAACTCCACCATGTGACTGTCCACATTCTGCCTTAAATTGAGCTACTACAGAAATATGGAGAATTTTAATAGATGATGAATTAAAAGCACAAATCTCCATAAAATCACATAACATTACCCTAAATAGTGTTATAGCTAACCATTCTACATATACAGACTCATCACTGAAACTATACCAACATGTATGCCACTCTGGAATGGTCGACAGACAAAAGGGTACTGGCTTGGAACGGTCAGTCAAGAAATTTGCTTTATAACACAGGAGGAAAGGAAAAACAATGTTTTCTGAGTACTAGTGTATTGATACTATACCGATATGCGAAAACAATACACTTACGCCTAATTTTGGCAAATTTTGGAACAGCGTCGCGATGTCGCGCCACTTTCCAGAACTTCTTAATTGTCCATCAGCATCCAATATCAATGATAAAAATGAAAAACACACTATGATCACTGTTTTGCTGTATATTACTGCCACATTCCAAGCCCAATCACCTACAGGTAATTTGCATACACTGGTTTATTATATTTGACTAAATAAAGCTGAGAAATCAAGATTTTAGAAGATTTTGAAGCCGATAACTGTCCGTCTGAGATACAAAAAGAACAAATATGTTGCATCGCGGAGTCCGCTCGATTATTCTTGTCGCAGTAACATTAAATTATGTTCCCAGAGACATAGCTACAAGAAACATAAACTTCCAACTTCAAATTCTACAAACAAACATATCTCACATAGGGCCTAGGCACACCTTATAGGTTAGACACCACCAAATAGTTTTACTATATAATTTAACCGAATGCCATCCAATAAGGCCAGTCTCTCCTACTTTCACTATTCGTATGGATGCTGTGGGACCCACTTGTACATGACCTGCAGCCAGTCTGTACTGGTTCTGCATGAACTAAACAATAGGTTCACTTACTCCTAAGAAAGAAAAATCCAACCTTGTCATATCCTCCAATATTGTGTACATTTTTTGGCCACGGAAACTCCGTTTACATCAAGTGACCAACAGGGTCAGTGTTTTCTTTTAAATGCTACAAATATGCTGAAAACTGGTGTTGAAGGCACCCCAAAATGTTCCTCAAGTGAAACTGGGTAGTAATGGATCAAGATTTGCAAGCAAACGGTGTCTGTGACCTCAAAACACCCGCACTATTTTTTTATACCGGACTACTTTTGCATACACCCTGGGCGGTTTCGCACCATTTGGTGTCTTCTAACCTTGAATATAGTAGCCGACGAGCCCCACCACACCCATCCCACGACGATGAACGTGATCTCGCGATCTTTTTGGGGCTCTGACGGTACATAGAAATCTGAAAGTTGGGGCTCACGATCCAGCGGCGCGAGCCTTTTATGTGGATATGCCAGCGCGTACTTGAGGTTGGCTTCTTCAACCTTCTGAAAAGTTTGTGGGGCGTGATTTTCGCGGCGAAGCTCTTCGTTGACCCAGTCCAGATGGGCGGTTCGTTTTTTCGACCATGCTTCCTTTGCGCTATTGAGTTATTCTACAGCTAAATCGTGACGCTTGCGCTCCTCATCCACGTTCTAGCTTCTCATTTTACCGCTGAACGCCAATGCGTTTACAAGCGCACCACCTACTATTACTGCGATTGAAGCCATTTATTTCCATATATTAACTGGTAGAATTCCAGCTTTAACTAGATAATTTTGGGTCCAAACTGCGGCCGCTACATCTAAGGTCGCGAGCCCTATGTCTCTCACAGTAAAGTCCAATTTGGGAGCGGACCCTCCTAGGGCCATCTTTGATAGTCGAGCATACCCGATACTGAAACCCGATATCACCACGGCGTGATAAAGCGCATTCACTAACATTTTACCATCTTGTTCAGCTATTGTAATTATTGCATATAAAAGGGATCGCGATCAATGTTTAAATGGGGCGCATCCAATCGTGATTGGTGTTTCGTAACTGTTTTTGGATGAATTGATAGGGGTTGTTTTTTCGATAAGGATTGGTGTAATAGGGGGTATTTCCACACGCACAGGGCACCAACAACTGCCAGACCATCACCAACAACCCAACTCCAATTCGCGAATTGGGGTTCAATCGGATTCGTCCAACCTCGATTGGGTGTTGAGTGTGCTTCCAATTCGTGAATTGGGGGTGTTGTTGTACTCAACACCGTTGAACCTGATTGCTCTGTCTTCAGATGTTTTGCTATCTCCGTCCCCGATTGCAACGACTGTTTAGCCTCTCGAAGCTCGGCGAGTATTTTATCTTGTTTAACTTTTCGGGTGGCAGCCGCCGCCCTCCCAGCTGCCTGCCTTTTTGGGTTTTTATGTCGTGCAACCCCCAACTCCAATCGCGATTGGGTTGCAGGATCAATCGGAGTTGGAAGTGCTGCAATCGGGTTCGATTGGGTTGGAACAATCCCCAACGCTGGTGGAGATTGCTGTTCCGTCACTCTCGCAGGTGTGTCTTGTGTCACCATTTATGATATTAATATTAGGGCTTATAGTTCGCGGGCATATATGTCCAAATTGACAGTGTTTACCCGTGGTCAACGCGGTTGTCAGCGGAGCTAAGTACATTCCAAACTTGTGATAAATTGAGCAGCAGGCTGTTCTAAGAGTGTGACCTATAAAAGGGTCAGTCTCTAGATCGTCAATCAATCCCGCGGTGTTTGGTATAGGGAGAAGTATACTAACGGCGGTTGCGTACAAATGAATAGCCGCCGATCCAAGAGTTTTTGTCATCTCCGCACCTAACCTAGATTCGTATTGCGCATACATTTTATCGATCTCCGCATCTGACATCTTATCCACCTGAAAAATTGAGAGACGCCTACCGAGATAATGCTCCGATTGTCCCCCAGCAACCAGCACAGCTAGCCGCTCTCGTCGCGCCGCATTTTCATTTTCATTCGGAGTTGTTGCACTCAACCCAATACCAACCGCCGTTGGAGTTGGAGTTGATCCCGATTGCTCTGTCGGAGTTGATGTTTCATTATCTTTCAGGATGTTGGCAGTCGGAGTTGAGGTCTCTTCCATTAGCTGATCAAGAAGTTCGTCGCAGTTCATTATTGCTAATTTTCTTAAAATTAATTTAACTATTCTAACAAGTCTTATCACTTTAACATATTGCCAAGCGCACCACCCGATACTTATGATCACCATTATGCTCGCAACAAAGCTCACAGCGGAGCACCAAATTGTTAACATTGTTAACCATTGTTCAGCATTTGTTCAACATTTGTTAAGCATTTGTTCAGCATTGTTCAGCATTTGTTCAGCATTGTTCAGCAATTGCTAAGTATTGTTAAGCATTTACTCGGCAGTTACTAAACGAGCGTTAAGTAATTGCTAATTATAAAATTAATTAATTGATAACTTCGTAAGCAGTTGGTTGATCAGTCTTTAGCAGAAGCTTGGCGTGCTTACTTTCCGAAAGCATCTGTCGAACCTCCAGGCGCTCCTCGCGCGTTGGGATAACATCATTCTCTCGAAGACAGTCATCGAATGAGTCTCGGTCCTTGCAGTGAAAGAGGGCGACCCATTTCGTTTGCTCGCGCAGATCCTTGAGGACGGCGTTGTACTTTTGAGTGGATATCCATACGCTTTGCCTAGCATGGCGGCCAGAAAATGCGAGCTCAGAGAGCATGTCCTTCTTTTTGGTCATCGCCCCCTTGGCCGAGCAATTGTCAATCATGTATAGGGTGGGCTCACCCTGGAATCTTTGGTATAAACCGCGCAGCCAATCGTGAAGCCTATCACCGGGGTCAATAACGTATACCTCAGGGTCGGTACATATCCACGGGCGCCGCTGATAAGTATCGTTGTGCCGCACGGCGGGACACAGGATCACAATGTGACAAAAGGCATCGCGGTAGGAGCCCTCGACCAAGTCTAGGATGAAAACCGTTTTTCCACATCCTGTCTGCCCACATATTATGGCAGAGTGGGCATCTCCAATCGTGAATTGGTATTGATTGCTAATTTTCTTAATTTTTTCAAAATTATTAATTAATAAATCGTTAGAATGATTGCTAATTTTCTTAAAATTAATTAAATCAGTAGAGCGCTGAGACGTATCGACCATCTTCGATGTTGAGTTGTGCGTCTGTAATTATATATAAGTACACGTTCAATGGCCCGGCTCCGTCCGCCTCTTTGGTTATCTGGATCGTCACACCCTCGCTAGCGTTCTCAACTTGGCGTCCGCTACCGTGTATTTGGTCGTCGTTGCTGGCTCGCATGTCTAGCCATAACGCGTATTTGGTATTCAGGAACTCCGCAATGAAGACGGCCGAGAGATGCAGGTCTTTGGCAACCGCGGCAACCTCCGGAGAGCGCTTAGAGCCACCAGCAAACTGCTTTCCTACTTCGTCCCACTGCTGGTGCGCGCGAAGACCCGCGCTGTAGAGTTGATTGGGGACTCCCTCGATCGTCATCTCTACCTTCGTGATTTTGGGGTTATATAATTTGTCGGTTTTTCTAGCCCCGAGCGCGAACCGAGCCGCCTCGAACAGCATCAGTATACCTTTCATCGAGCGGGCGGGTACGTTGACGTTAATATTCCACAATGTGTCGCCTTTGTCTTTCTTCATCTTGCGGTGACGAAGAACTCGGTCGTAAAGTATGGCAACGCGCCCGGCGTACTGGGTTCTGATTAATCGCGCGAGTTCGGGCATCGTGACCATGTCGTACTCCAGCGAAACATTATCGATCGTATACGTCGATAACATGTCGGTGGCTATGAGAACTCGGCCGTAGTCGTTGAACGTTAGTTCGTATTCGAGGCGGTCAGCCAAAGCACTCTGATAGTAGGGCATGTGACTCTCCAGCAACTCAAAGTCGAGCGGAATGTAGAAGTGGTTGCCGTAAGCGGCCGCGACCGCGTTGTCGCTCGCGTTGTTATCTGCCTTGTTGCCAGCCCCGATTCTAAGTTTGGTTACGTTCTTATTTCGGCTGGTGTCAATACCCTGATAGACAGCGTTTTCGCGCTCTTGAGCCGTCTTCCACAGGTCCTGATAACAATGGTAGACGTCGCTGTCATCGATCGACATCACCTCATTACCAGAAATCTTTATCATGGTCTTCTTGACTATGGCGCGACCCAGGTTCTGAACGACGGTTCGGTCCTCGTCCGTCGACGTCAGCGAAATAGTGAAAGCGAGGCGAACAGTCCCCGGCACAATGACGTCGTTAGCTCCGAGGTTGGGGAAGCGGACCAAGAGCTGCTGGTTCTGGTCGATGAGTTGTTCGTAAAAACGACACTCTGTCTCACGCCTTTTGCCCCGAGGGGCTCACGCAGTCTGCGGTATGGATTGAGTTTGCGACCGTATTGACTCGAAGACATAATTTAGTGAAACTATATTAAACCCGTATGGTTTTGTCTTTAATACATAATTAATTTTAAGAAAATTATAAAGATGACTGATTACGATATTGACATGGATGAAATCGACATAGACGATTACCTCGATGAGGATGATGATGACATAGATGATGATAATGACGAAACACCCTTGATACAGCCTCCAGTTCCAATCCAATCGCAATCTGGGGAAATAGGTGGCGCTACTACTAGTCAAAGTCGGGAATTACTCGAGGGAGCTGTAGACGACTACTACAACAATTTGGCAGAAAAAGGTCTGGTCCCATCTGTCGGTCGCGACTACTCCAAGTTCAAATTTGATCTGAACGGTAGATTGCGACTAAAAGCAGCATCAAATATCCCAATAGTCAACACGAGGACCGGTAAACCCCTAGCAATGAGCACCATTGTAGGAAACCCGGGCGGTGGCCAACTCGTAAGAAACGAACTAGACTTCACGGATTGGAAGAAGGGTAAACCAATTATGCCTACCCGCGCTGTAGAGGCCCTACAGTCTACCGACAAAACGATGGCGAAGACGGCCGCCGATATAGAAACTGTTGAGCTCAGCGAACTCCCTCGAGTAGCCACCGACGCTATTAACACGATGGAGACCACGTTCAGCGAAAACGAAATACTCAACGATGACCCACCGTTACCTCTTCGCGAACTCCGGGGCCTCGATAAGGTTATGCAAACGGTCAGGGGCGAACTGGTTCTTAACCTCGCCAAACTCTCGTCGCTGGATGAACATATCGCGCTAGAAGAAAGAAAACTGGAGGAAGCCGGTGGCGATAGAGAATCTACCGAGCGGATCACCGAACGTCTGCAGTCGTTGCGGGATGAAAGAGAAGCTCGCTTGCAGGCTGCATCGTTTCTTACTTGCTATCTATATTATCAAAAACGGCCGGATGGCTCGCTAAAAATACTTGGGCTTTAATCGTGGCAATCGCCGGTCTCCTACTATTCTTCGCCAGAGAGTTCCTAAAACCAAAGCGTAAATAATCCGATCGTCACGAGGGCGACGACGAGCCCTAATTTCTCCTCCTCGTGTGTTGTGCTTCCAATCTCGATTGGTGTTTCCGCTCCTGTTTCAACATTGTTGATGATTGGATTGGGGGAACTCGATGGTGCATCCAATTTGTGAATTGGGGGTACTGGGTTCAACTTCAATCCCGATTGTGTTGAGGGAGGTGTATCCATTTTGTGTTTTGGGGGTTTTATGAAATCGGTTCCACTTACAACTCCGCTCCCAATCATCTTGGGTGGGAGCTTGATGATATCCGTGTTCACGTTACCGTTGTGGCCGATTTTTTGATTGGCGGTAGCGATTACGATCTGATTATTGTAACCGTCAACCGGGTCGTCTCGTAGTATCATATTGCTCGGCGCCATATAAAGACCTATTCCAAATACATAGTCTACTGGAGTGCTGGCATTCTGCAAAACGTCTTGATAATTCTGGATCGCCTTCTCCAGGTCCACCCTAGCTGAGGTGGCGTCCTCTACAAGTGCCAATAATTGTTTTTGTGCATCAAACGCTGTTCCCGCGCCCAGTATAGAACTGCGAGTTTGCTTCTGTGCGCCGAGGATGGCCCAGACGTACGTGCGAATGGAGTCGTTGACGCGAGTACCCCGGCCTGCGTGAACCCTAGACCCTTATCTAACATAAATGTACCCCACGCGTTCTGAACCTCAGCAGCCTGCTGTATGTAATCGACGTGAGCCTGTTTCGGAGGTAACATTTTACAAGAAAACACGCCACAGTGCCGACCTCCAGACACTTCCGGCCCGAAAGTCATAGTCGCGGGGTCAAAATTCCCGGCGTTCCGATTGACGATGTGGTCACCGGAGTGGTCGTGTCTAAAATCAGTCTGCGTCCAATTCCCGGACTGACCCCGAATGAGAACGTCCCCGAGGCCGGTGCTGGTAGGAAATGCTTTCTGTCTCCAGTCCGCGTCTTTTGAAACGTTAAATTCGTTACACAGTCTTTCAAACGCCATACGGTCGTATGCGTTGGAAATGGGATCCCAGGCGTCGTTTTGAGGTAGTGAAATACCTAGTTCTTTGAGAATCCTCCTAATAGTATAATACACATGAAAGTTGTAGACACTTCGGAGTATGACATTCTTGGATGTCAGATGGTCTTTATGTGAAACTCCACACCCGGCTGTTGCGCACCATACAGCAAAATTTATTTGGTTCTGCCAAAACTGCATCGGTGTTGCTTTCCACCAGTTTACCGCCTCCATCGTAGTAATCTTGGGCAGCCTATATTGTTCAAAGATGTTAGGGA
This sequence comes from Conchocele bisecta, assembly GCA_029237695.1. Classification (NCBI taxonomy): domain Eukaryota; kingdom Metazoa; phylum Mollusca; class Bivalvia; order Lucinida; family Thyasiridae; genus Conchocele; species Conchocele bisecta. The sequence goes on from CM055270.1 coordinate 87,118,084, forward strand.
AATTGGTGGCAAAGCCACTGTCCGGTCTAACCGTTACGGTTGGGTGTACAAGGTGGTTAACAACGTCCTTTTGCGTGTATTTACCTCCGACCGCGTACTTTGCATTAGAATTAAAGCTAAATGCTTTGGTATCCATTGAAAGATATTATTATGTTTGCTACTATCACTCATGTTGAAAAAGGGAGTTGTGAACTTCAAAAGTCAATCAACAACTGCTGCGGACAACGCCGGGTAGGCCTCAGATCGATCACGTTCACGGTCTGGTGGAAAAACATTGAAACGCTCGAGTTTTTCTTAGGAGATGCTGACGAGCATGCTATAGTACCTCACGGCCTTTGGAGTTTCGGAGATCTTCAAGCTTTTGTCGCGTCGAAGACTCCTGGTGTAGTCACTCTCTCAGTCTCGAAAGCCACGGGGCTTGCGACATTGACCGTTGAGAAAATTTTAAGGGTCTCACCTGGGTTTAAAATAACACTCCCTGCCAACAATGATGGGATGTTTGATCCGGGCGAGCACGTCGGCACGACCCCAGTAAACTTCGCCGTCACGAAAACTCTCGGGGTACACCTGGATCGGGTGAACACATCTTACAACACGGTAGACGGCACTCCCAACACATTACTGAAAACCGTGCCCGCCAGCGACTGTTTCTTTGGGGAGACTGTGACCTTAGACTTCCCACACCCCGAGATGAAAGTTTTGGAATCGGGACACATCCACGAGTTGAAGATTTCTATTCTTGATGATAAAGGGCGAGAGTTGAAGAACGATTACCCGATTTCGGTCGTCTTAGAAATTTCAAATTAATTAATTTTAAGAAAATTATTTAGAACTAAACGCATGTTCGTAATTTATATATATATATATATCTATTATCAACATTATTGAAAATGAGTATATATGGACCAGGTAGTTCTTCCGATTGGGTGACAAATTCAAAGAATTTGGAACCGGCAGAAGGGGGATTCATCCCGACAGAGGGCGACTTTTTAACTACCCAAAAAACAAAGGCCTTGATCAATAGAACTATATCGGTGGCCACGGACGAGATTCACAAGAGTCTACTATCAGAGAATATGCTCTGGCTGTGAATACACAAAGTCGTGAAGAAACGCATACGGAACTAAACGAACTAGGTTAAAAAATAACCGAATTTCAAAAAGAGGCCCTGTTGGGGATTGATAAAGTCCGAGAAGACCACCAGGCGGACCTTACGGAGGCTTATGATGCGTTGCGCTTAAAGGACTCTCTCATCAGTGAAGCGACACTTACCGAACTAGACGGGAAAATAACAAAATTTAAAAAAAGACCAGGTCGGATATTGATAAAGTCCGAGAAGACCACAAGGCGGACCTTATGGAGGGTTATGATACGTCGCGCTTAGATGACTCTCTCATCAGAGAAGCGGCACTTACCGAACTAGACGGGAAAATAACCAAATTTCGAAAAGAGGCAAGGTCGGGTATTGAGAAAGCCCGAGAAGACCACCAGGCGGACCTTACGGAGGCTTATGATGCGTTGCGCTTAGAGAACTCTCTCATCAGAGAAGCGGCACTTACTGAACTAGACAAACAAATAAACAAATTTCGAAAAGAGACCAGGTCGGGTATTGATAAAGTCCGAGAAGACCACCAGGCGAACCTTGCGGAGGCCATTGCGGAGGCTTATGATGCGTTGCGCTTAGAGGGCTCTCTCAGCAGAGAAGCGACACTTACTGAACTAGTCGGAAAAATAGCCGAATTTCTGAAAGAGACCAGGTCAGGGGTTGAGGGGGTCCGAGAAGACCACAAGGAGGCCATTGCGGAGGCTTATGGGGCGTTGCGCTCAGAGGACTCTCTCAACAGAGAAGCGGCACTTACTGAACTAGACGAAAAAATAACCGAATTTCGAAAGGAGGCCCGGTTGGGTGTTGATGGGGTCCGAACTGGTATTGAGAAAGCCCGAGAAGACCACCAGGCAGCCCTTGCGAAGGCTTATGAGGTGTTGCGCTCAGAGGACTCTCTCATCAGAGAAGCGGCGGTTGCTGAACTAGACGGGAAAATAACCGAATTTCAAAAAGAGGCCCGGGCGGGTGTTGAAAAAGCCCTAGAAGGCCACCAGGCGACCATTACGGAGGCTTATGATGCGTTGCGCTTAGAGGACTCTCTCAGCAGAGAAGCGGCACTTACCGAACTAGACGGAAAGATAACCGAAGTTTCCGATAAACTGAAACAGGATCGTAGAGCCGCGACCAAAGCTCTTGAGGAGGCCTCTTATAAGATTCGTACTGAGGCCCATATCTCTATCGAGGGGCTTGCCGGATTGGTGCAAACAATGAAAACGCCAAAACGTGCCATAACAGTTTGGGCTGAGAAGCGGGGCCCATTGGTTGAGGGGCGCTATGAATATTCGTTCGGTGCCAAAGCGAGTAATAAATGTGGGGGATACGCCATGACAGCTGCAGGTACAGTTATCCGAATGGCGGTCTGCTCGGTTAATGCTAGTTGTAAACCTGTGGGCGCGGTCGTGATAAATCTTGTAGTAGATGGGGAAGAACGGGGGGTGGAGTCACTAAAATCGCTGGAGATAGTTCGACGGTGGTTTCGTTCGCCGGTTATGATCGAATTAGACTTTCCCAAGGTAGTGTTATTAACTTTGTTACGAAAATCGGTGACCCAGAGAGTTCTTCCACTATTGTCTCATTGTTAATTGAACTTAATTTGTAAATACTAATATATTGAAAATCATGAACGAATCACCGCTTCCAATTGTCAATACCACTCCATCAACACGGTATCCAATTGTCAATACCACTCCATCAACACTGTGTACAATTAACGAAAGAAGTTCAGATTTTAGGTTGAATAATATCGTCGCTATGCAGGATATTTTAGTTAGAGAATATAGAAATAGAAAAAGACACGCTAAAAAATATAAGCGCGCGGCGAATATAGCTGAAGCATCTAGTACGGTTCTGGCAAGTTTATCTGTAATGAGTGGTGCGGGAACTACTGCAACGCTATCTACAATTGTAACGGTTCCACTTGCAGGGGTTTTGAGTGGAATTACCGTTTTATCTGGAATACTTTGTATGGTAATTAGGGCGTCGGGTGGAAAACTCGAGAAAAAATGTAGAAAACATGATAGAATATCCATTCTCGCCAGGTCTAAGAAAAATAGCATCGACGTTATAGTGTCCAAAGCGTTGGCCGATAAGAAAATATCAAATTTAGAGTTTGAATCCGTAGTGGAAGAAATTGGGAGATATGAAAAATTAAAAAATGATATTAGAATCAAAGCACGCGCCACCATGCCAAAGCTTGAGTGTACTGATTGGGATAAAATTTGTGTAAAACTTGGAGATAAAGTCGGAGGAAAGTAATATTTTTATTAAATAATTAATTTTATAATTGTCTTTAAATTAATTATAAAATTAATTAATTTTAGGGAAATTATTAACAATTTAAAAAGAAAAAAAAAAGAAAAAAAAAGTTTTAGGTCCCACCGAGGCTCGAACCAGCGCCAGCAAAACCCTTCTGGGTCCACCCCGCTAAGCTTTCGCTTAAATTTCTTATATTTTTTTATTTTCTCGGCTTAGCAAAGTGTGTTACACTCACATCTCCTACCCCATCATTGGACCGATACCGCGGACCCCACCTCATCGTTACCTCCATCCGCTATAATGTGCAGAGCAGCCAGAGTGAAGTACATGTGGCGAAATTTATCTCACTGTTGAGATATTAATGCCGGCGTCCCGACACTGAACTGTGTTTATTTCTCGTATATAAACCTAACTTTGCTGGTGAAATAAAAAAAATTGTTATTTATTATTAATTAATTATTTTATTATATTAATTAATATGTTTTCTATATAATAGGGGGTGCTCAGCTTTAAATTATAAATATTTTTACAAAATTAAATAACGAACCATCCCGGAAATTAGTGAACTACATAGCCCCCACTAAGTGTTTATAAACTGTGTACACCACCTGTGTAAATCGATAGCCCGTTTACATACCATTGATAAGGGTATAAATAACCGTGTGTGTAATATATATTACAGTGTGTTTATTTTCCATCCCGGAAGACGTAATCGTGTAAACCTCTCTATAAATGGACACTTAATATACGTGTAAGGTGGGACACCTAATTTACATTTTAATAACGCGTGTAATTGGAACATTGTCGTCTGCTTGGTGTTGTGATTACAACACAAATTAATTAGTTTTATTCAATAATATACATATCTTTATAAGCGATATCGTAGAAATGTACATTCGTAAACGAAGCGTTGGGTTTTAATAATTTTATATAATACACCTTAGTTTCATATCCGATACGCATTATCCGTCTTAATGTTTGTATTTGCCTCTTGTATAGTTGACATAATTGCCGGTATAATATTGTAAATGCAACGTTTTTATCGGAGCGTAATAAATTACGCTGGTATTTCATGTATTCGATATCGCCTGGTGTTCTCATTTTATAGAATTTATATACAGGATCATAACCCCCGTAAGCTTCGTAAACTTCTTCAACACAGTCATTAAAAACTTTCAATTCCAATTGTATTGTATTATCCATTTTCTCTAATAATATTGGTAGTTGTTTTTTCTGTTCAATTTTCAATTAGAATTTTCAAATCCATTACAATATGATTGTAGAAACGCATATCCGTAAACGAATCGTTGATTTTAAACGGTTTTATAAAATAAGTTTTATGATGTTCCGGTATTTGTTCTCCGATCCTATTTAGTCGCTTCATTTCGCGAATTTGATCCTAATAACCACGACATAATTGCCGGTATAATATTGTAAATGCAACGTTTTTATCGGAGCGTAATAAATTACACTGATATTTCATGTATTCGATTTTGCATAGTGTTTTCAATTTATAGTAATATTTTTCAACAAATAAATCATAAAATTACAATTTAAATTCTATTTTATTATCCATTTTCTCTAATAATATTTTATTATAACCTATGAAATATATCTGTTCAATTTGGACGTGAAAAAACATGATGTATTTATGACACCAATATATTTTTTCAAAAGTCAATTACCAATATAATTGGGACTACAATACCACCACCAACTTTTGGTTGGAGGTGGTATCATTTTGACTCCCTCTTTTCAAAATTATTTTCTCCAAAAATTCATAAATTTGCTGTCGGGAGACAATTTTTCTCGTTAACCAATTTTTGATTTTTCGGGGGTGGTGGGGGTATTATAGAGGGTTATAAATGATATCACGGTAAGTGGTATCATTTTGACTCCCTTACTACTACTATAGACCTCGGTCCGTTACTTCAACCTGTGCTGTATGCTATTTTCATTCTTAGCTCGCCTGCACGAAGGGCAGAAAGAGCTAATGGCATACCCCCGGCGTCGTCGTCGGCGTCCACAAACTGCAGGCAAACAGTGTCTATAGATGGCTTTAAACATCTGGATTATTTTCTTTACCGTACTACGTTTGTTCACAGGTTGAAGACTCGGACCTATAGTCTGTTTCACGAAAGCTGCCCAAATTTTACGGCCATGTAAACAATTCAAAAACTATATTGTTTTCGATAGTATTAAATTAAAGGAAAATTTAAGAATGAGCCTTCTTTTTATTTCGTGAAATTCGGTCAAATATTGATTTTATTACGAAAAATTTATTTGTCTATGGGAATTTAACATGGTGGAAAAAGTGGTAAGGAAGTGTGGGAGGAGTCAAAAAACGAAAAATTTTGGAAATTGATTCCGAAACCTGACTAGATAGCTTGGATATGATATAACTAAGAAAACAAAAGTTAAATTTAAAAAATCGGTCCAGTATTTCTAAAATTCAAAAAAATGTCCCCATGTTAAATCCCCATAGACATCTTCACTCCGTGAAGATGTCTATTAGACAAGACAAATAATTGTATAATGCCCTTGGAAAAAGTTCTGTCGGCATTTTTTAGTAAAAGTGGTACGTCTAACTTTTTAACATAATTCGAGTATGCTGAATCCAAAAATGGCGGATACCACGAAGAATTTTGAGGCGAAAGGCTTCTAATTTGAAAAACAAAATGGCCGCCAAATTTTTATTTTTTATTTTTCTAAAATGTGTTTAAGTGGTATTATGGTACCAGTATTAGCAATTCACTGGCAAAAGAGTAATCAGATTGTGTTATAGATATTATTATGACATGACCTTCTAATTTTCCAAAAACTAAATGGCCGCCAAAATCGTTTTGTTTTCTCTGTCATTCACTAAAGTTGGTATATGTGAGCAGTTGCAATACTATGGCTTGTATATTGGCATAGTGATTAAATACACCACAATGATGTACTAAATATTCCTTTTTCTATTGGAAAACATGTTTGAATGCTAATACATAATATTGAACGCAAATGATATGCCATGTGTAACATGCATGTATTACACAGTTAAGGAACATAGACGAATATTATTTAAATCAGTCACCATTGTTGATTTTACTCCAGTAATGAAACTATGCGTCTTTCATACTAAATCGGCCCCCACATATCGGTCGCGGCGCCGGCCCGACTCGTAAAACCACAGGTGAAAGAATCGTACCTGTGATATTAAATTATGTACAGGTCCATTAAGAATGCTTACAAACTGCAAATAACCCAAAATAGCATCGCGTGTAGAGACATTTTTTGCCAGCTATCATTAATTTTGATTATTTGTAGTTTGTAAGCATTGTCAATGGACTTGTACTTAATTTGATATCACAGGTACGCGTCCTTCATCTCTGGTTTTAGGAGTCGCCCGGATGCCGCGACGATATGTGACATGCTGGATACATGTACATCTAATCCACTATAAACCGATTCACAACCCGAAATGTCAGTTTAGATTATGTTCATACATGGGTTTGCATCACCGCCATGAGCCTTACAACTACACAAAGATGTGCAACGTAGACCAGACTTGCGACATTTGCAGCGCATGGTCTTACACTGCATGTGACATGAACAGGATATCATTTCCAGACATGCCGCTGGAATAGGATCCAACGTCATAAGGATGGGTAAAAAGCCATCGTCACTGCGCTCCCACCCCATAGTGTCTGGCGCAGGAAGCTCCGGTATGGCAGTGTCAGCCTGCCTCCAGATCATAGACTGATAATGTACTCGCATTATGTGAAAGCGGAGAGCATCACTTGTTGGTGGTAATGCATCAGGCTTTATTGACTTTGAGAACAAGTGATATCTCGCTGTGTCAATTCTACGTTGTAGATTCTACACAGAAACTTCTGAGAATTGCCTGCGTGAACTCTCCTTCACCCAAATCAACGAGTAGCTCGTGGTTGCATTTGAACACTTTCCATGCTCTTCGTTTGGTGTGACGTGACCTGAAAGGTAAGACGTCGTGTCACAGCCTGTGATAGCATGGAATGGCAGTAGCGATGCTGCTAATTGTGGTGTGAGGCTATCGAACACTCGCTCTATAGGTATATAGCGCCGTTTCTTTGATGTGCCAGTCATCATGAACATGCGCATACACTGTGAACGTGGGAAGTGTGCTATGAGTAGCAACAGTACGTCCGTGCCCCTCGAGGCCACAACGACAGTATCGAACTGGCTATGGACAGCATGAAGAACAAGCCGTGTATCAGCTTCTTCGTGCGTTGCACTTAGCAGCGTTACATCCGTTGCATCCTTTGATGCCCGTAGTTCTAGTTCGTCAGCAAACCCATCAGCTACAACTATGTCCTTATCGTATGGGGAATTGGCAAGTAGTTCCTCAGACAGGAATCTAGCAAGATAATCTTTGTTTGCGGGAAGTGCCATGACGTTTTCCCAGTTTTTTGGCAAGTGTACATCACGACTTTCCACACTGCGTCTGATAGGCTGAGCAGCCTTTGTTCGCCGAGCCCTCGTGCTTGACTTAATAGACATTTTCCTGTACCGGTCAAAGACAATGTCTATTCTCTGGTACCTAGATCCAGTATGTAGCACTGATTTGAAAAATACGTCGGCTAGATCACCGAAGCTTTTTGCAGTAGCAGGTTTGCCAATGGCAGCGACAAGTGCTTGACCATCAATGATGAGACATGATGAGTGATCATGAAGTTCAACGGTTTCGGGACAGTCAATGCCTTCGGTTACCAAGTCTGATAATACACTCTTGTTTCCGGTACGGAGTGTGCCATTTAGTTCCGCAATTGATAGAGGAACTGGCATGAGATCATGCTCAAGAATTCTGGACATATCAACTTGGCGACCGGCTTCGAAGGCAGTGACCAACCGTTGAAGAACACTCCTGTCTGCCTTCATGACATGTTTTTGGTCTTTAGATCTGGTGTCCTTGACGTCATACAATGACGCAAATGTCGGCGCATTGTTTCTAGCTAAGGGGTCATGTAGTGACATGCTTGGATTTGCACCCTCAGTGACAACCAGTCTCTCCAGCACAAATACTTGCAACTGTGTCATGCCACGGCATTTGGCATTTAGTAATGATTCTCGTATTACTTCCGTTGCAATGTCTTTGTTTGCAATGTTTTGCAGAGTAGTACGTTCGGTTCCAGGTGTGAACACCCCAAATCTCTGGAACGTACCGAGCAATGCCTCTTCATCAGCATTATCTCGCTTTTTGCGGGATTTGGTGCTCAATTTGTGACTTAGTTTCTCACATGAGTGCATCTGGAACATGGCGTATGTCTCTACTGCAATGTGAGACCTCAGGTTGTAAGAGAGTGTCCATCTAGATAAGGCGGAGGTTGTCTTTGTAATGCCAACAATTCCACCACCCTTCTTGCCTACACCATCCAACCACTCTTGAGCTTGATCAGGGTCTACTTGGTTGAATTTGCGTGCCGAACGCTTGACCACAAAGTTACCCTTTTCAAACTCTGTCAGTACCGGAGCAGGAAGCTGGTGCATTTCGGCCAGATATACTGGCCCCCATCTGGCATAGTTGTAGTGGTCGTAGCGCATACAATATGGCAACATCATCCCGAACGACTGCAGATGGAGGTTCCAGATACCATCACGCTGTGCACGGGTGAATAGTAGGAGTATGGCTACCATGTCCATGTATTTCCACCAGAAGGACACATTTGCATGCTCACCCGATTGACTGGCAACAAACTCATCGAGTGGCTTCTGAACTCGTTCATGTTTCAGCAATGTCGCCAACTCGGCATTCATTTCCGTATAGGGATTATCACACAGATCTGATATCTGGTCATAATACTCTATGTCAGACTCTTTGACGACGAAGTCAAGAACACGGGGCATCACCTGACGCCACAATGCTTGCAGTGTCAGTTTATGGAGCCTCATGCCTTTGTTGTATGCCTTACCAGACAAAACTAGTTCAGCCGTACCCTGACCAACTAATCCACTTTCTACCCATACCTTAGCTAACCCAGACCCGTTCATATGAACTCCAATAGTCTTTAAAAAGTTCATGGAGATATGAAGGCCACCAAGGCGTGGAATCAGTAGATTCTGGTACTCCGGGACGGACCATTTTAGTTACATCAACTTGCAATACAACGCTTGGTCAACAGTAATTACTGTATGCTCTTGTCCAAGAGCCGACGATATGGTCATGCATCGCTTCACTACTGTGTTCAGCGAGTCAAACTCATGTGCAGGGGCAAGAATGATTGGTATATACCCAATTGATGTTAGGTCAGAATCGTCTGATGACAGTGATTCGTTAAACACTGTCCACCCCACCTTCTCTTCTGATGTCTGACGTTGTGTAAAGAATGCTAAGTCAGTAGCCTGTGCATCCTTTACACACTCAGAATCAGCAACATCGTCGTCAAACCAAGCCGTTTCCACAGGTTTTGAAAAGACTGGAAGTGGCTTGTTTGGTTTGATGTTGACAGGAATCGGCTCCTCAATGATTGGGGGACTTTCAATGTGTGACTACGGGACAGATCAAGTGTATGCAACATGACGTCAGGCTCGAGGCCTCGTTGCCATGCCGCTACCTGGGTGGCGTGGAAAGTATTCTTCCCATCAAGCGTGTCGTCAAGAATGTCAATGTTATCAGCAGTATAGTGAACACATTTGTTTGGTACAAGTTTGTGTGTCTAGTGTTTTCTGTGTACTTTCTGCTAAATCAGTGTCCATTTTCAAAACCTGTTCGGAGCTGAGACAGTGGCCAGCATTATGTAACAACTGCATTAGACTGCACTAGGTTTTTTTTTTACAAAAATGGCATTTCTCTGGTACATAGATATTGAAACACATAACTAATTCGCATTGATACCCATTGCTATTAGATTAATGCGTAATTGTGTGCTTTATACTTCTAAGCATTGAAAGCGCGAAAACACATGACGATAGTATTGTGGTCTGCTACCCTGTTCAGTATACATATATACAAGTATGTTCACTCATAGGTGTATAAACACAATGGTTTATATTTAAACAATAGTCAAATATTATTTACATATATTGGTGCGTTGACGTTTTGACCGAAGAATCACGATTTTCATCAACCAAAATAGCGGAAACTGGAGGTCATTATTTACATCAACACCGGGATTTCACGCGCTACGCGCGCATCTGTCATATATGGTGCACAGTCAGTGTCATTGAATTTTAGGACTTTTTTTCTGTGGTTGTTATATCGATGAACTACCGTTTACAATATCAATCGCTTATGAAGGAATATGTTCAGGGTCAAAAGCTAAATAGCCTAGCCTAATAGGATTTAAAGGTTCATGGAGCCTGGAATATGCCATCAGAGTTGTTCCACCGTCATCGCCGATATATATGGCAAACAAAACAATGTTTTACACCTCTATAGTAACAATACTGTAGCATGTATTGCACCAATACTTAGTTGGTTCACTAACATGTTCTTGGCATGGGCTCACATTATCTCACCAGAACTATTAATAAAATATATACACATTTCTTTATTTTTTTCGCAAAAAAAAGACAATTATTCAGATATTTTGTGAATATTTTTAGTTGTAAGCATACACAAATCCTTTGTAATGTATTGCACAACCCATATAACGTTATTTGCTTGTTCATTTGCATACAATTTGCTTACAATAATGCACTCATTCAATTTAACTAAGACCAGGAAAGGCGGGAAAAAAAAATTGGCCGCCATTTTGTTTTTGCAAATTTGAAGCCTTTATCCTCATTTTTTTTCGTGGTATCCGTCATTTTTGGATTCAGCATACTCGAATTATGTTAAAAAGATGGACGTACCACTTTTAATAAAAAATGCCGACAGAAGTTTCATTTCTTGAAATGCCGACTAGTCTATATGGGGATTTAACATGGGGAAACAAATTTCGCAATAAAATCAATATTTGACCGAATTTCACGAAATAAAAAGAAGGCTCATTCTTAAATGTTCCTTTAATTTAATATTATCGAAAAAAATATTGTTTTTGAATTGCTTATATAGCCGTAAAATTTGGGCAGCTTTCGTGAAACAGACAGTAGGAACCAATAAATTGCTATTTGAAAAATGTTACACAAACAGGCTATACTGTATAGTGTATGGAAATGGGTGGGTGGGGTAATGTTTTTCAAATGAGCCATTTATTGGGACGACCCTGTGTCCTAGGTTCGAGTCTTCCACTTGTCCTTTTGTTTAGCCACACTAAATCTACAGATATTCATGCGCGGTGAATAACATCATATCAACAAGGTGCTGTAATTATAGATCGTGTCGGAGCATATACCGAAATTCCATACTCAAACTCGTACACATGTAGTTTCATGGTTTTAGGCTCACGCTCAGACAATCGTCCGGAGTTTAACCCTTGCAATGCTGACTAAAATGTTGTCGTCTGTTGCTTTTTTTAATTTTCCATATTTATTATCAAAACATGTTTTGACAGCACTTTAGAATCATTTCCAATGGAAATTATTCTAAAGTGCTGTCAAAACATGAAGGAAGACAAAAACAGGTGGGCGACAATTTTCGTTAAAATGCTGGTAACGAAAATTACCGTCTGCTATTGTTTCATGTTTTGGGACTTGTTTTCTTCAGTAAAACAATACTTGTATAATCTAATCTGCTGCCAAACCATGTTTTCCGTTCAGAGAAAAATAAAAGTTAAAAATGTTTGTTTCCCGCGTCCCACATTCCAGTATATGCTCCGACATTGGTGGTGTGACAAACAACATGTGCGTGCAGTGAGGGTGCGGCTGGTTACCATAAACATGATCACATATTCTGCTCCCGGAGGAGCTGGTCGCATTCTGAAATTGAAATACCAAGGGCATTGTATACATTATTGAACACTGATACCAGCGCACTATCGATAAACTGTGCAAGTACGAAGGGTGGTTTATTGGCATTTTTCTGTTTAACCCCGATGCGTCTTTTACTCATGTCCGGAGTTTAACCCTTACAATGCTGACTAAAATATTGTCGTCATGGCATACCAGTCAATTTGAGTCATAATATAAATGGTGGCGCATCGGCATAGGTCCTGAGCAAACCATATAGACGCCATTTAGTCATTTCACTTCGATCATTATAAGGCTGCAATCATGGCAGATGAAATACCCGTATATTGGATGGCAAGATACATACAATGTACAAGTGACCTAATTATTTTAGATAGAGCAACTTGGACACACAGAGAAGAGACGAATTCTGAAAACTGAAATATATCACCAATGCCTATGTTAGAGAAATAATGCTATATTAACGTTTGCAACTATGCTACTCTCTGTAACTATGCTACTCTCTCTGGCCAAGTTGCGACAAAACTTGGCAGGTTAAAGTATTAAGTGTTGTGCGGGCTTTTGTTCTCAGAACTACATTATTTCCAAACCAAAGACAACCATCTTCATAGTAGCCAGATATAGAAGAAATTGGGGTTCTGGTATATAGTTTTTATTTTACGACATACTTTTCTAAATAAGCATTAAGTAATTTATAAGCCACGGCTAAACATTGCTAAGCCACGGCTAGGATTTTCACAACAACACATAGCCGTGGCTTGAAAATGTCTCAACATTTATTATTTAGAAAGGTATGTCGTAAAAATAAAACCATTTAGTATTTAGAAAGGTATGTCGTAAAAATAAAACTATGTTCCAGGGGGCCGTTTCACTAAAGTTCGTAAGACTAAAATGTTCGTAAGTGCAACATTAAGATAGTCTGTAAATTTCAAATTAAAATGTTTTCTTGTAAACAATTATTGGATTTACATTTATTGAGCATAGGCTGCATATGCAGCCTATGTTCAATAAATGTAAATCCATCAATTAGACGATCCTAAATTTGCACTTACGAACATTTCAGTCGTACGAAGTTTAGTGAAACGGGCCCCAGAACCCCAATTCCTCTATATGTTGGCCGGTTATGATGTTTATGTTGTTGGTCATTCTTGTTCTCAGGCATAGATATCATACATAATTAGAGATATTGCACATACATGTATGTTATCATAGACCAACAGGGGTCCGTTTCACTAAACTTCTTGCGACTAAAATGTTCGTAAGTGCAAACTTATGATAGTCTGTAAATTTCACATTTATTTAATAGCAATATTTTCTTGCAAACAAGTATTGGATTTACATTTATTGAGCATAGGCTGCATATGCAGCCTATGCTCAATAAATGTAAATCCATCAATTTAAATTTCCGGACGATCCTAAATTTGCACTTACGAAGCGTAGTGAAACGGGCCCCAGGTTTTCACAAAAGCTAAGTACCAACCAATGTAAAGGATATTACACAGCTTCATAATTAAGATCACACACATTTCTTAGATGTAGTAATTGTCTCGCATTAATTGCATGCGGATTTTAACCCACTTAAAGTAGTCTCTTATTTATGGAAGCGTCCTGGTGCCAATGCTAAAACATATTTATCTACTAACCCCTAATTAGGAGATAATATCTCCTAATTAGGACTTAGTACCTCCTAATTATCTCCTATTTAGGACTTAGGAGTTAGTGTCTCCTAATTAGGAAATAAACATTTTAGCACTGACACATATAGAACGTCCTAATTAGGAGACAGTACGTCCTAATTAGGAGATACTAACTACTAATTATGAGATGTGTTATACTAATTAGGAGATACGAAGTCCTAATTAGGAGATATTAAGTCCTAATTAGGAGATAGTAAGTCCTAATTAGGAGATATTAAGTCCTAATTAGGAGATACTAATACAAATAGTTTACCATTGGTACCAGGATGCTTCCATACTTATTACTATAACTGCGTGTACCCCCAAAACAATTCGGTGTATATAAAGTCGTCACCCTGTCCGTCTGTTCGTATGTCTGCCTGCCTGTCTGCCTGCCTACCATGCGGTCCCTGTATATTCCTTGTTAGTATGTCATCGTCAAAAGATTTGGCAATTTGCGTTACAGTTTTTGAGGCGTACATCCATCATCAGTTTTGTACTGATTTCACAGTACATATATTTACAAACTACAATGGCCGTAATAATATACGTACATGTACTTTCGTTTTCCATTGCAACACAATGCAACACAAGCCTTCAGTATTGTTTTCCATATTGACATATTTGTGAGTTCATATTGGTCAGTCCCGGAACTAATTTGTTTATTTCACTTATAGTGTATATATTTGAGCATATAAATTGCGAATCATGAATATAATAAAAATGTTATTTGATTTGTATGTGGATATAATTATTCTACTCGTTCCGCCGCTTACTGCACTCCTAAAGTCGCGCATTATCGCACGCTGCGGAACTCGTGTATATATCCACATACAAATCAAATGTGGCTGTGACTGGAGAAATGAGGTTTATGGGTTTTTCGACCAGAGTAGATACAGATCAGCCTGTGCATCCGTAGTCTGACCAGGATCTGCACTGTTCGCCATTCAATCAAAGAAACACCCACAATGCTTCAAACAAGCAATTTGGATTGTTATCAGGCTACTGTGGGCCGTTTCACTAAACTTTGTACGACTAAAATGTTCGTAAGTGCAAAATTATGATAGTCTGTAAATTTCACATTAACAATATTTTCTTGTAAACAATTATTGGATTTACATTTATTGAGCATAGGCTGCATATGCAGCCTATGCTCAATAAATGTAAATCCATCAATTAAAATTTCCAGACGATCATAAATTTGCACTTACGAACATTTTAGTCGTACGAAGTTTAGTGAAACGGCCCCCAGGAGTGTGATATTTGATCAGAAGCTACACTAGTTATAAATGGCATAAGCCCTGTCCGTATAACCATAGCCAAATGTGACCGATTTCGAGGCGTTTACTATATATTATAATTTATACTACATGTATATACTAATGAAACTGGTCACAAATCCCAAACGCTCCGGTCACAGCCACAACTAACCTACATGTATACATATACTAGCTGGAGACCCAGATACCTACCGTGTCATGCACATATTCATGGTAAAACTGCTTCCTCGACTTCATAATGTCCACGGCTTTGTCCATACCAATATCGCCCGTCGTACTGGATGCTTTAGATCCAACCGGAGTCTTAATCGCCGCGGTTCCTTTTTGTTCGGGAAACCTGTTTAACGAGGTTTTATTATTGTGTCTGGTTCCTATATCTCTACGGCCTTCTGTAATACTCGTGTTATTGTTATTCTTGTCCGACCGGTTATTAACTTTCCCTTCCCCGTTGTCTGAAGTGGACCTTGGAATATGTAAATGTTTTTTGCTTTCAGATCCTACATGTTGTGCAATTGGGATGTGTGTCTGTTTAAGTGTCCGTGTAGAATCTATTGAAGTAAATTTTGCCCTGTTTTGCATATACATTTGGTATTCATTCACGGTGTTAGTATCCTTCGAGAGAATAACTTTATCATGTCCTATGAATCGTGGTAAACGAGTTCCTCTTGATTGATCTGTTCCGTTCGCGATCTGTGCGGATTCTTTTCTAACTTTGTCAGGACTCCTATTTGTATATTTAGTGAAGTGAGTACTTTGTCTGTTTATGCTGCCATGAGGGTTGAAGTCATCTAACGCTGAATCAGAATTCGCGAATCTTACAGACGAAGCATGCACCTTGTTATATGTATTACGTTTAAATCCTTTGGGATATATTCGTTTAGCTTCTTGCAAATACACATTTTCGGCTGATAGATTACCATAGTCAAATTTGTTAACAACTAAATTATGTAATTCTTTCTTGATTCGCCTACAGTTTGGAATAACAACATTACTTTTAAACCCGGATTTTATCTGCTGGTAGGCAGGATGATGAAAACTCCACGTATTGTCGATTTTCTTCGTTATCTTCTTCTTAACCATTGCTGGGCAATCATTCCCGTATATCGTATTTGTTCCGCTGTTTTCTGCCGAATTACACTGGTCATCTGAGTTCATTTTTTCTAATTCCAACGTCTGATTGTCAAGTCCATTTGTTCGTTCAACGTGACCATTGTGTACTAGTTCTAGCTCTTCACCAGTAACACGGTCTACGTCTCGTTCGTGAGGCTTCTGGTTTTTGCCTTTGCCACTGGTCGTGTCGGGGACATCATCGTGCTCTGGCGGCGGCGTGTTCCATTCGCCCTTCAGTTCCCGCCTCGTCCTCTCTATCAGCTCCAGGTACTCTTGCTGGGAGGATTTCTCCTCCTCGTTCGTCTCATGCAGCTTAGTCATTAGCAGGAATAGGCGGGCCGCCGAGACGTTCTTCTTTGACGAAGTCGTGCTGTTCTGGAAAAGTTATGGCGAAATGGATTAAGTCCCCTTATTTGTTTGACGAAGCTTCTCTGTGAAATTAAATACATGGCGTTAATTGTTATTGAATAATGGAAGGCATTTGAAGGCGATTAGTGGTAGAATGGGGATATCTCCCCCATGAAGTTAGCCCCTTTCTTCCACTCACTGCTTCGATTGTCTGTTTTTCAATTAAACATTTTTGACACAGTCGTGCTTCTCTGTAAATGTTATGGAGCAATGGACTTAGCCCCCTGTATTTGTATGACACAGTCGTGCTTCTGTTTCAAAGTTTCAAAGTGATGGAACAATGTACTTAGCCCTCTTATTGGCATGGCAAAGTCGTGCAACTCTTTCAAAATTATGGAACAATGTACTTAGACCCCTTATTTGCATGACTTTAAAGTCGTTCTTCTCTGTCAATGTATTGCCACCAGCACCTCGTATACTGTTCAATCGATTTATACATGTTTACATTCATTATATATTCAATTCGCATGCATTCAGCTGCACTATTAATAAATGATGCTAGATCTAGTAAATCTGTTACGTCAGTTGCACTTAGCTTGTCACACACTCTGAACGCCCAAGTTTTACATCTATGTCCAGCCTTTGACATACACCAACCAACAATTATATTTATCTATTCTATGAATCCTATCATCGCTCATGCATTTCATTCTAAATACAAATGTAGAAACTAAATTCCACTGTCTGATATATGGTGATATCCACCCCATTTCACCACTTAATACCACAGCTTTTGAAGCATTTTTGAAGTTTTATTTTGTCTTATCTGCAGCGAATCGGTAGTAAAGCGGCCCTCACATATCAGCCGGCGTCCGCGCGATTTATTTAATCGCAGGGGTCGCCGGGAGACTTAGAGCCCGTGTATGAATCGGGCGAATTTCATGTCGACGTGTGCCCTCACATATTAGACGGGGCCCGGGCGATACCTTTTGAACATTGTATCGCAGTGGAGACAGTGCGCCCGCTATGTCGTCGGCCGGACGCCGCTAGATAATCTGGCGGGCGCCGGCTGATCAAAGAACAGATCGCTAGGCGTCCTGGCGGGATCCGTGAGGGGCCGTGAGGCTATCATAGGGTGGCCGTGAGGGGCCAGTGAAAATCCCACGGCGCCCGGCGGATTTTTTTCCAATAATTTTCGTCAAAATTTCCATGCGGCCGCCAGACCACTGGTCGGTTTCCGGCAGGCCGCCGGGCGGGGCCCTATCGACGTGTCTACGGGCTTGCCACGACCTAAAATCGCGCTTGGAAAATCGCAGATTTGGGAGTCAGGTTTTCACGCCCGCGGCGTTCGTGCGACCTCTAAAAATCGCAGCGGAGCCCGTAGAAATCGGGCAGTGTCCGGCCGGACGCCTCGCGAAAATGTCCTTTTTGGCCCGTTTTAGGAGTCGCGCGGGCGCCATGACCGATATGTGAGGGCCGTTGAATTATGTCACTGCTCGCGTGTTTTTGCGATAGATCGGAGAAATAATTAGTCACTACTACTACTAGCAGGTTTTCCAGATATTGCCAAATTAAACTGATCATGGAATTCCCTCGACTTAATATGCAAATGAGATAACTAACCCACAAACGCAAGTTTATGACTAAGAACAAGTTGCGTCTGTATTCATACAATATCCAGTGATATATCTCAAAAGTTATTGTGAAATGCTTATTTGGAGGTACGATCTGAGACACAGCTCCTTTAAAATATCTAGCCAAATCCCTCACCATAAACATTTGAATAGTCCTGGTGCATTAAAATGTATTATTCATAGTATCAATTACAAGGTGTATGATCACGTGGTACTAACAACAACAACAAGTACTGAAACTTGCAGAATCCATCTGACGAAGTACGTATTCTTTTATAGTGTCCTTATTACGTAACGGATTTTGATGAAGTATGGCGCACCAAACGCGTCTTGTTAAGCTGCATTTGGTGGTCTCTATATTTTCGCCCAAACGTCTGTCGTTTTTGCGAAGAATCGATGTCCGTGTCTACAGACACGGAAATCGATTCTTCGCAAAAACGACATAAGTCTGTGCCGAACTCCCTGGACCACCAAATGCAGCTCATGAAGACGCGTTTGCTGTGCCATATTTTATCAAAATCCGTTGCATATTAAGGAAAATATCAAATAATACTTACTTAGTGGGCGACGTTGTTGTTGTTGTAACCACGTGATCATGCACCTTGAATTAGTATTACACTCACTTGGTACTTGCATTGTATTTACAAATGATTATGATACAGACAACCATTGTATTATGTACATACCTGTATTGTTGCGCCAGAAAGAAATACAGTCAATGCAATACACGACGCTGATGTTCTCCGTCGATTTTAGCCGAGATTAACGTCATTTTAACGTCATCAAAAGTACAATGAAGTATCACCAATAACGTACACGACGTTGACCAATGCATGGCGTTAATTGTTAATAATTCCAGCACAAAAATATTTACACAATTCCCTAACATTTGATTGGCCCGTAGCAAGTCTCTGTCCAAAATTTATATCCCAGTAAACTCCCACGCCGAACTACTTTCCGTAACCGTGAGGCGCAGTTAAAATAATTCTTAAGAAAACGGAAAATAAACACATTTTCTTAATGAATTTATTTCAAATGCTCGAATTATAAGGAATGAATGGCCTTTTTGTGGAATTTATCGGGGATATGAACTTGGAAAAGTCGCGGGAATACTGGACGAGGCCTTCCGGCCTTCGTCCAGTATTCCCGCGACTTTTCCAAGTTTATACCCCGATAAATTCCACAAAAAGGCCATTCATTCCTACATTGAACAATTTAAGGGATCATTGGAAGAAGGGGCTATCTTTAGTTAGTTAGCCACGTTATTCCACCGACTCCTTCAATGCCCGGGTATGCAATGACAAGGATTTTTTTTATTAATTCGTTCCCACGAAATAACAATTCGTTCCCTCGAATTAACAATTCGTTCCCACGATATAACAATTGGTTCCCTCGAATTAACAAATTGTTCCCACGAAATGACAATTCGTTTCCTCGAATTAACAATTCGTTCCCACGATACAACAATTCGTTCCCACGAATTAACAATTCGTTCCCGTGAGAATTCTACGTCCCCTGCGGGGCTCCGTATATAAAATGTTGCAATGGTATGCAATAACATATGTAGACAAATCCGTATAGATATATAAACTGCAACGTGTCAGTTTCGCTAAATGCTTTGACATTTGTGTACGGCCCTTTGTGTACGTTAAAGTTAGAATTATAATTATTTTACAAAATGTAGAAGTCTAAACTTTAACGTCGACAAATTCGCAACATGTTACTAGAAATGCACGTCTGCCCGGCAGTACCTTGAGAGACATCGTCGCTTTGATATTTGATATTTATTATTTAAACATGTCTTATCGTTGCTTTTCTGAATATATAGAGGATATTCATATTTTTTCAACCAATATGACATATATGTTCATCTCGTGGCGTGAACTGTCCATATTTCACTACGTGCCTAACGGCACTCGTGAAATATGGACATTTCACACCACTCGATGAAGATATATGTCATATTCGTTGAAAAAATATGAATATCCTCTATATATTCAGAAAAGCAACGATAAGACATGTTTTCCCATAGCAGGACTTATGTATACATGTCTGTAACCGGCTATTGTCACAGCTTCAGCGGTCGATAGACACCCTGGTATCATCACGACAACTGTACTATATATCTGTAAAATTACACCAAACTATTGGACAAATATTTGAATAAGCTAAATGTAATATGATTACTATAGCATGCCGTAGACAATGGGAACTAATATAACAGGCAACCAGCCAGTCTGATTAACTGTTGCCATGCTGAAAATACACACTTTTTCTGACTGAATGTTTTTAATAGTTTTCTTTTTTTCCGCACAGAGGTATATGTTGTTACCACTCATTTGAACCGTCTCGCCGAGACGGTTCAAAAGAGTGGTAACAACATATGCTTTCATTGCGAAATGAAGAAATTTGCAAATTTAGATACCTGTGAATGGGTGTCCCGCATGGGTTGTTTGTCACTATCAAAAAAATGTGAAATGTTTATAAAAAAACATGTATGCATGACGACCCGACAACCTTTTTGATATAATATTGTTCATTGTAACATGGGTATGTTCATATATTTCATACAGCGGGTGTTCGCAATGTACAGTGTAATAAATTTCATAATACACTAGCGTAATACATATGCAAATTATCTCGTTACAGAAAACCTGTTGATGATGTGTTTATGCAATAAATATAATATATGTGATGATTTGAAATGGTATTTATTAAATTCGTTGACTAATTTCGTAAGAAACTCGGCATAGCATCATTTCGTATGAACTCGTTAATAACTATCATATTAAATCATCACCCTTGTTAAGCTCCTCTATATATGCAGTACAACATGTTTATCTCACTACGATACTATTCAGACTGAACCATTGTTTATATATCAAGGTGTATGATCACGTGGTACTAACAACAACAACAAGTACCGATTCAAAGTACGTATTATTTTACAGTGTCCTTATTACGTAGCGGATTTTGATGTAATATAGCGCATCAAACGCGTATTGTTATGCTGCATTTGCTGGTCTCTGTATATTCGCCCAAACTTCTGTCGTTTTTGCGAAGAATCGATTTCCGTGTCTCCGACAGAAGTCTGTGCCGAACTCCCATGGACCACCAACTACAGCTCATGCGGACGCGTTTGCTGCGCCATATTTCATCAAAATCCGTTGTATATTAAGGAAACTATCAAATAATACTTACTTTGGAGTGGGCGACGTTGTTGTTGTTGTAACCACGTGATCATGCACCTTGTATATAGACTAAGTTGAATATTTCACCATGCGCCCGGGAACGTTATGGTGAGACAATCGCATTGTCTATCGATGATAAACGGCAATATTTACTCGGCTGAGTATTCGGCTGGAACCGACGGTATCGATAATCCCGTATTGTTGTGGAAACCAAGGTGCGTACATTACATGTGTACTCGTGTATATTACAGTGGAACCTCACTAAACCGGACACCCTGGGAGGTCCCCAGTGTGTCCGGTTTAGAGAGGTACCACTGCAATTGAGCACTTCATGAACACGTTTTTGTTATTTTCAACATGAACAGACATGATAATGAAATAAATTACAGTGAAACCCCGTGTACATTAAACACAATGGGGGGGTGTCCCATGGTGTACGGTTTAGAGAGGTTATACTGTATAGCATGTTTTGTTTAATATAGGAATGAATGGCCTTTTTTGTGGAATTTATCGGGGTATAAACTTGGAAAAGTCGCGGGAATACTGGACGAAGGCCTTCCGCGACTTTTCCAAGTTTATACCCCGATAAATTCCACAAAAAGGCCATTCATTCCTTATAATTCCAGGATTTGAAATAAATTCATCAAGAAAATGTTTTTATTTTCCGTTTTCTTAAGAATTATTTTAACTGCGCCTCACGGTTACGGAAAGTAGTTCGGCGTGGGAGTTTACTGGGATATACATTTTGGACAGAGACTTGCTACGGGCCAATAAAATTAGGGAATTGTGTAAATATTTGTGTGCTGGAATTATTGGGCAATGACATGCATTCAATGTTAGCATGCTGAAAACGTACATTACATATATACGGAGCCCCGCAGTGGACGTAGTATTCTTTTTTTCTTTTTTCCCACGAATTAACAATTCGTTCGCTCAATTTAACAATTCGTTCCCACGAAATAATAATTCATTCCCACGGAAACGAATTATTATATCGTGGGAACGAATTGTTAATTCGAGGGAACGAATTGTTAAATTGAGGGAACGAATTGTCATTTCGTGGGAACGAATTGTTAACTCGAGGGAATGAATTGTTATATCGTGGGAACGAATTGTTATATTGAGGGAACGAATTGTTATTTCGTGGGAACGAATTAATAAATTAAAAAAAAGTCCATGTCCTATTATCTTTGATTCAAAGGATGATCAGGTATAGAGCGTCTCATGATTATGATGATTGGTGCAATACTTCATTCGATCATTGATCATTATATTTAGTGTTTGAGTTGTTTGTATAAGTACATCATTTAATTTTATCCCGTCAACACAATGCGTATGTGCCGTGAAACACGGTGCCGTGAAACATTTTTGATATCCAGTCAATACAATTTTTGAATTTTACAGCCATTTGTAGGTGTTGACGGGATAAATAGAATAGTAGGTTAGTGCCGTGAATGGGAAAACATATCTGGCGCGGCACGGAAACGGGATGTGCTCGGCAGAGCCTCGCCCATCCCGTTTCCTGAGCCTTGCCAGATATGTTTTCCCATTCACGGCACTAACCTACTATTCTCTATATCTAGGTCTGCACTGATACGTCGACAGGTCTTGGAAACTTCCAATGCGTGTATCAACATCTGGTTATCTTGTCGTGTATTTACGTGAGGAAATTGGATTATATGATCAGTCTAGCTCACTCCTGCAACCAGCAACCAAAATTGCAAAGTATACTTATCTAGCAAAGTATACTTTGAGGGAGAAATATTCAATTTTGTATTATGTTTTATTATACTGAATGTATTACATTATCAGAGCCATTTTGGCTGTGATAATGTAATAAATTCAGTATATTAATTCTGCATAATTTTAATCATCAAATATATGTAGTCGTTAGTTCTATATGAAATAATACATAAATGATTGCTCCCTCAAAGTATACTTTGCTAGATAAGTATACTTTGCTAGATAAATATACTTTGCTAGATAAGTATACTTTGCAGTCTGGTGTACATACTAACCTCGGTGAATCGCGACATATAATGTCAAGTTTTCCATAAATATGACCAAAACATGATAATCATGTCAGAATTGTCAAGAGTGATGACAGAGGCTAATATAATGGCAAACATAATTATATGACAGAGACTAAGAAATGCGACTTGTTTAAAGGTACATGCCCATTCAGTAGGTATAAAACTATTTTTTTTTATATCTGAGACATCATCTGAGACATTTTCTGGCAAAATAAACATTCATTCACCATTACCCCACGTATTGATTGGCATCATTATACATTTTATATCAAACGTAAATTTCCACACTGATATCCGGGGCGATAACCGTGTTCCTTAAAATGTTAACGGACATGACTATTTATTCTCTGTAGTTATTTGTTTGATGTGCAATGATCATACTTTATAATCTGTTGCACATATTATTTTTTCAGGTGATGCATTTAATTAGTATAAATAATTAAAAAATATCATGCCTCATTTGCATATGAAAATAGCCTGATACCACCACGAGTCACTATCAGTAAAATACATATTACTAAATGATTATATCTGTATAGCGGGCACTCGTAACTTTTAGAACCGGTGGAATAGTGACACAATTATCAAGGTGCATGATCACGTGGTTGTAACAACAACAGCAGTGGCTGAAAGTGTTGAAATCTTGCCCACTCCAAAGTAAGTATTATTTTATATTTTCCTTAATATGAAACAGACTGATGAAATATGGCGCAGCAAACGTGTCTTCATGAACTGCATTTGGTTGTCCATGGAGTTCGGCACAGACATATGTCGTTTTTACCGACACGGAAATCGATTCTTCGCAAAGACGACAGAAGTTTGGGCCAAAGTACAAAGACCACCAAAATGTAGCTTAACAAGAAGCGTTTGATCCGCCGTATTTCATCAAAATCCGTTACGTAATAAGGACAATATAAAAGAATACGTACTTTGAATGGGATGGATTCGGGAAGTTTCAGTACTGGTTGTTGTTGTTAGTACCACGTGATCATACACCTTGAGTATACACGTATTTAATTCCTATAAAGAACATTTTGTGCCTACTGAGTGGGCATGTACCTCTAACTCTTTGAACACGAGATCCCGCTATAGCGGTTTATGCAAACAGTGCAGATCCAGATGAGCCGGCTCGTAACGAGCCGTCTCATCAGGATCTACACTTTTTGCAAGTAATTAAACAGTCTAGACTAGAATATAGTGATAACAGAAAAGTGGCAACTGTACCTTAAAACATTGCATACAGGCGCGGATCCAGGATTTCGGGTTTAGGGGGGCGTAACTATTTTGCAATACTTGCCTATATAGTCGACCCAGCGGAGCTCGGGATACCGCTAGGGGGTCGCGGGGGGGGGGGGGCATTCCCCCCGGAACAGTTTGTGCCTACAGAATGGGCTTGTACCTTTAATGTATGGCCCTTTTATCGATGGACCTTTAACTTGCACCTTGATAAATGTACTGTTTGTTTTAAGGACCTATTCTATACTTAGATAATTGCTTCATAATGTGAACACTGCCTCGTTACTGTATCGTATATGGCACATGGAGTGGCGAACTCGTTATGTGTGTGTGTTCCAGCCATCAGCCAGTTTCACCTCTTCTGACGTTTGACAAAGAACGTGCAATGCGAAGTAGAACATATGATATAATGTAGCTAATCATGTGTATAAAAGCCAGGACAACGCTAAAGCTCACCCCAGTAAAGCTGGCTAAGGCTCAATCGAATATATTTAATATTCGACGGCACTAAGAGTGTACATGTATTTACTATTTATACAGCAGCCATATTGCTCCATGTAGCATAATAAAGAGGGTTGAATAAATGTTGTTTATATTTGCAGTAACCTAATATACCTGAAGTAGCCGTTTTTGCCTTTATTTGTTCACCTTTGACCCATACTTGCGGCCTCTGATTGGTCAGTCTCAATAGCCAATTCAAGATGACGGCGGATTTTAAAATATAAATCGCTGTCGATTCAGCTGAATTTTGTCCATGTTTACAGTGCATGCGAAGTAACCAACGACATATGGACATATATATAGTATGAGTTTAATGCGTATTATGACAACTGTGGAGTCTAAAGCCAGCCAACATTGACGCGCATCGTAAATAAATCGGAGATTTAATCAGATACAATACCGATTCTACCTTGCGTGGACGTCGCCATTTTGCTTTGAATGTCGTCGCTAGAATTGTGACGTATGGCGAGGGAATGACGTCAAAACATGACGTCACGCACGTTCACACTATTAAGTTCAGTATGCGGTATAAATTAAATACATGATTAGTGCCGTCGAATAAAAAGCTCGCCCCAATAAAGCTGTCTAATGCTCAACCGAATATATTTTATATTCGACGGCACTAATTTAACAAATGTATGTACTATATGCATGTACTAGTAATTGATACGAGTCATTTTGCATTTTGCGTTCTTTGTCAAACACCAGAAGCGGTGAAACCGGCTGATGGCTGAAACACACAATGATGGCCGAGTTAGCCACTCGATTTGCCGTATAGGATACAGTAGCGAGGCATTGTTCACATAATATATTATACATACATTCTATAACATTTAAGAATCAATTAGCGTTGAATCAAAAGATGATTATGTATAAAACGGGTCCTTAAGCATGACACATGTACTTTAGAATACGATTGCTTGGCAACAATGCAGACCTTGATCAAACTGCGCGAATGCATAGGTTTGTTTGGGTCTATATAAATAGCAACAAGCTCAACTATGCCGTTGCAGACAGATTAGTCCGCCGACGCCGGTTATAACTTACCACCGTTGTCGTTGTTTTATATGACGCCGTCTCGTCCATAGACGTCGAGGCGATTGGAGACCGACTGTGGACGATTTTATCCTCTCTCCGACTAGTGCGTTTCTTACTTGAACCATTTATGTCATTGTTCTTCAGACCCGGTGTGTTACTACCCCTTGTTGTCTTCATACAGTCTGCAACCGCACGGTCCACTGTTACTGAATCGTTACTAAACATGTCCTCATTAGATATACTTTCACTAGCAACAATAGCGTTTACGCGATGATCTTCTGTAATCCTTTGTACGGAAGTTCGTTCAGTATGATCTGTT
Source organism: Conchocele bisecta (assembly GCA_029237695.1). NCBI lineage: Eukaryota > Metazoa > Mollusca > Bivalvia > Lucinida > Thyasiridae > Conchocele > Conchocele bisecta. The sequence goes on from CM055270.1 coordinate 87,144,619, forward strand.
GAGCCCGTCTGTCCACCAGACATTCCTGGCATTTCTACAGCGGTACCGCTCTCTTCATGGTTCGCTGATGTATCTAACTCGGAAACATTCTTTGAAACTCTAACGGAATTGTTTTCACTTTTCAACTTGCGAATATGACGCCGGTACTCCTCTAAGACAATTTTATGTCGGCGATATATGCGAATTGTGCTCCTTTCTGACTGCAGTGCACTCGCCGGTACGGTCTGATAGACGGTAATATGTCTCGGTTCTTTGTTTTCCTTTTGTTCTTTGAAATTCGCTATATTATTTATGTTCTCGGCGTTGTCATGTTCGCCGCATGTGTCATTCGGAGACGAGCTGTCTGTGTTGCCCATACACGTACCTGTCGTACTTAGTTTCCCCAACAACGGAGCCACTTGTTGAGCATTGTTTGTCGGCGTCGCGATGTCATCTACGTGAATATATCCAACTTCTTTTTCCGAGTCAGATCCAATTCCGGAATCATTACACTGTGTTAAAGACGTTTCACATCGTTTTCTGTTGTTTTGTTTTTTTGCAATCGTAAACGAGGTATTCCTTTCTATATTACTTTGATTAATGTTTAAATTAGCTATTTTCGACGGATTTACAACAATCGAGCTGTCGTTTCGGGACGGGTCGCTGATGTGTGCATCTTTAATAACAGCGTCGCTATGTATCATATTCCCACGTGGTTCATCTATATGAATGCAATTACCAACCTTAATGAGTTCGCCCGGCTCGGTATTGATTACTTTATCATTATTGCATTTCAAACACTGAGACCCACAGCTTTCTTTGTTTTTTATATCAATATTTCCGGATAAGCGGCATGAACGTGTATTATTAATCTCGACGCCAGTTTGGTACTTGTCTGTATCGTCATTTTGGCAACGATTGTCTGCTAAATCATTTGTACATGATTTATTCTTTTCATTTGGAAACGAACCATCTACGCGCGTGTCTGACGTCAGTTGACTGCCAAAGTTGTTTACCCTGGAACAATTGTTATTTTGTCGATGGTCACGAGTCTGTTGTTCCAGCTTAGCATCTACACCGTCAGCCTTGCCTTTATAGCCAACCAACACTAGCGTTGTGCTGCCATCTTTAATCACAATATCCACTGGTTCCGACCTTTCCGCGTTTCCTGTTACAAGTGAAGCGACATTGGGTGCATGCGCTATATCATTAGTTTGCGTCATTGCAGATGTATCATTTCCATCTAAATCGCTCTCCACTTTCTTGTCTGTGTGATCAATACCGTTTGTTTTATTCGTACATATATTTTCTTTTGTCACGTCTGGACGTATGGGCGTGGATGACGTCATATTTATATTTTCTGTTTGATCTATTTGCACGAAATATTCGTTGCCATGGTGATTGGTGACATTGCATCCATTAGTGGCGTCGTCTCCTCCACCTGGACTTTTGGTCACGTGGTCATTTCCTGAGGTAGAATCGTCATTGTCGACGACTTGCCGTGAGACGCTGGCACGTGGTATGCCAGCTGTTTCCTGTTGCTTTATGTAAATTAGACCCTCCAGCGACCGCGTGTTGTCATAACGACGGCGGCGGCGGTTGCGGCTGCGAAGGCGCAACCGCTGTTGTAGCGACTCTTCTGCGTCTACGTCTTCGTCCAAAATATACTGAAATGGAAATCAGTGAGTTGGAACAAGAGACGGTGCTGTGTTAACTCTTATAGTGTTAAACTACGTTACATGTGCCGATATACGTTGATAAGTTAGGCGTCAATGCATGATGCTGTGTTTATGCAATGAATGGAAACTGGCATGTGCGTAAGCTCGGCATAGCGCTTCTTATGACATCAGTATTGTTACATATGTGTATAGTTGATATGTACATGCCAGTGGTACATGCGTATGTTTTCATGTATTCATTAATATCCATGTGTATTGTTTTGTTTGTATCATTCTATATGGCATGGGCGGATTCAGCGGGGGTGGACCCGGCCGCCCCCCCCCCCCTCCTTAAACTTCGCCGAGTAAAGATTTTTTACAAGTTACAAGGCACGTTTCATGCCAAGTGCCATGTATTCCATGCATTTTTCGGTCGTTTTCTTATTGTTTCAAAATTTAAACGTTTTCAATCATAAATCATGTCTAAATATACTGTGACAGTGTCAATAGTTTTGCTCCAAAATGCGCCAGAACGCAGGAAATGCGATGTAGATTTCAAAAACTGTCCGGGGGGAATGCCCCCGGACCCCCCTAGCGCTATCCCGAGCTCCGCTCGGTCGACTATTTTGCAATACTTCACTATATTATCGAACGAGCATAATCGATAATATATAGTCAAGTATTGCAAAATAGTTACGCTCCCCACCCACCCCCCCCCCCCCAACCCGAAATCCTGTATCCGCGCCTGTATGTGACATTCTCTAGGAACGAATTGCTAGATCTAGTGACGTCATGATGATAGTTCTAGTAGGCTCCATTACAGAATTATGGAATTTGGAGAACATTCCGGAACTTTCTGAAGGTATATACTATAGGTATGAATGGCCTTTTTGTGGAATTTATCGGGGTATAAACTTGGAAAAGTCGCGGGAATATTCCCGTGACTTTTCCAAGTTTATATCCCCGATAAATTCCACAAAAAGGTCATTCATTCCGTATAATTCCAGCATTTGAAATAAATTCATCAAGAAAATGTGTTTATTTTCCGTTTTCTTAAGAATTATTTTGACTGCGCCTCACGGTTACGGAAAGTAGTTCGGCGTGGGAGTTTACTGGGATATAAATTTTGGACAGAGACTTGCTATGAGCCAATCAAATGTTAGGGAATTGTGTAAATAGTTTTGTGCTGGAATTATAGGGCTGTACATTCAAGGCTAAAGAGGCTTTTAACCAAAGGATATTCAAAAATATCAAAGTGTATTCGAGTGTGGATAAACACATGTCATATATACAAATTAGTAGTGGAGGATTTAGGAATAAGCAGATATGCTTGTATAATACATGTACGTCTTTCCTATTTTCTTTCACATTGATAACTTCGAATGTGACAACACATTCTTAATTACATGAACAATTCTGTTCTAACTGAAACATTATGATTATACAATTTAAGTAACTATGATTTATTTACAGACAGCGAGCGGAGAGAGAGAGAGAGAGAGAGAGAGAGAGAGAGAGATATGTTATTTGATTTGTATGTGGAGTTTGCATGCACGAGTTCCGCAACGTGCAATATTTATAGGTTATTTGATTTGCATGTGGACAAATGCGCGAGGTCAGCAGCGTGCTCCTTCAGTAAATATCGTTGCGCGGCGGAACGAGTGGCATATATCCACATACAAATCAAATAATCTTTTTATTGTATAGCCTACGTACATTACTCGCAATTTATATGCGCCTCACAAAATATAAATAAAATAAACAAATTAGTGTGGTGATTCAGAAGGAACTATATTGCGATGTGAAACGTAGTTCCGGTGTCACAGGAAATTCTCCCCCCTGGAAATCTCCCCCCCCCCCCCACCCCCCCCCCCCCGCCTCCCCGCGGGAGAAGATTTGATTTCCAGGGTCGAGCCTGGAAATATTCCCCCCCCCACCACCCTAGGAAATTCTCACCCTGGAAATTCATCTCCCCCCCCCACCCAAAAGCTTGTTCCGGCACTGATCAATGTGAACACACGAGCACAGGTGCTTCTAGCGTGTCTTGGATGGCCAATTATTGTTTGTACATACATGTTGATGAAACACCTTTCTAAACAATGTACAAAACAATTCAAAATATAACTATTCAAGGTATAAAATTAGCATTCGCCACCGTTTGTACGAACATCCCACAAAATCTCGTAAATGCGGACTCTCCTGTTTGAGGCGAGTTGTTGGCATACATTTTAGAGTTGCTAATACATCAACATAAATCTCAAGATTTCGAGTGTCAACTGTTCGAATACACATCAAACTAACCTAAATTCGCTTCTTAAAAGCAAACACATTCACTCCCTGATTATCAAAAAAAATACTAGCCGCCATCTTTACGATTTTTAATTCACTTGCAGCGCAATTATTTGGTTGGCTAATGGATGCTAATCGAGAATGACGTGGTTTCCTGTAACCAAGCCATTGCGTGTCACGTGACTTAAACATTTTCCAAGATGGCGGGGTAAATCAGGAAGACTGATGTGTATTGACACAGTGTACACTCAACATCTTTGAGAAGTATGTTGATAAATTGGCAACTGTAAAATGTATGCCGAAAATCCGCATCCAACAGCGGTTTCGACACGCTGCAATACGTTGTACATGTATAGGCGAGTCCACATTTGCGCAATTTTGTGGGATTTTCGTACAACGGTGGCGAATGCCAGTTTTATACATTGAATAGTTATATAATCACCAGACACGGGCGCATTTGAATTGTTTTGTAAATTGTTTAGAAATGTGTTTCATGAATGTACATCAATAATTGACCATCCACGACACGCTAGAAACACATGTGCCCACGAAGTATCAATATGGAAAATTATTGACGGCGTACGTTCTATGTGTTTCAATGGGAATCGAAAGTACGTATATTAAGTGCAAATGTATATGTATAAAGAACATGTAACAGTCGCCTGAATGGCGACTGTTACATGTTCTTTATACATATACATAACCAGAGATAAATGACAACACGTCCAAATTAAACGCAATTATGTGTGTGGTGCGATTATTAATTCTACCTGGAATGTAAACATCCATATCCACATTGCAAAGTATACTTTGAGGGAGAAATTTTCAATTTAAAGATACATTTATTAATTTTTATTATACTGAATTTATTACATTATCACAGCCAAAATAAGTATAATAATTCTGCATATTTGAAATCATAAAATATATGCAATGGTTAGTTCTATATGACATAATGCATTTCAGGAAAAATAAACGATTAGTCCCTCAAAGTATACTTTGCTAGAAAAGTATACTTTGCAATGTTGGTGAAATAGGCTACTGGTGTCGAGATGAGAAATCGAACTTGGTTTATATTACTAAGACTACAATATCCATATCGTAACATGTAGCAGAATAATAACAAAAAGAAAAAAGAAACTCCGACCATTTTAACCATTATAGTATACCAGATGGCCGCGGCCCGCATGTCGAGCCCGCCGAGGCATTTGATGGTCTCAGAGTGTATTTATTTGAAGTTTGATACCCAATAAGCATACAAAGTTTCAAGCAAATCTGACTTACGGTTACAGAGATAGTAGGTATGTGAAAACTTTAACGCAAATTGACAGAAACTTTAACGCAAACTTCCAAGAAATGTGACATTGACATAGCGGCACAGGGGCCGCATGAGTGGGACACAGAATGAATATATGGACTAATAAGCATATGAAGTTTCAAGTCAATGTGACTTAGGACTGCAGAGATATAAGGTATTTAAAAACTTTAACGCAGATTTCGGAACGCAAACTTCTAAGTCATTTGACCTTGACCTTGGGCACAGGGGCCGCATGAGTGGGATACAGCATGGATATATGAATGATGACTAATAAGCATATGAAGTTTCAAGTCAATGTGACTTAGGACTCCAGAGATATAAGGTATTTAAAAACTTTAACGCAGATTTCGGACGCACGGAATGATTACTAAGTGTAAGCCCACGTATTCTCCCATCCTAAACACACTACGCACCTTAATGATGGCAGACGTCCTGCTGTACTTGGTGTTCGTCCGTCGTCTGTACGCGGTGCTGCCACTGTGCGCTGCAGACGACACGTCATTACGGCCCGTCCAATCTCTGCTCGTGCTGCTGTTATTGTGTGTCATACGCCTGCTTCCTTGTACCGCCGAGCCGCCGTCTGACCCCATTGTTCTGTCCGAAGACTTGGCTGCACTACATTGTCCATCAGCGCGCGTCTTAGCTCCAGAGCGGCGTGCAATTTTCCGCGGATCGGTTCTATGGCCGGGTTTAGTGGACACGTCGACTTTATCTGCTGTTCCTGTTCTAGAAGGTTCGCCACTGACGTCATGGTGTGTGTGTCCCCGATCTGCCGCCGGTATGTGCGCTACGTCACTATTCACCTGTAATTCCTTGTCACGGCAGCCGACTATCAGGTCAGCCAACGTTACCGCGTGCTTCTGTCCATCTGACTGGTTCCTGTTTGTTCGTCCGTGTCGATCGTGCAATGTAGCGTCGTCTGCTAGTGTGTCGTCTGTCAGTTTGTCGTCTGCTAGTACGTCGTTTGCTAGTACGTCTTCCATCCGTCTGTATTCAGCAAGCGAAACGCAGCCGGCTGCTAGTTTATCGTCCGCTAGTTTGCCGTTCGACCTTATGCTTTCAACAAGCGAAGCAGCGTCGTCTGCCCGATTTTTGTCTGTCATACCGTTCTCCACGTGTGACGTGACGTCATCTGTCTTCTTGTCTCCCATCCCCGTGACCTGAGCATGCGAAGTAACTATGTCATTGGAGGAGTTTTCATTTGTTGTATTGCTTTCGTCTGCTAACGTTTGTATGTAATATGTTCATAAAAATCCGTTAAAGGTACATGCCCACTCAGTAGGCACAAAATGTTCTTTATGTGAATACAATAAGTGTATAATTGTGTCACTAGTCCACCAGTTCTAAAAATTACGAGTGCCCGCTATACATATATAATCATATAATCATCGGAAATAATACACGAGTGTGGGTCGGCTTCCGCGTAAGCAACGAATGAGCGTAGCGAACGAGTTGCTTGCACGGACGCCGACGGACACGAGTGTATTATTTCCGCTATTCAAACATGTACGATGGAATATCCTATTTATTACACTTCCACGGCGGATACATATGCACATTTAGTCTATTTTTGCGATTATAATCAATGAATTGTGATGTGGGCATGAATAGTTATACAATGACGTGTTTTCCCGCGTTTTGACGTTACGTTGTGTGACGTCAAATGTGACGTCATGTAAACTTTTTGAAATCCAAATTACGCAGCTGTTGCTATGAGCCAGATTTATTTGTGTGCATGTTTGGAATGTGTTCAATCACATTAACATTCTAGATTAGTCGAGGCCCTTTCCAAATTTTTCAATAACTTTATATTGACTGTAATAAAAATTAAACATGTTGCATGGTAGCTCGTGGTTTCCAAGAAAACAGGCGCGCACTTACGGGTGTTCTCTTCACGGTGTATTATTTGTAAGGGGTTCATTACGGGTTTTCTCTCACAGCGAAACCACAGGTGGAAGACTCGGACCTATGACACCAAAAAAATGGCTATTAAAAAAATCCCATTACCCCACCCACTTGGTCTCGTACAGTACCATCTTCTATATAGAAAGGTGATACAGAATATGGCTATTATAGAAAGAGCCCTCTCTTTTCCGACTCGCACAAACACAATAAACATCGATTAAATGTATGACTTCTGTCTCTGGCAATCGAAAAAGGTATTAGGTGTGTGAATATACTCACTTAAAATCGCTGTTTCAAGCATTTATTCAGTGATTCGCATTTTGCATACCCCATCCAAAGCGAAATTTGCGTGTACGAAAGAATCTGACACAGAATCGGAGGCCGTCCGGCGTGGATTATCGGTCATATTTGGCCGGTAGCTGATCGCCAGCTCAAACTAATGACGTGCACCATCACCATATACATTAGAAACTCCAACCAATTGTGATCGTTCACCGATCTAAAAAAACACATTTTTTGCATGCCAGACATTTACTGGCAAAATAAACATTCATTAACCATTACCCCACGTATTGAGTGGCATTATTATACATTATATATCAGACGTAAATTTCAACATTGATATCAGGGGTGATAACAGTGTTTCCTGAAAACATTATTATTTATTCTCTGTATTGTTTTCGATGTGCAATGATCATACTTTACACTATGTCGAAAATATTATTTTTTCATGTGACGCATTTAATTAGCATAAATAATAAAAAAAGATTATCCTGCCTCATTTGCATATGGAAATAGCCTGATACCACCGCGAGTCACTATCAGTAAAATAAATATTACTAAATTATTATATCTCTATAGCGGGCACTCGTAATTTTTAGAACTGGTGGAACAGTGACGTAATTATACACTTATTTAATTCCTATAAAGAACATTTTGTGCCTACTGAGTGGGCATGTACCTCTAACTCTTTGAACACGAGATCCCACTATAGCGGTTTATGCAAACAGTGCAGATCCAGATGAGCCGGCTCGTAACGAGCCGTCTCATCAGGATCTACACTTTTTGCAAGTAATTAAACAGTTTAGACTAGAATATAGTGATGACAGAAAAGTGGCAACTGTACCCACGATTAAGTCCTTCTTTAATATATCAGTTTACGTCCAGCGTCCATGTACGGAGCCCAGCAGGGGACATGGATTTTTGTTATTAATTAGTTCACACGAAATAACAATTCGTTCCCTCAATTTAACAATTCGTTACCTCGAATTAACAATTCGTTCCCTCAATTTACCAATTCGTTCCCTCGAATTACCAATTCGTTCTCACGATATAACAATTGAGTACAGTTGAATTGTTAAATTGAGGGAACGAATTCTTATTTCGTGGGAACGAATTAATAAAAAAACAAATTATACGTCCCCTGCAGGGCTCCGTATCCATGCAAAAATATACACGATGTTTAATTGGCCCTCTAGACAGGTGCGTGCCTTTTCATTCTCATTTGTAATATTCCAATGTTCACTCTTCCAATTATGTGCACCATATTCAAAATGCGATATGTAATGTCATTCGTTGACAGAAGCGCCTGCATAATGCATTACATGATGGCAGACAAATAATCTGTCTGTCTGTTTGCACGGCGATTCCACAGTCATGTGAGACACGCCATGGGTTTGTGTACCTTCGGAAATCTGCGTTATTTCATTACATACGTTTACAAAATTTACAATATTTTCATAAATTAAGTCAAAAGTTGATAACATTTTCAGAGTAGGCCTACATGCGGTATAATTCCACATGTATTTTGTCAACTTTCAATTAAATTACGGAAAATATTGTACATTTTTTAAACGTATTTCATGAAATTACGCAGATGTCCGAAGGTACAAAATCCCATGGCGTGTCTCAATTGTGTGTTTGTACAGAAACAAATTACACAGTGATGGAAACGCAATGAAACCGACGTGTTCAACGTATATGCCCGGTATACACCGTTAGTTCTGCACGCGAGTTTTTTTTTGGCGTTTTCTAGTTAAAGAAAATTGAACACGTGTCTAGCGTTCCAATAATAGTGACATTGACGCATTATTTCGCTCAGATCGTACGATCCATGTGTGAAAACACATTGTACCGGTAGTGTAGTCATTGACTCGTGGCACAGGTAATCAAACTACTGAAAGTATTGAGCTGCGAGCCCAACTGAAATGGGTGGTAAACAGTGTTTTAGTATATTCTCCTTTAAATATTTCAAATAGAGTAATTGTAGTAAATGGTGTTATGGGAAACTGTATAACACTCGACAAATTGTGTATGTGGAGAGGGGAAGGAGCTGTATAGAAACTGGAAGAATCCAGTAAGGCTTAGCATTTGTGTGTATGCATTACATACACATCCGCATCAGCTCTGAAATTTTTATCAATTTTCGACATCATTTAAGGAAAATAAGACTGATTTTCTAAATCAATATCGGCGAAATACGGCGATACGATAAGGGTGGTAATTCCATATCCGGGCTCAATTATTGTAAGTGATAGTGTACGCTATTACCACTCATTCGAAACATGCCGACGCGACGATTCAAATGAGTGAACCATTTAGACGACACGGTTCAAATGAGTGGTAACAGTATATTTTTTATCAATTTTAGACATCATTTAAGGAAAATATGACTGATTTTCGAAACCAATATCGACTAAATACGGCGATGCGATAAGGGTGGTAATTCCATATCCGGATTCACTCTTCAAACACCTGTGGTTATAGTGTTGTTTTATGCAAATTTGTACACGCCGTTGTGAATGAAAAAATCCAGACAGGTGCCAGACGGGTGTGATTCGGGTTTACACACCATTAATGCGCGACCAAAATAGCCCGTTTTATTTGTGGAAATGAACGGCTAAATCTGAGGTTCCATTGGTTTTTCTACAATAAATTATGTACCAAAGATATACATTCTAATAAATGTGAAATGTAAAATAGCATAAAACGAGTCGTTAACAATTACCTAGATACAAGATGTATACATACGCGCCACAAGAAAAAATAGCGCCGTGATATCTGACTGTATTTTGAGAACCGGTTACATAAGCTGCGAGAGGCTCGCAGCTAAAAATCGGATTCATGCGTTAACTGACCTCGGTGCAATGTACATGTCTTTATAGCGTACTCGTTACACTATATAGAAAATGACTGCCAATTTAGAACTGAAAATGCGTTAGAGATTAGGGCCTATATAAAAGGAAGGTCTCTGCTTGGTCTGAAAGCAAACGACATCCACCAATAGGTGTGTGAGATTTATGGGGAAGGTCAAATGTCCCTCAGAACAGTTTTTAGGTGGGTTGCTAAATTTCAGTCGGGACAGCAGCAGTAGAAAGATGCTGCTCGTCCGGGTCGTCCTAGGACATCTACCACTAAAAGTAATGTAGAGAAAATTCGGGTTATTCTAAAAAACGACGCTAGGTTGACTGTAAGGCAGATAGCACGAACGACGAACTTTATCACGTGTTCGTGGAATTTGGAAGAAACACCTAAAAGTTAGGGAAATAAATGCGTGATGGATACCCCATTTGTTGACAACTGAGCAAAAGAACGCCCGGTTAACAATGGCACAACTAAAACTTAAAATATATCCATCATACAATAAAAAGGATTTTGCAAATGTAGTTCATAGAGTAACCGAATAGCATACCCAAACCTGTTGATGTTATGTCAAAATTTAGTAATCTGTATATTGTATGTATTGATGTAAAACTAGTAAATTGCCCAAAATAATAGAACAGGGAAATCATTTTCCCATGGAAGCCATCTTTTCTCTAGTTGTTGTGCAACATTCAACGTAACGAAATGAAGCTTTCCAATTTACAAGATATACGTGTGTACATGTAAATGACACGGTAAAATAACCCATTTCTGCATGTGTATGTTCTTTATTAATAATGTATTGATACACATTTGACACTTTTATATCGCTAACATATCAAACACGCCGGATAGCCGATTGGAAAAAATCACTCTTCCATGCGTTACATTAAAGAGATGGGGTTAAATTGCTACCCTTGCGAGAGGTATAGAGCGGGGTATCAATTCTGCTTCTATCCTATATCCTGATATATGTTGCTTGTTAGAAGCATAACATGTGTTTCATTGATGGAATGGCGAGCAGTGCAGATCCTGACCAGACTGTGCGGATACACATGCTGGTTTGGATCTACACTGGTCGCAAAACTCGTACGCTCCATTTCTCCAGTCACAGATATTTGTTGACGTTACCATAACTCCCAATGCATGCCAATAGGCTATGTGTTTGGATGTCCCTATTAATTCCATATACGAGCGATATTAGAAATTAAGTCAATTTGAAAGAAACCACGTACATGTTTGTACATTTGTATTTGCATGCCATTTTTTCAACCAATGTTGCAAAAATGCAAACTTTAAAATAAAGTATTACAAACTTAGTTTACATTGAATTTCCTAAACCTCCTAAAGATTTCATAAGTTGCGGCTGTCACTGGAGAAATTGGGTGTATGTGTTTTCCGACCAGTGTAGATCTACATCAGCATGTGAATTCGCACAGTCTGATCAGGATATGTACTGTTCGATATGTCATTAATGAAACATCCGCCCTGCTTCTAAAACAGATCGAAATCATGATAAAGTGCTATTTGATCTGGATCCACACTGGTCATGGCTCCCAAAAGCCGGTGGGTGGCAGGTGGGAGCACACGATGTGTAATTTAACGGCTGGAAACCTGGTTTGGCCCTCACATACGTCTTTGGTATTTTGTATGTGACAGGTTAAAACGGGATCGAACCCGTTTGCCCGGCCGGCCTTACATGACCATAGCTGTTGATATGCCATTTAATATACACCAATAAACAAACACATAAGCTTCATTTCTCCAGTCACAGCCACATGTTTTTCACATAGAGTAGCATCTAACATATAACAGGACCATCCAAATGAAATCTTGATATAAAAAAAACACTCGTCTGGCATTATGTTTATGATGTACACGTTTATGCTCGGGCATTATATAGAAACTTCGGTATTCTAATTCCCGCCTGTCGGAATTAGATTTAATATAATCCCCGTGAACGACAGCAGCGTGTGCATATGTGGTTGTGACTGGAGAAATGGGGCTTATGGGATTCTAGTGCACTCTTGACGCCTGACCAGGATGAAAACTATATAAGTTAGAAGCATTAGGTGTCACATTGACTGAATGGCGAACAGTGCAGGCCCTGGTCAGACTGCGCGGATGCACAGGCTGATCTGGGGCTACACTGGACGCATAACCTACAAGCACAATTTCTCCAGTCACAGCCACATGTAAAACCGAGGCAGAAAAATGAAGTCTATTATGCCCACCAATTAATTTTTTGGAGATTTTTGGACGATCCAACTTTCGCCTCTGGACATATTTTTACAGTACAACTCCCCGTTTTTAACATGATTTATTTTGTCTAATGAATAGTATTGATGTGTCATTGTGTCGTTACCGCAATGATATAGGCACACAATTAATACCAAAACTACAGGCGCAAATGGACGTGAATAACGTGCAATAAATGTCAGCGAACGATCTCGGTTGGAGATCAGAATCACCGTATGGCAATCCGTCCGTCATTTTATGCCCGAGTTTTGTATGGCTCATTCTGAAAGACAAAGTACACTTATTATTTGTATTAGAAGTTCAAAAACGTGCATGAAATGCGTAGCCGCATTAGCACCGGAGTGTCCATACGTGTATATGTTGATAACCGTAAAATGACGAGTGTGGACGCCACGAACCCGACGACCAACCGGGCAATACGACTGGCTCCCTTGTCTTGTGACGAGACCAGTTTTTCGCTGGTCACAGAGGCTGGTTAGATGCCATGCGGTGACACTGGTTCAAATATTGACCTTACGCAAGTTAAAAGCTTTTAACAATGGATCAATCTGTATCCCGTCGGCAACAATAACATTTCAATTAGAGTCGCTCTGCTGGTGGCAGGTATGCTACTATTGAAGTGATAGAACGGCGACAGCGTAGGCCCTGATCAAGACTGATCTGGGGCAACGCTGATCGCAAACCATCTCACCGGTGGCCCATATGAGACTGCGAGTGACTAAATGGACTTTATGGCATTCGTGGCCAGTCTAGCTCCTGATCTGCGAGTTAAGAAACGAGGCTTATGGCATTTGTGGTGATCTAGTTCAGGGTCCGTGACATTCTGTTTCACGGAGCCTGTGTTCCGGCTTTCGTCCATCGTTCCGGATTTACAGGGTCCCTGTTGTAAGCTTCATAGAAAATAATGTCGACCACAACGGCTCCGTCGCCACTAGACACTACCGTTTTTGCTACAAAAATGAGGTCGAAAACGTGCATGGGCACGAAATAATTCGCACACTTATTCCATTATTATGTCTGCTTTTCCTGCAACCAGCATATTTAAATGAATTTAATTTTGATAAAGACATAAAATACTAACGAAAATTATATATATGTGTATCAAATATCTTTGGGAAAAGAAGTAAAAAACGCCTGTTTATGAAGTTGGAGTGGCAGGCATGTGGTTCCCGGTGTTTCGATCAGTTGTACTGGTTACCAGCCGACAAAGTCGAAGAATTGTCGATTCCAAACACGAGGAAGAATTTATCGATTCCAAAACACGAGATGGATTTTCACAGATGTTCAGCAATTGACAGATAAATAAATAATATCAAACACAAAGGTAATACATTTACGTAATTACTGTTGCCAAGTATTTGTCTGAAGCGTTTACGGAACGTTTATTGCGGACAAAATAGTGCGATATTATGGAACGCCAAATCTACATAAACTCAAATATATATTGCTAGCAACAAATATTTGGAGCTAGCAATAAATATTTGGAGAGCTCTCGAAATCATTTGGAGAGCTCTCGAAATCAATTAATGATATCTCGAAATCATTTGGAGAGCTCTCCAAATCATTTGGAGCGAGCATTATATAACATTTGATTTGGAGAGCTCTCTAAATCATTTGGAGAGCTCTCGAAATCATTTGGAGAGCTTTCGAAATCAATTAATGATATCTCGAAATCATTTAGAGAGCTCTCGAAATCATTTGTAGCGAGCATTATATAACTTTGATTTGGAGAGCTCTCTAAATCATTTGGAGCTATCTCTAAATCATTTGGAGAGCTCTCGAAATCATTTGGAGAGCTCTCGAAATTAATTAATGATATCTCGAAATCATTTAGAGAGCTCTCGAAATCATTTGTAGCGAGCATTATATAACTTGATTTGGAGAGCACTCTAAATCATTTGGAGCTATCTCTAAATCATTTGAAGGGCTCTCGAAATCATTTGGAGAGCTCTCGAAATGAATTAATGATATCTCGAAATCATTTAGAGAGCTCTCGAAATCATTTGTAGCGAGCATTATATAACTTTGATTTGGAGAGCTCTCTAAATCATTGGGAGCTATCTCTAAATCATGTTGAGAGCTCTCGAAATCATTTGGAGAGCTCTCGAAATCATTTCGAGCTATCTCTAATTCATTTCGAGCTAGCAATATATATATTATTTGGAGCTAGCATTAAATCGCTTGAAACTATGAAAACGATGTCTCCCTGAATTATTGAATTACGCATTGAATTACGCAGCACGATTTACCCAAATATACACAAATCTTCATTAAAAATAACATTTATGATTATATTATATACTTTTTCTACAATATATCATTAGTATATCATATAATAACCACATTTTGACCGAAACATAGGAAGAATAAAGCACCTATTTCTGCGGGAAAACGATTAATATAGCATTATTATAAACGGAGACTACCGAGACCCCCAGTAGTAGTATATAGGGAGTCAAAATGATACCACCTACCGTGATATCATTTATAACCCTCTATAATACCCCCACCACCCCCGAAAAAATCAAAAATTGGTTAACGAGGAAATTGTCTCCCACCACCCCCGAAAAATCCAAAGATTGGTTAACGATGAAATTGTCTCCCTACATCAAATTTATAAATTTTTTGAGAAAATAATTTTGAAAAGAGGGAGTCACAATTATATTGGTGTCATAAATACATCATGTTTTTTTTCACGTCCAATTGAACAGATAAATTGAATAGGTTATAATAAAATATTATAACAAAATGGATAATAAAATACGCAACGAATTGGAATCTTGTAATGTCTTTGTTGAAGAATTTTACGATGTTTCTACAGCATTAAAACACTGTAAAATGACAACACTATGCGATATCGAATACATGAAATATCAGCGTAATTTATTACGCTCCGATAAAAACGTTGCATTTACAATATTATACCGGCAATTATGTCGCTGGTACAAGTATCAAATTTGCGTAATGAAGCGACTAAATAGGATCGGAGAAACACTACCGAAACATTATCAAACTAATTTTATAAAACAGTTTAAAATCAACGATTCGTTTTACGGATATGCGTTTTCTACGATATCACTTTTAACGAAGAAAATTGGAAAATTATTTATTAGAAATTGGAAATTGAACAGAAAAAAACAACTACCAATATTATTAGAGAAAATGGATAATACAATACAATTGGAATTGAAAGCTTATAATGGTTGTGTTGAAGAAGTTTACGAAGAATACGGGGGTTATAGTCCTATATATAAATTCTATAAAATGAGAACACTAGGCGATATCGAATACATGAAATTATCAGCGTAATTTATTACACTCCGATAAAAACGTTGCATTTACAATATTATACCGACAATTATGTGAACTATACAAGAGGCAAATACAAACATTAAGACTGATAATGCGTATCGGATATAAAACTAAGGTGTATTATATAAAATTGTTAAAACCCAACGATTCGTTTACGAATATACATTTCTACGATATCGCTTATAAAGATATTTTGAACCAAAAATAGCAAAAGCCTCCACTCGTGCACAACACCCCCAGCGACTGGGCAGATTTCTAGCCGGCACCCAGCCACTGGGGTGTTGGGACCTTTCTTAAGCCCACGCATCTGTTGGCTCACAGTCTGGGTCGCCTTGAACCCCATTACCAATTCCTCTATTAAGAGAAACCAGCGAAGTAAGGCGAGCCTATGTGTGAATTTGGTTTCCGAAATTGCAAAGCTCTTAGGCAGAAATCTTTTAGGCCGGCACCTTTGAGCTACGCAATTACATCGCCAAATACACACATATGCATAGACTGCTACCATTAAACAGACGAGACGGACGTCATACCGGATCAACAACATGGCATGCACGAGATGAGACCAATTGTTGTAGGTCAACAAACGTATATATATACATCAGTTTCCTATACAACATACAAATGGTGTGCAAATTATAATTATTTATTAATACCTATTGGCGAAAGAAAACATGGGATGGTTCGTTATTTTGTTAATTTTATAATTAATTTTGTGAAAAAAAAATAATAATTTAAAGCTGAACACCCCCTATTATTACATAGTAATTAATTTAAGTTAATTACACGGGTTATTGAAACAGACAGTTATTTATAGCCGAGTGTTTCAATTACACGGGTTATGTAAATTGATAGCCGAGGTAAACAGACAGTTTTAATTACACGGGTTATGTAAATTGATTGCCGAGTGTATCAATTTACACAGTCGATTACAGTGTAATCCTCGACTGTGTACATTGTCATTGTTGATAACCCCACCAGTACAAACCAATTAGTGCTTACGGCGTAATTCTCAGTGAAAAACACATGTTGTATAGGTATGTAAATTTGTTTACTGCACCAATATAAGAAAATTATTTATTTTTTTTAAATTATTTTATAATGGTGATGTAACATTTCCTCCGACTTTATTTCCAAGTTTTACCCTAAATTTATCCCAATCAGTACACTCAATTTTGGGCATGGTGGCGCGCGCCTTGATTCTTATATCATTTTTTAATTTTTCATATCTCCCCATTTCTTCCACCACGGATTCAAACTCTAAATTTGATATTTTCTTATCGGCCAACGCTTTGGACACCATAATGTCGATGCTATTTTTCTTAGACCTAGCGAGAACGGATATTCTATCATGTTTTCTACTTTTTTTCTCGAGTTTTCCACCCGCCGCCCTAATTACTATACAAAGTATTCCAGATAAAACGGTAATTCCACTCAAAACCCCTGCAAGTGGAACCGTTACAATTGTAGATAGCGTTGCAGCAGTCCCCGCACCACTCATTACAGATAAACTTGCCAGAACCGTACTAGATGCTTCAGCCATGTTCGCTGCGCGCTTATATTTGTTAGCGTGACTAAAATATCCTGCATAGCGACGATATTATTCAACCTAAAATCTGAACTTCTTTCGTTAATTGAATACAGTGTTGATGTAGTGGTATTGAGAGTTGGATACAGTGTTGATGGATCGGTATTGACAATTGGAAGCGGTGATTCGTTCATGATTTTCAATATATTAGTATTTACAAAATAAGTTCAATTAACAATGAGACAATAGTGGAAGAACTCTCTGGGTCACCGATTTTCGTAACAAAGTTAATAACACTACCTTTGGAAAGTCTAATTCGATCATAACCGGAGAACGAAACCACCGTCGAACTATCTCCAGAGATTTTAGTGACTCCAACCCCCCGTTCTTCCCCATCTACTACAATATTTATCGCCACCGCGCCCACAGGTTTACCACTAGCATTAACCGAGCAGACCGCCATTTGGATAACTTCACCTGCAGCTGTCATAGTCTATCCCCCACATTTATTACTCGCTTTGGCACCGAACGAATATTCATAGTGCCCCTCAACCAATGGGCCCCGCTTCTCAGCCCAAACTGTTATGACACGTTTTGGCGTTTTCATTGTTCGCACTATTCCGGCAAGCGCACTGTTTGCATTATATGCCTCAGTACGAATCTTTTCAGATGTATCCTCAAGAGATTTGGTCGCGGCTATACGATCATGTTTCAGTTTATCGGAAACTTCGGTTATCTTTCCGTCTAGTTCGGTAAGTGCCGCTTCTCTGCTGAGAGAGTCCCCTAAGCGCAACGCATCATAAGCCTCCGTAATGGTCGCCTGGTGGCCTTCTAGGGCTTTTTCAACACCCAACCGGGCCGTTTTTTGAAATTCGGTTATTTTCCCGTCTAGTTCGGCAACCGCCGCTTCTCTGATGAGAGAGTCCTCTGAGCGCAACACCTCATAAGCCTTCGCAAGGGCTGCCTGGTGGTCTTCTCGGACCCCCTCAACCCCCAACCGGGCCTCCTTTCGAAATTCGGTTATTTTTTCGTATAGGTCGGTAAGTGCCGCTTCTCTGTTGAGAGAGTCCTCTGAGCGTAACGCCCCATAAGCCTCCGCAATGGCCTCCTTGTGGTCTTCTCGGACCCCCTCAACCCACAAACGGGTCTCTTTCAGAAATTCGGCTATTTTCCCGTCTAGTTCAGTAAGTGTAGCTTCTTTGCTGAGAGAGCCCTCTAAGCGCAACGCATCATAAGCCTCCGCAATGGCCTCCGCAAGGTTCACCCGGTGGTCTTCTCGGACTTTATCAATACCCGACCGGGTCTCTTTTCGAAATTTGGTTATTTTTTCACCTAGTTCAGCAACCGCCGCTTCTCTGATGAGAGAGTCCTCTGAGCGCAACACCTCATAGGCCTCCGTAAGGTCCGCCTGGTGGTCTTCTCGGGCTTTCTCAATACCCGACGTGGCCTCTTTTCGAAATTTGGTTATTTTTTTGTCTAGTTCGGTAAGTGCCGCATCTCTGATGAGAGAGTCCTCTAAGCGCAACGTATCATAACCCTCCGTAAGGGCCGCCTGGTGGTTTTCTCGGACTTTATCAATATCCGACCTGCTCTCTTTTCGAAATTTGGTTATTTTCCCGTCTAGTTCGGTAAGTGTCGCTTCACCGATGAGAGAGTCCTCTAAGCGCAACGCATCATAAGCCTCCGTAAGGTCCGCCTGGTGGTCTTCTCGGACTTTATCAATCCCCAACCGGGCCTCTTTTCGAAATTTGGTTATTATTTTACCTAGTTCGTTTAGTTCCGTATGCGTTTCTTCACGACTTTGTGTATTCACAGCCAGGGCATATTCTCTAAGTTGTGATAGTAGACTCTTGTGAATCTCGTCCGTGGCCACCGATATAGTTCTATTGATCAAGGCTTTTGTTTTTTGGGTAGTTAAAAAGTCGCCCTCTGTCGGGATGAATCCCCCTTCTGTCGGTTCCAAATTCTTTGAATTTATCACCCAATCGGAAGAACTACCTGGTCCGTATATACTCATAATGTTGATAATATATATTACGAACATGCGTTTAATTCTAATTTTCTTAAAATTAATTTGAATTTTCTAGGACGACCGAAATCGGGTAATCGTTCTTCAACTCTCGCCCTTTATCATCAAGAATAGAAATCTTCAACTCGTGGATATGTCCCGATTCCAAAACTTTCATCTCGGGGTATGGGAAGTCTAAGGTCACAGTCTCGCCATAGAAACAGTCGCTGGCGGGCACAGTTTTCAGTAATGTGCTGGGAGCTCCGTCTACCGTGTTGTACGATGTGTTCACCCGATCCAGGTGCACCCCGAGAGTTTTGGTAAAGGCTAGATCCACAGGCACCTCTCCAACAAATTCGTGGCCCCGAGGGGAAACAATCGTTTTAAGTGGGTGGCGGAAACCGAGGCGAATGCCTAACGAATTTGTCATAGTTATCACACCGCCTTCGGGGGCAGTTAATGTTACAAGTCCGGTTGCCTTTGATACTGTGAGGTTGACTTTACCGCCAAGCTCTGTGGAAATAAATTCTATGAGCTGTCTTGCTCCCCACAGTCCGTGAGGCAGCTGTACACTTACTTGTTGTCCATCCTTCACATTGTAAAATACTTCGTGCTCCCCAAAGTTTCGCCACCCGACCGTGAAGGTGATTGATCTAAGGCCCACCCGACGTTTTCCGCAGCAGTTGTCGATTGATTTTTGAAGTTCACAACTCCCTTTTTGAACATTAGTGATAGTAGCAAACATAATAATATCTTTCAATGGATACCAAAGCATTTAGCTTTAACTCTAATGCAAAGTACGCGGTCGGAGGTAAATACACGCAAAAAGACGTTGTTAACCACCTTGTACACCCAACCGTAACGGTTAGACCGGACAGTGGCTTTGTCACCAATTTCCCTAACACGTTTGAGAAATATAGGCTGCCCAAGATTACTACGATGGAGGCGGTAAACGGGTGGAAAGCAACACGATGCAGTTTTGGCAGAACCAAATAAATTTCGCTGTATGGTGCGCAACAGCCGGTGTGGAGTTTTTCCCACATAAAGACCATCTGACATCCAAGAATGTCATGCTCCGAAGTGTCTACAACTTTCCAATCGCGGTAGGTTAATACCTATTAGGAGGATTCTCAAAGAAGAACTAGGTTATTTGCACTACCCTCCAAAGACGACGCCTGGGTATCCCATTTCCAATACGCATACGACCGTATATGGCGTTTGAAAGACTGTGTAACGAATTTAACGTTTCAAAAGACGCGGACTGGAGACAGAAAGCATTTCCTACCAGCATCGGCCTCGGGGACGTTCTCATTCGGGGCCAGTCCGGGAATTGGACGCAGACTGATTTTAGACATGATCATTCCGGTGACCACATCGTCAGTCGGAACGCCGGGAATTTTGACCACGCGACTATGACTTTCGGGCCGGAAGTGTCTGGAGGTCGGCACTGTGGCGTGTTTTCTTGTAAAATGTTACCTCCGAAACGGGCTCACGTCGATTACATACAGCAGGCTGCTGAGGTTCAGGACGCGTGGGGTACATTTATGTTAGATAAGGGTATAGGGTTCACGCAGGCCGGGGTTACTCGCGTCAACGACTCCATTCGCACATACGTCTGGGCCATCCTCGGCGCACAGAAGCAAACTCACATTTCTATACTGGGCACGGGAACAGCGTTTGATGCACAAAAACAATTATTGGCACTTGTAGAGGACGCCATCTCTGCTAGGGTGGACCTGGAGAAGGCGATCCAGAATTATCAAGACGTTTTTGCAGAATGCCAGCACTCCAGTAGACTATGTATTTGGAATAGGTCTTTATATGGCGCCGAGCAATATGATACTACGAGACGACCCGGTTGACGGTTACAATAATCAGATCGTAATCGCCACCGCCAATCAAAAAATCGGCCACAACGGTAACGTGAACACGGATATCATCAAGCGCACCCCCAACATGATCGGGCGCGGAGTTGTAAATTCAAATAAATTTGAAAAAGATTTCATAAAACACCCAATTCACGAATTGGCCACCCATACAAGTTCATTTGAACCCGTTGTTTCACCCACCCCCCACCCCCAAATTCACGAATTGAAGTTCCCCAATTCAATCGTCAACAGACCAATCGCGATTGGAGAAACACCAATCAATCGCAAATTGGGTGAAATTGGAAGCACAACACACGAGGAGGAGAAATTAGGGCTCGTCGTCGCCCTCGTGGCGATAGGACTACTCGCGCTTTGGTTGTAGGAACTTCCAATCTCGATTGGTGGCAGAGAATAGTAGGAGACCGGCGATTGCCACGATTAAAGCGCAAGTATTATTGGCGAGCCATCCGACCGTTTTTGATAATATAGATAACAAGTAAGGAACGATACTTCCGATCAGTCCAGGTAGTGCGGCAGCCGCCTTTCCAGCTAATTTAGCTAGAAGATTGGCGAGGGCTTTTAGTTGTACCCACTCCTTGGCTCCACCGGATGGCGCGGGTGCTGGTGGTGGCGCGGGTGGTGGCGCCGCACCACCAGTGAAAGCTAGAACTATGGTTGATATAGTCATGCCGACAGCTGCGAGGATGCTTGCTATCGTGACGCCCTGCTCTCTGAACAGAGTGTGAAGATGCTCACCGAGTGTCGTGTCCTCGTGCAGAACCCTCGATATTGTTTCGCGGATCCGACTTATTTGTGTGCGGAGAGCCTCACGGTTAGCCGAGGCGGCCTCCAAGCGAGCTTCTCTTTCGTCCCGCAAAGGCCGCAGTCGTTCGGCGATCCGCTCGGTAGATTCTCTATCGTCACCGGCTTCCTCCAGTTTTCTTTCTTCTAGCGCGATATGTTCATCCAGCGCCGTGAGTTTGGAGAGGTTAAGGACCAGTTCGCCCCGGACCGTTTGTAGAGCCTTATCGAGTCCACGGAGTTCGCGAAGAGGTAACGGTGGGTCATCGTTGAGTATTTCGTTTTCGCTGAACGTGGCCTCCATCGTGTTAATAACGTCGGTGGCTATTTGAGGGAGTTCGCTGAGCTCGACCGTTTCTATCGCGGTGGCCGTCTTCGCCATAGTTTCGTCGGTAGACTGTAGGGCCTCTACAGCGCGGGCCGGTATAATTGTTTTACCCCTCTTCCAATCCGTGAATCCTAGTTCGTTCCTTATGAATCGGCCACCGCCCGGGTTTCCGGCAATGGTGCCCAGCGCTAGGGGTTTACCGGTCCTCGTGTTGACTATTGGGAGATTTGATGCTGCTTTTAGTCGCAATCTACCGTTCAGATCAAATTTGAACTTGGAGTAGTCGCGACCGACAGAGGGGACCAGACCTTTTTCTGCCAAATAAAAAAGTTGTAGTAGTCGTTTACAGCTCCCTCAAGTAATTCCTGACTTTGACTAGTGGTAGCGCCACCTAATCCACCCAATTGTGATTGGATTGGAACTGGAGTCTCTATGGTGGGTGTCGCGAGGGAATCCTCGAAATTATCATCATCATCACCATCGAGGTAATCGTCTCTGCCGATTTCATCCATGTCAACATCGTAATCAGCCATATTAATTATGTATTAAAGACAAAACCATACGGGTTTAATAGTTTCAATAATTTTCTTAAAATTAATTATGTCTTCGAGTCAATACGGTCGCAAACTCAATCCATACCGCAGACTGCGTGAGCCCCTCGGGGCAAAAGGCGTGAGACAGAGTGTCGTTATTACGAACAACCCATCGACGATCGACCAGAACCAGCAGCTCTTAGTCCGCTTCCCCAACCTCGGAACTCACGACGTCATTGTGCCGGGTACTGTTCGCCTCGCTTTCACTATTTCGCTAACGTCGACGGACGCGGACCGAACCGTCGTTCAGAACCTGGGTCGCGCCATAGTCAAGAAGACTATGATAAAGATTTCTGGTAATGAGGTGATGTCGATTGACGACAGCGACGTCTACCATTGCTATCAGGACCTGTGGAAGACGGCACAAGAGCGTGATAACGCTGTCTATCAGGGTATTGACACCAGCAAAAATAAGAACGTAACCAAACTTAGAATCGGGGCTGCTATCAAGGCAGATAACAACGCGAGTGACAACGCGGTCGCGGGCGCTTACGGCAACCGCTTCTACATCCCGCTCGACTTTGAGTTGCTGGAGAGCCACATGCCCTACTATCAGAGTGCTTTGGCTGACCGCCTCGAATACGAACTAACGTTCAACGACTACGGCCGAGTTCTCATAGCCAGCGACATGTTATCGACGTATACGATCGACAATGTTTCGCTGGAGTACGACATGGTCACGATGCCCGAACTCGCGCGATTGATCAGAACCCAGTACGCCGGGCGCGTTGCCATACTTTACGACCGAGTTCTTCGCCATCGCAAGATGACGAAAGACAAAGGCGACACATTGTGGAATATTAATGTCAACGTACCCGCCCGCTCGATGAGGTATACTGATGTTGTTCGAGGATGCTCGGTTCGCGTTCGGTGCTCGAAAAACCGACAAATTCTATAACCCCAAAATCACGAAGGTAGAGGTGACGATCGAGGGAGTACCCAATCAACTCTACAGCGCGGGTCTTCGCGCGCACCAGCAGTGGGACGAAGTAAGAAAGTAGTTTGCTGCCGGCTCTAAGCGCTCTCCGGAGGTTGGCAGGCAGCAGTTGCCAAAGACCTGCATCTCTCGGCCGTCTCCCTCGCGGAGTTCCTGAATACCAAATACGCGTTATGGCTAGACATGCGAGCCAGCGACGACGACCAAATACACGGCAGCGGACGCCAAGTTGAGAACGCTAGCGAGGGTGTGACGATCCAGATAACCAAAGAGGCGGACGGAGCCGGGCCACTGAACGTGTACTTATATATAATTACAGACGCACAACTCAACATCGAAGATGGTCGATACGTCTCAGCACTCTACTAAATCTAACGATTTATTAATAAAAAAATCATCTAACGATTTATTAATTAATAAATTTGCAAAAATTAAGAAAATTAGCAATCAATACCAATTCACGATTGGAGATGCCCACTCTGCCATAATACGTGGGCAGACAGGATGTGGAAAAACGGTTTTCATCCTAGACTTGCTCGAGGGCTCCTACCGCGATGCCTTTCGTCATATTGTGATCCTGTATCCCACTGTGCGGCACAACGAAACTTATCAGCGGCGCCCGTGGATATGGACCGACCCTGAGGTATACGTTATTGACCTCGGTGATAGGCTTCACGATTGGCTGCGTGGTTTATACCAAAAATTCCAGGGTGAGCCCACCCTATACGTGATTGATGATTGCTCAGCCAAGACGGCGATGACCAAAAAGAAGGACATGCTCTCCGAGCTCGCATTTTCTGGCCGCCATGCTAGGCAAAGCGTATGGATATCAACTCAAAAGTACAACGCCGTCCTCAAGGATCTGCGCGAGCAAACGAAATGGGTCGCCCTTTTTCACTGCAAGGACCGAGACTCATTCGATGACTGTCTTCGAGAGAATGACGTTATCCCAACTCGCGAGGAGCGCCTGGAGGTTCGACAGTCGGAAACTAAGCACGCCAAGCTTCTGCTAAAGACTGATCAACCAACTGCTTACGAAGTTATCAATTAATTTTATAATTAATTAGCAATTACTTAACGCTCGTTAGTAATTGCCGAGTAAATGCTTAACAATTAATTTTAAGAAAATTAGCAATTACTGAACAATGCTGAACAAATGCTTAACAAATGTTGAACAAATGCTGAACAATGGTTAACAATGTTAACAATTTGGTGGTCAGCTGCGAGCTTTGTTGCGAGCATCAGAATGGTGATCATAATTATCTGGTGGTGCGCTTTTATTAATTTTTGTAATAAATAAATATGTTAAAGTGATGAGACTTGTTAGAATAGTTAAATTAATTTTAAGGAAAATGAACTGCGACGAACTTCTCGATCAGCTAATAGAAGAAACCTCAACTCCGACTGCCAACATCCTGAAAGATAATGATCCGACAGAGCAATCGGAATCAACTCCAACGGCGGTTGGTATTGGGTTGAGTGCAACGACTCCGAATGAAAATGAAAATGCGGAGCGACGAGAGCGGCTAGCTGCGCTGGTTGCTGGGGGACAATCGGAGCATTATCTCGGTAGGCGTCTCTCAGTTTTTCAGGTGGATAAGATGTCAGATGCGGAGATCGATAAAATGTATGCGCGATACGAATCTAGGTTAGGTGCGGAGATGACGAAAACTCTCGGATCGGCGGCTATTCATTTGTACGCAACCGCCGTTAGTATACTTCTCCCTATACCAAACACCGCGGGGTTGATTGACGATCTAGAGACTGACACTTTTATAGGTCACACTCTTAGAACAGCCTGCTGCTCAATTTATCACAAGTTTGGAATGTACTTAGCTCCGCTGACAACCGCGTTGACCTCGGGTAAACACTGTCAATTTGGACTATATGCCACGAACTATAAGCCCTAATATTAATATCATAAATGATGACACAAGACACACCCGCGAGATTGACGGAACACCAATCTCCAACAGCGTTGGGGATTGTTCCAACCCAATCGAACCCGATTGCAGCACTTCCCTCAACACTGTTGAATCCGATTATCCTCCAAACCAATCGCGATTGGAGTTGGGGGTTGCACGACATAAAAACCCAAAAAGGCAGGCAGCTGGGAGGGCGGCGGCTGCCACCCGAAAAGTTAAACAAGATAAAATACTCGCCGAGCTTCGAGAGGCTAAACTCCAATCGAGATTGGGGTTGCAATCGGGGACGGAGACAGCAAAACATTTGAAGACAGAGTTGAGTACAACAACACCCCCAATTCACGAATTGGAAGCACACTCAACACCCAATACCAACTGCCGTTGGAGTTGGGCGAATCCGATTGACCCCAAATTCGTGAATTGGAGTTGGGTTGTTGGTGGTGGTCTGGCAGTTGTTGGTGCCCTGTGCGTGTGGAAATACCCCCTATTATCGAAAAAACAACCAGCCAGTGTTCAGAAGAAAGTTATGAAACACCAATCGTGATTGGATGCGCCCCATTTAAACATTGATCACGACCCCTTTTATATGCAATAATTATAATGGCTGAACAAGATGGTAAAATGTTAGTGAATGCGCTTTATCACGCCGTGGTGATATCGGGTTTCAGTATCGGGTATGCTCGACTATCAAAGATGGCCCTAGGAGGATCCGCTCCCAAATTGGACTTTACTGTGAGAGACGTAGGGCTCGCGAGCTTAGATGTAGCGGCCGCAGTTTGGACTCGAGATTATCTAGTTAAAGCTGGAATTCTACCAGTTAATATATGGAAATAAATGGCTTCAATCGCAGTAATAGTAGGTGGTGCGCTTGTAAACGCATTGGCGTTCAGCGGTAGCAACTTTATATTCTCTAAAATGAAAAGCTCGAACGTGGATGAGGAGCGTAAGCGTCACGATTTAGCTGTAGAACAACTCAATAGCGCAAAGGAAGCGTGGTCGAAAAAACGAACCGCCCATCTGGACTGGGTCAATGAAGAGCTTCGCCGTGAAAATCACGCCGCGCAAACTTTTCAGAACGTTGAAGAAGCCAACCGCGAGTACGCACTGGCATATCCGCACAAAAGTCTCGATCCAATGAAATTGGGACTGGATCGCGAGCCCCAACTTTCAGATTTCTATGTACCGTCAGAGGCCCAAAAAGACCGCGAGATCGCGTTCATCGTCGTGGGAATGGGTGTGGTGAGTCTCGTCGGCTACTATATCCAATTTAGATTTTAAATTAATTTTTTTTTTTTTATAAAAATATATATATAGAACGATGTTAGTTGACGAACTTTATTACGCTATGATCGATGTAGGCTACACTGCCCAAAACATCGTATAGTTGGTGCAAAGAGTATGATTCGTCTGGCCCGAGATTCTCTCGAGACGTGGCGCGAGGATGAAAAAGCGGCCACCCTTTTCGCAAAGCGGATGTTAGAATCCTCCTCAACTCCTTCATCCAATCTCGATTGGGAGTTGAGGGATGAATTAAATTCCTCCGAGTTCCTTAAGAACTTAACCAATCGCGATTGGAATTGTACTTCCAACAAAGGTTTATTATTAACGACGGAGTTACCGGACGAACTGGCGAGGGCATGTTGGAGATTGTCCGATATATTAGAATACATCGCATACGGTGAACACGCGCAAACTTGATACCAAACTAACGCGCAAGCTGTCGAATACATACTATAGCCCACGTGGCTACTGGAAGGGACTCGCGGCCATCAAGAACCTCGCGGCGGCGACCAAGGTTTCAGAAAATGCTGTCAAGGAATGGCTCAAGAAGCAGGCCATCTGGCAGATCTATTTACCCGCGCCTCACAATATTCCGCGCCCGACGAAATTCGACGTGCCGGTGCCGAACCAAGTTCACCAAGCGGATCTCCTGTTTCTCCCTCACGATCGCGTCGGTCACAAAACGTACAAGTACGCACTGACAATCGTTGACGTAGCGAGTCGTTATAAGGGGGCTAAGCAGTTGGCCACTAAAGAGTCTAAGGAGGTGGCCGAGGCTCTCTCCCGAATATATAAGAGGAGTCCTCTCAAATGGCCGAATCTTCTCCAGGTCGATCCCGGCCGCGAGTTCATGGGCGCGGTCTCTCATCTATTGTCTAAGCACGAAGTTTCTGTCAGACGCGGCCGCGTCAACATCCACCGGGACCAGGGGATCGTGGAGCGCTTCAATCGAACCCTGGCTGAGAGACTGTTCGGACACCAATACGCTAAAGAACTTGTAGACCCTAATTCGCGATCGACCGAGTGGGTGGCCAGACTGCCCGCCGTGGTCTCCGCATGAAACGGAGAGGTGACCAGATTGATAGGTAGAAGCCGTAGATGCCATCAAGTCTAAAAAGGTGACGAGCAAGCCCTCTGCCGTCTCGCGCGGACGACCCGTTGGTTTAGAGGAGCAGCAATCGCCGATTGCGCTTCCATCTGATGTTGACGTCCGGTACCTCTATCAACCGGGAGAGCTCGAAGGTGGCAGCCGCCGCGCGACTGATCCCGTGTGGTCTCTGAATGTATATCATCTGGATCGCTCTATTACCAAACCCGATGAGCCCATGCTCTATTATTTGGCTGATGGTCCATCTCGCGGTTTTGTTCGCGAAGAACTTCTTATGGTACCTTCTGACACCCAGCTGCCCCCGATTGCTTAAATCAAGAGAGGTTCTGTATGTATTCCGTTCTGGTAACACGTCGTCTTTTATCGTAGTACGCCGAGAGTCCTAATTTTTGTTGACAGTACGTTTTCATAACGCCGTCTTTCATTTTAAATCCTCTATTTTGTGCTACATCTATAATGTGTTTTCCATCTTCTGTAGTTTCACTTAGTACTCGTTTATATCTATCCCAATTTAAATTGTTAGTTCTCTTGGACATTCCTTTCGCAGAGTTTTTATTAATTTTAATTTGTTCCAAATTATCTTTAGAATTCAATTTTTCTACGAAATAACACTTACTAGATAACGCTATCGCCCTATCTCCGCTGAATTCCATTTTGAAAAGTCCTGGCTCTCTTTCGCTCCATTTATCCCAAGCCAACCATTCATTTTTTTATTTTTCAAACTCGTCTAGTAAGTTAGGTCTAATCAATTCCTCTATCGTTTTTCCACTAACTCCTATATACATACTATCCGTGTCCATCTGTATTAATTCAAAGTCTTCTCTTTTTACGTATTTGTCAAGAAATTCGTAGTAAAATTCCAACATTCTCAATTTAGCTAGTTGATAAACCGATATTCCACAGTGGAAGGGGCTCTTTATTGCACACCGGGGTTTTCGGGAAGATATTTCGTACGCATCTCCTATCAATTCCAAAATCATCAAAGAATGCAGATCTTAACGCTTTTTCAACACAGGTTTCGTCTTGTGTATATGTCGTATTTAAATGTCTCTCTTTTGCCTCTATCATTTTTCCACAACACGAATTGCCTAATAATTTCATTATATCCGCTACTGGTTTCTTATTTGGTTTTACATCGCCTGTTCGTCTTGCGGCTGTAACTTCTTTTGCGAATCATTCGAAGGGTTTACCACTAATATAATCTATAACACGATGAACTCACGTTATTTCTAGGCCGTGATTTAAATACCATTTCAATAGTGGCGCGTACAGCAGTACTTTGGTGGCCGACATAGATCCCACCAATTTTCTTCCATTTCCTCTAGTTCTTCCAGTATCTTCCAAATATTTTATCATGTGTTCTGGAACCTCATCAACATCTACTTCTCTGTTTATAAAAAGTGGAAACATTTAAGAAAACTTATCTTTTAAGTTGTGTGGAACTTCTATATCCACCTCCGCAAACCCAAACCAGTCTCCAGATAAAACTCTTTTACAAAACTTTTTAATAAATTTAGGATTATGTGGGGTATCTATATGGTGTATAGTTTCTCTCCCACACGGCATATCTTTATTTAAACGTAGATAAATATAACGCGTTTGCATCATACCCCAAAATAGCCTTGCAAGGTTTGTTAATTCCTGTGGAATTAGATCTAATATTTGAAACACCGGCTTGTGCATAGCGTGTAAATACGATTGATGGACCCCCGACTAGAGCGTCTTTCATCATTTTGTATGTTTCTTCTTTTGGTGCATATAGAGCCCCCTCCGGTATAACCACCTTTATAGATTTTTGTTCTTTAATGGTTCTCTCAATAAATATTGTATAGCCACACCCGGTAGTGTTACCGCATCTTTGAAAATAATCCATCACTCTGTGTTTATAAAATTCACACATTTTTTCCACCGCTTCTAGGAACGGTGCTACATCTAAATCGTTATAATATTTCAACCAATCTCTGAAAGTTTTCATATTCTTTTCTTTGAAAATTCTACGACATTTACTTAATTCTGTTTCATCTAGTAACATTTTCCCAGATAGTTTGGAATACCAATTCTCTATATCCGGTAGTCCTGGGTAATCCAGTTTGTCTGGAGAATCGAACCACTCGTAAGGAAAGAAAGATTTCTGTCCTTTGCATTCGTAGGCTTTTATCCAACAATCGTAACTTACACCAGGTCCTAGATAAAGTATTACATCAAGAAATCTAAACTCTGGAGTAAATAGAAATATTGTTGCGTTTGCACGTTTTCCGACCATTACTTTCTTTGTTGTTAATGCCAGTTTGCCTACTATGTATTTCTTTATTAAGTTTATATCGTACTTACTGCTGTTAAAACCTATAACCGGTACTTGCTCTATCCACTGTTCGATCTTGGCGATTTGGTTTTTACTTAAATGTTCTGTATTAAACCCATATCTTGACCACACTTCTTCTCTTATAGCTTTTCCCCTGACTTTCAAATCTTCTACGAATTTTTCTATAAGTTTTGCGGGATCTTTATCACAAATATGAGTTAATGTTCCAGAGAAATTATCTCCTATACTAACGCTTACCGGAACGTGCTCGGCTTCGTACTCTAAACTATTACCTAGCTTTTTAAATTCTGGGTTGAGATACGCCTCAAAATCATATACTATCTGATATGGATAAAGAGTAGTGTCGCAACCGATCTTTATATCTTTACCCGTTCTTTGGAATTCGCATTCCCACATAACTACTAGGTTGAATTCTTTGCTTCTTCTAATAAATGTATCTCTTCTCGTAGTGGATGCGCGTTCTTTTTTTCTATGCTTTGCATGAATCTCGCACCCGTGCCAGTAACAGCCGTGATATTGATATACGGTATTGTTTTCTTGGCAGTATCCATCTACTGGAGCTCCTAAAAATCCACCTTTCACCCCCGTGTCCGCACTGTTCGTGGTGAATGTGAATTCCTCCCGCTTTTCCACAGAATACATCCAATCGATCGCCCCATAACTGTTAGAACTTTTTGGGTAAAACGCTTTCTCGAACGACGAACGCGGGCGCTCTAAATAATTACCATCACATACTATTTTTGTCTCACCTTTCATTACATTTTGGTCCGTGTCTCTTCATATTACTCGCTTTCGTGAATTTCTGTTTGCAATTATCGCAGGCGTAAATTTTAGATAGGTTTTTAAGGTTTTTTATCAGAAATGCGTGATTATTAAACAGTCCTATTGTCATTGGTTTATTACCTATTTCCTTGTAGTGTGCTGGCACCTTTTTCAACCACCATACGTCACATTCGGTCGGTTGATATACTTCTATACGATTTTAAAAAAACTCTTCAACCTTTTTCAGGTCTGAAAAAGGAATTGGTGAAACCACATTATTACCGAAATATTGCTTACTAAATTCTCTCGCTTTGTCCGTACATCTGTCGGGTCTGTCACCTGTCATATGCATCGCTAAACATCTGAACAGACAAAGGTCGTCATTATACTTATCTAAAGAACACATACCTTTTTTATTCTTCAACCATTCTGGAAGTTCTCCTCCTGCTGCTTCTTTGGATTGTAGTCCCAAATCTATTCCCCTACTGCCCTGTATTAGCTTTACGAAAACCTCTACCCATCTTACAAACTTCCATTTTGTATTCGGTCTGTCTATTTTATCGGACATTATTCGTGTTTGCTCCTTATCTGACAGCCATTTTTTAACGGTTTTCATTGATGATAGTGGTTCGCTACCACCGAGATTTTTGTGAAATATTAGAGTTATAGGTTTTCCATTTTTAGTTTCCTCCATATGTTCTAGCTTGTAAGAATATGAATATCTCAAATAAAAATTTGTTGTTAGATACGGAGCGAGTTTATCGGACATGCGTTCAGACTCGTTGATGTCAATGTTTTTACGAAAGGATAATGTAACTACCCGTCTTCCATTTTCTACCTTTTCCAATGTTTCATCATGAGCCCCCAATATTTCTTCACCTTTTTCCACTATCGCGCGAACTATAGATCTTTTATTTGGTATTTGGTCACCTGTGTGTCTAATTTGAGACAAATTATTTGTGCTTGAAGGTAATTCTTTAGAATTAATTACACTAGCCCTTAGCTCCGCAATACTTTCTTTTTTAATTCTGTTACATACTTCCTCCGCTAGTGAGAGGTCTTTAAATGCCCCTCTTTCATAGGCGCGGGTAAACCGCTTCATAAACGCCTCATTCTTTGTGGCATTTATCAGCTTTGTCAACCCCCTAACTCTCAACCGTGTACTATAAGTAATCCCTAGAGATTCGGCTTCTCTTCTCAAACTTTCGATTTCTGGCGTTATCATATTTTCTGTATATACTTTTGTATATATACTTTTGTATAACCTATGAAATTTATCTGTTCAATTGGACGTCAAAAATTTACATAATGTTTTTTTTCACGTCCAATTGAACATATACATATACATATATATATAAAAATACATATATAATGGAGTGTGAGACTTGTTGTAAGACGTTTACGTGTAAAGACTATCTACGAAGGCATCTAGCGAGACGTAGAAAGTTTCCTTGTGTCCCCCCACAATTTCAATGCCCCAGATGCCCTTGTAAATTCGTTAGTGCCCAAACTCTTTGTAGACATAAGCAACTACGCTGTCAGGTGGCTAAAGGTGAACGTGGTAGATAGAGCTGGTAGAATTAGTTGCTGATCTGCGAAATAAATTAGCTATATCGGAGGAGAAAAATGAGGAATATAAACTATTGTACTTGCATGAATAATTTCGACTTTTTTCAAAAGTCAATTACCAATATAATTGGGACTCCCTCTTTTCAAAATTATTTTCTCCAAAAATTCATAAATTTGCTGTAGGGAGACAATTTCATCGTTAACCAATCTTTGGATTTTTCGGGGGTGGTGGGGGACAATTTCCTCGTTAACCAATTTTTTGATTTTTTCGGGGGTGGGTTATAAATTATATCACGGTAGGTGGTATCATTTTGACTCCCTATATACTACTCCAGTCATGCTTCGAACAAGCAATGTAGGTCGTTACCAGGCTACAGAAGGGATCTATTTCATCGGAACCTACACTGGTCACAATTTCGATAAGCCCCATTTATCCAGTCACAGCCACATATACATATTAATGCAGTATTAGTTTTAAAATATTGGTAGTTTATATATTTAAATTATATATTACTACCGTATATAAATATATAATTACTAGTTGACTAACAGTTTTCACTCACTGTCTCCTTGGATGTCAACATTAGAGAGGTTCTACTGTTTTTATGAGTATTTCAATTAAAAAATCATCATTCCCATTTAGCCATTATAAAGTGATTATATTCCTTTGCTTACTAGCATAAGTGAATCGCGGTATTCTCCCTTTATTTCATGTACAAATATTTCCATTTTGCATCAAAACATTAAAAAAGGCCCTGGTATAAGCAAATTAATGACATATATTATGTAAGTACAGTCCACACATCATTATTATAATGTGTATAGCTTTATTTATTAACAAATATAGTAATTACATGAAGATTTGGGTAGATTTGGGTAAATCGTGCCATCCCAAATTTGGTGCGACTTTACCTAGACCGGAAGTCGCCTGTCACACGTGTAGTAGTGAATACACATATGTCGAGCATGTTTACAGCACAGGTTGAAGTAACGGACCGAGGTCTATAAATAAATTAAATATGCCTAAAAGCATCAATAAATGAAAAAGAAATAAGCTAAACAATTTTTTTTTACTCCATCCATCTACTCCATATTGAAGGTTACGAAGTTTTTTAATAGGCTCGCTGCACATGCGTACAGAGATTTTAAAAGCGCGGGAAGGGAGCGCGTATTGTTTTTTTTCCTCCAGTTCCCACGTGGAGTGGTATTTGGAGCTAGCATCAAATCAAGTTTATAATGCCCTCTCTAAATCAATTTGAGATATCTCCAAATGAATTCGAGAGCTCTCCAAATGATTTCGAGAGCTCTCCAAATGATTTAGAGATAGCTCCAAATGATTTAGAGAGCTCTCCAAATCAAGTTATATAATGCTCGCTACAAATGATTTCGAGAGCTCTCTAAATGATTTCGAGATATCATTAATTGATTTCGAGAGCTCTCCAAATGATTTCGAGAACTCTCCAAATGATTTAGAGATAGCTCCAAATGATTTAGAGAGCTCTCCAAATCAAAGTTATATAATCTTCGCTACAAATGATTTCGAGAGCTCTCTAAATGATTTCGAGATATCATTAATTGATTTCGAGAGCTCTCCAAATGATTTCGAGAGCTCTCCAAATGATTTAGAGAGCTCTCCAAATCAAATGTTATATTGCTCGCTCCAAATGATTCGAGAGCTCTCCAAATGATTTCGAGATATCATTAATTGATTTCGAGAGCTCTCCAAATGATTTCGAGAGCTCTCCAAATATTTATTGCTAGCTCCAAATATTTGTTGCTAGCAATATATATTTGAGTTTATGTAGATTTGGCGTTCCATACGATATGAACCTATACCCGACAAGAATAGAAGTCGACAATGTTGTTTACAGTCAAGATTTTGGCCGTTTTAATAGTTGATATTCCGATATGTCCCCACTTGTAATGGATCTTGTTTGGTGCTGGTGTCATACAAGGGACCTTGAACATTCCCCTCTAACAAATGGCGGCAATAAATTCATAAAAAGAGGGAGAAAAATATTGCAGAGGTCTGTCAAAAAGATAGTTGCGACCACGTTCACGTTGCGAACGGTAACTGTTGCAATCTACTACCGTACCGTCCGTAGAGTTACCTTCGCAACTATCATGTAACTCTGCAAAACCTGTACCGTCCGTAGCATATATGCTGTCAAATGTACGGGAGGCTTTACGTGCCTGCAACTGCCCAGGCGCGGATGCAGGGAGGGGGGGGGGGGCATTGGGCATGGAAATGGTTGAAATCGACATGAAAATGGTTCGGATCAGCATGAAAATGTTTCAGACAGGCATGGAAATTGTTCGGTCGGTATGAAAATTGTTTGGTCGGCATGAAAATGTGTGTATGAAACTGGTTCGGGTTTGAAAATGGTTCATATCAACATGAAAATGATTTGGATCAGCATGGAAATGGGTCGGACCAGCATGAAAATTGTGTGATTCGGATCTGCATGAAAATTGTTCAGAATTGGCATGACAATTGTTCAGACCTTGGCCAGTTCTTTCAGGTTAATCAGTCTGGATCATGTTGGAACATTATAATTAGTGCTGTAACCTCTTAAGTTAGCTTCTAGAGCATTTTGAAAACTTCTAGAAAATCAACCAAAATCTGAAAATGCAGGTCCGAAACATGTTCATGTTGATTTGAGCCATTTTCATGCCAATCATAATAATTTTCATGCCGATCTGAACTATTTTCATTACGATCCAAACCATTTCATACCGATTCGAACAATTTTCATGCCGCTCTGATTTATTTTCATGCCGTTCCGACTTCTTGCATTTGATACAATTGTAGTAACATAGTACATGTGATTTTTAACTTGATATACTGCAGATGACCTACATGAAAATCAACTTGTGCTTGTGATCATTTGAGACACATTGGGTTTTCATTTGGAAATAAATGCAAAGTCAAAGTGTTAAGATGACACTTTATCAGGTAACGAGCTTCGTATTGACCGAATATGTACAGACTGATAACATATTGTTGTATCAGGCATTGACCTGATACAAACAACCGGGTTACAACAAAGTGAAAACTGACGTTCGATTGGTCCGATGACATCCAAATAATGTTACCGAATGACGTCAGTGTAATGACGCAACGTAAACAAGTCTGCGTTCTATCCAGAGATAATGACGTCATTTTTTAGCATACATGTAAAACGTTACCTGATAAATAGAATACCATGCTAGTGTCTTTTGATATCCAGTTTATCAGACTCGGCTCGTAAACAGTAGGAATTCCTCGGCAAGCCTCGGAATTCCTACGTGTTTCCTAGACTTGCCTGATAAGCTTGATATCAAAAGACACTACCCTGGTATTCTGTATTTATCAGGTAACCTGCCCTGTATTGACCGAATATGTACTGACTGATAACATATTGTTGTATCAGGCATTGACTTGATACAAACATCCAGGTTAATACAATAACATGAAAACTGATGTTCCATTGGTCGGATGACGTCACGTGACGTTACCGAATGACGTCAGTGTAATGACACAACGTAAACAAGTCTGCGTTCTGTCCATAGATTACGACGTCATCTGACATTCTGTGGTCATTTTTGTCCCGCCTGCTTTAGCAGAAGCGGGACATAGGCATAGCTTTTCCGTCGGCGGCGTCGTCGTTGGCGTCGTCGTCGTCGTCGGCGGCGGCGGCGTCAACATTTCACGTTAAGTTTTTGCGTTTAGGTCATTTTCCAGAAAACTATAACACCTACGACATCCATACTTGGTATACATAAACACTGTGGTGTAACCATCTCACACAGAGGGAACCCATGTGACCTTGACCTAGTTTTCATGGTTGATTGACCTACTTTTCACATGCATTCAACGTTAAGTTTTTGCGTTTAGCTCTGTTTCTAAAACTTAACGCTCAGGTTAATTCATTGTAACTTCTGTTTCCCTCAATAGAATGCTTTAATATTCCATACATGCATTTGTACATTTGTAACAACATCCCGCATCATTCTCCAGAAAGCCCATGGTGCCCGCTAACCCCAAAGGTCAAGGTCGCTGACTTACAAATTTCCGTGTTTGCAAAAGTTAATGCTCAGTTTATGCTTTAATATTCCATACATACATTTGTAACAACATCCCACATCATTCTACAGAAAGCCCATGTTGCCCGCTAACCCCAAAGGTCAAGGTCACTGACTTACAAATTTCCGTGTTTGGAAAAGTTAACGCTCAGTTTATGCTTTAATATTCCATACATGCATTTGTAACAACATCCCGCATCATTCTACAGAAAGCCATGTGCCCGCAAACCCAAAGGTCAAGGTCGCTGACTTATATTTCCGTGTTTGGAAATAGTAACGCTCAGTTTATGCTTTAATATTCCATACATGCATTTGTAACAACATCCCGCATCATTCTACAGAAAGCCCATGATGCCCGCTAACGTCAAAGGTCAAGGTCACTGACTTAGAAATTTCCGTGTTTGGAAAAGTTAACGCTCAGTTTATGCTTTAATATTCCATACATGCATTTGTAACAACATCCCGCATCATTCTACAGAAAGCCCATGTTGCCCGCTAACCCAAAAGGTCAAGGTCACTGACATAGAAATTTCCGTGTTTGGAAAAGTTAACGCTCAGTTTATGCTTTAATATTCCATGGACATGCATTTGTAACAACTTGCATCATTCTACAGAAAGCCCATGTTGCCCGCTAACCCAAAAGGTCAAGGTCACTGACATAGAAATTTCCGTGTTTGGAAAAGTTAACGCTCAGTTTATGCTTTAATATTCCATACATGCATTTGTAACAACATCCCGCATCATTCTACAGAAAGCCCATGATGCCCTCTAACACAAAAGGTCAAAGTCACTGACTTAGAGAAATGTTCGTGTTTGGAAAAGTTAACGCTCTGTTTATGCTTTAATATTCCATACTTGCATTTGTAACAACATCCTGCATCATTCTACAGAAATCCCATGGTGCCCGCTAACCCCAAAGGTCAAGGTCACTGACTTAGAAATTTCCGTGTTTAGAAAAGTTAACGCTCAGTTTATGCTTTGATATTCCATACATGCATTTGTAACAACATCCCACGCATCATTCTACAGAAAGCCCATGTTGCCCGCTAACCGAAAAGGTCAAGGTCACTGACTTAGAAATTTCCGTGTTTGGAAAAGTTAACGCTCAGTTTATGCTTTAATATTCCATACATTCATTTGTAACAACATCCCGCATCATTCTACAGAAAGCCCATGGTGCCCGCAAACCCCAAAGGTCAAGGTCGCTGACTTAGAAATTTCCGTGTTTGGAAAAGATAACGCTCAGTTTATGCTTTAATATTTCCAAAATACATGCATTTGTAACAACATCCCGCATTCATCTACAGAAAGCCCATGATGCCCGCTAACGTCAAAGGTCAAGGTCACTGACTTAGAAATTTCCGTGTTTGGAAAAGTTAACGCTCAGTTTATGCTTTGATATTCCACATGCATTTGTAAACAACATCCCGCATCATTCTACAGAAAGCCCATGTTGCCCGCTAACCCAAAAGGTCAAGGTCACTGACTTAGAAATTTCCGTGGTTTGGAAAAGTTAACGCTCAGTTTATGCTTTAATATTCCATACAGCATTTGTAACAACATCCCGCAATCATTCTACAGAAAGCCCATGATGCCCTCAAACACAAAAGGTCAAAGTCACTGACTTAGAGAAATGTTCGTGTTTGGCAAAAGTTTAACGCTCTGTTTTATGCTTTATATCCATACTTGCATTTGTAACAACATCCTGCATCATTCTACAGAAATCCCTGGTGCCCGCTAACCCCAATAGGTCAAGGTCACTGACTTAGAAATTTCCGTGTTTAGAAAAGTTAACGCTCAGTTTATGCTTTGATATTCCATACAATGCATTTTGTAAACAAACATCCCGCATCATTCTACAGAAAAGCCCATGTTGCCCGCTAACCAAAAAGGTCAAGGTCACTGACTTAGAAATTTCCTTTTGTTTGGAAAAGTTAACGCTCAGTTTATGCTTTAATATTCCATACATTCAGTAACAACATCCCGCATCATTCTACAGAAAGCCCATGTTGCCCGCAAACCCAAAAGATCAAGGTCACTGACTTAGAAATTTCCGTGTTTGGAAAAGTTAACGCTCAGTTTATGCTTTAATATTCCATACATGCATTTGTAACAACATCCCGCATCATTCTACAGAAAGCCCATGATGCCCTCTAACACAAAAGGTCAAGGTCACTGACTTAGAGAAATGTTCGTGTTTGGAAAAGTTAACGCTCAGTTTATGCTTTAATATTCCATACATGCATTTGTATCAACATCCCGCATCATTCTACAGAAAGCCCATGTTGCCCGCTAACCAAAAAGGTCAAGGTCACTGACTTAGAAATTTCCGTGTTTGGAAAAGTTAACGCTCAGTTTATGCTTTAATATTCCATACATTCATTTGTAACAACATTCCGCATCATTCTACAGAAAGCCCATGTTGCCCGCAAACCCAAAAGGTAAAGGTCGCTGACTTAGAAATTTCCGTGTTTGGAAAAGTTAACGCTCAGTTTATGCTTTAATATTCCATACATTCATTTGTAACAACATCCCGCATCATTCTACAGAAAGCCCATGTTGCCCGCAAACCCCAAAGGTCAAGGTCGCTGACTTAGAAATTTCAGTGTTTGGAAAGGTTAACGCTCAGTTTATGCTTTAATATTCCATACATTCATTTGTAACAACATCCCGCATCATTCTACAGAAAGCACATGTTGCCCGCAAACCGCAAAGGTCAAGGTCGCTGACTTAGAAATTTCAGTGTTTGGAAAGGTTAACGCTCAGTTTATGCTTTAATATTCCATACATGCATTTGTAACAACATCCCGCATCATTCTGCAGAAAGCCCATGGTGCCCGCTAACCCCAAAGGTCAAGGTCACTGACTTAGAAATGTCCGTGTTTGCAAAAGTTAACGCTCAGTTTATGCTTTAATATTCCATACATGCATTTGTAACAACATCCCGCATCATTCTACAGAAATCCCATGGTGCCTGCTAACCCCAAAAGTCAAGGTCACTGAATTAGAAATTTGCGTGTTTGCAAAAGTTAACGCTCAGTTTATGCTTTAATATTCCATACATGCTTTTGTAACAACATCCCGCATCATTCTACAGAAAGCCCATGGTGCCCGCACACCCCAAAGGTCAAGGTCGCTGACTTAGAAATTTCCGTGTTTGGAAAAGTTAACGCTCAGTTTATGTTTTAATATGCCATATATGCATTTGTAACAACATCCCGCATCATTCTACAGAAAGCCCATGGTGTCCGCTAACCCCGAAGGTCAAGGTCACTGAACTAGAAATGTCCATGTTTGGGAAAGTCAACGCTCAGTTTATGCTTTAATATTCCATATATGTATTTGTAACAACATCCCGCATCATTCTACAGAAAGCCCATGGTGTCCGCTAACCCCAAAGGTCAAGGTCACTGAACTAGAAATGTCCATGTTTGGGAAAGTCAACGCTCAGTTTATGCTTTAATATGCCATATATGCATTTGTAACAACATCCCGCATCATTCTACAGAAAGCCCATGGTGTCCGCAAACCCCAAAGGTCAAGGTCACTGAACTAGAAATGTCCATGTTTGGGAAAGTCAACGCTCAGTTTATGCTTTAATATTCCATATATGTATTTGTAACAACATCCCGCATCATTCTACAGAAATCCCATGGTGCCTGCTAACCCCAAAAGTCAAGGTCACTGAATTAGAAATTTGCGTGTTTGCAAAAGTTAACGCTCAGTTTATGCTTTAATATTCCATACATGCTTTTGTAACAACATCCCGCATCATTCTACAGAAAGCCCATGGTGCCCGCACACCCCAAAGGTCAAGGTCGCTGACTTAGAAATTTCCGTGTTTGGAAAAGTTAACGCTCAGTTTATGTTTTAATATGCCATATATGCATTTGTAACAACATCCCGCATCATTCTACAGAAAGCCCATGGTGTCCGCTAACCCCGAAGGTCAAGGTCACTGAACTAGAAATGTCCATGTTTGGGAAAGTCAACGCTCAGTTTATGCTTTAATATTCCATATATGTATTTGTAACAACATCCCGCATCATTCTACAGAAAGCCCATGGTGTCCGCTAACCCCAAAGGTCAAGGTCACTGAACTAGAAATGTCCATGTTTGGGAAAGTCAACGCTCAGTTTATGCTTTAATATGCCATATATGCATTTGTAACAACATCCCGCATCATTCTACAGAAAGCCAATGGTGTCCGCAAACCCCAAAGGTCAAGGTCACTGAACTAGAAATGTCCATGTTTGGGAAAGTCAACGCTCAGTTTATGCTTTAATATTCCATATATGTATTTGTAACAACATCCCGCATCATTCTACAGAAAGCCCATGGTGCCCGCTAACCCCAAAGGTCAAGGTCACAGACTTACAAATTAACGCTCAGTTTATACTTAAATATTCCATACATGCATTTGTAACAACATCCTGCATCATTCTACAGAAAGCCCATGTTGCTCATTAACCCCAAGGTTATTACAAGCTCCATATATACTATCAAACTGCGCCAGGCGGGACATTTTGCTCCGCGGAGCTCTTGTTTAGCATAAAACGTTACCTAATAAGTAGAATACCAGACTATTGTCTTTTGATATCAAGTTTATCAGGTTCGGCTAGGAAACGGTAGGAATTTCTCGGCAAGCCTCAAAATTCCTACGTGTTTCCTAGCCTTGACGTCACAGAAAGAAGTCCACATGCTTTTCAACGAAAATAAAGTCACAATTGCTCATTATGTACCTAAAGACGTTACCTGATAAATAGAATACTATGTTAGTGCCTTTTGATATCATGTTTATCATGCTCGGCTCGGAAACTGTAGGAATTTCTTAGCAAACCTCGTAGTTCCTACGTGCTTCCTAGAGCATTGCCTGGTAAACTAGATGTTAAAAGACACTATAGTCGGGTATTCTCTATGTCATTATAACATTATGGTAAAGCCCTGCTCTAACACATAATGTGTTTATATTGCAGGACAGAAGATCATCGCTCTGACTACTTGGAAGTTTAGGAAGCCAGCTATGTTAATTAATCTAGCTGTACATTGTGTCACCCAAGCTGGTAAAGGAGGCAAACACAACAAATGCTGCAATTGATAGCAGAAATGGACAACCAGCCAAAGACTGGGAGTGCCATTAGTGCCCTGTGTGCCACCTACATGTACTGGATGGGAACAAACTTCATTGTGTCTCAAGCAATAATTGTGAAATTTGTAGTGATGCTAGTGAGCATGTACAATGCCAAAGATCATCCGCAGTGACGATGGAGCTGTATGGTGTTGAGATGCGAGAAATTCTGGTCATCTTTGGTTTAAGAACGACTGAGACACAGAGACTAAAGCCAACCTGAGCTGTCTGAATGAGTGGTGTGCATCCAAAAGTTGAAGTACATGTACTTTTAGTGCATGCTAGGGACCAGGGGCCCGTTTCACTAAACTTCGTACGACTAAAATGTTCGTAAGTTCAAATTTAAGATCGTCTGTAAATGTCGATTTATGGATTTACATTTATTGAGCATAGGCTGCATATGCAGCCTATGCTCAATAAATGTAAATCCAATAATTGTTTATAAAAAAAACAATGTTAATGTGAACTTTACTGACTATCATAATGTTGCACTTACGAACATTTTAGGCGTAAGAAGTTTAGTGAAACGGCGCCCAGAGCTGCAATACGGTTTAGCCTTAAAGAGTATTTTACCCCCAAACATATTTTTGAGTGATGAACTTAGATTCCTATAGTACAGAGCCCCGCAGGGGACATGGATTTTTTTTTAGTAATTTGTTCCCACGAAATAACAATTTCTTACATCAATTTAACAATTTGTTTCCTCGAATTAACAATTCGTTCCCATGATATAACAATTTGTTCCCTCGAATTAACAATTCATTCCCACAAATTGACAATTTGTTCCCTCAATTTAACAATTTGTTCCCTCGAATTAACAATTTGTTCGCGTAACAATTTGTTGTTGTGGGAACAAATTGTTAAATTGAGGGAACAAATTGTTAATTCATGGGAACGAATTGTTAAATTGAGTGGAACGAATTAATAAAAAAAAAAGAATTCTACGTCCCCTGTGGGGCTCCGTATCATACAGTATTTAACCACTAATTTCAATTGTAGTACTTCATTTCATAAACGTTTCATAAACTTGTTAATTGAACAGACATACACAACTATCTCCATCTGTTCTTGATAGTTGTAGATAGAAAAGTGTGGTGTAGGACAACATATTTTCAGCTGCAATTTTCGAATGCTGAAATGTCAATGCTGATTTGTACTCCCCCAGATCTATTTCAATGCTGAATTCCTGATTTTCAATGCTGATTTACCACGAAAATATCCTTATTCTTCGGAGCCCTGAGGGGGTGGCCAATGTTAGAACTGAAATAAAATTGTGTTTCTTTGTTGTAACACGACAAACCTATATTTATGCCCCCGTAGGCATATAGTTTTGGACTGTGTCTGTTCGTCCGTCTGTGTCCGGTACATTAAGAAGTTTGACGGAGTTTAGAAATTCTGCTATAACTTCTATATTCCTTGAAGGATTACTTAAATATTTCAACACAGCATACTTGTGGACAAATGACACACATCCATGCTGCCTTAATATGACCTTGACCTTTTGACCATGACAACTTTGAACTTTTTCACACATAACTTCGCCGGAGCTTCTCATTTATGTCATAACTTCTATATCCCTTGATGGATTACTTTAATATTTCAATACATCATAGTTGTGGACAAATGCAACACATCAACACTTCCCTTAATATGACCATCACCTTCTAACCTTCATAAATGTGCTTGTGAATACTTATCACTTTGGTTAATTAACTTTGCCAGTTTCTCCAATCTGGGGGTATTTGTGTGCCGATAGGCCACATTTCTTGTGTATTGATATTGTAATACCTTGTTCAGTAAAAATGTTTTACGATACATATTCAACACTGGTCCATGCACCATTAAAACAGACAAACTGATGAAAATAAATGTTGAGTGCACGTTTCATGCCTAAACCAATCCTAGCATTCCGAGTCGTGTTACTGGAAACAAACGTTTGTTTAAGAATGACCTTTGATCTCATAAGATGCTTCATCTTTACCACCCTGGTAAATAGAGAATACCATTCTAGTGTCTGTTGATATCAAGTTATCAAGGCTCGGAATCGCGTAGGAATTCCGAGGCTCGCTGCTGCCATTTCCGAGCCGAGCGTTATCAGGTATCGTGTTATGTTGGGTGATATTTTTTGTTGAAAAGAACTCGGACTATTTCACGTTGTGTCATTCCACTGATCATGTAAATGCCTGCTGCGACATTGTGTTATCAGTCGGTATGTATTGGGTTAATACAAAACTTGTTAATTGATAAAAGTCTGATTTTAATATTTCTAAGAAGAACATAGATAATTTGTAAGTACAGGTATACAGGTAT
This sequence comes from Conchocele bisecta, assembly GCA_029237695.1. Lineage (NCBI taxonomy): Eukaryota > Metazoa > Mollusca > Bivalvia > Lucinida > Thyasiridae > Conchocele > Conchocele bisecta. The sequence continues at coordinate 87,189,011 of CM055270.1, forward strand.
GTTTCACATCATATGAGATGCTCTAAGTTGGCTACTTGACAGCTATGTTGTCTAAATTGGCTAATTGACAGCTACATTCATTTAAAGTGGCTATATACAGAGTGGACCATTATCGTTTTTTTATCCATGCTGCCATTAATATGACCTTGAAACTTTGAACTTTTTCGCACATTAAGAAGTGGTCAAATGTTCATGCTATAGAGTTAGAATTACTCGGTTTGACTAGGTGTACATGTATATAGTTTTCATCATTCCATCTGGTCATCCTAATATCCATCCATGACAGCTTATATTATATGCACCCTTTAAATCAATGTCAGATACACAGATACATGTACATGTATGTATGAAATAAATTGAATTATGTGACACTGTTTGCAGTTATTACTCTTATTAAAGTATGATTATAAAATTTCTAAGCACGAATTGCATGTTTCGAAATAAATCATTTTGATTAATCGTGTTAATCGAGCTTCAGGCCATAAAAAAGTACTTTGGTTCTCAGATATAGCCGCGTCAGAATAATCTCTGCACATCAAGCATTTTATCAACATGGAGTAATAAAATCGTACTTTTTTTTTTGTAATTCGCCACATGATCAAATAGAAACACAACCACGCAGAAATATGTTAAATCCAACCAAGTGTGATGAAATCTGCTGATTGTTCACGTCTAAAGTGGTTATAGTAACTTTATAGAATATATATGCATTTGACAACTTGAAAATAAATCGTAGACGAACATCTCGAACAAAAATAAAATATATGTACATGTATATAAAAAATCCGCCCTCACGCGTCACCTTCTGCGAACCCCTTGTTTGAGAACCAAAGTACTTTTGTATGGCCTACCGGTAATCTCTAATTCAGGCTCAATATGGCCATTGGCACAAACTATTTGTTGTGCTTGCTTCTGGAGAGATCAAAATAGTGATAACAATGGCATCTGGGCCTTGCACTTCTGTCTCAAGCTGATTAAAGGTATATTTTTAAATGTCATTTCAAATTCAGCAGTTTTATGTATCAATTTGTGTAAATTACATGTGTCTACCAACACAATATAAATGGTACAGTATACCAGACTGGCTTTGAACATTTATTATACATGTATATGAAACGTTAGATTGTATTTGATCCTAAATTATTTCAACTCCGAAGTAATTCAGGTACTCTGTAACATTCACCGGTAATAATATTAGTACTAATCCTATTACTTTTGTGGAGTGGGGCTAAATGACTCTGTTATGAGGACCTGGCACCAGGTCAGGTTATTCTAATTTCAGGGCTGAATATTTTTTTCTGTAAATATTTGGTTCTGACTTAGGATCCCGCCCCCCCCCCCCCCCCCCCCCCACCATCACAGCAAGTAACGTACATGTATGCCATTATGGGATTCAACCCCATTAATCCGGCCAAAAATGACCTTAGCTGTTGACAGGCTGTACACACCATTAAATCAAATCATTCCACAGCCCACCCATGAGGCCCACATGTTCAAGGGTGGGTGGTGGTCGGGCAAACGCGATGGCGTAAATTAACGGTAGACGGTAGGGGTTCCTCCTTATAGGAAACACGATTTGCCTGGTTTTTATCATTGGCTCTTTTGTTACCTGAGAGTTGAATTGGGTTATTGCCCATTATAAAAGTAGTAAGATTATTACTGATCGTACTGCTTTTGGGAGGGGGCCAAGTGATTCTGGTGTGGCGAGGACCTGGAATCAGATCAAGATTATTCTGATTTCAGGGCTGAAGATATAGTTTTTGTCGAGCCCGCTTGCGGAAAGCGAGACATAGTGATCACAATGACGTCCAGGTGTCCGTGCGTGCGTCCGTCCGAAATCTGCGTTAAAGTTTTTTAAAATAACATCAAATGCCTCGGCAGGCTCGACATGTGGGCCGCGGCCATCTGGTGTTATTGTAAATATTCAGTTCTGATTTTGGATTTTTCCCCCCATTTGTAGATGAACATCTACTTGTACAGGTGATATATGGGATTTAGCACTAAACCCATTGACCCGGCCTTAAATGACCATAACTGTTGATAGGCCGTTAAACCCCAACAAACACATGCTCAAGGTGAAATTACTTAGATTGTGTTAAAGTTTTGGCAGCATTTGCGGAAGTTTTGGACTACTGATTATTTCTGCAACTCTATGTCCGATTGACTTGAAACTTCATGTACTTGTTTGTGCGGTTGGTTGGCAGCATGCGAAGGGTACAGTAACATTTATAAGGGGGATGCATTCTTACCGGAATCCCAATATCCCTGGTTTGACTCTCAGGTATATGTTTGGCTTTCTAGTATGTGAGAGTTGAATCCGGTTATACCCATTATAAAAGTAATAAGATTAGTACTAATACTATTACGTTTGGGGAGTGGGGCTAGGTGACTCTGGTGTTGTAAGGACCTGTCAGGTTATCCTAATTTCAGAGGGCTGAATATACTTTTTTTCTGTAAATATCCTGTTCTGTAGCCTATTTCATCAACATTGCAAAGTATACTTTACTAGCAAAGTATACTTTGAGGGAGTAATCATTTATTTTTCCTGAAATGCATTATTTCATATAGAACTAACAAATGCATATATTTCATGATTAAAAGTATGCAGAATTATTATACTGAATTTATTACATTATCACAGCCATTAAATGGCTGTGATAATGTAATAAATTCAGCATAATAAAAATTAATAATTTTTTAAAAAAATTGAAAATTTCTCCCTCAAAGTATACTTTGCTACTAAAGTATACTTTGCAATGTTGGTGAAATAGGCTACAGATTTTGGGATTGTTGGCTCGTACGGGACTAGTAGTACAGTTTTCCACTGATCAAGTTTATACTTACCATACATGACTACTATAGAGTCCCGCTGTGTGTAACGCAAACATTGATTCGCCTCTCGATTCCTTACAGAATTATCCCCCTTTTTTGCTACAAAATTCCTATTTTTGGCTCGTACTGCGAACTAATCATACAGTTTTCCACTGATGAGGTTCATACTTACCTTACATGACTACTAACTATAAATTTAAAGTTGCTCAGTGTGTAACACATTTTTTTACTCCAATTTAAATCATTATAGAATTTTCCCCATTTTTCGACTCCGAAATTCCCATTTTTTGGCTCGTACAGCGAACTAGTCCTACATTTTCCACCGATCCAATTCGTACTTTAAATACCTTACCACCTGCAAATGTGAAGTATGTAACACAAACAAAATCACTCTACCTCAAGCCCTTATAGAATTATCCCTCTTTTTCAACTCTGAAATCCCCATTTTTGACTTATATGAAATAGTCCTAAACATTTTCACCGACCCAATTCATACTTTGCATACCTGACCACAATCAAGACGAAATCAATCAATGAACACAAAAATGTTCACTCCACCTCATATCCTTATGAAATTATTCCCCTTTTCAACTCTTTTTTGGACATGTACAGCAAAATTTGTTTCCACTGATATCAATTCATACTTTGCATACCTGACCACCACCGAGCACCACAGTGTGTAACACAACAATGTTCACTGCATCCCAAACCCTTTGCGTAATTATTACCCTTTTTTCTAAGATCCAAAATTCCTAAATTTTTTTTGACATTTACAGCGAGCTACTTCTAAATTTCCACTGATTCTAATTCATACTTTGTACCTGATTACCATAAAGTGCCGCAGTTAGTAACACAAACATTTTCACTCCACCTAAAATCATATGGAGTTATGCCCCATTTGTGACTCAGAAAATGCAACTTTATGCATGTCTTCTACTATTTCTAGTGTTCAACCGATTTACTTAATATTCATACACATAACAATCAGCTAATGGTGTAGATCAGCAAGTGACATGCACATACATGTATACCATTTGACCTTAATGTGACATTGACCTACGTTTGTTTTGCTTCATTGACCATGCCTCGGTGGGCGTTTATTGTGACCTCCGGCGCTCTTGTTGGTGTATCTCTGCAGGTCCAATTTGCTTGAAACTTCATATACTTATTTGTCATCATCCATATTTTCATTATTTAGTACGTCCATGCAGCCCACTGTCTTCATGGTCAAATGACGTAGCCAAAAACTTTAACACAACTTTCTGTCGTTATATAGCTGCATCTCACAGGCAATATCCGCCATTTCAAAATTGATTTGATTTAAACAAATATATAAAACAGAATGATTTGAACACTAGATGAGCATCTAATTATATCAAGTGGTTATCAAACTTTAGATAAATGTATGCCTTTAAACTTTTCCACACGGTCAAAATTATCTTGTTTGAAGAGTTAAAACAAATTATAGGAAAAGGGTCCGATTCCCTCGTACTCTTCCAGGAGGTAATTCTAATCTGCAGGTGCCAAAATGGACGAATTATGACTTCCAGAATAGTTGATGTAGGTCATTTGCAGCGTATAATGTGAAAACCCATATGTCAAATATATGAGACGGATTTGCTTTAAATCAGTAATGGCAGTGTGTCCCAGCTAGGGTACCACATTGACTGGTACATCAACGTGCGAAGAACAACAACGTCGTGCCAACGTTGACACAATGGGGACGAATTAATTCGTGGACATGTTAACTAAATACATAAGTTATATCGATATATCGGACGAGTTGCCATGCTCCAGATTAAACTTTTAAAATACAACAAACTTTATTTATTCCCAACTAATTACAATTATTAGTGTTAGTCTCTCCAATATATCAGATCTACTGGAATGACTGAGTCGGGTTAAATTATTTAAAAAAATAAATATGATCTTCTCCAGCAACGAATAAACAAATTGGTTCCCTATTTACTTCGCTTCCTTCCTTTATTTATTGTGTTGGAGCGGGACCAGAGTAATTGGTTCCCGGCTTACTGCTTCGCTGTTGCTATGGCTGGGAACCCGCTTGCTTATATCGGATGGTCTGTTCAGGCGTATGAACCGGTGAATCGGCCACACGGATGCATTCTAGAATTACCATAGACGCAATGCTGAAAATAAAAATGGCAGCCTCCCAGTCATTCCCGAGGATCTATTCGCGATTTTACGGAATGGGTCGAGGGTTCCCGAGTGGGTCCGTGAATGTGTGTGTGGAGAAACTGGCATTATGACATGTGTGGCCAGTCTAGCTCCTGATGTGTCACTGGGTGTGGAGAAACTGTTTGTTTGCTTGTTGGGGTTTAACGGCCTATCAAGAGCTAAGGTAATTTAAGGCCGTGTCAATGGGTTTAGTACTAAATCCCATATATTACCTGTAGAAGTACATGTACATGTTCAAGTACATGTACAAATGGGGGGAAAATCCCAAAATCAGAACTGAATATTTACAATAACAAAACTATATATTCAGCCCGGAAATCAGAATAATCAGGCAAATCGTGATTCCTATAAGGAGGAACCCATACCGTTATTTTACGCCGTCTCATTCGCCCGACCACCACCCACAGATGTTATAAGACATTTACACCAACGTTAAGTTTATGAATGTGCTATGTTTGTGACCTCGACCTTGGGGGTGGGGGTGGGTCATGGCTAATGAAAGCTAGTCGTTATGAAAGGCTAATGAAAACTATTCGTTATGAAAGGCTAATGACCACTAGTCAGAAAGGCTAATGAAAACTAGTCGTTATGAAAGGCTAATGAACGCTAGTCCTTATGAAAGGCTAATGACAACTAGTCAGAAAGGCTAATGAAAGCTAGTCGTTATGAAAGGCTAATGAAAACTAGTCGTTATGAAAGGCTAATGAAAGCTAGTCGTTATGAAAGGCTAATGACAATTAGTCAGAAAGGCTAATGAAAACTAGTCGATATGAAAGGCTAATGAAAACTAGTCGTTATGAAAGGTTAATGAAAGCAAGTCGTTATGAAACGCTAATGAAAGCTAGTCGTTATGAAACGCTAATGAAAACTAGTCGTTATGAAAGGTTAATGACAACTAGTCAGAAAGGCTAATGAAAGCTAGTCGTTATGAAAGGCTAATGGAAACTAGTCGTTATGAAAGGTTAATGACAACTAGTCAGAAAGGCTAATTCTAGTCGTTATGAAAGGCTAATGCAAACTAGTCGTTATGAAAGGTTAATGACAACTAGTCAGAAAGGCTAATGAAAACTAGTCGTTATGAAACGCTAATGAAAACTAGTCGTTATGAAAGGTTAATGACAACTAGTAAGAAAGGCTAATGAAAACTAGTCGTTACGAAACACTAATGAAAACTAGTCGTTATGAAAGGCTAATGAAAACTAGAAAATGTGTTCATAGAACAGGATGCCCCACATATCGCTTTGATAATAAATGAGGCCAAAAACCTCAGCGTTAAAGTTTTTGAAGCACCAAGTATGTGACCTTGACCCTGGGCTTGGCGGGGGCAGGACGAACGTCGATTTGGTACAGGGCGGTAGATGCCATTATAGCAATGCGTATATGAAGTATGAAGCTGATCCGTGGAAGGGAACAGAAATGATAAGATATTTACCCGAGCGTTAAAGTTTTTGAAGAACCAAGTATGTGACCTTGACCCTGGGCTTGGCGCAGGAGAAATGTGGATTTGGCACAGGGCGGTAGAGGACCATTAGAGGAATGCGTATATGAAGAATGAAGCTGATCCGTGAAAGAAAACAGAAATTATAAGATATTTACCTGAGCGTTCAAGTTTTTGAAGCACTAAGTATGTGATGTTAACACTGGGCTTGGCGGGGGCAGGACGAACGTGGATTTGGCACAGGGCGGGAGAGGATCATTAGAGCAACGCGTATATGAAATATGAAGCTGATCCGTGGAAGGGAACAGAAATGATAAGATATTTACCCGAGCGTTAAAGTTTTTGAAACACCAAGTATGTGACCTTGACCCTGGGCTTGGCGGGGGCAGGACGAACGTGGAATTGGCACAGGGCGATAGAGGACCATTAGAGCAATGCGTATATGAAATATGAAGATGATCCATGAAAGAAAACAGAAATTATAAGATATTTACCCGAGCGTTAAAGTTGTTGAAGCACTAAGTATGTGACCTTGACCCTGGGCTTGGCGGGGGCAGGACGAACGTGGATTTGGCACAGGGCGGTAGAGGACCATTAGAGCAATGCGTATATGAAATATGAAGCTGATCCGTGAAAGAAAACAGAAATTATAAGATATTAACCTGAGCGTTAAAGTTTTTGATGCACCAAGTATGTGACCTTGACCCTGGGCTTGGCGGGGGCAGGACGAACTTGTATTTGGCACTCGGTCGAAGGGTGAAGAAATTATGAGACATTTACCCCCGAGTGTTAAAGTTTTGTGACGGACGGACGGACGGGAGGACGGGAGGACGGGATGCACGTTCCTACGAATGAATACTGTATAAAAATACCCAACAAGAGTACCCAACACTATCCTAACCCTACCCAATAAGATCCCCGTACGCTTACAACAAGTACCCATTCGTGTGTGCGGACGGACGGACGGACAAGGGTAACACTAAATGCTCCCTCCACTATCGTGGTGGGGCATACAAATATTCCAAAGGGTGTTCGAGTTATTATGCTCTGGATACGAAATCAGAGCATGAACCAACAAAGGGAGATAAGTAAACAAGAATTCCGCAGAATCAAATGCCTCGCCTTGTCCCGCCTTGACCTCGAGCCTGGGCCCGAAAGCAATTTTCACTGGCCCGAACATATTATACAATTATTGACTAGTGAGCCATGGAATATCAGATAATATTCTATGGCTCACTAGTCAATAATTGTTTTATTATATGATAATAGTCTGTATATATCACTTACGACCTTATGCTACTAGACAAAAATTTAAAAAGAATTTGAAAAAAAAAAATAAAAAAAAAAAATGGAAAAAATGGAAAAAAAAACAAAGTTTTAAAAATTAAAAATAATAATGCTTTTTAATAGTCCTATATTTATCTACATATATCTACACAGGTCCACATAATGCCACAATATTTTCAACACAGTTTACGGAAATGTAATAGCCAATGTAGTAATTTACCTGTATAAATTACCTGTGGTCAGAGTGGTCAAGACTGGACATTTGCACATGCTAGCGCATGCACAGGTGAATGGTTCTCCCAGTCTCTATTGTTCTCTCTACAGGTAAGGTGTACAGAGCACATGAGAAAAGGTGTACAGAGCACACGAGAAAACGGGTCTTCATGCATTATTGTCCAGTTTGTAGAGAGCGCAAAACAAAAGAGGGAGATAACTCAAAAATTAGCTACGCAAGAGTTGTCATTCTTGTGTGCGACACACCCACGGGTCGTGGGTTGTATCTCACTTTCCCAACATTTTGATTTTTGGTCTCTAGGCTGTCTCACTTTCCCAACATTTGACTTTCACACCTTCGACTTACCTGTAGGTTGGGTATACTGCTGGGCCTAAAGTTGCGTTACACACATATTTAATTATACATTAACAATTTTAACATGTGTCCAGTGTCGTTTACATCAGAGACATCATCTGAGAAATGTTCTGGCAAAATAAACATAGTAGTATATAAGAGTCAAAATGATACAAGTTTATTTGTGGATGAAAAATTGCACGCAACATCCTCTTTTGAGCCAACATACGTGTGGAAAAGTAGGTGAATTTTTATCTCCAAAATATGAGAAAATATGACATACAAGAATGAGAATTTTGTTTCTCTCGTATGTATCCACAATTGGGACGAAAACATCCACTATTGTGACCATAACGGCGCCAGTTGTACTACAAGTCCAATTGTGTATATCGGTACGAATTGTGGATACTTGTGTCCCAATAGTGTATGATTTCGTCCCAATAGTGGATACATTGCAAAATCGGCAAAAACATCCACAATTGGGACGAAAACATCCACAATTGTACTACCAAAAAAAAAAAAAAAAATCACCAAAATATGACAAAATATGACAAAATACAATGAGAATATACACAATAAATTGGGACCTAAATCATCCACAATTGGACGAGAGTATCCACAATTGGGCACGATATCCACAATTAAACTTGTAGTACAAAAGACGATGTTTTCGCCCGATAGTGGATGGGGTTCTAGTACATTCTGCACGGAGCCACAATTGTTTCTGTTGTATGTATCCACAATTGGGACGAAAACATCCACAATTGTACTACCAAAATTGAAAAAAAAAATCACCAAAATATGACAAAATATAAAATACAATGAGAATATCCACAATTGGGACGAAGACATCCACTATTGACCGCGAGTATCCACAATTGGGACACGATATCCACAATTAAACTTGTAGTACAAAAGACGATGTTTTCGCCCGATAGTGGATGGGATTCTAGTACATTCTGCACGGAGCCACAAATTTTGGAGGATTCCCCCACGCAACTACCAAAAATCACCAAAAATCAAAAACCAAAAATCACCTCGTCTCGTTTCGCCTCGGCACATCCACAATCGAACGCCCAATTAAAGATATGTTTCCCATTGGAATAGACAGATACAATGACATACAAGGAATGCGAAACATGCGGCAAGGGTTTCGACAAGCCCGCAAATCTTCGAAGACACATGGGTCGCAAGAACCCGTGCAGACCTCCCACGAGAGAGTGTCCCGGATGTGGAGGGAAGTTTGCCACCTACAAGACTCTCTGGCAACATCGCTCGAACAGGTGTCCCGAGGGGCCAGAAGATAGAACCACGGAGGGTAGCAAGAAGAAGGCTGCGACCAGGAAGAGGATCCTGGTACTGGAGAGGAGGGTGGTAGAGTTGGAGGAGGAGGTGGCTAGCCTACGGGATGGAAAACCTCGCGAGGGAGCGAGACACGAGAACGACGACGACGAGATCGATTGGACAGATCTCGATCTGTAGAGAGAGATTCTGCACATTTTTGCACATTTTTGCACATTTTTGCACTAGCCAGTTTGCCCCATCTCGACCCCCAACGGCAAACAAAACACCAGAAAACCTCTCCCAAGAGGCAAACAGAAATGAGCACGACTGTCCAACCATTCTCGACAACACTTCCAGCGTGGGACGAAATGTCTGCACGTGGATTCGCACAACAGACGACTACACGGTCCGCACAAAATTCTACAACAAAGTTGTCTCGAATTTCGAAGCCGGCGAGATCAGGGAGCCGGTTGGTGGACATCTAGCAGCGTACGCGGATTGCCCCTTCGAACATCTACGAAAGACATTCCAACACCCCGACGTGCAAAGCCGCGGTTGCACTCGCATCGAGCTCTCTCTCTACGCGTGCCGGGGAAAGAAGCTCTCGACATCGACAGCAAAGGAAGTTCTAGGCGATGCTCTGGACTTGGTCTCTCCGAAGGAAGGTCTCTTTGTCGTACAACCTCCAGCAAGACAATGGGAAAATCTGGCGAGTGTTCTAGATCGGTGTCTAGTTCTAGCCGATCGTCCATCCGGTACGATCTTCGTGGCTTGGTACGCGCACACAGAAACCGGTAGAATCTCGGGGATTCGAGTTCGGCCAACCCCAGCTAGGGTAGAGCAAGATTCTGTTTGGGAGCGCGCTGTCTGCTGGGCAATGGCGGATTTTGGATTTCGTTCGTGTCCAATTTTCCGCGTGGATGTGCTAGTCTCCGACGAGGACGGCGTGGAGATGGGTCCTCTGCGCTGCTACACGAAAGGGGAAGAAACACAAACATTCTCTCCGCTAGCAAAACATCCAACGCAAAACGCATCCAGATGCACCGGACCCCTCCATTCTGCTACCCTCGAACCGAGTAGTCTCTTGGGTTTGGCGAAGGGAGAAATGCAGCCCGATCGGGAAGGAGACCTCGAAGTACCAGATCCGCGAGATCCCGGAAATTGCGGAGGAGAGGGAGATTTCCACGCTTTCTACTAGAAATCGGGAAAGTCGCCTTCTAGAGATTCGAGAAGCGGAGGAGGTGGAGCTCTGGAAACGCAGTGCGTGGGAAAGAATCGAGAAAGAGAAGATGGAGAACGAGGAGAGAAGAGAGAAGGAATTTGCGAGACTCGCCGAGCTAGCGAATCTGCACCAGAAGCACGAAGAGAAATCCACGCGCACTCTAGAGGAAGTGGTGGGAGCATTGGGAGGGCGCACCGGAAAAATCTCCGAAATCGAGAAAAAGAGCAAGCTCCTCGTTCTAGGGTACAGAAAAACTCCAAACAAGTCGACAGCGCGCAGAGTCGTTCTGCGGTACAAAGATGGAGGGAGGGTGGAAACCGTCTGGGGGACCAAGGGGTTGGAGAAGTTGTTGGACGCGTGCGAGAGTTCTTTACAATTCGTTCCAGACAAGTACGGAAACACGACGTACTGGATTCCTCCAGCATGCGGGGTTCTGCGTGGGCTCCAAATTCTAGTCGAACCAACTAGAGTCTTTTCGAACGGGCAGGGTGTAGAGATCACGTGGAACCCAATTCGCGTACTTTCCACACCGGATCCGGAGAGGTTGGAACACATCCAGAAGATGGTGGACGACTTGGAGGAATGCTCCCAAAATACAGTAGTGGTGGGTTTGGTGCGAACGGAGGCCCCACAGCCAACTCTTTGTAGGAACATCTTGGAGATGGATCCTGGAGAGTACATCGTACGTAGGTACGCAACTACCAACTACAGAGGGGCGAACCGAACGATCCCTTTTCTTCTCGAAACCAACGTAGATGGCGAACAAAAGACGGACATCGAGATTCCGGCGTACGGGTACTTTCTAGAACGCGAGATTGCAAATCTAGGAGGGGTGGAAATCCTCCAGAACAGAGCCAATCCAATCCGTGCAGACTAGGAGGAAAAACGTACTACCCCTACAAAGAAACCCGCGAGACTTGCCACTTTGGCTCTCTAGAATCTGCAATTCTTGCAAAAAAAAAATTAGAAAAAAAAAAAAAAAAAAAAAAAAGAAAACTCGCACACATTTTTTTCTCGCAACAATCTTGCACATTTTTCCCCAAGTTCGGAAGGAGTTGGAAAATCTACTCCATGTAGAAAGGGTCGCGTTCTGCAGAGGGAATCTGTGTGGACTCGCTAGGAGTTTCTTTTTTTTCCTCCGGTTTTGCGGAGTGCACGAACTGGGAGTCGGAATCTGCATCCTTCCGGAGTCGATTGGTTTCTTGTACTAGTAGTTTGCAGATCGTGTACGACACCATCGCTGCACCCAGCCACCACTTCGCATTCTCTACATTTTTCCAGATGTCGTGCACCTCCCGCTCATCTTTCTTCGAACACTCGGAATCGACCGTGCTGGCATCGTCGGAAAGCGCGTCCAACAGTCTACGTTCCAGCGCGTCCAATCGTCTCTCCATGTCGGACAGGCGCGTCGATTCTTCGAACGAGCTGGCGTTTCGTACATCTTCGAGTAGATCCCGAGGAAACTCGGTGGGACATTTGTCCAACATGGAATTCCCAAATCGTTCGAAATGGTCGAAATGCTTGCTCGGGGTGCTCGGGGTGCTCGGATTCGATTTCTAGTAGAAAGCGTGGAAATCTCCCTCTCCTCCGCAATTTCCGGGATCTCGCGGATCTGGTACTTCGAGGTCTCGCTCCCGATCGGGCTGCATTTCTCCCTTCGCCAAACCCAAGAGACTACTCGGTTCGAGGGTAGCAGAATGGAGGGGTCCGGTGCATCTAGATGCGTTTGCGTTGGATGTTTGCTAGCGGAGAGAATGGTTTGTGTTTCTTCCCCTTTCGTGTAGCAGCGCAGAGGACCCATCTCCACGCCGTCCTCGTCGGAGACTAGCACATCCACGCGGAAAATTGGACACGAACGAAATCCAAAATCCGCCATTGCCCAGCAGACAGCGCGCTACCAAACAGAATCTTGCTCTACCCTAGCTGGGGTTGGCCGAACTCGAATCCCCGAGATTCTACCGGTTTCTGTGTGCGCGTACCAAGCCACGAAGATCGTACCGGATGGACGATCGGCTAGAACTAGACACCGATCTAGAACACTCGCCAGATTTTCCCATTGTCTTGCTGGAGGTTGTACGACAAAGAGACCTTCCTTCGGAGAGACCAAGTCCAGAGCATCGCCTAGAACTTCCTTTGCTGTCGATGTCGAGAGCTTCTTTCCCAGCACGCGTAGAGAGAGATCTCGATGCGAGTGCAACCGCGGCTTTGCACGTCGGGGGTGTGTTGGAATGTCTTTCGTAGATGTTCGAAGGGGCAATCCGCGTACGCTGCTAGATGTCCACCAACCGGCTCCCGGATCTCGCCGGCTTCGAAATTCTAGACAACTTTGTTGTAGAATTTTGTGCGAACCGTGTAGTCGTCTGTTGTGCGAATCCACGTGCAGACATTTCGTCCCACGCTGGAAGTGTTGTCGAGAATGGTTGGACAGTCGTGCTCATTTCTGTTTGCCTCTTGGGAGAGGTTTTCTGGTGTTTTGTTTGCCGTTGGGGGTCGAGATGGGGCAAACTGGCTAGTGCAAAAATGTGCAAAAATGTGCAAAAATGTGCAAAAATGTGCAGAATCTCTCTCTCTACAGATCGAGATCTGTCCAATCGATCTCGTCGTCGTCGTTCTCGTGTCTCGCTCCCTCGCGAGGTTTTCCATCCCGTAGGCTAGCCACCTCCTCCTCCAACTCTACCACCCTCCTCTCCAGTACCAGGATCCTCTTCCTGGTCGCAGCCTTCTTCTTGCTACCCTCCGTGGTTCTATCTTCTGGCCCCTCGGGACACCTGTTCGAGCGATGTTGCCAGAGAGTCTTGTAGGTGGCAAACTTCCCTCCACATCCGGGACACTCTCTGTGGGAGGTCTGCACGGGTTCTTGCGACCCATGTGTCTTCGAAGATTTGCGGGCTTGTCGAAACCCTTGCCGCATGTTTCGCATTCCTTGTATGTCATTGTATCTGTCTATTCCAATGGGAAACATATCTTCAATTGGGCGTTCGATTGTGGATGTGCCGAGGCGAAACGAGACGAGGTGGCGAGTTGCGTGGGGGAATCCTCCAAAAATTGTGGCTCCGTGCAGAATGTACTAGAATCCCATCCACTATCGGGCGAAAACATCGTCTTTTGTACTACAAGTTTAATTGTGGATATCGTGTCCCAATTGTGGATACTCGTGTTCAATAGTGGATGTCTTCGTCCCAATTGTGGATATTCTCATTGTATTTTGTCATATTTTGTCATATTTTGGTGATTTTTTTTTCAATTTTGGTAGTACAATTGTGGATGTTTTCGTCCCAATTGTGGATACATACAACAGAAACAATTGTGGCTCCGTGCAGAATGTACTAGAACCCCATCCACTATCGGGCGAAAACATCGTCTTTTAGTACTACAAGTTTAATGTGGATATCGTGCCCAATTGTGGATACTCTCGTCCAATTGTGGATGATTTGGTCCCAATTGTGTATATTCTCATTGTATTTTGTCATATTTTGTCATATTTTGGTGATTTTTTTTTTTTTTTTTATTTTTTTTTTTTTTTGGTAGTACAATTGTGGATGTTTTCGTCCCAATTGTGGATGTTTTTGCCGATTTTTGCAATGTATCCACTATTGGGACGAAATCATACACTATTGGGACACAAGTATCCACAATTCGTACCGATATACACAATTGGACTTGTAGTACAACTGGCGCCGTTTTGGTCACAATAGTGGATGTTTTCGTCCCAATTGTGGATACATACGAGAGAAACAAAATTCTCATTCTTGTATGTCATATTTTCTCATATTTTGGAGATAAAAATTCACCTACTTTTCCACACGTATGTTGGCTCAAAAGAGGATGTTGTGTGCAATTTTTCATCCACAAATAAACTTGTATCATTTTGACTCTTATATACTACTAACATTCATTCGCCATTACCCCACGTATTGATTGGCATTATTATACATTTCATATCAGACGTAACTTCCCACACTGATATCAGGGGCGATAACCGTGTTTCCTTAAAATGTTAACAGACACTACTATTTATTATGTGTATTTATGTTTTGATGTGCAATTATCATACTTTATAATCTGTCGAAAATATTATTTTTTCAAGTGACGCATTTAATTAATATAAATAATTAATAAATACTATGCCTCATTTGCATATGAAAGTAGCCTGATACCAACGAGCGTCACTATCAGTAAAATAAATATTACTAAATGATTTTATCCAGTCAACACAGTGCGTATGTGCCGTGAAACACGGTGTCATGAAACATTTTTGATATCCTGTCAATACAATTTTTTCATTTTACAGCCATTTGTAGGTGTTGACGGGATAAATAGAATAGTAGGTTAGAGCCGTGAATGGGAAAAAATATCTGGCGCGGCACGGAAACGGGATGTGCTCGGCAAAGCCTCGCCCATCCCGTTTCCTGAGCCTTGCCAGATATTTTTTCCCATTCACGGCACTAACCTAATATTCTCTATATATCTGTAGAGGGCACTCATAATTTTTAGAACTGGTGGAATAGCGACACAATTGTACACTTATTTAATTCCTATAAAGAACATGTTGTGCCTACTAAGTGGGCATGTACCTTTAAGATGAATCACACGTATGTGATGACGATGACTAAAAAGCACAGTAATTGTGTTAATAATAACGTTACGGAGTATGTTACGGAAGCCCATTAGGGCCACTTCACTTTTTTTTATCTTTTCTTGAATTTTCAAGATCTTTAGAAAAGATCTTGAAAATTCAAGAAAAAACTTGAAAATTCAAGAAAACATCTTGAGTAAATGGAAATTAAAAAAAAGTGAAGTGGCCCTAATGGGCTTCCGTAGTATGCCGATGAAGCATCACATCTGATTAAATTAGGACAATAAACACAAATAGGTGGTCTTTCATTTTATGAATAAATATATTGTTTCAATCGCAAATGTGCCGAGTAAAACAATTGAGTTGTTTCAGTGGTGTTCTTATGATCTACATTGTTGTATTAAAACTCATAGCTGATCAGGATCTACACATTTTAAACTAGATTGGTCAGTAAGCGAGGCTTACGGAATACCCCCCGCGTGGGCCCAGGTACCCCTAAAATATGTAAAAATTTCCAAGTGTGTGGGCTTGTGACCTTGACTCTGGGATTAGCGGGAACGGCATGAACGTGAATTTGTCACAGGGTGGTAGAGGTCCATTGGAGCAATGAGTGTGTGAAATGTGAAGCATATCCGAGCAAGGAAATAGAAGTTATAACCGATTTCTCTGATGTTAATTTTTGTAAAGAGACTACCCCGGGGGCGTTACATTTTACAAAACGGGGGCGTTTATTAGCCACTAAAAAAAAAAAAAATAAATAAATTACCAAGGACCGCCAATTTCAAACACAAATAAGGATTTAACGATTATTTGTGTTTGAAATAGGCGGTAATTTTTTTTTTTTTTTTTTTTTTTTTTAATTTGGAGGGGGGCGTTTATTAGGAGGTGGGGGCGTTAATTCGAGGTTATACGGTAAGTATGTGACGTTTACCTCGAGATCACCGGGGATTTGTCACAGCATATGAAATATTAAGAATTTTCAATGAAAGAAATAGAAGTTATAACATATTTCTCTGATGTTAAGTTTTGTAAAGAGAGACTAAGTATGTGAGCTTGACCTTGGGATCAGCTGGGGTTGGAAAGTCGTAGATTTGTCACAGCATGATAGTTCAAACATAGAGGAATGCACAAGTGAAATAATAAGAATTTTCAATGAAGGAAATTGTTATAAATTTAAAAGTTATAAATTATTTCTCTGATGTTAAGTTTTGTAAAGAGACTAAGTATTTGACCTTGACATAAGGATCAGCGGGGGTTGGACGGTCGTGGATTTGGCACAGCATGGTAGTAGAGCCTTACAGGAATGCATGTGTGAAATATTAAGCATTTTAGATGAAGGAAATAGAAGTTAGAACAATATTTCTCTGTTGTTAAGTTTTGTAAAGAGACTAAGTATTTGACCTTGACCTTGGGATCAGCGGGGGTTGGACGGCCGTGGATTTGGCACAGCATGGTAGTAGAGCCTTACAGGAATGCATGTGCGAAATATTAAGCATTTTAGATGAAGGAAATAGAAGTTATAACAATATTTCTCTGATGTTAAGTTGTGTAAAGAGACTAGTATTTGACCTTGACCATGGGATCAGCGGGGGTTGGACGGTCATGGATTTGGCACAGCATGGTAGTAGAGCCTTACAGGAATGCATGTGTGAAATAGTAAGCATTTTAGATGAAGGAAATAGAAGTTATAACAATATTTCTCTGATGTTAAGTTTTGTAAAGAGACTAAGTATTTGACCTTGGGATCAGCGGGGGTTGGACGGTCGTGGATTTGGCACAGCATGGTAATAGAGCCTTACAGGAATGCATGTATGAAATATTAAGCATTTTAGATGAAGGAAATAGAACTTATAACAATATTTCTCTGATCTTAAGTTTTGTAAAGAGACTAAGTATTTGACCTTGACCATGGGATCAGCGGGTGTTGGACGGTCGTGGATTTGGCACAGCATGGTAGTAGAACCTTACAGGAATGCATGTGTGAAATATTAAGCATTTTAGATGAAGGAAATAGAAGTTATAACAATATTTCTCTGATGTTAAGTTTACGGACTAAGTATTTGACCTTGACCTTGGGAACTGCGGGGGTTGGACGGTCCTGGATTTGGCACAGCATGGTAGTAGAGCCTTACAGGAATGCATGTGTGAAATATCAAGCATTTTAGATGAAGGAAATAGAAGTTATAACAATATTTCTCTGATGTTAAGTTTACGGATGCACGGATGCACGGACACACGGACGGACGGACGGACAACCTGACTCCAGTATACCCCCCCCCCCACAACTCGTTGCAGGGGGTATAATTACATATGTATGTTAAATAAAAGCTACTTCAGATCAGGAACTACACAGTAATTTAATAGAATATAGTGTACAAATGTGCTAAGCTAACTTTAGTAGTTATAGCTGATCAGGATCTACATAATACAGATTGTGACGTTTTCGTTTTCTGCTTGATTTAATAATTCATTACATGGAGGCTGCAAATACACATTCATTACCGTATGGAGTCTAAAAAACTGCTAATTTCCACGGAACGGTATATAATAAATAGAATATTCATATTTGTGCAACGAATATGACATATTTGTTCATCGAGTGGTGTGAAATGTCTATATTTCACGACATTTCACACCACGAGATGAACATACAATGTATGTCATATTCTTTGCAAAAATATGAATATTCTATTTATTATATACCGCTCCGTGGAAATTAGCAGTTTTGTAGACTCTATACGGTAATGAATGTGTATTTGCAGCCTATTTGCACTGTTTTCTTTCAGGTGCGCGTTATGAATATACATGTAGATAGCGGAAGTAGTCGTATTTTCACCGGAAGTTGTTTATTTCATCGATGAGAACATATGACTTTTATTTTATTTACATCGTATACCTATGTATTTCATTGGTAGGTATATAATAAATGTACATATTTAAACATTTAATAGGTAATAAAGTCATGTCTATACACACGTTTATTTTAATATAACCCAAATTGTGGTATGTAACTTTCTGCTGTGCAGAATAGCAATTTTGACCAATTATCACCAATTAAGTCAATTGTTAAGCATAACAATAATGTCTCATTTTCCCCAACAAGCAACAACCCAAAATTTCTACCTGAAATACAGAATGTTGGGAAAGTGAGAACACCCCGGGTCGTGGTCTATGCCACAGGTGGAAGACTCGGACCTATGACACCAAACAATGCGCATTAAAAAATCCCATTACCCCACCCACTTGGTCTCGTACAGTACCATATGATATATAGCATATATGGTACTGTATGAGACCAAGTGGGTGGGGTAATGGGATTTTGTTAATAGGCTTTTTTTTTGGTGTCATAGGTCCGAGTCTTCCACCTGTGGTCTATGCAGGTGTGAAGTTTCATGAAAATATTCCAAAGGGTGGTCGAGTTATGCTCCGGACAGGAAATCAGTGCGCGAAAACAAAAAAGGGAGATAAATAAAAAATTAGCTATGCAAGAGTTGTCATTCTTGTGCACGACACACCTTCGGTTCGTGGTCTAATTGAATGCGTGAAGTTTCATAAAAATATTCCAAAGGGTGGTCGAGTTATGCTCCGGACACGAAATCAGTGCGAGAAACAAACAAGAGGGCCATGATGGCCCTAATTCGCTCACCTGACTCCATGATCACCAGAGGAGAATGTGACATCGAGTTCATGTTTTAAAAAAATTGTGCTATTTTTAGACGGCGGTCATCTTGGATTAAGCGATGACTCATTTTACCAAATCTGAAAATGCTTCACCCAAGGATCGGAACTTCCTTTTGGCCAGCAGCGGCCATGTGGTTCCTGAGAAAAAGACGTTCAAAATCTCAAATAAATGGACCTGTTGGCGCCATCATGGATGACATAATCATCAGATTCCGACAAATATTGCGCCAGAGCAATCGCCTCATCGATACCTTCAATTTGATATATGACATGAGCATATTCGGTCAAAAATAAAATTTGACCACACGGGCCACGCCCATTTTTGACCCTGGGGTCACCATTTTCACAACTTTAAAAGAGCATTGTACATCGATCATTCCTACCAAGTTTCGTCGAAATCCGGCCAATGGTTCAGGAGAAAAATATTTTTTTAAGAATTTGTGCTGTTTTTAGACGGCGGCCATCTTGGATTAGCGATGACCTCCATTTTAACAAATCTGAAAAGGCTTCACCCATGGACCATAACTGTGAAGTTTGGCTACCATGGGCCAAGCGGTTCATGTGAAGAAGAATTTTTAAATCTCAAAGAACGACCTTTTGACCTTCGGTGGCCATCTTGGATGACATAACCACCAGATTTCGACAAAAAATGTCACCAGAGTGATCGCCTTATTGATACCTTCGATTTGATATATAACATGATCATATTCGGTCACAAATAAAATTTGACCCCAATTTGAACCCACGGGCCACGCACATTTTTGACCCCGGGGTCACCATTTTAACAACTTTGAAAGAGCATTGTACATTGATCATTCCTACCCAGTTTCGTCGAAATCCGGCTGGCAGTTCATGAGAAGAAGATTTTTTAAGAATTTATGCTATTTTTAGACGGCGGCCATCTTGGATTAGCGATGACCTCCATTTTAACAAATCTGAAAAGGCTTCACCCATGGACCATAACTTTTAAGTTTGGCTACCATGGGCCAAGCGATTCATGTGAAGAAGAATTTTGAAATATCTAATAAAAGAACGACCTTTTGACCTTTCGGCGGCCATCTTGGATGACATAACCATCAGATTTCGACAAAAAATGCACCAGAGTGATCGCCTCTTTGATACCTTCAATTCGATATATGACTTGACCATATTCGGTCAAAAATAAAATTTGACCCCACGGGCCACACCCAGTTTTGACCCCAGGGTCACCATTTTAACAACTTTGAACATCGATCATTCCTACCAAGTTTTGTCGAAATCCGGTTGGCGGTTTTTGAGAAGATTTTTTGAAGAATTTGTGCTATTTTTAGATGGCGGCCATCTTGGATTACGCAACGACGTCATTTTATCAATTTTGTAAACCCCCTACCTAAGGACCATGATCAAGAAGTTTGGTGACTATAGGCCCAATGGTTACCGAGAAGACGTTTGAAAATGTTCACGGACGACGACGGACGACGACAGACGACGGACACATTGCGGTAACAATAGCTCACATGAGCTTCGCTCAGGTGAGCTAAAAAGGGAGATAACTAAAAAATGAGCTATGCAAGAGTTGTCATTCTTGTGCGCGACACACCTTCGGGTCGTGGTCTATGCATGTGTGAAGTTTCATGAAAATATTCCAAAGGGTGTTCGAGTTATGCTCCGGACAAGTGCCTGCGGCGGACAATTGTAAGATATTTACCCGAGCGTTAAAGTTTTTGAAGCACAAAGTATGTGACCTTGACCCTGGGCTCGGCGGGGGCAGGACGAACGTGGATTTGGCACAGGGCGCTAAAGGACCATTAGAGCAATGCGTATATGAAGTATGAAGTTGATCCGTGAAAGAAAACAGAAATTAGAAGATATTTACCCGAGCGTTAAAGTTTTTGAAGCACGAAGTATGTGACCTTGACCCTGACCCTGGGCTTGGCGGGGGCAGGACGAATGTGGATTTGGCACAGGGCGGTAGAAGACCATTAGAGCAATGTGTATATGAAATATGAAGCAGATCGGTCGAAGGATGAAGAAATTCTGAGACATTTACCCGAGCGTTAAAGTTTTGTGACGGACGGACGGACGGACGGACAAGGGTAACATTAAATGCCCCCTCCACTATCGTGGTGGGGCATAAAAATCATGAGGACCAAACAGGATAACAGTCGGGATGAACACCGCATCGTTAAATTACCCTTCGTGTGCTCCCGACCAACCACGACCAACCACGACCAACCACCCACTCGGTAAGGATGGTCAAACGTTAAATTTACCCTTCGCATGCTCCAGACCAGCCACCCACACATTTAAACCAGGAATATATTGAACAAAACTACAGTATACATTATTGCAAATAATGTTTATTTTCATATTTGAGGACTGTCTGGGGTCAGACTGTCCTGCATATCACAGATGAACACACGATTAGGCAAATTGATTTTTTACCATGATCTGTTTGGCAACATGTTACAATTAACTCTTGCTGCATTCGATATACACGTCCATGGTATCAACATTTCTAGATAATTTGTTCCAATTGTTCTTATTTCTCCATAAAATTAAATATACATTATCACCACTTATTTGAACAAAGATCTCAAATAGTGGTCACTACATGTATTGTCATGAAGAAATAATGAGTGTATTCATGCCAAAAACAGTCTTGACAAAATAATGACCATTCAGAATGTTGCATGTGCTAGCCAATTCCGGTTGTATAGCACACGACCTGCTGAATGAGGGTAACCCTTTCAACACCACAAACCACTGTCCCAACGTTTGCAAACAGCGTAGATCCAGATGATCAGGCTCGTAACGAGCCGTCTCATCAGGATCTGCTCTGCTCTGTAGGTAGGTATTTTCTGATTTTTAACAAAAACATAGTTTATCTATTCCGCATTTGCTCTGAACTTTTTGTCAATCATCGACATCTTTATGGAAAATATCTTAAATTTAGTAAATATTTTTCCGGAGATGTCTCACATCTTGGGTACAAAATCACATGGCTTATCTCATATGTTATCATCATCATCATACACCAGTTTATCGCGCTGTCTAATGCTTGCTAACGCGAGAGAAGACAAAACAAAATATCTAGAAATTAGGATACCCCAAATGTGTCTCCAAGCTGCAGCGAAGATACAGTACTTCTCACAAGGACTGTTATACAAGGACGATAGTCAAGTACCATGAATACATGTATACGACATGTATAAACAAGTACATTCTCCAAGGCAGAACTTATTCAAACCTGTAAGCTTCATCAACTATATACTATATACTATATCCTGTGTAATCAAGGTTTTGCCATATACAGTGGAATCCCTCTAAACCGGACACCCTGGGGACCCCCCCCAGGGTATCCGGTTTAGAGAGGTTCCACTGCAATTAAGCACTTGATGGCCATATTTTGTCAGTTTCTGTTATGAACAGACAGGACAACCATAAATTGCATTGAAACCTGTCTAAATTAGACACAATAGGGTCCCCAAGGTGTTTGGTTTAAGAGGGGTTCAACTGTAATAGCCAAACTGGTCCCTGAAAGACAATAATAATTTAGTTGTGTCTAAGAATGCGAGTTTGTTTATTGGTGTAACGGCCTATCAACAGCTAAGGTCATGTAAGGCCAGGCCAACGGGTTTGATCCCGTATATATAACCTGCTGCATTGGGGGGAAAATTCCAAAATCTGAACGGAATATTTACGTCCGAGAAAAATATATTCAGCCCTGAAATTAGACCATACCACACCCAAGTCACTAAGAATGTGAGATTTGTAAACAGTACTCGACACGGAGGCCAGACAGATCGTGAGCAGGCAGCGATCCAGCAGGGGTAGGTTTGGATGATCTTGGCTTTACTACAGTCGAGGGCACGTTTCGTCACTCGATCACAAATCTAACTTACAGCTCAGTTAGGCCAGTCTCAGATTTTCCTTGTATTTTTTTTGGCTAAAATCTATATTGAAAATTCAATATTTTTTCTATTAACAGCGCAAAAGAAATTCCAAAGTAAATGTGGAAATCTGAACAATTTTTAAATCCGTATTAAATGCGGTTGTGACTGGAGAAATGGAGCCAATGGGATTATGACCAGTAGTCTGATAGCGATGTTGATGGAATGGCGAACAGTGAAGATCCTGATCAGATTGCAGATGCACATGCTGATCTGGATCTAAATTGGTTTCTAAACCCATAAGCCCCATTTCTCCAGTCACAGCCACAAATTAGTTTGGTGAATATTACATGTTGCAATAAAGCGCAAGGCCTACAGACTGGCCAACAGTAGTAGTCTTTCAGAACATGCTAGCCTTGGGATAGTTGAACACAATGTGGTACAATAGAGAACACGATGGTTATGTCAATGTCATTGGCACATGGGTTACAATCCACACAAACTGGGCTTACATTGATAATGTATGAAGCACACAATATAGATAATTGTCAGTCTGCACAAGTATGCAGGCTCGTCAGGATATATATATTAAAAATAACCGAAATAAGCCCAGTTCTGTACATTGACAACCCATGTGCTAATCACAAGAAAATTGGCTTTATACGGACTGTATGATCAGGGCTACCGTATACAGGGTTGCTGAAGATGCACACTTCTAGCTGAAAATATTTGTTTCTTTTCTGCACAGAAGTATAGGTTGTTATACTCATTTGAACAGACTAGGTTCAAATGAGTGGTAACCACATACACTTTCATGGAGAAATGAAGAAAATAGAAACAAATATTTGTAAATGTACACTGCCACAGGAAAAGTTTGAACAGGACAAACAGTCGTCAATGAGTGATGGCTCGATAGGCTAACTTCCCTGCATCATCATCTAGGTTTACAAGAATGCTTCTTAACCTTTAGACGGCTACTCACAACAATTGTTGTCTGCTGTTGCTTTTATATCTTGCCTTATTTCTCAATAAAAACATGTTTTGAAAGCACTTCAGAAATTAGAAATGATTCTGAAGTGCAGGCAAACCATATTGTAAATTCTAAAGTGCTGTCGAAGCATGTTTTTAATTTTAAAAATGGAAAATAAACAGCAAACGACAACAAAAATAAGATAGTGGTCTAAGGGTTAATTGGCAAGCTGTGTAGTCCGTGATCAGACTGCCAGTATTACACGTTGCACTGTGTACAGACGATTGCCTCTTCTCGTACAAGTCTACATTAAATTTTGGATACGCAAATATTGTTTATAAACATACAACAAACTGGATAGAACAGATAGACCTTGGTTGAATCTTATAAATTATTCAAGTGTCAAGCGGCCATTATCTTCTAGAGGACTAGATCTTGCTGCCATAAACATAATAAACAGGTAAGGGTCTAGTATTTTTACCAGCCTGTGATTGGAAAAAAAGAAGAATCATCCACTTACACGCCTCAATCTCTAATCGTATTAGCTAATTGAAGTTTATGCATACAATATTTTTATTGAAAACAAAATTGATTATTTTGTTTATTTCTCCATATAAGTATGTTATTCCACTCATTTGATTTGAATTATTCGTGTTTAACGGCCTATCTACATTTAAGGTCATTTAAGGCCGGGCCAATGGGTTCCATCCCGCATTTAACCTGCTGCATTAGGGAGAAAATCCCAAAATCAGAATGGAATATTTACATTAATAAATTATATTCAGCCCTGAAATTAGAATAACCCGACCTGGTGCCAGGTCCATACCACACCAATGTCACTTGGTCCCTTCCCCTAAAAGTAAAACCGGACCAGATTCAACTCTCACATACAAGAAAGCCAAAGACGTACCCGAGGGTCAAACCAAGTCTCCGTTCCGAATTCCGGTAAGGATGAACCCGATCATTAAATCACCAATCGCATGCTCCCAACCACGTCTCGATGAGATTGTTCGTTGAAATGAATGGTAACAACATATACACATTCATTAAAATAGAAATAATGAAAACGGCAAGAAAAAATGATCAAAATTTCATGAGACGGCACGGCTTATTATGCGTTATTTATTTTCAGTAGATGCGAGATGTAACGAGGATGATTTTCTCCGATTAAAGCAAGACAAAGTGGGCCAGCCACTTCATGTACAGTACACTCCCAGGAATCATGATTTTACAGCATTCTCTGTAAATATGGTGGTGACTGGAGAAATGGGGCTTATGGGTTTTGCGACCAGCGTAGATCCAGATCGGATCACCAAAGAAACACATATCGTGTTTCTAAGCAATACGAATCGTTATCGGGCTGCCGGAGTGATATTTGATCAGGAGCTACACTGGTCAAAAATGCCATAAGCCCCATGTTTCCAGTCACAGGCACTAATGTGGTGGCAACAGAAGAACACGAGGCTTATTGCATTTATGAAGCCAGTCCTGGGGGATGTTTCACTCAACTTTGTACGACTAAAATGTTAGTAAATGCAAAATTATGAGTCTGTAAATATCACATTAACACTGTTTTCTTGTAAACAATTATTGGATTTACATTTATTGAGCATAGGCTGCATAATAAATGTAAATCCAGCAATTGAAATTTCCAGAAGATTCTAAATTTGCATTTACAAACATTTTAGTCTTACGATGTTTTGTGGAACAGCACCCAGCTCATGATCTGCCGGAGACTTGTAGCCTAATCTGGATCTACGCTATACTGGTGCATCGGTGACTGAAAAGTGCAAACACTTGCGGATGTTTAGGCTGGTCAGGGTCTTCACTGTTCACATATCACATGTCAGAACCCCATTTCTCCAGTCCAGTCACACATTTCAATTTCAAACTCGAGCAGTCCAATCAGGCTCAGCCAATCAAATAGATAAAGAGCACAAATTTCGAGAACATTCCCATGAAAATTTAGTCACTGGATTATTTGGAACACAAATTACAACGCCAACATAGATGAAAATATCTTGCATTAGACACTGTCACACATTACCGTCCTGTCGTTCACAGCATTTGACGTTGTGCTATGTATAGCAACTTTACAAGCGTCTGGCAATGTATCACTCGGCCAGCAAGTGCACACTACCAGATTATTAAAAATACCAATAACTTGTACATGTAGCTGTAGGATGAAATTCAGTCCCTGGAACACAACCACTAGTTTCATTGTATCCTCGTACATTTTGACCAATAATAGAATTTCGTGAACGGACATGAAGCTGTGCACAAGTAGCAATCATGACATGGGTCGAGATACAACAAAACTATTCTACATTTTCTCTATTTCAGTTTCAATGTCTATGCTGTTACAACTCGTATGAACCGTCTCGACAAGACAGTTCCAATGAGTGGTAACATCATATACTTTTATGGAGAAATAAACAAAATGATCAGAATGTTTTCAATGAAAAATTTTGTGTCCTTAGAGTTCAATGGGTTGAACAGGGAGACAAGCAGGTGTTGAGCTAGACCGGTCATAAGCTCAAACCTCTCGGTTAACAGCTGCAAATAACTGGTCGGAGCTCATATAACTGGTCACAGCGAAGTCGCCTGATACAGGCAACCGAGGCTGCTACATTTTCACAATTACAATTGAACCATGATTCATGCAAACGTACAATATTACAGTATTGCCGACCTCCCCATGTTCCAAAACATGCGGCTTTAGGTGACATCATACGGCTATCTTACAACTTTGCAGGCTAATAAATGTGAGGTCCATAAATAGTTTCAAAATTAATTACATTTTCTTTTTCCCCCCAGTAGATATCGTGAATAATACCAAGACATATTATGGAGAAATAAGGAAATAATCTCAATTTGTTGGCCGTCATATTCACCGCTAGCATGCAGTTAACCCTTAGACCGCTATCTTAATTTTTTGTCGTCTACTGTTTATTTTCTATTTTCCATTTTTATCATCAAACAAATGCTTTCACACCACTTTAGAATAACTTTAATACAACATACTTCGACTTTTCAGAATCATTTCCAAAGAAGTGCTGTCAAACCATGTTATTGAGAAATAAGGCAAGATATAAAAGAACAGCGGACGACAATTGTTGTGTGTAGCGGTCCAAGATAAGATGCATAGGAACAACTGGTATCAAGTCAATATCTCAAATGTTCGAGTACTACAAACACATGGGAAGGTGTAGCAATACGGTGGTCGTATGATCAACGAGAGTTTAGTCAGAGATGCACAAACGTAACATGTCAATGAGAAACAGTGAAAGCAACTACAACACACACGGTGATATATCACAATAGATCTGGAACATTTCCTATGGACCCAAATTTACTTCTTCACCACCAAGTAACCGACATTCACTGGAACACTGCAATTTTCATCCATTACTAATCACAAGAGAGCATCATTTGTTAACCACGACTAAATATTTACCCAGTGGATACTGCGGAGACGACTCGCTAACAAGCAGGTCATCTGGGGCCCGTTTCACTTAACGTCGTACAAAGAAATTCTAAAGTGCAAAACTAAAATTGACAAGTCAACATTAGTAGCCGATGCTGGGAAATCTTTGGTAGATTCTTTCAAATTTAATGACTATATGTAGGTGGGAAATGATAGCATTGCGTTTGTGAAACACATTAATGTGCAGGGCTCCAGATAAGGAATTAGTAATTGTGTATTGTTACTCCATCATTTCTGAAGCAATTGGGTATTTCAAAATTTTAATTGGGTTACACATCAAAAGACAGCAATTATTGAAAAAAAATTTCGAAATGAAAACATATCTTGGCATTTCATTAGAATTGTTCTTATTGCTTTTTGATACTCACTACTTCCGATTTCTATCGTTTTTTTTGGCAATTTTAATTGGGTATTTACGCAAAAATGCAGCTTATCTGGAGCTCTGAATGAGTCAAGTAAATTCATAGCAATCTTCATACAAATATATGCAGTGAACACAGTTTACTCGCCCAACTGGTCGGCACTCGTCATTGGAGAGTTCGGTTTGCACTCTTCTATCCGATGCTTACAGACTTGTAAAACAGTTGACAACATCAACGAGGTAGCTATTAAACTGAGCGAGGTCGGTCGGTCTTTGGTACCGACTATATATTTGCATACTCGTTATGGCTGCAATATACGACACGTGTGGATTCAGTAATGTATTCAGGGTATTACGCAGGCACTAGCTTAACCCACTCACCCATAACCCTTTCAACACTACAAACATGTATAGTGGTATTGGCGAACAGTGTAAATCCAGATGAGCCGGTTTGTGACGAGTCGTCTTGTCAGGATCTGCACTTTTTGCAAGTAATTCACATTTTTGAGAACAAAAACACCACTTTTTCATAAATGGACTAGACTGAAAATAATTCTGTGCAAAATTAACATATCAAAACCAATTCCAGTTACTTAGGTGTGAAAGAGTTAAATATCTTACACACACTGTTCCATGCCAATGTTTGGAAAAATCAGACTAAGAAAATCTTAAAAATGTGAAAATACGGATGAATGTACAATGAAGATCATGATGAGCCAGCTCAACTGGATATAGTGTTTACAAATGTTGACTTTATGGTCTGTGTTACAGAACAATGAGCAGTACGTATATGATAACGATCTGCAGCAGCCACAATGGATAAGCGATCGTATCCCAAGGCAGAAAATGTATCATCAGCACATATAGAAAATAATATATTTCTTCATAAAAATTTATGGTTTTTGCGCCAGTAGCCGTCAAAAACATTTTTTACAACAATCACGCACGATGTGCAATATTATTTTGTAAATAACTTTTGAATACGACAAATATTTCCAACCACGCGCGGATTAATTCCTGCTATGAATGTTGTTTTCTTTCAATGTCATATGTGGTAAGGACTATATAAATGGGGCTTATGTGTTATGTGATCAGTGCAGTTCCAGATCAGCCTACGCGGACATCCGCGCAGTCTGATCTGGGGCAACACAGTCGATGAAACACCCGCATAAAGGCAGAAAATGTCACACACTGCCAGATTTACTAGACGATGGTTTGACATGTACACCACCTGACAAACATTTACAGGCCACCTTTGACAGCCACCAGTCTTTGTAACAAGCGTACAATGCTGATCATCTTGCACACACAGTCTGGTGAGGATCTAATGTTTTGTTGATAGCAACCACACTCAGAGCTCCAGTTAAGGTGCATAATTTGTTCAATTTGTGGTGAAATTTTCTTATTTCTTCACCAAAAATGGCAAGTTGGGAGTCCTTTAGAATTGTCTCATTGAGATGATTCTGAAGCACTCCCAACATGCCATTTTTGATAGAGAAATAGGAAATTTGTCCCCAAATTACGCACCTTAACTGGAGCTCTGACCACACTACTTCAGTGGCTGAATGACCAGCATCGTAGGCCCCCATCAGACTGCCAGCATGCCCAGACCGTGTTCAGAGGCTGCGCTAGTCACAACCATTGTAGTCCCCGTGACTGCCACGACCAAATTATTCCCAGTATGAAAGACATTCTCTACTAGCACTACACGCAAACATTCATAAGTACAATGATAGAATCACATCTAAACGTCACATCTAATCTGTACTTCAAATCCAGAAGACATATTTGACTATATTTACCTGTCTAAACATATGTGGTGTCCAATATTATAATTCAAATTCAGTTTTTTAAAAAAACAAACTTAAGTGATTTGTAGCTCCTGATCCAATAGCAGACTCCAGTGGTTTGATAAAGATCGATATGGCTTGTTAGAAGTAGGACAGGGGATTCATTGATTGAAATGGCGAACAGTGCAGATCCAGATCAGACTATGCCGATCTGGATCAACACTAGTCGCAAAACCTACAAACTCCATTTCTCCAGTCACAGCCGCTGATGTGAAGTCACAACATACACTTCAGTGCAGAAATAGGAAAATATTTAATAGAATTTTAGAGCAGCAAAACGTGTATCCTATACACGAATCAGCCCCAGATAAATATGGTCAAATTACACTACTAGCATGGAGCACTCATCTACTAGTTCAACCTGCACCATACTCAAGGTGTGATCACGTAGTACTAACAACAACAAGTATCCATTCAAAGTACGTATTCTTTTATAGTGTCCTTATTACGTAATGCATTTTGATGTAATATGGCGCATCAAACTGTCTTGTTAAGCTGCATTTGGTCTCTTTATTTTCGCCCAATTTCTGTCGTTTTTGCGAAGAATCGATTTCCGTGTCTCTGACACGAAAATCGATCTTTCGCAAAAACGACATAAGTCTGTGCCAAACTCCCTAGACCACAAAATGCAGCTCATGAAGACGTGTTTGCTGTGCCATATTTCATAAAAATCCGTTACATATTCCGGAAAATATCAAAGAATACTTACTTTGGAGTGGGCGACATTGTTGTTGTTGTAACCACGTGATCATGCACCTTGATACTACAACCACCATGCAAACATTCTCCTGTACCAGTATTCCACAATGTTATCACACTGAAAGACTATAGGATAGCTTTATTTGTACATCTAGCTCAGATAGGGTTGGTAATGGATTCTCCAAGGGCAATCCCGACTGACCACATGGAACTGGTCAATCTTGTATGTTAACAGTATACACTGCCATATATGCTTGCCTACTGACAGAGAAAACAAGCAACGGCATATTATGCATTAAATACAGCACTTTTTCACCATGATTTTTTTGTATCCTGTGATGGTGTCTATATAAAATTTTATATAAATTAATATAATTATGCTCTCGCCATACAGAAGAATTTAATTCTATAGAGCAAGGCAGATTGGCAAATTTGGCTGTTCCAAAAATCCAACTATTTGCTAAGACAGTTTTAACCAATTTATAATTTAGGAAGCACCATTAGCAACACATGATAAGATCTGATATCTCGTAACCATGCATGATAACTACTAGCAGTAGCAGAATTACAGCCGTCGCAAGGATTCCCTGCGATCGTACCTCTCGCCCGCGGCTCGTTAAAACACCACCTCGTGTACGCCTGTGGCCACATGTGTGGTACGGTACATACAGGTACACACGGGTCACAGACGGTGACCGCGATAAAACCTCGCCCGCCTCCATGCAGTATAGCTACACGTGGCTCCCAGATAAAACGTGGCCTGTGCCGGCAGCTGACGGGCTGACGGGCTGACCGGTGGGTATAGCCGGGATGGGGCGGCCAGTAGCGCGAGGGACATGGCCGGGGGACAAGTCACATCACTGTACAGGGACAGCGGACAGGCCTCATGTGACGTCCATCGCCACCGCAGGCTCACACTTCACATTGTTCAGTGGCTTTGTGTCCTCGTGGTTCAATTCTTGCCTGCAACCACAAAAAAATTACATAAAAACTACACTATAGCACGTCTCGCTTTTACACGGTATCCAGTATAACACAGCAGGCCATTGGTTCCATTCAAAAGTATATGTGGCTGTGACTGGAGAAATGGGGCTTATGGGTTTTGTGACCAGTGTAGATCCAGATCAGCCTGCGCATCCGCACGGTCTGATCAGGATATGCACTGTTCACCATTCCATCAATGAAACGCCCGTCATGCTTCTAGTAAGCAATATAGATCATAGTTAGACTACAGGAGTGTGCTATTTGATCAGGAGCTCCACTGGTAACAAACCCCATAAGCGCCGTTTCTCCAATCACAGTCACATCTGTGTATAAGTTTGTGGATCATTAAAGTTATCGGACATGGACTAATCTATAGGACAAGAGATTTTGGGAAGGACATTGGGCATACAAAGTGCAGCATGACCGGGTGACATGCAGTTTTTCATATCAATTGGCTATAAAATGGAAATGAATGTATTATTTAAGTGGAATATTGTATTACCAAATATGCGCATTGGCTGACAAAAAGGACCTTAATCTCGAAAGGTGCTTGAATTATACTCCAAACCCAATAATGAAGGCCACAATGGCCATATTCCCCTTGTGCTGAGGTTGAACATTAACACAAGACACTTCTATGTAAACTTCTCACTACTCCACCAACCAGAAACGGGGCAACTTTGTAATAATTCAGAAAACAGTCCCTGTGTAGATCACAAGCCGGCTCGTCTGGTTCTACATTGTGTAGTATTATGGTATAATTCCAGCACAAAAACATTTACACAATTCCCTAACATTTGATTGGCCCGTAGCAAGTCTCTGTCCAAAATTTATATCCCAGTAAACTCCCACGCCGAACTACTTTCCGTAACCGTCAGGCGCAGTTAAAATAATTCTTAAGAAAACGGAAAATAAACACATTTTCTTGATGAATTTATTTCAAATGCTGGAATTATAAGGAATGAATAGCCTTTTTGAGGAATTTATCGGGGAGTATTCAACATGGTCCAGTATTCCCGCGACTTTTCCAAGTTTATACCCCGATAAATTCCACAAAAAGGCCATTCATTACTATAATGTAATCGAGAATAGACAAACCCCTTTCAACAATATCATGTTTGCAAACTGTAGACAGATTGGTTGGTTTTATACACTTGAAAAAATGCACTCCTTTCTGATTGCTGAATGAGCCAGAAAACTAACCTGGAAATGTATATTTCAGATATTCGGGGGACCCTGCTTATAAATCTTCCCGAGCATGTTCTCATCATTCTACTGGTTTGCAGAACATGCACCAATAAAGGATAAAACGATAGATACATACTGCACCTGTAGTACGGTTCTCATCGTCTAAATCATGCAGTTTTATTGGTCGAGGGTGAGCTGTGCCAATAAAACTCCAGGATTTGAGTACAATATTGGAGAACATGCAGCATAAAAAAGATAAAGATAGTTCGTTTATTTATTGGTAAGATAAATCTATACATACTTGATTGTGGTCTGCAGTGCCGAGTTGTGAGAAGCGAGCCGGAACAGACTGGCGGCGTCGATGGAGTTGATGTTCTTGTTGGCGAGGTTATTGATGGTGGTGAGGACGGACGTGGGCAGTGGCGATGTGAGGTGGGACGACAGGGCGGAGTGCTGGGCCATGGCGGACACGCCCGACAGCTGGGGAGCCGTGGATGATGTCAGCGACAGAAGGGTGGACGTGCTGATGTGTTCTAGGGGCGGCGCCACTGCCACCGCAGTCTTCAGGGGGAAATTCAGCTGGAGAACATTTGCTGCCGGTGATGTTGAAAGACCTGTGGATTTACCTGAAATGTGGGACAGATTTGTGTACATTCGAACCATACGATTAATTTTTATCACAAGACAAGAGGTTGTCACCAACGTGAAGCTAAGTTACAGTTTTACGGCATAAATTATTGCGACTACAGTCAACAAGGTTGATATATGGCAGGACACCATGTTGACCATGTGGAATCGCAATAAAGACTTATAAAGTATTTGTCAAACATTTCTCAAGAACATATGTATTACATGTATTTAGTTCATGTAAGGGCAGTTCCATTAAAACATACCCGCACCCCCAAGACGGCAGTTTAAAGAAAATATATGCCAGGGTGACTGTTTCTTTAAATTTCATACATGGGTGGGTGTGCTTGTCCGAAAATAACTTCTATGCGTGGTTGGCTGTCAGACTGGTGAGTGTCTGTTTTTCAGGTCAACATGGAGTGGTTCGTATAGCGGGATATATGTATAGGCGGCGTATATTACAGAGAATTGATGTCTAACGTATATAACGCGGCCATTCGCGGCGAATTGTATTCGTAGTGCGGAGTTCCTCAGGAATATAACGTCCCAGAATATGCACAACATAATTAAATGCGTGCTGGTATCGCGACGATTTGTATTCATAACGTGGCATTCCTCAGGAATATCACGTCCCAGAATATGGACAACGTAATTAAATGCACGCTGGTGGTGTATTGTATTATTATCGCACCTTCGCCAATTATAGAGTAGACGCTCGTGTATGGACTATTGGCCATCACCTGGGACACATACAGACTGTATCGTTACACCCTCATAATGAAACCGCCAATTGACATATTGACACTTTCGCCATGTGTGATAAGGGTATCCCGTGATAATTGTCACGTACACACAATGTCATAAACTGTCGTCTGCACATCACATTTTTCTTACGAAAAAATAAAAACATGTTTTGACTGCAAACGAGACGCGCCGCGACATATTAACATGCGACCCCGTTAGTACACGGAAGTCCGGCGACATACAACCTTCCGTGTTGCTTATCCGAACCGTGCTATATCCGTACTCGCCCAAGACGCCATGAGGAAGCCATTTCCTGCATTTTACGCTCAATATTTCATAAAAAAAATAAAATAAATAAAAACATCGGGATATGCTCGTTCGTCGACTGAGTGGTGTGAGGGAGTTGGGTAGGGGGTCCCCCCCCCCCCCCCCCAGGAAAATTTTTCAATTGAGGAAGCCATTTCCTGCATTCTACATTCTACGCTCAATATTTCGTAACAAAAAAAAATCTGGATTTCTGAAGGCCCCTCCCCCCTCCCTGAATCCGCTACTGTTCATGTAGATCTACGCAGGTCCGTACAATCCATTATTGTAAACACATGTAGCCATCATCATTCGATGACGCAATGACCCAATGACCGATATCCTGTTCCATCAGCTGAAACGTCACGTGACAAGCTCGTGCGTTGCAATCTGTGTTTACTCATATGGTGAGCACAGGTGGAAGACTCGGACCTATGACACCAAAATAAATGCCTATTAAAAAAATCCCATTATCCCACCACCTGGTATCGTACTGTACATGACGTTAATAATAGAACGAGACCAAGTGGGTGGGGTAATGGATATTTTTGTAATGTTCATTTTCTTTGTGTCACACGTCCGACTATTCCACCTGTGGGTTTGAGTACGCACGAGTTTTAACCCTTTCAACACCACAGACCTGTATAGACATGTTTTGCCCGACGTGTTATAATATTGCCAGTTCATGAGGTAATCAGGCTTATCACGTGAGATTTTCGACGAAGATGAATCTGATAATAGTGTACATTTTCTGTAAACGATATCGAATGTTGACGAATATTAAATCGGTAATTATTACGCGTTTGCTCTGAAAATGTTATCAACTTTCCGATATATTTGCAGAAAAAAGTCAAAGAATTCTCGGCGAAAATCTCAGTTATATAATAAAGTTGATTATCTCCTGCACTGGCTCAATTATGACGTAGCGAAACAAGGCCAGTTGTCACGTACACATTTGTGTACATGCGCCAGGGGCGTGGGCAGTGCTGTAACAATTTAGTTAATCTGGGTTGAGTTAATCTGCGCCACTGATACGCGATCTCCGATTGGTCAGCCTTTACACCTAATTAATATTCCACCAATGGTGAGCGCGAATGCATGCCGGAAAAATGAAATTGAGCACATAACAATTAGCACTGCTTTGTTACTGGGACCAATAATTGATGTTATTCCCAGTTTGCTCGGATTAATTTACGAAATGTGCAAACGTGATCAGCTGCACATTCACATCGGTGAGATAAAAGGAGACTGCGTCCATACAAAAAAAAAATAATAAAAAAATCGTCCATTTTGGATCTAATTTGGGAAAGAATCGCAAATTTAACAAGATTTCTGACAATAGTCGCGTTACAAATTTAACACGATTTTGATATACAAATAGGCAAAAAATTCGGCGATTCACATTGTGCGTGAGTTTTTTGTTAAAAACACACAAATTACATGTCCCGGAGAATTACATTGATAAAATAATGTGTTAATTTAAATTGCATATATGGTTCCCAGTGAAATCGCATCTATGGGTGGATGTCAAATACATTAATTTGCATCTATGGTAGGTTACCCAAATTCAAAAGTGGCGTCTTCCCCCCCCCATGTATGTTTTACTGGAACAGCCCTAAACAATGTTTGTTTGTTTATTAGTGTTTAACGGCCTATCAACAGCTAATGTAAGGCCGGGCAAACGGGTTCGATCCCATTTTAACCTGTTGCATTGGGGGGAAAATCTCCAAAAATCAGAACAGAATATTTACATCGAGAACAAATATATTGAGCCCTGAAATTAGAATAACCTGACCTGGTGCCAGGTCCATACCACACCAAAGTCACTAGGCCCCTTCCCCTAAAATAGATTACGAATATCGTAATACTCACATTAGGGGTATAACCAGATTCAACTGTCACATACAAAATACCAAAGACGTCTGTGAGGGCCAAACCATGTCTCCAATCGGGATTCCGGATGAACCCCGATCATCAAATTACCCATCGCGTGCTCCCACCTGCCACCCACTCATGTAAACAAATTGACATTCATCATCAATTAGCTATTTTTGGACTGATTTTCAAAATTATGCAACTTCCATTTTATTGCTACAGATATATTTTGTTTTCGACACGCCACGATGTTGATTTGATTCATGTTTATTGGCTTAACCAATCAATGCCTTGGATCAGGACATAAGTAACTTGTTTGTTTGTGTATTGGTGTTTAACGGCCTATCAACAGCTACGGTCGGTCATGTAAGGCCGGGCAAACGGGTTCGATCCCGTTTTAATCTGTTGCATTGGAGGGAAAATCACAAAATCAGAACAAAATATTTACATCGAGAAAAAATATATTCAGCCCTGAAATTAGAATAACCTGACCTGGTGCCAGGTCCATACCACACCAGTCACTTGGCCCCTTCCCCTAAAATAGCATTACGAATAATCGCAATACTCACATAAGGGGCATAACCAGATTCAACTGTCACATATAAAATGCCAGACGTATGTGAGGGTCAAACCAGGTCTCCAGTTGGAATTCCGGTAAGGATGAACCCTGATCGCTAAATTACCCATCACATGCTCCCACCTGCTACCCACAACATACGCAACTGTTTTACACTCACTGTGGAAGATTATATCAATGCTTAAGCAGACCTTACAGTCAATGAGTAGGTAGGTAGGTAGGTAGGTAGGTAGGTAGGTAGGTAGGTAGGTAGGTAGGTAGGTAGGTAGGTAGGTAGGTAGGTAGGTAGGTAGGAGGTAAGGTATGGTATAGGTAGGTATAGGTAGGTAGGTAGGTAGGTAGGTAGGTAGGTAGGTAGGTAGGTATGGTAGGTAGGTAGGTAGGTAGGTAGGTAGGTAGGTAGGTAGGTAGGTAGGTAGGTAGGTAGGTAGGTAGGTAGGTAGGTAGGTAGATAGGTAGGTAGGTAGGTAGGTATAGGTAGGTAGGTAGGTAGGTAGGTAGGTAGGTAGGTAGGTAGGTAGGTAGGTATAGGTAGGTAGGTAGGTAGGTAGGTAGGTAGGTAGGTAGGTAGGTAGGTAGGTATAGGTGGGTAGGTAGGTAGGTAGGTAGGTAGGTAGGTATAGGTATAGTAGGTAGGTAGGTAGGTAGGTAGGTAGGTAGGTAGGTAGGTAGAGGTTATAGGTCAATGGGAGGTAGGTAGGTAGGTAGGTAGGTAGGTAGGTAGGTAGGTATACAGGTATGGAGTAGGTAGGTAGGTAGGTAGGTAGGTAGGTAGGTAGGTATAGGTAGGTAGGTAGGTAGGTAGGTAGGTAGGTAGGTAGGTAGGTAGGTAGGTAGGTAGGTAGGTAGGTAGGTAGGTAGGTAGGTAGGTAGGTAGGTAGGTAGGTGGTAGGTAGGTAGGTAGGTAGGTAGGTAGGTAGGTAGGTAGGTAGGTAGGTAGGTAGGTATAGGTAGGTAGGTAGGTGAGGTAGGTAGGTATAGGTATAGGTAGGTAGGTAGGTAGGTAGGTAGGTAGGTAGGTATAGGTAGGTAGGTAGGTAGGTAGGTATAGGTAGGTATAGGTATAGGTATAGGTAGGTAGGTAGGTAGGTAGGTAGGTAGGTAGGGTAGGTAGGTAGGTAGGTAGGTATCAAGCGCGACAATCAATACAAGTGTCCAGCGCTCTTGGCATTTCATTAGAATTGTCTCCTTGAATACCAAGATGTGTTTTCTTGGAGAAAATAAGAGAAATATGCTATATTTGTGGTTTGTTTATTGTTTTCTGCAGCATGAAAAATGTACCATAAAATTTGTATTGCTTTTTGATACTCGTTAATTCTGATTTCAATTGGGTTTTTGGCAATTTTAATTGATTGCATATTGATTATATAAATTGCAGAAGCACATATGATAATTTGAAGCTGTACTGGTTACGCAACATGTTTTCTGTAGCAGGCTCCTTTGCATATTTATTACATTATGGTATTATGATTTTAAAGGTATATGCCCACTCAGTAGGCACAAACTGTTATTTATAGGAATTAAATAAGTTTAAATTGTGTCACTATTCCGCTAGTTCTAAAATTACGAGTGCCTGCCATACAGATACATGTATAATCATTTAGTAATATTTATTTTACCTCTAGTGACTCGCGGTGGTATCAGGCTATTTTCATTTGCAAAAGAGGCATGACCGTTTTTAATTATATATACTAATTTATACAAATTCATCGCGTGAAAAAATAATATTTTCGACAGATTATAAAGTATGATCATTGCACATAAAAAAATAAATACAGAGAATAAATAGTAATGTAAGTTTAAGGAAACACGGTTATCACCCCTGATATCAGTGTGGAAATTCATGTTTGATGTACAAAGTATAATAATGCCAATTATATCGTCTGGAAATAGTGAATGACTATCTATTTTGCCCGAACAATGTCATGTCTAATGAACGGATGAAAAATATGCCTCCCAGGCCCGTACGCAGGAATTAATTAGGGGGGTGCGTTATCGACGGCGCGAAGGCCTAAACATTGTTTTTTGCACATTCACGGACAGACCTCGGCAGATTAAAGGCCCTGAACGGCTCAGTATTACAATTTTCCGATTTTTTCAAACACAAAAACATGTTTGGCAACTGATTTAGTACACAAAACTAACATATACTGCCTAATAGATACATCTCAAGTCTTGAGATTTACATCTTAATCGCAATGTGAAGACAACAAAAACTTGTTTTGTGTACCACTCGGTGCAAAATGTCAATATCGACAAATTAATTTCCGTAACCCAACGGCTTCGGCTCGGAAGCGAGTCGATAAACTCCGGCTATCGGAATTCATCGGCCGCGAATCAGGGATTTGAGCAGTTGACCCGAGCGTCTATCGGAAAATCGATCGGACTTTGAACACGCAATGCTGTTTTTGTTTATCAACAAATATTGATATTTTCATCGACTACAAACTCATTTTTGTACCAAAATGAATGCAAACAGTTTCAAAGTGTGTGTAAATAGAAACCTGTTGGATTTATGTGTGGAATCAGGGAGTTGAGCAGTTGACCCGAGCGTCTATCGGAAAATCGATCGGACTTTGAACACGCACCTGCTGTTTTTGTTTATCAACAAATATTGATATTTTCATCGACTACAAACTCATTTTTGTACCAAAATGAATGCAAACAGTTTCAAAGTGTGTGTAAATAGAAACCTGTTGGATTTATGTGTGGGAAAACCCAATAGGAGGCCAAATTCGGCAACTTGAGCCGTATAGGGGCTTTAACCATTTCACCCCTATATAATTGGAATGGATTTTGATATGTTAATTTTGCAACCCATTCCAATCATCACAAAATGATTTTCAGACCAGTCCATTTATGAACACGAGGTGTTTTTGTTCTCAAAATTATGAAAATTACTTGCAAAAAGTGCAGATCCTGATGAGACGGCTCGTCACGAGCCGGCTCATCTGGATCTACACTTTTTGCCAATACCACTATACAGGCCTGTGGTGTTGAACGGTTAAGGGGGGTGCGTACGCACCCGTCGCACCCCTCTGCGTACGGGCCTGCCTCCTATATTATATTATAACCTGGTATGTGGGCATGTACCTTTTTAATGCACAGCATCTTTATAACTGTGAAAGCCAATTTTATGCAATAAATAACATTTTCAACATGTGCTCAATGAAACACGGCACGTGATTTTGTACCTAAGGAGATGTGCGATAAATATATGACATTCTCCGTAAATGAAATCGAAAGTCGACTAAATTTACATAGCAAATGTGGAATCTTCCGTATTTGCCATGAAAATTCCGTAAATTTTCAACATCAGTTACAAAAAATATCACAGATTCTGTAAATACGATGTTAGTTACAAAATCACATGGTGCGTCTCAAATTGTGTGATAGCAATCAAGCAGTTTGACTGGGTGTGATAGCTTGTCGTTAATCAAACGGATTAGAGTAAAAATACACAAAGTTTGACACCGACAGTGTCACAGGTGCCCCGAATTGTACAAGGAATGCCAGAAATTTATGGAAAACTTAATGATCCACATATAAAGGAATTCCTTGGGATCACTGGACAAAAATATTAAGTGTTCAACCCTGTATACATGTACTACAGCAAGCGAGCATGTTATAGCATCAGACTGCGAGAATACACAGAATGCATGCTTGTAATGGTAGGCCACCTGACGTATGAACAAACACAATGTCTACACAATGTGTACTTACTATCAGATATGATTGGTCCGTTTGCCAGGTTGCCTGACGCTGATGTTGTACTAGCACCATTTAATGTAGCTGAGGACGTCGCACTCTGCTGCCGCTGTAACTGGGACGAGTTCATGAGCGCGGAGACCGCAAATTTAGCACTAGCTGTGTCGAGAGTGAACCGTGACGTGGGTTGGGATGAGAAGGAATGTTCGAGGGTGTTGTACGAGGTGTCGACGTCGCACGTCTGTTGTCGCAGCAGCTGTTCCTGCTGGTCGCGCTGCATCTGCAGTAGCTGCTCTTGATGACACTCGAAGTGGTCCATGTTGAACTCGCTGCTGTCCTGAGACGCCGAGAACGACGGCGAACAGAAATGTGAAGAGTCCACTAGCGGTGAATGGGGCCGAAAATGTGGCCTGCAAAATACATTGTGTGAATTAGTGTTGGTAATACGGACGGACACTTTGGGGGCATTCTGACGCTTGGTTCAGACTCGGAATTTGCAGCACAATTGTCAATTTTGCGATATAAGGCCACTAACATTGAATGGGACCAAAAATGTGGCCTGTAAAATACATTGTGCGAAAGTGAACAGGTTTCACATCCCAGCAACAGCCAAGGTCATGTAGGGACAGACCTCAGTTTCAAGTCTCATCCGAAGCACCAGAGTTGGAAATACATGTACTATGAATGTATTTTTCATGTAACCGTATTGAAGTTCAGTATCCCAACCTCTAGGCCACAATCCATCGCTTACATGGTGTGAATTAGGCTCGTCAATAGTGACATACAAAGTCGTGTCCGACCTAGCGTAGTCGGGCAACATACATCATGTTTTCGGGTTTGTATGGCTTCTGCGTGTAAAATGCTGTTTTGTTTGTTTGTTGGGGTTTAACGGCCTATCAACAACTAAGGTCATTTAAGGCCGTGTCAATGGGTTTAGTACTAAATCACATATATTACCTATAGAATTACATGTACATGTTCAAGTACATGTACAAATGGGGGGGGGGGGGGGGGGGGGTGGTGGAAATCCCAAAATCAGAACTGAATATTTACAATAACAAAACTATATATTCAGCCCTGAAATCAGAATAATCCTGAGCTGATGCCAGGTCCTCGCCACACCAGAATCACTTCCCAAAATCAGTAGGATCAGTAATAAT
Organism: Conchocele bisecta; assembly: GCA_029237695.1. Lineage (NCBI taxonomy): Eukaryota > Metazoa > Mollusca > Bivalvia > Lucinida > Thyasiridae > Conchocele > Conchocele bisecta. Next base: position 87,230,500 of record CM055270.1, read on the forward strand.
CTTACTACTTTTATAATGGGCAATAACCCAATTAAACTCCCAGGTAACAAAAGAGCCAAAGATAAAAACGTACCCGAGGGTCAAAATAGTGATTCCTATAAGGAGGAACCCATACCATTAATTTATGCCGTCTCATTCGCCTGACAACCACCCACCCGTGTAAAATGCTGATTTTGTTTCATTTTATTAGGCACAGGTGGGCCTTAGCTCTTTGTAGGCACGAGGAATAATTGGAATTTATGAGAAATAGAAATGGAATGGTGCTTAACGGCCCATCAACACAAAAGAGTATTACTTCTTGAAACTGGTGATGGCCTGTAATGAAATTGCAATATCACGAGCTGGAGCCAAACATCTGGACTACACCAGATTACTGGGCCCATTCGTCTGGATTCACTGTTGTGGAAATCTATAATATCCAGTAAGCAAGGAACAACCGTTGACATACGGTTACCTCCTATCATCTTGTAGAACAGTCAACAACAATGTTAAACGGAAAGCAACAATGCATGGACTAGAAAATTTAAATAGAATTTCTCCCATATAACCAAGAAGATTGATGCACAAAAACAGCAAATGACATTCTCCCATTGATCTATGCAGAGTACATTCACCCTTGTGAATATCAACTTACATTTTCCTGTCCCTAATGTAAGAGATGTAGTCTCCAATGATTCCTGAATAAGTTCCTGAGCCCGACAGATCTGCCTGATACAAGCCATCGTCCCAGGGAGTGGCGGCCCGGTCCAACAGTAACCTGCAATACATGTAAACATATTCACCCTTTCAACCATAAACAAGGACATCATTATCACTAAGCTAATCCCCTCGCTGGCACCCATAATAAAGAATATTTGTAACGCATATGCCTTACAAACAAGGTAAACACAAGTGCTCAGTGACATGGACCGTGGGTGGTCGGACATGGGTCGTATGCAAAACAAAGCACCATCCCTAGACACACATTGTGGCCAAATATTATCACAATCATTGAACCGGTTCATAAGTTCTTGAAAAAGAAGTGTTACTAACGTACGTACGCACGCAGTAGAAAACTTTACAAACTTGTGAAATGTGTATCACAATTTTTTAGTTATTTGATGTACAAAAATGTCACAATTTCTTGCAATGTAAGATTGGCTGTAAAAAGATTGGCCCTCAGGTCTCATAATCACGGATCATGGGTCGCACTGCAACCCGCCCCGACAGCCAAGTAAAGTAAGAAAGTAGGCGGAAGGGAGACACAAGGGGGGTGGAGAACAGACAGAAGGATGAAACGTAGACACAGACAGGCGAGGCAGAAACAAAGTCAAAGCAAGTACTTGGCAAGTCGAGTCGAGCCGCCCCAACCTCCGATTATTGTCTTCATCACTGGGCCAATCAAATTACTGGATCTTTATGAACACATATTGAAGTAACAGTCTCAACACTCCAGATCAGGCGCATATTAATGTCTTTTACACATTTATTTTAGCTGAATAAGAATTAATTTTTCAATACGCACAATAAATACAAAATACTCATTTATTTTCAAACTGAGAAGAAAACTGCCCTTATCAAGTTGAAAAGTCAGACATTTGAGCTGAAAGAAGCAAACACTGCTGACATACTAACTCATAACGACCCAAAGCTTATCTGGAGCACTGATCAGGTAATGCAATACAGTCATGAAATGTAGCTGCAACCAGAGAAATGGGGCTATGGGAGTTGTGACCAGCCTGCACAGGCTGGTCAGTACCACAACTGGTCACAATTTCGGCAGTCACAGCCACATTTACGGTTGTGACACTTACCGGCCGCCACGGCCTACACGGCGACGAGCGAAGCCGACACAGCGCTGTGGTTGGGACAGCGACGTGAGGGAGTAGCGGTACTTCTGCTCCCCAAGTCCCCCCTCGTCTGGACCACACCACGACCAGTTGCCGAGGCGGTTCAATATCGGCTGCAAATACAATGCATGGACGCTTTCAACATGACTGACCACAATTACAATGTTTGTACAAACGGTGTAAAATGAAACCGTCTCTAAATTTAGTCTCTAACTACCAGCAGCAATTCTAAGTTTGCCAATAGTGTAGATCCAGATCATCAGTATCTATATTTTTCTCACAAAATGACCACGAAATAGTTATGTAAGATTGTATTCGAGTTACTTTGGGGTGAAAGGACTAATATTACAAGCAATTATCAGAAAAACGTTGAATGTTCATGTTCATGCAGTCACAATGTATTGTAAATGTTTTTGTATATTTTCTACATGCTTATGGGCCTATTGGCTTAATGCAAATATGTAAACTTTCTATGTCAAACATGGAAACGTAGTTTGGTCCTCAGGTCTCATAATCACATGTCACTGGTCACCCCGCAGGGTGGGCCCCTCATGCTGAGTCCACAGCTGTTTCTGACTCCGCCTGGCCTGCACTACACATCTGTCTGTCCCTTTGTCTGGATATGTATACATTCCGCAGACAAAGGGACAGACCGGAGTGTAGTGCGGGCAAGGGATGGACAGAAACACCCTGGAGACTCGGCACTTGGTGCCCACCCGCCTGGACCTCTGTTTATGGTTCTCATCATCAGACCAAACACGCTGCACCGCTTGTAAATCATATAAAGTAACTTGTGTGATATGCTGGTTTCTTTTATCACAGTTACAAACAGTTTTGGCTAGAAAATCACTATCTGAAATGGAGTAATACATGTACTCCCAATATTAAACACGAATGTTCTGAATAGGGCAAGGTTTTCATATCTTCAATATAAGCATCAAATATTCTTCCAATACTAAATTCAGTATTAATAGCATACTGAAAACTTTCACCCATGTCACCTAATTTAACTGGAGATGGTAATTTTAATTAAAACACGGGGGGCATCATTATTTGAAGACGATCTACGCATCAATTGTCCAGATGCTTTGTAACTTTATTAAGCGTTTCCAATACACAGATTCATTTTGCAGTGGCTATGTATGCGTCTTGGAAACTATTTTAATTCAGTATATTTGCTGATTATTATTAGCAAAAGTGTACGCTGACCGTCGTAAGAAGTTTGTAGTTAACGCAGTACACTTCCAGCGACACGCCCTGCACAAATTGCATCTGGTGATAATGCCCTCACTAAAAAACACGAGGCACAATGTCAGCAGAACGAGACAGTGGCCTGTTTTAGGAGTGAGTAAAAACTATCCTCTGAGCGGATAGCAACTGTCTAGACGTCCAATTGTCTAGTACAGGGATGCTGTAATTGATCAATATCCCGGTTTCTAATGTAAACATTAAAAACATAATTTACCGGTTTTGAAATCGCGGAAAGCGTTAGGAAAACCATAAAAGAATGGAACTTAAGATGCGAATTTTGTGAGTTCCGTAAATTTTCGGAAAATACAGAATAGCCTTTCCCGATTTGTCACTCGCCAAATCGGGCCAGTGACAAGAAAATCCTCTCGACAACACGAAAATCGACTCGCCATAGCGAGCGGGGCGAGTGAATTTTTAAGCCCTGCAGATCCAGATCTATTGTCTGCTCACCAGTGAGAAAAACGTTGAATGTTCATGTTCATGCAGTCACAATGTATTGTAAATGTTTTTGTATATTTTCTACATGCTTATGGGCCTATTGGCTTAATGCAAATATGTAAACTTTCTATGTCAAACATGGAAACGTAGTTTGGTCCTCAGGTCTCATAATCACATGTCACTGGTCACCCCGCAGGGTGGGCCCCTCATGCCGAGTCCACAGCTGTTTCTGACTCCGCCTGGCCTGCACTACACATCTGTCTGTCCCTTTGTCTGGATATGTATACATACCACAGACAAAGGGACAGACCGGAGTGTAGTGCGGGCAAGGGGGGACAGAAACACCCTGGAGACTCGGCACTTGGTGCCCACCCGCCTGGACCTCTGTTTATGGTTCTCATCATCAGACCAAACACGCTGCACCACTCGCCAACACGAAAATCGACTCGCCATGGCGAGCAGGGCGAGTGAATTTTTAAGCCCTGCAGATCCAGATCTATTGTCTGCTCACCAGTGAGAAAAACGTTGAATGTTCATGTTCATGCAGTCACAATGTATTGTAAATGTTTTTGTATATTTTCTACATGCTTATGGGCCTATTGGCTTAATGCAAATATGTAAACTTTCTATGTCAAACATGGAAACGTAGTTTGGTCCTCAGGTCTCATAATCACGTGTCACTGGTCACCCCGCAGGGTGGGCCCCTCATGCCGAGTCCACAGCTGTTTCTGACTCCGCCTGGCCTGCACTACACATCTGTCTGTCCCTTTGTCTGGATATGTATACATTCCGCAGACAAAGGGACAGACCGGAGTGTAGTGCCGACAAGGGATGGACAGAAACACCCTGGAGACTCGGCACTTGGTGCCCACCCGCCTGGACCTCTGTTTATGGTTCTCATCATCAGACCAAACACGCTGCACCGCTTGTAAATCATATAAAGTAACTTGTGTGATATGCTGGTTTCTTTATCACAGTTACAAACAGTTTTGGCTAAGAAAATCACTATCTGAAATGGAGTAATACATGTACTCCCAATATTAAACACCGAATGTTCTGAATAGGGCAAGGTTTTCATATCTTCAATATAAGCATCAAATATTCTTCCAATACTAAATTCAGTATTAATAGCATTACTGAAAACTTTCACCCATGTCACCTAATTTAACTGGAGATGGTAATTTTAATTAAAACACGGGGGGGGGGGCATCATTATTTGAAGACGATCTACGCATCAATTGTCCAGATGCTTTGTAACTTTATTAAGCGTTTCCAATACACAGATTCATTTTTCAGTGGCTATGTATGCGTCTTGGAAACTATTTTAATTCAGTATATTTGCTGATTATTATTAGCGCAAGTGTACGCTGACCGTCGCAAGAAGTTTGTAGTTAACGCAGTACACTTCCAGCGACACGCCCTGCACAAATTGCATCTGGTGATAATGCCCTCACTAAAAAACACGAGGCACAATGTCAGCAGAACGAGACAGTGGCCTGTTTTAGGAGTGAGTAAAAACTATCCTCTGAGCGGATAGCAACTGTCTAGACGTCCAATTGTCTAGTACAGGGATGCTGTAATTGATCAATATCCCGGTTTCTAATGTAAACATTAAAAACATAATTTCCGGTTTTGAAATCGCGGAAAGCGTTAGGAAAACCAATAAAAGAATGGAACTTAAGATGCGAATTTTGTGAGTTCCGTAAATTTTCGGAAAATACAGAATAGCCTTTCCCGATTTGTCACTCGCCAAATCGGGCCAGTGACAAGAAAATCCTCTCGACAACACGAAAATCGACTCGCCATGGCGAGCAGGGGCGGCGAGTGAATTTTTAAGCCCTGCAGATCCAGATCTATTGTCTGCTCACCAGTGAGAAAAACGTTGAATGTTCATGTTCATGCAGTCACAATGTATTGTAAATGTTTTTGTATATTTTCTACATGCTTATGGGCCTATTGGCTTAATGCAAATATGTAAACTTTCTATGTCAAACATGGAAACGTAGTTTGGTCCTCAGGTCTCATAATCACGTGTCATGGTCACCCCGCAGGGTGGGCCCTCATGCCGAGTCCACAGCTGTTTCTGACTCCGCCTGGCCTGCACTACACATCTGTCTGTCCCTTTGTCTGGATATGTATACATTCCGCAGACAAAGGGACAGACCGGAGTGTAGTGCCGACAAGGGATGGACAGAAACACCCTGGAGACTCGGCACTTGGTGCCCACCCGCCTGGACCTCTGTTTATGGTTCTCATCATCAGACCAAACACGCTGCACCGCTTGTAAATCATATAAAGTAACTTGTGTGATATGCTGGTTTCTTTATCACAGTTACAAACAGTTTTGGCTAAGAAAATCACTATCTGAAATGGAGTAATACATGTACTCCCAATATTAAACACGAATGTTCTGAATAGGGCAAGGTTTTCATATCTTCAATATAAGCATCAAATATTCTTCCAATACTAAATTCAGTATTAATAGCATACTGAAAACTTTCACCCATGTCACCTAATTTAACTGGAGATGGTAATTTTAATTAAAACACGGGGGGCATCATTATTTGAAGACGATCTACGCATCAATTGTCCAGATGCTTTGTAACTTTATTAAGCGTTTCCAATACACAGATTCATTTTTCAGTGGCTATGTATGCGTCTTGGAAACTATTTTAATTCAGTATATTTGCTGATTATTATTAGCGCAAGTGTACGCTGACCGTCGCAAGAAGTTTGTAGTTAACGCAGTACACTTCCAGCGACACGCCCTGCACAAATTGCATCTGGTGATAATGCCCTCACTAAAAAACACGAGGCACAATGTCAGCAGAACGAGACAGTGGCCTGTTTTAGGAGTGAGTAAAAAACTATCCATCTGAGCGGATAGCAACTGTCTAGACGTCCAATTGTCTAGTACAGGGATGCTGTAATTGATCAATATCCCGGTTTCTAATGTAAACATTAAAAACATAATTTCCGGTTTTGAAATCGCGGAAAGCGTTAGGAAAACCAATAAAAGAATGGAACTTAAGATGCGAATTTTGTGAGTTCCGTAAATTTTCGGAAAATACAGAATAGCCTTTCCCGATTTGTCACTCGCCAAATCGGGCCAGTGACAAGAAAATCCTCTCGACAACACGAAAATCGACTCGCCATGGCGAGCGGGGCGAGTGAATTTTTAAGCCCTGCAGATCCAGATCTATTGTCTGCTCACCAGTGAGAAAAACGTTGAATGTTCATGTTCATGCAGTCACAATGTATTGTAAATGTTTTTGTATATTTTCTACATGCTTATGGGCCTATTGGCTTAATGCAAATATGTAAACTTTCTATGTCAAACATGGAAACGTAGTTTGGTCCTCAGGTCTCATAATCACATGTCACTGGTCACCCCGCAGGGTGGGCCCCTCATGCCGAGTCCACAGCTGTTTCTGACTCCGCCTGGCCTGCACTACACATCTGTCTGTCCCTTTGTCTGGATATGTATACATTCCGCAGACAAAGGGACAGACCGGAGTGTAGTGCCGGCAAGGGATGGACAGAAACACCCTGGAGACTCGGCACTTGGTGCCCACCCGCCTGGACCTCTGTTTATGGTTCTCATCATCAGACCAAACACGCTGCACCGCTTGTAAATCATATAAAGTAACTTGTGTGATATGCTGGTTTCTTTATCACAGTTACAAACAGTTTTGGCTAAGAAAATCACAATCAGAAATGGAGTAATACTCCCAATATTAAACACGAATGTTCTGAATAGGGTAAGGTTTTCATATCGTCAATATAAGCATCAAATATTCTTCCAATACTAAATTCAGTATTAATAGCATACTGAAAACTTTTACCCATGTCACCATAGAAAAAAATCAATGCACACATGAACTGGCCGAGTTTCATTAGGATTATGTCGTTACACCGCCACCAGTAATATCCCTGAAGGCCTAAACTTGACATTAACATTTGCATGCTGGGAAATTTGTGGGCTATAAATAGTTCAAAAATAGCAGAAGACAATTCATTATATTTTCTTTTATTTCTCCTTATAAATGTCATGAATATGTCTTGGAATTTCATTAGAATTGTGTCCGGAGGAGGACACAATTCTAATGAAATTTCAAGACACATTTACAGAGAGAAATAAAACATATACTCCTAATTCGTTTGGCGGATATTTTCGCTGCTAGCATGCAGAGTTAAGCAAAGATATAATATAAAAGTACTTACAGCGTAATACTGACAGTTCTTTTTCCTCCTGAAGGCGTAGATACCATCAGGATCGTTCTCATCCTCATGGTCGGATGGAGACATCTGAAACACAAATTGATCTAACCTCCTCACCACTAAATCTTATGTTGGTAGGTCCAAGCTATTGCTACACTACAGACCTCTATAGCAGTGTCTGCAAACAGTGTAGGTCAAGATGAGCCATCTCATCAGCATCTGCACTTTTTGCAAGTACTTTTCATATTTTCTTAGAAACAACAGCTAGTCGGAAAATCATTTTGTTACGATTGGATTGGTCGGAAACTTAACATATCACAGTCCAGTCCAGTCAACCATTAGACCGCTACTCACAACAATTGTCATCTGCTGTTGCTTTTATATCTTGCCTTATTTCTCAATAAAATCTTGGTTTGACAGCACTTCAGAATCATTTCCAATGGTCTGTCAAAGCATGTTGTAAATTATTCTAAAGTGCTGTCAAAGCATGTTTTTGATGATAACAATGGAAAATAAACAGCAGATAACAAAAATAAGAAAGCGGTGTAAAGGTTAATTAGGATTGAAAGGTAAATCAAATTCAGGGTCTCCGGGTGTGAACAACTGCAAACGCTGCAGACCCTGACGAACCAGATTGTAAGTGTTACAAGCGTTCTATACTATAGCGTTTCCAGATCTGTTGGATGTGTGGATTGTTACACATATAGACATCTGTTACATATTATATAGTAAAATGCAGATTGCCGATGGTAGAATCAAGCGCCTGTTACTACACTTGACGAACCCTTACACAGCTACATTATTGTTTTGTCGTCTGCTGTTTATTTTCTATTTTCCATTTTTATCACCAAAAACAAGCTTTGACAGCACTTTAGAATCATTTCCTACATGCTTTGACAGCACTTTAGATTCTAAAGTGCTGTTAAACCATGTTTTTATTGAGAAATAAGGCTAGATATTAAGCAACAGCAGACAACAATTGTTGTGTGTAGCGGTCTAAGGGTTAAAGTAAACATTTGTGAGTGCGACTGGAGAAATGGGGTCTATGAGCTTTGTGACCAGTGAATATCCAGATCATAGTCTGATCAGGCTCTGCACTGTTCCATCAATGAAACACTGTCATGGTTCTAACAAACAATAGACTATAGACCATCATCAGGCTACACAAGGTTGAATGGTGGAAAAGATAATTGTGTGACATACCGGAGATAAGACTTCTTCATCAGAACTAAAGAGATCATTGGGCAGGATTCCAATATCATTGTTATATACAGGTTGAGCATTGGCGTTTTGATTAGCAGGCTGGCACGTGGATGTTTTATGTTTCCGCTTTCTGTATTCACGTTTCTTTTTATGTACAGCAACCTCTTCCTGAAAAGAAAATTGTAAACATACAAATGTGTGGCTATTTCCCCCCCCCCCCCCCCCAGAGTATACGATGGGACAACTTTCAAGGCTGATCTACATGAAATATCAATTCGAATCGACTACTCTTTTCTGAACAATTAACAAGGTCATATACAGTAGAGTAGATATTCTTAATCAATTCAGAAAAAACAAGTTGTGAAATATTCAATATTCTTTGTGTGGACCACCACGCTGTAACAAATACTTTAGCACATTACTGAACATGACAGAGTATTAAATCGGTCATATTGGCCGCAATAGGTCAATACCATTTCCGCATAGTCTCAAATATATGTAGTCAACCACAAGTCCCGAAAATTCTGTTGATGAATCGATGTTACCATAACTGTACATGTTTATCAAGTTTGTTCCAATTTTAGCATCAGAAACATTGGCAACATACTGTCCGGTGTCGCATACAACGGTGGTCTATACAAGGGCTTACCGAAGATCCCCAGTCTTTGTACATGTATGGCGAGATGTATGCCGGTAACTTATGCCGTATAGACTCCGCTTCCGTCAACATTGTGCCATCAAAATCTTCCAACTGGAACCTATCACAAGAGATCTTTTATTAACCAATGTACTCATGCTGTGTATGAGGTACGAGTTGTCGTGAACCGGAAAATAATGATTGGTAGTGACACGATACAAACGTTGGACAGCAGAATAACACTGCCCACTACACTTGTGCTGCATGTCGCGCCGGCATAAAATGTTTCGTGTCGAAATAGGCGCCGGGTTCCCGACAAATTCTAATTCAGCTACATGCAGAAGATACTGCATTAACACATTTTTGTCTAGTAAAGGACGTAAGAAAATGGGTTTATGCAATATCAGTAAGTAGAGTCGAGTGACATCTCAAAGGAAACCGGTGCATTTTTCCATGTGAACCATTTTACGCCGAAGCGTTGTGCAGCTCCAGTGTACTACCAGGTACCCGTTACCAAATTACTTTTTTTTCAAAGTGTTCCATGTTAAGTTTATCTTTGTATGTGTTACGATCAGACAGAAAGGCGAACGCTAGTATAATGAACACGTCCACAAGCTATCAACACTTGTGAGCTGTGCAAGTTCTGTAAAACCCTATTTAAAAGTAATACCGGTAGGATTACTCTTATAAGGGGTATAACCAGATTCAACTGTCACATACAAAATGCCAAAGACGTATGTGAGGGCCAAATCAAGTCTCCAGTCGGGATTCCGGTAAGGATGAACCCCGATCGTTAAATTACCCATCGCATGCTCCCACCTGCCACCCACAACATCGAGTATAGATCCTTACTAGAGCAAGTGAGCAGAGGCTCAAGGATACACCCAGCCGCCGCCGCCTGGACAGAACTACAAAATCGGACGGACAGACGGCATATATATACCACTCGACATCGCATGCCGGGGGTATAACAAGGCTGTGATAGCGAGCCAGGGATGAGGCCAGTGATGTATCTAGAGCGAGCCCAGAGGGACCATGTCCTTTAAAGTTCGAGTCTCCCATTGACTTATAAATCTAAATGGGGAAGGGGCACAAAGCCTGAAATCGTCCCCTTGGACCAAATACCTAGGCACAACACTGCAGGCTAGTTACAAATTCCATAAACCACATTTCTCCAGTCTCAAATAACCTGTACCTTTTTTCTGCGACCTCAATAGCCAGCTGCAGCATCTCCTTTTTCGTCTTCTCCCTTCGCTTTATGAACTCCAACAACGTCCTGAAAAATGACCAGCCAACAAACGTTCATTCAGATACTATAATTAGTTTAAACCCTTTCAACACTACAGACCTCTATATCAGTAATTTGTGAACAGTGTAGTGTCGCCTATTGCAGAAGTTGGGACATTGTTAGTATTCCGCAACAATATATTCCCCGATGCGTTGTTAACGCGTTTTCGAGCTATCGATTGTTTTGTTTTAAAACATTTATCATCATTGCTAGGTCGGGAAAGAACCGCAACATTTCCGAGGCCAATACTGCTATATAAAGGAGTAAACATCGGGTTCAAAATACACTTTTACGTCGTCCCGGCCCGTAAAGAAACATTTTGCATAGAGAAAACATTGTTTCCAATCGAACATTTGATCAAACCTACATTTATACACGCTCTGTGCGTCACGACAGACAATTTAATCGCACAGACATTTCTATCATTTCTGGTTACAGAGATAGTAGGTATGTGAAAACTTTAACGTAATTTTTACAGAAACTTTAACACTAATTTCCAAGTCATTTCACCTTGGGGCACAGGGGCCGCATTAGTTGGACACGGAATGAATATATGGATGATGCCTTGACCTTGGGAACAGGGGCTGCATTAGTGGGACACAGAATGAATATATGGATGATGACTAATAAGCATATGAAGTTTCAAGTCAATGTGACTTAGTACTGCAGAGATATAAGGTATTTAAAAACTTTAACGCAGATTTCGGACGGACGGTCGTCATTGTGATCACTATTGTCTCACTTTCCGCAAGTGGGCTCGACAAAAATCGGGGAGAGTCCGAAAGATGGTTAAGCAGTTGAGCATTTAACATATTTGCAGTAAAAACAAGGTGAACATAAACAAGTCCTCAGTGATCTTGACCTCGAGTGTTTCAGTATGGCGTGTATGCGAAAGCAAGCATCATCCCCAGACACATGTTGTGGCCAAATATTATAGTGGTTCACAAGTTATTAAGAAATGAAAGGTGTTACAAACGTACGTACGTACATGGAGTATCGCTGTATCCCCTCCTGCTCATTGGCGAGGGATAATAATCCTGGTTTTACTCTACAGAGGTCGCAAATTTACTTTTTATTGAACCGAGCTCAGGCTGTCCTTAAAAAATTGTTTGTTTCCTGTAACCCGACCCAGAATTTTAGAAGTGGGTTGGTCGATAGGCAATTACTTTTTTTCTGTCACATGACATATTAATGCAAGTGTTAAAATATTGTACCTTTTTAATATTAATAATTTTTAAATTCAATATTGCAAGTCTTGCAATAAAGGTATCTCAATTGCTGTATGTGTTGTATGAACATGTATGCCATTTAGGGCCAGAGATTATATTAACCCTTTTAACCCACTGTAGCACTAAATTGAAGAAAAAATTTTTGTAAAAATAATAATTGTCAACGAAATTGCATTAAAAAAAATCGGGTCGCACCGTTTTTTAGCGGGTCGGTCGGGTTACAGGAAACGGAGATATAATTATGGATGGCCTCATTGCAGTTATAATAAAATATTATAAATATACTTACCAATCGTGATTATCCGGACGAGGTTATCTAACAGTACATAGTGCAAGTGACCACAGAGGGACAGAGGGCATTAGTGTACAAGTATTTCCAGTTAAAACTACACACGTTAACCGGCTAACACTTACACTGCCCGACTGAGGTCGCGACGCAGCTTTAGCATTTTCTCATACGATGTCTCATCGTTCTTACGGTTCTGAAATACAAACAGTTCTGAAATTATAAACCTTTATACAAGAATGCAGATTTTTATGATATATAGCGCAACAAAGACAATGACTAGCATGTGCATAGTTCCACTAAAAGTTATTTGCAAGACCGTATAATAACTTTCACAAAGAATTGAGCACCGTTTATTTGTTATATTTGTGTGCTCTTAGACTTTTATGAACATTGAAGTTAACCAATTATTTGTCAAAATTACAATAATTACGAGAATACAGAAATCTGTACAATAAAGTGAAAACAGTATAGTTTTGGAGTCAATTTTCACTAACCCTTAGACCGCTACTCTCAACAATTGTCGTCTGCTGTTGCTTTTATATCTTGCCTTATTTCTCTATAAAAACATGCTTCGACAGCACTTCAGAATCATTTCCAATGGAAATGATTCTGAAGTTCTGTCAAAGCATGTTGTAAATTATTCTAACGTGCTGCAAAAGAATGTTTTTTATGATAAAAATGGAAAATAAACAGCAGACGACAAAAAAATAACAAGATAGCGGTCTAAGGGTTAATATCCTTTCGCTTGCCGCAAGTCTAAAAGTTAACAAACCTTTCTAGTCTGCATTTTCTCTGTCCTGCGCCGGAAGGCGACGTACGGATTATTGGTGGTGGAGCCATCACGCTTCTCAGTCTTCACAGTCATGATCAGAGGGTGTTGCTATTTGGAAACAGAAACATTGGTCACAAAACCGGACATAATAATAACCATGGCTGTCGATTTTTCTGAACATATATGTGGCTGTGGCTGGAGCCACATATTCCAGCCACATATGACCCAATGGACAGGAAAAACAAGAAATGCGTCTGTCGAACGCGGATGCCACCTGCAGCATATTTGAGAAACTGTGACAAAGTGGTTAACCGAAAAGTGTGACGGACGGACAGACAGACGGACCAAACACTATATGCCACCCGTTTCTTCGAAACCTGGTGGCATAAAAAACAAACACTAGTTTAGTTAAATGTAGCATTCAATATTTCCTGTGGATGTGCTCGCTTGTATTGACTGGACACAAACACATCATCTACTATGTCAGTGATTACCTTCAGTTCGCTTGTATTGACTGGACACAAACACATCATCTACTATGTCAGTGATTACCTTCAGTTCGCTTGTATTGACTGGACACAAACACATCATCTACTATGTCAGTGATTACCTTCAGTTCGCTTGTATTGACTGGACACAAACACATCATCTTCGTATGTCAGTGATTACTTCAGTTCGTGTATTGACTGGACACACATCATTACTATGTCAGTGATTACTTCAGTTCGCTTGTATTGACTGGACACAAACACATCGGACTATGTCAGTATTACCTTCAGTTCGCTTGTATTGACTGGACACAAACACATCATCTACTATGTCAGTGATTACCTTCAGTTCGCTTGTATTGACTGGACACACACATCATCTACTATGTCAGTGATTACCTTCAGTTCGCTTGTATTGACTGGACACAAACACATCATCTACTATGTCAGTGATTACCTTCAGTTCGCTTGTATTGACTGGACACAAACACATCATCTACTATGTCAGTGATTACCTTCAGTTCGCTTGTATTGACTGGGACACAAACACATCATATATGTCAGTGATTACTTCAGTTCGTTTGTATTGATGGACACAAACACTATATATGCGGATTACCTTCAGTTGCTTGTATTGACTGGACACAAAATCATATACATCATGATACTAGTCGCCTTGTTATTGACTGGACATCATCTACTATGTCATGATTACCTTCAGTTCGCTTGTATTGACTGGACACAAACACACATCATCTCTATCGTCAGTGATACCTTCAGTTCGCTTGTATTGACTGGACACAAACACATCATCTACTATGTCAGTGATTACCTTCAGTTCGCTTGTATTGATGGACACAAACCATCATTTATGTCAGTGATTACTTCAGTTCGTTGTATTGACTGGACACAAAACATCATACTATGTCAGTGATTACCTTCAGTTCGCTTGTATTGACTGGACACAAACACATCATCTACTATGTCAGTGATTACCTTCAGTTCGCTTGTATTGACTGGACACAAACACATCATCTACTATGTCAGTGATTACCTTCAGTTCACATAATCTACTATGTCGGAAAAGTCGCGGGAATACTGGACGAAGGCCGGAAGGCCTCGTCCAGTATTCCCGCGACTTTTCCGAGTTCAGTGATTACCTTCAGTTCGCATTGGTAGATTGTTACATTGGTAGATTGTAGATTGTTCACATCATCTACTATGTCGGAAAAGTCGCGGGAATACTGGACGAAGGCCGGAAGGCCTCGTCCAGTATTCCCGCGACTTTTCCGAGTTCAGTGATTACCTTCAGTTCGCATTGGTAGATTGTTACTTTCGTGCAACATGCGTTAAATTTAGTATAGAATTCGACTTGCTGTTTATGACACCGAAAAATGACATGAAAATGCGATAATTAGTCAACAAATATGTGCTTATGAACAAATACAAGTACTGACTGTATTCATTGATATCTCAACTGTTTTTGTGAAATGCATCTTTGGAGTCACCATACAAGAAATATGTTAACTGGTCAATTATTGTCCAATAATAAACACCAATACAGTATTGTCTGACGACACCGCCAGGTGGGTACTAACCGTACGTAGCCGTTTGTTTAGCCAGTAGTCGTAGACAGCAATGATCAGGTCATCATCTTCCTTGAGTAATACCTTGGCTTCTCGTAGAGTAACAACCTAAAACATCAGCAATCAGAAATAATAAATTTTTCCAAACAAGTGTTAATAAATCACAATGATGGAGGGCCTCCAGAGCAGTGCTATTGAAAAGAATGTGGACATATTCACTATACCAAAAGAAAACAAAACGGCAGTGTACGCCTGTCCATAATGTAAAGGTGATTAAAAGGCCAAATGTCTACGGCTTAGGTGATGTAGTATGCTGCACTTTATTGTGGTTAGCTATGAATGTAAAACTGCTGTTGACATTTGGTAAGGATCTGAACAGAACCGGGAGAGATGCAATACTGCCAAATTTGGACGTAAGTGTCAAAGTTTTACTGGATGTGACCGAAAGCTGAGGACCAGATAGTGTTGATGTGGATGATGAATAAAGAAGCATATGGGGTTTCAATCCCTGACTCCATGAACACCAGAGGAGAATGTGACATTTAAGAGTTCATATGTGTTTAAAAAAATTGTGCTATTTTTAGATGGCGGTCATCTTGGATTAAGCGATGACTCATTTTACCAAATCTGAAAATGCTTCACCCAAGGATCTTTAACTTACTATGAAGTTTGGCCAGCATTGGCCATGTGGTTCCCGAGAAAAAGACGTTCAAAATCTTGAATAAATGGACTTTTTGGCGGCCATCATGGAGGACATAATCATCCGATTCCAACAAATATTGCACCAGAGCAATCACTTCATCGATACCTTCAATTTGATATACGACATGAGCATATTCGGTCAAAAATAAAATTTGACCCCACGGGCCACGCCCATTTTTGGCCTCTGGGGGGGTCACCATTTTAACACCTTTGAAAGAGCATTCTACATCGATCATTCCTACCAAATCCGGCTGGCGGTTCATGAGAAGAAGAGTTTTTAAGAGTTTGTGCTATTTTTAGACGGCGGCCATCTTGGATTAGCGACGACCTCCGTTTTAACAAATCTGAAAAGGCTTCACCCATGGACCATAACTGTGAAGTTTGGCCACCATGGGCCAAGCGGTTTGTGTGAAGAAGAATTTTGAAATCTCTAATAAAAGAACGACCTTTTGACCTTTCGGCGGCCATCTTGGATGACATGACCATCCAATTTCGACAATAAATGCACCAGAGTGATTTGCACCTTCGATTTGATACATAACATGACCATATTCGGTCAAAAATCAAATTTGACCCCGGGGCCACCATTTTAACAACTTTGAAAGAGCATTGTACATCGATCATTCCTAGCAAGTTTCGTTGAAATCCGGCTAACGGTTCACGAGAACAAGATTTTTTAATAATTTATGCTATTTTTAGACGGCGGCCATCTTGGATTAGCGATGACCTCCATTTTCACAAATATGAAAAGGCTTCACCCATGGACCATAACTTTTAAGTTTGGCTACCATGGGTGTTCATGTGAAGAAGAATTTTGAAATCTCTAATAAAAGAACGACCTTTTGACGGCGGCCATCTTGGAAGACATAACCATCCGATTTTGACACAAAATACACCAGAGTCATCGCCTAGTTGATACCTTCGATTTGATATATGACATGACCATATCCGGTCAAAAATAAAATTTAACCCCACGGGCCACACCCATTTTTGACCCAGAGGTCACCATTTTAACAACTTTGAAAGAGCATTGTACATCGATCATTCCTACCAAGTTTTGTCGAAATCCGCTTGGCAGTTCTTGAGAAGATTTTTGAAGAATTTGTGCTATTTTTAGACGGCGGCCATCTTGGATTAAGTAATGACGTCATTTTAACAATTTTGTAATCCCAGATTTTGGACGGAATTGTGACTGCACGTCTTAACATTCCACTATTCTCCAACTTCACACTAACAACGTCCCTCGCTCAATGACTGAAACATGAAAATGAAGGACACACCTGCTGCCCACTGCCCTTCTCAAGCCTGTCCAACATTTCCTCAAACTTCAGTGGTGTGATCTCCATCTTCTTGGCTTGCTCATTCAACCAGGTTTCATCCTCAGAGTCCATGTCATAATCTGGAATCTCCTGGTCCATACTGAATGCTGAAATGCAATCATATGGTTCATGACTCCTGATAAACAGTCATAATAGCACTCTTTGTAAATTTGCATTTTCCTATGTGATTTTATCAAAAATATGATTTCAGTTATAGTTCAGCTGTGTAAAATTTTCAATTAAACTAGAGTTCGATCCAAGTATTTGCGTTTTTAAATGCTGTATGTATACTATTTTTTTACTAAAACTTGTAAAATGCCCAAAAAAAGAGCAGCCAGTCCGCTCCAACTTTAGGGGGTTGAAGTTCTTTATAATTCAGAGCTCCAGATAAGCTAAATACAGGCATGGGAGTGGAACACTATCCCCAATCCTGAAAAATTTATTTGAGCAGCGGATTGCGCTGCGATTTGCTAGCAGGGTCTGGGGGCATGCCCCCCCCCCCCCCCCCCCCCCCAAAAAAAAAAAATTTTTCTGTGCTTCATGCTGAGGTATATTTAGCATTAAATAGATCACATTTTCCCCTGAAAAAATATGTTATAATTAGGAAAAATTGGCAACATAATCCATTTCAATTTAAAATAATACTTGCAACAAGAAGTCAGCACATGTATAACAGGGATTCCGCTGGGGAAAATAAAAGAATCGCCACTTAAAAAAAAAAATATATTTTTTTTTTCGAAAATTGTAATTTTTTATCGCCATTCTCAACGGATTTACAAGATTCACAAAAGTGGTCCCTGGGACCTCAAATCCGGATCTCCGGAAATTTCCCATGCCTGTAAATAGTACTTTACCCACTGATTTCAAATTCAATGCGTATTTATATTCGCGAATTCATCACATGCTTTATCAACGCTTGATCGGCAACAGATTGCACTATATCGCTACACCACAGTTTTGTTTGTTCATTAGTGTTTAACGGCATATCAACAGCTAAGGTCATGTAAGGCCGGGCAAACGGGTTCGATCCCATTTTAACCTGCTGCACTGGGGGAAAATCCCAAAATCAGAACGAAATATTTACATCAAGAAAAAATATATTCAGCCCTAAGTCAGAATAACCTGACCTGGTGCCAGGTCCATACCACACCAGTCACTTGGCCCCTTACCCTAAAATAGGATTACGAATAATCGTAATACTCACATAAGGGGTATAACCAGATTCAACTGTCACATACAAAATGCCAAAGACATATGTCAGTGCCAAACCAGGTCTCCAGTACTAGCATTACATAAGAGTTTAACTGTTATGACGGCAGGCCTTTCCCAGGCAATTATAGCGATGGGGTGCCCCAGCACCTTAATTTCAAAAACAAGGTACCACAGCGCTATAAATTTCAGATAGAATATAAACAAGAAATGCGTCTGTCGAACGCGGATGCCACCTGCAGCATATTTGAGAAACTGTGACAAAGTGGTTAACCGAAAAATGTGACGAAAAGTGTAACCGAAAAGTCAGTCACTATAAATTATCTTATAACTTATAAGACGATAATCAGAATGGATTTACTGAATGATGATAACAATTTCAATTTTATCACAAGTCTGGCAGACTTTTTGCTTGTAAAACACAAAGGTCCGATTTTAAAATTTGCATGTCCAGCCTCACCGTCCAGGACCTCGGACCAGTGCTATTTTCAGGCCCAGAGTAGTCTTTCAAAATGTACGTTTGAAGCTTTCTTTGTTTACTTTCTACTTCCTGGAGACTGACCTAAGCATTTTGCGAATACACACTTTAGGCTATTATAAAATAAATGCTAGATTCTCATCCCCATCCCCTCTCCCACGCACCAAATAATAAAGAAAAAAAAAATCACTTCCATTTTTTTTTTGAAGGGGCGATTTTTTTCCGAAAATTATAATTTTTTATCGGCAATTGCGAAAGGGGCGATCACCAGCGGAATCCCTGTGCAACCCGTTGCATTAAAGCGAAAAAAACATGCAGTTCTGCACTACACACCTTGCAGATGTATGTACTGCTTGCTTTGCTTGTAGTCATCTCGGTACAGGCCATCATATCTCTCCTCCGCCTCGTCCACCTCGGGAATGGGGATAACCAATCGCTCTGCTGACCCATATACCTGCTGCGCTGATAGAGCTCTCTGTAGATGGTGTTCCTTAAAAATGAATTCATGGCACACATTATTTATATCAATTATATGCGTTTCTTCCATCTTGGATTCTCATTTTTGCATTATGATTGATAAATTAAAAGCACAGAAGCACAGATACCCCTAGTCAAGAACATCAACGACCCAATCATGTTGGGCCGTGACAGCTGCTGTTTGTTTATTGGCATTTATATTTTTTCAATAAAATTGAATATATACAGCATCTAACTGTTAACACTTTCATTGAACCCTAGTTTACATTTACAAACATACACCAGCATTATATTGATTTCAATAAAAAAAATTACGAATATTCATGAATGTTGTCAATAAAAACACAACTTTAACACAAGTTTCTAAATGTTTTCGCGTTACGGACAGATGGACGAAGACCGGATGAAAAGGTGATAACGGATACATCCCATCACAAGTCCGACAATTGCGCCTTTGTGTAGTCGCGAGTTCATGACTATTGATAAATCTACAACTTGATCGGGTCGGTGAAATTCTGGACTCGATTTTACGGGAAATTATATCAGCTCTAGTCGATCTACACTAGTAGGATGCAACATAAATTTTAATATAATAGTTTAAATCTAAAAGTCTGTATAACTGAAAGGGAAGTTACTCAATACGACTAGAATTGAGTCATTCTAAATCGAATCAGAAGTTACCTCCCTTGGCAATACATATCTGGTCACGTGATAAAAATTCTAAAAATAGTAACATATTGCGACCACGTTCAAACTGCAGACAGAGTATTGCAAACGAGATAATTATATCATTAGCAAAGGGTAAGTAACTATTAACATCCACAGGTATTGCAGATTCGTGCATATGTACTCAAAAACGAAGTTAGCACATTGTGGAACAAAATCCAATATGGCGGCCAGGCCCCGCCGAAGAGAAAAAACAATAACACCTACCGTTTCTTCCTCTTTTTCCATTCCGGTGGGCATTTGCGGAACCTGTCTGTTGATTGTTGTGAAGTCCGGTAGGTCAGGGATATCTTCTGCCTTATAAACGGGCATGGGTCTCGAGGCGTCCAGCGCCCGAGCCCGAAATGTTACCTTACTCATCTTGATTTGACCTGAATGTGCAAATTGGGCTATCCTTCGGCAATATTTCTGCAAAAATACGCCAGTTAACCCGCTTGGCGTTAATCACATGTAGTTAATATCATAGGTGAATGTTCAGGCATTGGTATTTGTACATCAAAGTCTGTGTATTCATTACCAGATGGCCACAATAAGCAAACACATTTCAAGAAATTCTTCCAAATTCTTGAATTTTCATCATGGCGGCCAGACAAGCCACTGAACACCTCCCAGAATTCAGTGAGCTAGGTGCGTGCGCATGCTCATTGAACAATATCGGCACGTGATCAAACACGCCAATCACAATACTCATAAACCCGGTACGACATGCGCAACAATTTAAAGGCGTGTACTCTACGGTGGAGTTAAATATCAAAGTAGTGAAAGTACTGAAATATGTTTTATCCATTCAACACAGTGCGTATGTGCAGTGAAACACGGTGCCGTGAAACATTTTTGATATCCAGTCAATACAATTTTTGCATTTTACACCATTTGTAGGTGTTGACGGGATAAATAGAATAGTAGGTTAGTGCAGTGAATGGGAAAAAATATCTGACGCGGCACGGAAACGGGATGTGCTCGGCAGAGCCTCGCCCATCCCGTTTCCTGAGCCTTGCCATATATTTTTTCCCATTCACGGCACTAACCTACTATTCTCTATATCTCCATAAAAACTGATCGGTGTCTGAGGGAAATTAACTTTGTAAAACACACTGGTGTAACATGCAGGGTTAGTACTGAAATATATAAAAATCAAAGTACTGAAAGTACTGACTGGCGGGAGACAAGTAGCCACTTGTGAATTTGCATACTCAGAAATTCCTTGTTAGAAATATTTTTGATGTTGATTATTGGATGTACAATCTGCAAATTTGGAGAACTTGATCAGTTACTGGTGTTTGTAAAATGAAGCCTGCTCTAAACACAAATAGGTTGATGAAGCAAAGGCTCACAGGCATCACGGGATGCGACACTATTTTTTTATTTCTTGGTTTACGGGACCCACCGACGGATGTTTAACAAAAATTAAGTGGATGTTTTTGTTTCTGTCTCAAGTTGACGCCCACTCTGACAGAACGTGGTTGGTCTGTTCCAGCTCATTTTGCCGATGCAATTTGGACAAACAAACATAACGTTATTCCATTGTCTGTTTCAACTGAAAGCGCCGATGGATAATACGAAAACCCTTTTTTTTTTAGAAAATTAATCTCGAAACCTGGCGAGATAGCTCGGAAATGATCTAACAACAAAAAATTATTATGTGAAAGTCGGCCCAGTAAAACAAAAATTATGGAAGAAAATTTATTTATAGATCACATCTCCCATAGAGAATGATGCCCATAAAATCAATATTTGATCGATTTTGTTCAAAAAATATTTTTGGCAGCATAGGTTTTTCGTAATGTGAAGAAAAAAAACGGGGAAATTTTCATATTTTTAGTATGTTTATCAATCGGCACTTTGCAGAATAGGGATACAAACCGAGTAATCCAAATTGCATACCCAACAGGAACTCTGGAGGTGTGACATAATATTATGTGAAATATTTTCAAAATTATGACTGGGCAGTAGACCTACATACGTGTATGCTGCATGAACGGCAAAATGTTTTCATGAATTTTGTTTCGCTCACCCAGAGGGTAATTTTTCGAAAATCGCCCGTAAACCACAATATGAAAAAGAAATGGCCTTCGACGTCGCATTGCGACTGCGTGGTACACGATACGGGGGGCGTCTCAATAACAGCAATTTGTTCTCTTCAAAAGTAAAGTTGGGCATGCCAACTATTTTACACATAATGTTGAGCATTGCCGTTGCTATTAATAACTTGCTTTCAGTTCACTCGCTGACTTTAAATGTCACCTGACTTGTTAATTGCGAACGCAAATTGAGCCTATCGAGACGTCCCCCGATGAGCAGAGAGCCACTTCCGAAAGTAGACCCGTGCAAACGGCCAGAATCACGATCCCAATAGCGTGAGACAGTATGTCTCACGCCGAAAATCGTCCACCCCCTGTTACTGCTAGCTCCGTATTGTCCCATGATACCTAAAGATAATAGCTGCTGTATTCATATGCACGAGATTTCTTGATTCGTAATTCCAGAATTTAACTGATAAACTGAGCACAAAACTGTAAACTGTGAAAACAATAGAGAATATATATGTAGAGTTTTAGATACAAAGCAAGACGCCATCTGATTAAAATAAAACATCAAGTAGAAAATAATAATTAAAGAATGAAAGTGAATTTTAATCAGCAGAAAGTGTAATTAATGTACGTATATATTTATAAATTTCACCGGTGCACTGCTACCTAACTGTGAGAACTAAAGATACAAGCTGCTGTAATTCATACGCAAGAAATGTCTTGATTCGTGTTTTCCAGAATTTAACTGATAAACTGAGCCCAAAACTGTGAAAACTATAGAGAATATATAGTATATGTAGAGTTTTAGATACAAAACACACAACTGTGAAACTGCAGACAGACCAAAACGCCATAGGATAAGTTTGCACAGGCACCATTTTCTTGATCGTACTCGCCATTTAGGCGTAGCACAACAATATGGCTGCCCCGATAGAAATTTGCGTGACATAATGGTAGCAGTGACCAGTTAGCCGCCAGTTAAATATAATGGCACTGTGAAATTTATAAATATTACACTTTCGGCTGATTAAAATTCACTTTGATTGTTTAATTATTATTTTCTTCTTGATTTTTTTATTTTAATTATATTTTACATTGTATTAATTGATGAATGCTCATTCCAGGGCCATCTGACCTGTTCCCATTGATCAGAAATGGGCAAATACGAATTGAGGGTAATTTGTGACAAAAAGTAATAAAAAATAACATATTTTTCTGGGAGTTTCAAACAATAATTTACTCCAGAGAAAACGTATGGATGGGAATTGATTTGCACCATGATAGTACATTTTCCTCTGGATGATGATCGAGAAAATATGCAAATTTCAATCTCCAGTTCTGCAAGTGACGTACTTGGTACAGCATGGTTTTAAAGTGTAAATTTTACCTCAGAATTTGATAATTTGAAAGAGGCTGCACCGAGATTTCACATTCCTGCATAGGTAAGGAGCACTAATAGAGCAGCATATTTGTGTCTATGTAAATCTCCTAGTGTGTCGTGTTCACAAATGTCGAACGCATATTGCTGTCTGCTCACTTATTTGGAATATAGTTTTAAATACATATTGTCCGAGGGTGTGAAATTTATAATTTTGAATTAACTGGTCATGCACTACCCCAAATATGCTATATCAAGGGAGATAACATATACATACAGATCTCTCTCTCTCTCTCTCTCTCTCTCTCTCTCTCTCTCTCTCTCTCTCTCTCTCTCTCTCTCTCTATAGCCAGTGACCATACACACATTCATCTTTAGTCCCAGATGTAGCAAAGTGAACACTATATGTTTTTCTGCAATCGATAGTTACAAATTTAATTTGATTTACATAACATGTATACTACTTAAAATAGTGTCTCTAATGTAAACCTCATTTTAAACGCATGTGTTATTGTATGACCATATTTTACAACAAAACACTAATTTACTTTTATTTCAATTGGAAAAAGGCCTTGTTGGTACCAGCGACATATACAGAGGCGGGTAACTCGTTATATAACGTATAAGGCCAATCACGGCAAAACATGCACCGGAGTTCTCACGCTACTAGTACTATTTTTTATTTTATTTTCTTACTGTATGTGGATGATTTACTTTTTAATAACAATATTAGCCATTGCTTGGCAGGATAGACTTCTTTTAAGCAAGAATCATGTACATTTTGAATTTCTGTGTCATGTCCTTAATATTATAACACCATTAGCATTGTAGTTTAGTTGTTTTCGCCAAACAAATAGCCATGGCAGTCGCTATTAACTTGCGCCAGAGATCTCACGCTACTATTTGTATTCTTGCTATATTTAGGTGATTTCTTTTGTAATAACAATATTAACTAATTCCTGATAGGATGTACTACATTTAAAGGTACATGCCCACTCAGTAGACACAAATGCCAGGTTATAATATAGGGAGACATATAGTTTTGCATATTCTGTAGATATGAAATTTTCTGGCAAAATAAACATTCATTCACCATTACCCCACGTATTGATTGGCATTATAACATTTTATATCAGACGAAACTTTCCACACTGATATCAGGGACGATAACCGTGTTTCCTTAAAATGTTAACGGACATTACTATGTATTATCTGTATTTATTTTTAATGTGCAATGATCATACTTTATAAACTGTCGAAACAATATGTTTTTCAGGCTACACATTTAATTAATATAAATAATTAAAAAATATCATGCCTCATTTTTGCATATGAAAATAGCCTGATACCACCGTGAGTCACTATCAGTAAAATAAATATTACAAAATGATTATATCTGTATAGCGGGCACTCGTAATTTTTAGAACTGACACAATTATACACTTATTAAATTCATATAAAGAAAATGTTTGTGTCTACTGAGTGGGCATGTACCTTTAAAGATATAGTCATTTAGTAATATTTATTTTACTGATTGTGACTCGCGGTGGTATCAGGCTATTTTCATATGCAAATGAGGAATGATATTTCATGTGTCACCTGAAAAAATAAATATTTTCGACAGATTATATAGTATGATGATTGCACATCAAACAATAAATACATGTACAGGGAAATTTATAGTAATGTCCGTTTAAGGAAGCACGGTTATCGCCCCTGATATCAGTGTGAAAATTTACGTCTGATATACAATGTATAATAATGCCAATCAATACGTGGGGTAATGGTGATAGAATGTTTATGTTGCCATACAATGTCGCAGATGATGTCTCTGATATAAAGAACACTTAATTAGTGCCTACTGAGTGGGCATGTACCTTTAAGCTAGAAATATGCTCATTTTCTGTTTCATATCCTCAATATTAGGCTAATACATAATTAATATTGCATTTAGCCATTTTCGAATAGGCGCTTGCTGGTATGATATCGCTTAATCGTGTAAAGTAGCGTCAACTGTTGTTCAATTTGTAAGGTATGAGCCGCGCATGCGTCAACTTAGTCATCTCAAGTAATCATAACACGTGCTAGGCACACCGGGTTTTCCGAAAAAAAACGCGACGTTTCGTATCATTCTAACCAGAGTTCCAGATAAGCTGCATATTTGCGTAAATACCCAATTAAAATTGTCAAAAACCCAATTGAAATCAGAATTAGTGAGTATCAAAAAGCAATGCAAAATTTGTGGTATCTTTATCATGCTACAGAAAACAATAAACAGACCAGAAATATAGCATATTTTCTTATTTTTCCATGAAAACACATCTTGGTATTTCATTAGAATTGTCTCCAAGGAGACAATTCTAATGCAATACCAAAATGTGTTTTCATTTAGAAGCAAACTATTCAATGAGTGCGGTCTGCTGATGTGTAAACAATTGTGTGATTCTATTTTACACAATTACAATTATGAAATACGCAATTGCTTCAGAAATGATGGAATGACAATACTCAGTTACTAATTCCTTATCTGGAGCACTGATTCGAACCATAAATCCTTGCTGGTACGTAGCTACGGATTAGAGAGGTACGTTTTACTGTATCAAATGGGAACATTATAGAAAACGAGTCACGGAGTCAGTATTACAAAGTAATTACTGTTATAATATCAATATCTGATTTATAATAACACGAGGTATTAAATCTTTATCGTTTTCCCGTCAAAACAGATAACAATATTTAACTCAGCGTGAGTTTCAGAGTTTGTATCTCAGCAGCCACTGATAAAATTTCATGAGACATCATCTGCATTCGCTATGTACATAGCGAATGCAG
Source organism: Conchocele bisecta (assembly GCA_029237695.1). Taxonomy (NCBI): domain Eukaryota; kingdom Metazoa; phylum Mollusca; class Bivalvia; order Lucinida; family Thyasiridae; genus Conchocele; species Conchocele bisecta. The sequence goes on from CM055270.1 coordinate 87,256,882, forward strand.
ATGATGTCTCATGAAATTTTATCAACTAAAATAGCGCGTTTTGGTAGTACTGATGTCATTTGCATATACAAAGTCAACACCGCGTGAGCGCGTTTTGGTAGTACTGGTGTAATTTGCATATACAAAGTCAACACCACGTATATCGTGGTGTTGAATTTGTATATGCAAATGACATCAGTACTACCAAAACGCGCTCTTTTAGTTGATAACATTTCATGAGTTTGTGGTTTGCCGTTATAGACAGGCCTACTATCATATAATGTAATAAACAGGGGAGATAATCGTATCCCCCTGGACGAAAGTCAGTAGGTATTATAGATTTGACGCGTTTCGTGGCCGAGAATACCCAGTGGCCGACTTTCAACCAATTTCACACATTCAGAGACCATAACCCGTACGTGTGTGTTTTCGCAGATCGATTTCCTGTCAATCCAAAACTTGAGTACTCTTGAAATATGTTCATCATACATGACATTTTACACGTTCATAAACCATGACCTAAAGGTGTGTCGCATACAAAATGATACCACAGGTTCTTGAATAACGGTTCATATTTCGGTGTTTTATGGATTAGCTCGGTATTTCTGGTGGTTTAGGTGCATTGTGACCAACATATAATTTGCGTGACCTCCCGCGAATTACACGTATAAGTACGGTAATACAGTATTTTGACAGTCAGTTCGGAACGGTGAATGTGTAGATAATTGACGATTTATGTCGTGTGTACTGATTGAGCATTAATTAGTAGTTGCACAAAACTATGTAAATTACCCAAAACCAACGAAATCCACCCAAATCCACCAAGATATCCACATGGCATCAACTTAATGACCATCTGTTCAAACACATGTGAATGATACAACAAGTGTTGTCAGAAAAGACAAGTATCAATACGTTGTGTGTAAGGAAACATAAATTAAATGAAGTTTCCCTCAAACGGGAGTCTGAGCGTCGTGGATTTGGCACGGCATCATATGGAACCATTAGAGAACGGCATGTGTGCAATATTAAAACGTTTGGTGTCAGGAAACAGAAACTATAACAAATTTCCCCCAACGTTAAGTTTTCGAGTTTTTAAGACGGTCGGACGGACAGACGCTACGATACGGGGTATGACATCATAAGAACTACTTCCTTCGGAAGGCGTGCTAATAAAATGATGACACTCACCTTACTAACATATATTAATTATCTCCATTTATTTGTTTTACTTTTTTTTCTGTAGGCGGGATCGAAGGGGGATGGATACACATGCGTTTGTGGAAAAGCGTCAATTTCTAGTTTAATTAATCAGTACATTTGAATGATTTCCATTGTTTCTGTACCGGTAATCACACTTTGTGAAATATAACGATTTTTTGGTTGTGAAATGATAGTACATGTATTATAGCAATACGATATTTATTAAATTATTTCAGATGCACGTTGTAATTATCCCGGGGAACGGCAGCGGTGACGTCACCAGAGCCAACTGGTATGGATGGGCGCAGAGAAAACTTTCCACCATCGACGGCGTGACATGTGACCTCCAAAACATGCCTGACCCTGTTGTTGCCAGGGAGACGATCTGGATCCCGTTCATGCGCGACGACATGAAGTGCGATGAAGGGACCGTAATTATTGGCCACAGTTCTGGTGCCGAGGCGGCGATGCGGTTCGCGGAGCGATACAAAGTGGCGGGGATAGTTGTGGTCTCCGCGTGCGTCACCGATCTGGGGATGGAAAGTGAGCGGGAGAGCGGGTATTACTCGCGGCCCTGGGATTGGGAGGGCATTAAAGCGAACGCGGAGTGGCGGGTGCAGTTTGGGTCGACAGACGATCCATTTATTCCGTGGCTGGAGCAGCAGCAGGTGGTTGACGGCTTAAAGCCGCAGCTGATGAAGTTTGAGGACCGCGGACATTTCATGACGTCACAATTCCCGGAACTTATCAACGTCGTGAAGAAGCATTTAAAGTGAATCAGACTGTAAAGTCAATAATATCGTTATGTCCATAACACTGAAGGGGTCAGTGGAATATGGAGTTATCCCCCTTTGTCCACTGACGTGAGCCTAAAGTAGACAACTACAGTGGAACCTCTCTAAACCGGACACCCTGGGGACCTCCCAGTGTGTCCGGTTTAGAGAGGTTTCACTGTAAATCAGACATTTGATCATTCTGAGCCATAGATGTGTGCTATGCGATCATCAACATACATTATCATTATAAATGACCAAGAAATTCATCAAAATTGTGATCACTGGTGTTTTCTTGGACTCTGATATACTGGTATAATGGTCGGGGTCAGTAGAATAATGAGGCTAACCCCTGTTCTTCCACTCCACTGACCTTTTCCATTATGAACATATATGCCATATTACAGTGGGTATATATATCCGTATAGTGTACGGTTTATATACGCCATGATGTAGATGAACCACTGTAATTCATATATAATTGAAGCATTCCAAGGCAAGTCTGTGTGTCTTGCGATCATGAACATACATTACCATGGGACATAAATGACAAGAAACCACACCAGGGGCTCGTTTCACAAAACTTTGTTAGTCTAAAAAGTTTGTAAGTGCAAATTTTAATTTTAGAATAACATTTAATTACACTGACGGTCTAAGTTGGATTTTTAGTGGATGTGTTCGCATGCAATGATGTGTGCATATTGGTGCAAAATGGTAACGTTAGAATAATAATAAAAACTATCCGTGCGATACTTTTTATCGCGCCCGCTTGCGGAAAGCGCGATATAGTCGGCACGTTGGCGTACGTACGTACGTACGTAGTACGTGTGTCCGGTTAAAGATTTTGGTTAAAGTTTGTTGGTTAAAGTTTTTCCGTCTACTATATCTCTTTTTTTAGTGTCCATGCCTCGCCCCAAGGCGCAACATGCAGGCCGCGGCCATCTAGTTATTCGTAATAAGTTTAGTGAAACGGGCCCCAGATGAACAGCAGAAGCGGTGAAACCGTTTGATTTAACCATGCCAGGGGAGTGGATCCAGGATTTATATATAGAGGGAGCGTGAATTCTCAATTGTAAATGAGACATACATTCATGAGCGTCAACACTCCTGGACTTTCCGTACCGTCTGGAGTAGATTGCGAGAGTTAGTGTTCGCAACTACAACTTTCATAAAATGCAAAAAAAAAATACGCATTTTTTCTCATTTCTTATCAAAATTATGTGTGTTACCACTCAATTGAACCGTCTCGACGAGACCGTTCAATTGAGTGGTAACAACATATTTTGAGTGAGAAATAAGAAAAGCAATCCGCTATTTCCACATAAATAACAGCTTAACACGGCACATTTTAGAGAGGACGTACGCCGCACACGCCGCGCCTGGATCCGCCCATGCATGCCATATCTAGACAAACATGTTTACTTTGTTCAGGTGTGTTTTGTTTCTTCAGATAAATTACAATATGTGTCTATTGAATAACCACTCTCACATGTTGAAGTAACGGACCAAGGTCTATAAATACATTAAATATGCCTAAAGGCATCAATAAATGAAAAGAAATAAGCTAAAAAAAAGTGTTTACTCCCTATATATAGACATATACATATGTCTATAAGTAGGGAGTAAAAAATTATTTATATACCTCGGTCCGTTACTTCAACCTGTGACCACTCTGACACAAACGCATTTGAAAACAATATGAATATCTGTCCAGACTACAAAGCTGCGTCAGAATCGATACAGGCTGATCAGGACCTACACTGATGATAGCGATGGACAGCGTAGAGTTCCAGGTATATAGTTGTATATTCCAAATACATGGAATATGGAGACTTTCTCTATTTGTTATGATTAACTAACCTGGGCCCAGTTGCTCAAAACCTCTGTTAGCTTAACGGACTGCTGGGGGGTTGTTTGTGTACATTTTTTCTTTCACGGCAAAACTTTGCATTTTATTGTTCGGTGTGACAAGACCTTCAAAAAAAGTTTGGGTAGCACTTCCAAGTCGAGTACGTTTTCTCTGTGGCGGCCATCTTGGATTTTAATCCGGGTGCAAAATGGCTAAATTTATGATATTTTATTTTCACAAATTAAATCATTATTAGGCATCAATAAATTATTAATTTTGATGTTTTGCATTATACTGGTTCTCAAAATACATTATGAGCACAATTTACTATCATAAAACATGACTTTGGGGTACACAATGGACATATTTTACTCAAATTTATCACAAATTTTCTTCATTTTGGTGGAAAGTCGCTCAATCTCTGATGGTGTCTCAATCGCCCAATAATATAATTAGAACTCTAAAATATTCCCCAAAACTTGTTAATTAAATCCTCTAAATAATGCAATCCTCATTGCCATACATTAGGGCACTGTGAGAAGTCCACTTGAGCGAAAAGTTACCCCTACCCCATAATGAGCAATTTTTTTGGAAGTTTTGCTAGAAATGAAATATCTTCTGAACGAATAGACTTAGGAAGGTGATCTTGGTGTCTACACATAGGTTTTCGGGGTCAGATATTCTATTTCTGGCATGAAATTAATGTTTCGAGTTAGTCATGTGTATGTAAATCCAAGATGGCCGCCAAGATGGCCGCCAAAATGCTGAAAAATGATATAATCCAAACAAATTGACATATGAAGGTGATATTGGCACCTAGACATAGGTTTTCGGGGTCAGGAATTCTGTTTCTCATGTGAAATGTATGTTTTGAGTTCTTAGTCATGGGTAAAAAAATAAAAATCCTAGATGACCGGAAATGCTGGAAATGCTGAACGTTTTCTCTGTGACGGCCATCTTCGATTTTAGTCTGGGTGCAAAATGGCTAAATTTATGGTATTATATATTTTTTTTAGAATAAACTACCCAGTAATTGTTCAGTTTGATTTATTGCCATTACCTGGATGTTACTGATACATGTGTAGCATGATTTGTTACTCGAAACATTGCTTTAATGTACAATATGGACATATTTTTCTGAAATTTAGACACATATTTCTTTCATTTGGAAATTAGCCTCATGTTTGATGTTGTATCCATGGCCCAATATTGCAAGTACAGCTGTGAAATATGGTCATAAGTTTGCTATTCAAATAAATTAGCTAAACAGTGCTGCCTTCAGTTTGGTGCATCATGGCTTTGTACAAAGCCTAATTGAACCGGAAGCTACACCTACCCCATAAATTACCTGAATCCTGAAGTAAGTTTCGTATGATGTTGATCTTTGTGTCTACATGTATGTATTGATTTTGAACCCACATGAATTGAATGCTAGCACATACATATGCTACAAACTCATCTAAATTTTAAACTTTAATGCTGCACCGAATCAGTCATGGTAGATGAGAACCTCATTGATGCACGCGAAGTTCATCATGGCGGTGATAAAGGCGATATCGAGACCAGAGAAGAAAATGTCACCTCTTCACTTAGTGTTGTAGAATTCAATCTAATACAATCTCAGCTTGTAATCTCAGGTGACAGGATTCTTACATACATGTTGTGACATTTTCTTGCAACAACAGAATTTGCCACATCTGACGCCAGCCATCCTACAAGGGCATGTGACCTGGCACACTTGGGGGCACATGCACAGAAGATAGACCAATTCACCGGAAGTGTTTTCCATGATGTTGCAGGCATTTAAGCTGACCTTGGTCAAGTTCATAGCCACACTCTCTGCATTCAATGTTTCGGCAGTGTCGGGATTTATGTGGCACTCCAACGTGTGCATTGTTGTGTATGCATTGTAGAAAGCACGCTGTATGTGTGGTAGGAGGCCCTGGCTGGTCGGAGGAAGATTGTGAAGAGAGCTGCTTTTGCTGAAGTGGAAGACCTCTGCTCGTAGATCAGTGAAATTAGTAGCATCACTTTGCCTTTTCAGCACCTTCACCAGGTATTGCTCGGATGTACGGATCATGGCTGGAGAGAGGATTGGCGACTCACCGAAGTTGTTGAGGAATTTCTCTGGCTCTGCCTTTAATGCCGCTTTCTTTGTGCCAACTCTACTGGTGATGTCACATCCCGTAAGACTGTGCAGAGCCGGTAGTACTGCACATAGCCGAGACCCCATGCGTTGGTATAAAGTATGAAGAGGCACATACCCGGTTGAATCTCCAACACCAGCTCGCACCCACAGTTCCCGAAGATTGTGTTGCATCAGGTCGGGCATGTGGTACAGCAGGGCGACGACTACATCAGTGTCATTGGAGATAACAACGCATATGTTGTGTCCTGCCTTCAGACAGTCCAATACATGAAGTGGAATACGGTGGTCAGCTTCTTCAAATGATGATTGCAGATTGTTCATCACATGATTACTGCCTTTGTGAACCATAAGGCACTGCCAGTTCTCATCTGCTCTCGTCACCTACCCGACTACAGTGGGAAACTGTTGCGTTTCAGGAACACGGAAATGGTGATATATCAGTTGCTCCAGAAGATGCTTGTTGGCATTCGAAGGCCAGAAGGTATCCATCTCTTTTGGTAGAGGCGACCCTGGTGCAATCGAGCTGTGTTCAATGGGCACAGTAGCGGAGCGGCGCATTCTCTCACTGTCCTTTACAGAGGGATCGTCCGAGTACATGTCAAACACATAGTCGCATCGCCCAAACTGGTGATACACCTCTGTAATTGATGAGAACACAGACACAAAGTCATGAAAGGTGGAGAGGCCGCTGACACGAACCTTACGAACAGTTGCCATGGTGTCTATGACAAATGCAGTTATGCCGATGCACTTACTCATAGTCCTCTGGTTTCAGGTGGGTCTCCAGCTCTTTGAGTAGTTGGCTTTTCTCGGTTTGGTCATCATCCCATCATCACTGAACAGAAGAGGGGAGGGTGCGACATCACATTCCAGAAGGTCTTTTGTGCTGATGCCTCGATCTCGTGCTATTTCAACCGTCTTCTCCTCAATGTTCATCTCCTTCACTGCCTTCTTGACTGTCTTCTGTGGCTTGGCTCTGATAGCTTTCATGGTTTTCAAATTTGTTCGGTGTATGCATTCACTAAGTCTTGCACGTTTAGTGATAAATCTGCTGAGCCGAAATGTCAGGTATTCTTTCCTTTCCTGTTGAGAAGGCATTCAACATGTCATTTCTGATGTCTTTTGGCATGACTTCTTTCGTCACAAAGTTTTGCAGCTCTGGAGATGCTTCTGCAGATAGTAGAGAGCCCTTTTCTTCGATGAATCGTATCATTGCTTGGATATGTGACTCACTACGTGTTGTAGTGGCTTGTGATGACTTGTGGTGGTTACATGACTCATGTGTATCCTCCATCACGCCAGCATATTCCCGATGCAGATTCTTCACTGCCATCATTTCGTGGTAAATTAGGTCCCATTGAGCCACATACTGCTTCTGCTTGGCATGTCCGATGACTCCGTCACTGCATTTTGATGACAGATTGATACTCTGCTCCAGTTTCTGGTCTCCTCCAACTGCGATGAAGCGGCCAGGTTTGTCTTTGATGGAAAAGTTCCCATGTGAGAAGTTATTGTAGACTGATGATGATGTTTGGGATAGCCGTCGCATGTCTTCCAGGTAGACAGAACACCAGCGCAGGTAGTTTGTGGCGTCAAATGCCGTGAAGAGATAGAGGGCTCGTTGCACGGCATCAAGATGGAGCTCCCAGATTCCCTCGCGATCAGCTCTCAGCAGATCGTGCACCACATCCATCATGCGAAGGAATTGGACCCAGAACTGGAAGTTCTCGTTCACGGCGGACTGAGATTCGATGAAATTATTCAGATCTCCTGCCAACTTGTGTGATGCAGTGGCAAACTCTACCATGCACCTCTGACTGTCACTGATGTTCATCTTTGACACACTTGACTTCAGCTTTTCAGGATAGCAAGGACTGGTGCATATGGCTGAACGCCGTTCTCAGCGAACAATTCCTTGTAGAGAAGGCGTGTGAATGCTTCTGCAAGAAACTGCATGCCTTCAAGAGACCGGCTGTAATGACCTCCATTGAGAACCGAGTTCTGAATCACGGTTGGACCAAAAACACCTGCCTGCAGCCAAGTGATGTCGGCTCCACTTCCACTTAGTGCTTTCCCCATGCACTTCAGAACAGTTGTTGTCAAGTGGAATGTTCCCATAACTGGGACTAAAGTGCGAAATTCCTGCGGTCGCATCATTTGAATTTCCTTGACGATGCAGTACACCCCCTCATCACAATACATCGGGATTTCTCCTTGTAGTAACTGTGTACCTATTGATGTGAAGTTCTTCATTGCAGAATACACGGTTGCATATTCAGTGACGGGATAATGCAGGACAGGTAACAGAGAAACAGAATTCCTGACCCTGAAAACCTATATCTAGGTGCCAATATCACCTTCGTATGTCAATTTGTTTGGATTATATAATTTTTTCAGCATTTTGGCGGCCATCTTGGCGGCTATCTTGGATTTACATACACATGACTAACTCGAAACATTAATTTCATGCCAGAAATAGAATATCTGACCCCGAAAACCTATGTGTAGACACCAAGATCACCTTCCTAAGTCTATTCGTTCAGAAGATATTTCATTTCTAGCAAAATTCCCAAAAATTGCTCATTATGGGGTAGGGGTAACTTTTCGCTCAAGTGGACTTCTCACAGTGCCCTAATGTATGGCAATGAGGATTACATTATTTAGAGGATTTAATTAGCAAGTTTTGGGGAATATTTTAGAGTTCTAATTATATTATTGGGCGATTGAGACACCATCAGAGATTGAGCGACTTTCCAAAATGAAGAAAATTTGTGATAAATTTGAGTAAAATATGTCCATTGTGTACCCCAGTCATGTTTATGATAGTAAATTATGCTCATAATGTATTTTGAGAACCAGTATAATGCAAAACATCAAAATTAATAATTTATTGATGCCTAATAATGATTTAATTTGTGAAAATAAAATATCATAAATTTAGCCATTTTGCACCCGGACTAAAATCCAAGATGGCCCCAGACCATCGCTCAAAACAAACAAACTCGAGTAATACGATATAAAACTGCAATTGCTCTAAGGTGTATTCGTCATGTTCCTGTATGAATTCTTGACATGTGCCCAAATGTTGTTGCTCGGAACCATGAACATCATGGGAGAAAGGATTATGTGAATATGTACCAGTGCTAGTTCGTACAAAAGTTACTAGCAAAATGCTTACATGTACATGTATCAAGTGTACAGTAGATTTAACGCGCCACAACTACTCGGTTGTACAGGAATTAACACGTCTGAGAAGATCCGGGCATATTGTGGCATTCTGGACACTTAAATGTACACAAACAACCCCCCAGAGCCCATACTATAACGTTAGCTTAACGGACTGTTAAATCATTAACATTGTTAAGGATTTAACAGTCCGTTAAGCTAACGGAGGTTTTGAGCAACCGGGTCCAGATTGTTGATACATAGAGGATCTCAAACGAGTTTACATTTGATATTAGATTTATGAAACGAGTCACGAACAATTTATGGCGAGGTGCATCAAATTGCTGACGAGTTTCATAAATCTCATATCAAATGGAAACGAGTTTGAGATTCTGTTTATCGCATTACTTCAAACCCCAACGCACTGAAAACTTTGGAGATATCCAATAGCGAAGGTTTCAGTGAGAAGACGTGCGGCCATTTACTATTTCCCCATCAAGTTGAAAATCTCCAACGAGCAAAATAGTTTGAATACTAGCAACAAATTATGAATATGTCATAGAATAGGTTCCGGTTCTTTGTAAACACTTCGTATTACCAAACGGGAGCGCATTTTAAGGACCAGTTCTATACATGATCATCGTTTGATTCAAAGATAATTGCTTCGTAAATGTGATAGAATATATGTACAACATATATGTGAATATTGCCTCGTTACTGTATCCTATATGACACATGGGGTGGACAAGTCCGCCATATTTGTGTGTTCCAGCCATCAGCCAGTTCCACCTGTTCTTCCGTTTGACAAAGAACTGAAAATGTGAAGTAGAGCTAATCACATGTAGAAAAGCCAGGAGAACGGACTCGTATCCATTACATTACACCAAACTGTAAACTATGTCTGTTTTCTGGACAGGTTTGTGCCTGTGTTTTTATTTTTTTAACAACATGAACCACCATTATAGATAGCCTTATACACAGAAAATCGCACAGTGTATCACTTTTACCTGGTCAACCAAACAACACATACCAAATATACCCACTACTGTACTCTGTTATTAGCTATCAAATCCAGTGACATGTAAGCAGTTACCTGAGTGTATTGTCCCTGGTGTCTACTCGCCTACTATGCGAGTAAATATGGCTTTACCTATGGGCAACGTGTACACTAACATAGGCTGTGCATCAGAATGAAGTTTACACATCAACATTAATTTTGAGATTGATGGGAGAAATGCTCAGATATCTCGTCTTTTGTAGTTTGCTGGCATAATATTTATAGCTTGCCGTTGTCATATATGTCTATTACGTATTGCACCAAATTTTATTTGGTTTACTGTCATATTATTTGCTGTATGTGTCAAACGCACAAAGTGGTGAAACTGTTTGTTTATTGTTTATTAGTGTTTAACGGCCTATCAACAGCTAAAGTCATGTAAGGCCGGGCAAACGGGTTTGATCCCATTTTAAACTTCTGCATTGGGGGGAAAATCCCAAAACCAGAACAGAATATTTACATCGAGAACAAATATATTCAGCCCTGAAATTAGAACAACCTGACCTGGTGCCAGGTCCATACCACACCAAGTCACTTGGCCCCTTCCCTTAAAATAGGATTACGAATATCGTAATACTCACATAAGAGGTATAGCCAGATTCAACTGTCACATACAAAATGCCAAAGACGTATGTGAGATATGATGGCTTGTACATACAAAGATGGCAACTCAATGTACCATACAGTATACAGAAACAAGACAATATTTGCATATGTTATATTCATATATCACATCACTCTTATGAAGCAATTATCATTGACGTTGTCTATCTATGACCTACTACCTTAAATGTGCATGCCCACTAAGTTGCAAAAAGTGTAGATCCTGATGAGACGGCTCGTTACGAGCCGGCTCATCTGGATCTGCACTGTTTGCATAAACCGCTATAGTGGGATCTCGTGTTCAAAGAGTTAGAGGTACATGCCCACTCTGTAGGCACAAACTGTTCTTTATTGGAATTGAATAAGTGTATAATTGTGTCATTATCCACCAGTTCTAAAATTACAAGTGCCCGCTATACAGATATAATCATTTAGTAATATTTATTTTACTGATAGTGACTCGCGGTGGTATCAGGCTATTTTCATATGCAAATGAGGCATGATTTTTTTTTAAATTATTTATACTAATTAAATGCGTCACCCGAAAAATAATATTTTCGACAGATTTAAAGTATGATCACTGCACATCAAAAAATAAATACAGAGAACAAATAGTAATGTCCGTTAACATTTTAAGGAAACACAGTTATCGCCCCTGATATTAGGATGGAAATTGACGTCTGCTATAAAATTAGGGGATAACCATGCTTTGTTTTTCGATTTGGAGCGGTATGTGGGAGGTTTTATGGTCTGTGAATCACTTTTACGGCAACGCGTTAGCTGTGATTTTTCATATTTTATAGGCTGTAATTACAATTGACCAATCAGATGCGTACTTTCTATTTTCGGTGAATTAGAATGTATGATAATGCCAATCAATATGTGGGTAATGATGAATTAATGTTTATTTTGCCAGAAAATGTCTGATGATGTCTCCGATATAAACATTTTGTGCCTACTGAGTGGGCATGTACCTTTAACAATTGTAGTGATTTTACAGTCACCAACGCTTATAATGACGTTTAAAACGGGATGACGTCAACATCAAAACAACGTTACTTTTTCGTACCATTAGGGACGTCATTTGGAACGTTTTCGTTTTGTTCGTTTGGCATAATGATAACGTTAGCGCATAATACGAATATGTAATTAGGGTGATGCAGCCAGCCAATCAAATTCGCTGCAGGTGTAATTACATGTGTGTCATAACAAGGTTTTCATGTGATAAATGGTATTCTGTCCAAAGATGTGTCCATCCTATACAGACTGTTGTGGTTGTGGGCCATCGATGCGGCATTTAGCAGCATATTTTTTAACATGCATGTTTGAATATACAAATGGGTCAATGGGAGAAGTCCATAAACGTTGCACACCTGGGGCCCGTTTCACTAAGCTTCGTAAGACTAAAATGTTCGTAAGTGCAAATTTAGGATTGTCTGGAAATTTAAATTGATGGATTTACATTTATTGAGATAGAGCCTATGCTCAATAAATATAAATCCAACAATTGTTCACAAGAAAACAATGTTAATGTGAAATTTACAGACTATCTTAATTTTGCACTTACGAACATTTTAGTCGTAAGAAGTTTAGTGAAATGGCCCCCTGCTATTTGGATGGGGTGCACACTTTCAGGTAAGAAAGCGGAATTCAGTCTCAAATAATGTCAATAAAATTTCTATAGCGGATACTTCGCAGAGTATTTTTCAAATAATGGAATATAAGTGTGTGTAGTTTTTGTCCCATGAATGGGCAGGATATGGTAGAATGTCATAATCCCGCACACGCAAGAATGACGTCACGAGTCACACCTGGTGGCACAACACGTCGTTTTATAAAAGTATGGGTCCTACGTCCAGCTCTTTTAGGCCCTTTTTGGAGAGCTTATGTTTGACAGCTTGGAATAAAAATGTTATTTATTGATAGATTTACGATTTTCACACTAAAGCACTATAATTACACAATCTGAATCGTACAAAAATCTTGTCAAAAGTTTATTTCCTGTTTCTGCCAGAATTTTACTGGTCAGTGAGGCCTCAAGTCGTCACATTCCGGGGGTTTGGGTTTCGGGTTCGCGATTCAACCTGATGCATTGGCATTGGCGGGTGGGGTGGGGGGGGGGGGAGGGATCCCAAAATCAGAACGGAATATTTACATCGAGAAAAAATATATTCAGGTCCATATCATACCAGTCACTTGGCCCCTTCCCCTAAAAGTAATAATATTAGGGAATAATCGTATTACTCATACAAGGGGTATAACCAGATTTAACCCTCACATACAAGAATGCTAAAGACATACCGGAGGACCAAACCAGGGGGCCGTTTCACTAAACTTCCTACGACTAAAATGTTTGTAAATGCAAAATTATGATAGTCTGTAAATTTCACATTAACAATGTTTTCTTGTAAACAATTGTTGGATTTACATTTATTGAGCATAGGCTGCATATGCAGCCTATGCTCAATAAATGTAAATCCATCAATTGAAATTTACAGACAATCCTAAATTTGCACTTATATTTTAGTTGTACGGAGGTTAGTGAAATGGGTCCTAGGTCTCCATTCGGGATTCCGGTAAGGCTGAATCACGATCGTTAAATTACATGCTCCCACCTGCCACCCACCCTAATATGGAATATTAAACAAGACTACCAGTAGGGTCATTTGTTATAATACATTAGTTTATTCATAAATGGACTCTTCAATAGCACACCTGCATAGACCATGTGTGACACACAAGAACACAACAGGCCTACTGGTATATCTGTAGCATATTTCACCAACATCGCAAAGTATACTTATCCAGCAAAGTAAACTTCGAGGGAGAAATTTTCAATTTAAGGATAAAATTATTATTTTTTATTATACTGAATTTATTACATTATCACAGCCAATTTGGCTGTGATAATGTAATAAATTCAGTATAATAATTCTGCATACTTTTAATCATTAAATATATGCATTTGTTAGTTCTATATGAAATAACGCATTTCAGGAATAAATGATTACTCCCTCAAAGTATACTTTGCTAGATAAGTATGCCAAATGCCTCATCCTGAAAATGGCAAAACAAACATATTTTTGCACCAAGAAATGCGTAAAAGTGTGCTTCCCATGTTGAAACACAAGTATTTTTTCTGCAATTATCAGAAACCTCAAATCCTGATTTCAGGATAAATCCTGAAAATTGCCACCACTGCTATGTAATCTTTGACGAGTGTAGTTCCTGCTCATCTAGCATACTTTTGCAGCCCAACATGGTAATGATTGTAGCATCATGTAGTATCGCAGCTGAGTAACACTACCTGGCAAATAGTGAGCCAACAAACAATACCCATTAAAAAGTGGCACTACCCCACCCACCTGTTGTCGTACTATGCGTTACATTATATACTGAAAAAATTTAAAAATGCAACACGGAGGTAAACATGTTACTTATTCACCCATTACATCATTTTGCAACACATTTTATTATGAGGATAAATAGCAATTAATTGTATATCCAAATAATTCCAGCACAAAAATAATTACACAAATCCCTAACATTTGATTGGCTCGTAGCAAGTCTCTGTCCAAAATTTATATCCCAGTAAACTCCCACGCCGAACTACTTTCCGTAACCGTGAGGCGCAGTTAAAATAATTCTTAAGAAAACGGAAAATAAACACATTTTCTTGAATTTATTTCAAATGCTGGAATTGAGGAATGAATGGCCTTTTTGTGGAATTTATCGGGGATATAAACTTGGAAAAGTCGCGGGAATACTGGACGAAGGCCCGCGACTTTTCCAAGTTTATACCCCGATAAATTCCACAAAAAAGGCCATTCATTCCTATAATAACCCGGAATCAATACATCAAAGTCCAATGGTACACTTCGGTCACATTAATAATCACAGTTGAACCCGAAATCCCGCTATATCGGTTTATGCAAACAGTGCAGATCCAGATGAGCCGGCTCGTAACGAGCAGTCTCATCAAGATCTGCACTTTTTGCAGACTATCATAATTTTGCACTTACAAACATTTTAGTCGATCAAAGTTTAATGAAACGGGCCCTTGAAAGAGTTGATCCATGGATGCTCAGGCTGATCTGGGGCAACAATTACCGTAATAACCATTTATTTGGGGAAACACATAACAATGTATGGTTTCCCCACAACAGCGAGCATGCCAATATTGAAGAGCCGTCTCATCAGGATCTCCACTTTTTGCAAGTAATTTTCATATTTTTTTAAAACAAAACCACACCATTTTCATAAATCAAGTCTGAAAATCATGTTGTGGCGATTGGATTGGTTGCAAAATAAGCATATCAAAATCGATTCCAGTTACTTAGAGGTGAAAGGTTTACGGTAAGTGCAATAAATATGACAGCTCATTATTCTTTGTGTCAATTTGTTTGACATAATCAACACTTATTGTTCTGAATTTAGCACCATAGGAAGGTATTCCTTGGTTTCAATACAAAGTGTATTAATTATATTACCACACAGGAACATTTACATGTACAATCAGAACCAGAGCTCCAGATAAGCTTTGTGTCTTAAGAGTACCGTATTGTACCCCCTGATTTCAAATTAAATGCATATTTTATTTTTATTATTACATAGGGAACAAATGATCAAAACATAAAACAAATTTAACCATTTACGTATTTGAGTGTATCATTACTTTATTACAGTATTTCCACTACTCAATTCGAAAACCAATGCGTATTTTCAAATTGCTGTGAGTATTTTGTACTCCCACTGTTGATAATCAACGCGTATTCAGCTAAAATAAGTGAATAAAAATACGCCAATACGCACCTTATCTGGAGCGCTGCAGAACCAGCAGTTTTATGACTTGCTGTCAGTAATATACATGTAATTCCTTTGGTGCTAACGAACAGTGTATTCCAAACTACTATCAAACAGCCATCAAAAACTAGGAGTCTAATGATTGGTGAAATGAAATGTAGCCGTGACTGGAGAAATAGGACTTATGCGATTCGTGACCAGTCCAGCTCCTGATCTAGCAAACTCCTGCGGCATGATGCTGTTTGTTAGAAGCAGGCCAGGTGTTTCACCGACTGAATGGCGATCAGTGTAGATCCTGATCAGACTGTGCGGATGCACAGTCTTATCTGGATCTACACTGGTCGCAAATGACAATTAAGCCCCATTTCTTCGGACACAGCCATATATTGTTAAGCTCACTAACACCAGGGCAGACGTTTGACAAAAGAGACCTTACAGCATTTGCACCACCGAGTCTTAACCCCAGATCAGCCGGAACATCCGTGCAGATTGATCAAGGCCTAGGCTATTTGCTATTATCCCACATATGTAGCGATATTCATCAGCAATATATTAGATCTATATTATTCTATGTTGAATATGAAAGGAACAGTATTTATTATAGGAATTAATGGCCTTTTTGTGGAATTTATCGGGGTATAAACTTGGAAAAGTCGCGGGAATACTGGACGAAGGCCGGAAGGCCTCGTCCAGTATTCGGCGACTTTTCCAAGTTTATATCCCCGATAAATTCCACAAAAAGGCCATTCATTCCTTATAATTCCAGCATTTGAAATAAATTCATCAAGAAAATGTGTTTATTTTCCGTTTTCTTAAGAATTATTTTAACTGCGCCTCACGGTTACGGAAAGTAGTTCGGCGTGGGAGTTTACTGGGATATAAATTTTGGACAGAGACTTGCTACGGGCCAATCAAATGTTAGGGAATTGTGTAAATATTTTTGTGCTGGAATTATTATTATAAATATGGCACGGTCCATTTTGTCAACTGTCAGCCCATATGTTTCTGCTGAGCAAAGAAATATTCTAATGAGACGTATTCTATCGACAGAAATATTCCATCGAATGGAGAACTTTCTTTGCATGTGAAGAGGTACTTTTCAGAAGGTTCCCATATCTCCTGGTGTGAATTTGATGCGGCTAATGGCCAGCATCATTTGTTCATTTGTTGCAGATTGTGGTGTGTGTTTGTTTGTTTGTTTATTGGTGTTTAACGGCCTATCAACAGAAGGTCATGTAAGGCCGGGCTAACGGGTTCGATCCCATTTTAACCTGCTGCATTGGGTGGAAAATCCCAAAATCAGAATGGAATATTTTAATTGAGAAATATATTCAGCCCTGAAATTAGAATAACCCGACCTGGTGCCAGGTCTATACAACACCAAAGTCACTTGGCCCCTTCCCCTGAAATAGGATTACAAAAAATCGTAATACTCACACAAGGGGTATAACCAGATTCAACTGTCACATACAAAATGCCAAAGACTTGTGTGAGGGCCAAACCAAGTCTCCAGTCGGAATTCCGGTAAAGATGAACACCGATCGTTAAATTACCCATCTCATACTCCCACCTACCACCCACGATTGTGGTGTGTGAATTTGTTACGCCCTAATGCCAGAATCAGTCGTTTCTGTTGAGCAGATAAATGTCCCACTGAAATTAGCAGTTTCATGTTCAACAGAAGACGTACAAGTAGGCAGTGCTGGTATGTAGAATTTGTTACACCCTAATCACGCCAGCATCATTTATTCCGATTGAGCACGAGCTGTGAGACAACCTCGAGGGCCTGCCGCGCGGGCGACCGTATGAACGGCTGGATTACATGGACGGCCTGCCGACTGTGTTGTTCCGCTAAACGTCGGGTCTCCGCCACGCCGTCACTCTACAACACAGCACAGGCTCAAATTGTACATTTTTCAGTTTGATGTAACATTGCTTAGTTTTAATCTAAGCAACGGGACATCAAACTAAAAATTGCGCCAATTCTAATGGTAAGAATACATTTCCGTCACTATAACTCTGCACAGGCTCGATGGTTTGTTTGTTTGTTTGTTGTGGTTTAACAGCCATTCAACAGCTAAGGTCATTTAAGGCCTGTACAATATGTTATCTGTACAATATGTACATGTTCAAGTACATGTACAAATGGGGGGAAAATCTCAAAATCAGAACTGAATATTTACAATAAAAAAACTATATATATTCAGCCCTGAAACAGACTCGATGGACCAGTTTTACACACAGGCAGCATGTATTCAGTCAATACATATTGGGTTACCTGACAAATCTGCTTATTTGTGGCTGTAACTGGAGAAATGGGGCTTATGGGTTTTGCGACCAGTGAAGTTAACCGGTCAACCTTAACTATGTGGGTTATGCAAACAGTGAAGATCCAGATCAGCCTGTGCATCCGCACAGTCTGATCAGGATCTGCAGTTCACCATGCCATCAATGAAACACCCGTCATGCTGCTAACAAGCAATATAGATCAGGCTACACGACTTTCAGCCCCATTTCTCTAGTCGCAGCCACATATAAGGCACGTGTAGTGCCTTATATGTGGCTGCGACTGGAGAAATGCATGTATCTCTTAAACAATCTAACACAAATCATTTGACCATGACCTTTGGTAAAGCGGCCACATTAGAATTAAATGTAGAAAAATTGGCTGGGTTAAAAAGGCGATATTTTTGTTAAAAAAATATTTTTTGGACATAAAAACACCAAGATGCACATCTTGAATATGTGTAGAAGACATGTGTATAGTTTCAGATCGATTGGCCAACAGGTTTCAGAGGAGTAGTGTACACAAACTCTGCACTTTTTCTGTCCGCCGCCCGCCTGCCCGTCGTGCAGTAAAACATAATATGCACCGTTTTTTTTAAAACGGTCGTATACAAATTAATGTGTGAAAAAGTTCAAAGTTGTGATGGTCAAAGGTCATGGTCATATTAAGGGCAGCATGGATGTGTGGCAGTTTTCCACAAGTATGATGTATTGAAGTATTGAAGCAATCCTCCAAGGGATATAGCAGTTATGACAGAAATGAGAAACTCCGGCAAACTTCTTAATGTGTGAAAAAGGTCATCACATTAAGGGCAGCATGAATAAGTGGCATTTGTCCACATGTATGCTGTGTTGGAATATTTAAGCAATCCTTCAATGGTAAAGAAGCTATGACATAATTGAGAAACTCTGGCGAACTTCTTAATGTGCCGGACACACGGACGTACTCCTAGACACACAGTCCAAACACTATAAAGCTATGGCTCTACAAAGATCGGGGGCTTAAATACAGATAATAATTAATGATCATATGAATTGTCAAGTCACTCCCACTTACAGTTTCGGAGACAGTAGGTACCTGAAAACTTCAACGTAAATCTCAGACAGGAACGCGGACTGACAAGATATTTTTCTGGGTACAGAAAAAATACAGACCTTGGCGACACATTCGCGGGCCCTCTCCACGTCACCTGGCTCGGTGAACCTCCTCATGATCATGGCGCCCAGCTCGGGGTGTTTACTGGTCGCGAAGAGAACGGGCGCAGTGGCCAGGCCGAGTCGCAGGTCGGCCGCCGTTGGTTTGCCCATCACGTCGTCGCATGAGGTGAAGTCCAGCAGGTCGTCTATCAACTACAACCAGGCAATTCTTCATTTATTTGTGGCTGTGACTGGAGAAATTGGACGTGTGACCAGTGCAGCTTCTGATCAAATAGCACATTCTGGTAGCCTGTAGCCTATTTCACCAAAATTGCAAAGTATACTTTGAGGGAGAAATTTTCAAATTAAGAATAAATTTATTAATATTTAGTATACTAAATTTATTACATTATCACAGCCATTTTGGCTGTGATAATGTAATAAATTCAGTATAATAATTCTGTATACTTTTAATCTGACATCAAACACATGGTTTTGTTAGTTCTATATGAAATAATGTATTTCTTGAAAATAAATGAGTACAATGTACTCCCTCAAAGTGTACTTAACAATTTTGGTGAAATAGGCTACTGATAACAATCTATATGTCAAGTATACAAACTATGAAGTGTATCGGATGCTGTTAACTCCTCATAGTAGTTAGCCACACGAGCAATGTGTGACGGACACGCATTTAATTTGAAATCAGGGGGTACAATACTCTTTAGACTCCAAGCTTATCTGGAGCTCTGTAACAATATCTTACATGTCACATGATGTGATAAAAATACTACATGTACCAATAAATTTGTTTGTCGGACTGGTTTATATTTACTTGGAAGCTGATGCCGATGTTTTTTCCGTAGTCGTAAGCGGCCGATACCAGTTCGTCTCCGCCCTGTCCCAGCACGGCCACCTGGGGAAGGTACAACACTGAATACTAATACAACACTATAATGAAATGGGTGACTGTGACCGAACAAACAGGGCTTATGGCGTTGTGACCAGTCTAGCTCCCGATTTGCTAACAATCTCTTGCAATCTGACAGTGTTAACACTATATAATTCCAGCAGAAAAATATTTACACAATTTCCTAACATTTCATTGGTCCGTAGCAAGTCTCTGTCCAAAATTTATATCCCAGTAAACTGCCACTGACGAGGCCTTCCGGCCTTCGTCCAGTATTCCCGGGACTTTTCCAAGTTTATACCCCGATAAATTCCACAAAAAGGCCATTCATTCCTATAGTAATACCAGCACAAAAATATTTACACAATTCCCTAACATTTGATTGGCCCGTAGCAAGTCTCTGTACAAAATTTATATCCCAGTAAACTCCCACGCCAAACTACTTTCCGTAACCGTCAGGCGCAGTTAAAATAATTCTTAAGAAAACGGAAAATAAACACATTTTCTTGATGAATTTATTTCAAATGCTGGAATTGTAAGGAATGAATGGCCTTTTTGTGGAATTTATCGGGGATATAAACTTGGAAAAGTCGCGGGAATACTGAATGAGGCCTTAAAAAGAAAAATCAAATTGTAATTTTGTATCGCTTCGTCCAGTATTCCCGGGACTTTTCCAAGTTTATACCCTGATAAATTCCACAAAAAGGCCATTCATTCCTATATTAGGTAGCTCACTATGTATTGACCAAATTGTCATATCCTGCATTGTTTGGATACAAATATCTGGGTTATAAAGATCTGAAAATTGATGTTTCCTCGGTCAACAATGACATTATACAATTATTGTCTTTTGAGGAGGTGTACATGAGATTTACGGACCTGAGAAAAGTGATGTTCACCGACGCCGAAGGTCCGTAAATCACATGTACACCGACTCGAAAGACTATAATTGTTTTATTATACGACACTTTTTCTGGCCAATATTTTTTTCAAAATATCCGGCCATAAAAAAATGTGTTTTTTGGGTTAAAATTATTATATTTAAATTTTAAAATATTTTTTTTTCAAAATTGTTAGATTTACGCATGCGCTCTAAGGAGGTGAACAATAGGTTTGTTTACATGAATAAACACATCTCGGACCGGTCTAGCGGTCCGAGAGTGCATATTCATGTAAACAAACCGTTCAGAGGTCTACATTCAATTTGTATATAAACCGTGATGTTCTCAAATTCTCAGTCGGATTCTGAAGATTAATTAATACCGGTAAAGTGCACAAATAATTTGTGTGGACTGGATACCAGAAAATGGCTGAATTTTGGATCCAAAGACTAGAAAATGTGTTCATAGAACACGGATGCCCCACATATCGGTTTGATAGTAAATAGGGCAAAAATGTTATTCCAAAAAGGGGAGATAATCCATGGACCAGTGTCAAATCAAAAATAGAAAATGTGTTCATAGAATATGGATGCCGCACATATCGCTTTGATAGTAAACAAGATAATACATGGCTCAGTGTCTTGCAAAAAATAGAAATTCACTACACACCATAAACAAGCTACATACCAAGCATCAAGCCTCCAGCTATTACTGTTTAGAAGTTTTCCGAGTTACAAGGCAAAATGATGAAATTCTAAGTCGAAAAGGGGGAGATAATCCATGACCCGATGGTCAAATAAATATTTTTTTTTTATTTTGCATCTACTCATCATAAGGAAGCTACATACCCAGTTTCAGGTCTGTAGTTAGTACGGTTTAACAGTTTTACGACTTACCGGTACCAGGTAAAATTGGGAAATTCTAAGTCGGAAAGGGGAAGATAATCCATGACCCGGGGGTCAAAATTTTTTTTTACATAAACTTTGCGCATCTACTCATCATAAGGAAACTACATACCATGTTTCAGGTCTGTAGCTAGTATGGCTTAAATGTTTTAACAGTTACAAGGTTGGTGACAGACAGACGGAAGGACGGGACAGGACAAGGGTAACACTAAAGTATCAAGCCTCCTGCAAAAGAGGGAGATAATCCATGTCTAGGGGTCAAATAAAAAATTGAAATTCACTTTGTCTATCTAAACACCAAAAGGAAGCTATGTACCAAGTATCAAGCCACCAGATGTTACGGTTTAAAAGGTTGACAAGCTATAAGGCAAAGTGGTGAAGTCCAAAAAGGGAAGATAATCCCCAGGGTCGAATAAAAAATCAAAATTAAATTTGGGCATCTACACATTATAAGGGCGCTACATACCAAGTATCAAGCCTCCAGCTATTATGTTTTAAAAGTTTTACGAGATACAAGCTCTAACAAAAACCTTAACCAAGGGAAATAACTATGTAAATATTGTTGTAGGTCAAGGTCACACAAAGGTCATTTGATTCACAGTGGGTTGAGGTGCACATTACTGGCTCATGAAAGTGTGCAAGTATGGTAGCTGTAGACCAAGGAAATAAATATGTAAATATTGCAATTGTATCCGAAGGTCACATGGAGGTCATGTCACATGACCTCCATGTGACCTTTGGATACAATTCTCATGTGTTTCACATTGTTTTGTGGTGACCATCACTGGCTCATTATAGTGTGCAAGTATGGTGGCTGTAGACCAAGGGATATAAATATGTAAATATTGCAATTTTAGGTCAAGGTCACATGAAGGTCATGTCTTTCACAGTGGTCTACGGTACACATCACTGGCTCATGATAGTGTGCAAGTTTGGTGACTGTAGGCCTAATACTATTGAAGATACAAGCTCAATCAAAAATGTTAACCTTGACGGACAGGATGGACGGAGAAGGGCAACACTAAATGCCCCCGCCCCCCCCCCCACCTTCCCCCAACCAACAATCGTTGTTTGGGGCATACAAAACACTTATCTACCATACCGCTTGACAGCTGTTCGCCAGGAGACTGGCCGTCTTCTTGAATGTCTTTGTGAGGTAGTGGGAAAACCGCTCGTTTTCATTCTCCTTCGACCCGAGCTGCATAAACTCAC
Source organism: Conchocele bisecta (assembly GCA_029237695.1). Classification (NCBI taxonomy): domain Eukaryota; kingdom Metazoa; phylum Mollusca; class Bivalvia; order Lucinida; family Thyasiridae; genus Conchocele; species Conchocele bisecta. Next base: position 87,279,794 of record CM055270.1, read on the forward strand.
CTGCAAACATTGGCACAAATATTTGTGTATGGTAACTTCCCTTGGAACAAATTCTGGGAATAGGTGGAATTTGTTGGTTAGACGTCATGTTGACTTCAAACTCTGCCAGTTCAATTTCGATGATGCCCAGGAAGTAGTTCTCAGGGAAGCTACACATGATTGTTTAAGTATTCTACAGTCTACACTATTACTCAAAATCCAGGACTTTATCGCTTTGATAGCAAACATGACAAAATTCCAAGTCCAAAAGGGGGAGATAATCCATGGCTCAGTGTCAAGGCAAAAATATAAATTCACTTTGTGCACCTACACACCATAAAAAAGCTACACACCAAGCATCAAGCCTCCAGCTATTATGGTTTAGAAGTTTACAAGTTACAAGACAAAATAGTGAAATTCTAAGTCGAAAAGGGGGAAATAATCCATGACCCGGGGGTCAAATAAAAAATTGAAATAAACTTTGCGCATCTACGCATCATAAGGAAGCTACATACCAAGTTTTAGGTGTGTAGCTATTACGGTTTAAAACGTTTTACGACTTACAAGCCAAAATTGAAAAATTCCAAGGCGAAAAGGGGGAGATAATCCATGACCCAGGGGTCGAATCAAAAAACAAAATCAACTTTGCGCATCTACTCATCATAAGGAAGCTACAAACCAAGATTCAGGTCTGTAGCTAGAAACAAAATTTCTACCCCGCTCCATACCTCTTGCGAGGGTAGCAATTTAACCCCATCTCTTTAATGTAACGCATGGAAGAGTGATTTTTGCAATCAGTTATCCGGGGTGTTTGATATGTTAGAGATACATGTATAAAACTGTTAAAGCTGTATCAATAAATTATTAATAAAGAAATACACATGCAGACATTGATTATTTAACTGTGTCAAATGTGTTTATCCGACATTTACATGTATATCTTGTAAATTTAAAAGCTTCATTTCGTTATGTTGAATGTTGAACAACAAGAGACAGATGGCTTCCATGGAAAAATGATTTCCCTGTCCTTATTATTTTGGTAATTTAATAGTTCTACATCAAAGATTATTTGTTTAGGTATAAAATATACAGTTTACTCAATTTTGACCTACATGCAACAGGTTTAGGTATGCACTTTGGTTGCTCACATTTTTTTAATGGGTCAAATTGCAGCCGTAGATAACATATCGGAGGTGAATTATTGTAGCTAGTCTGTAGCTAGTACGGTTTAAACGTTTTATGTTTGTTTGTTTGTTGGGGTTTAATGGTCTGTCAACACTCAAACAGTAACAGCTAAAAATCAGAACTGAATATTTACAATAAATATATATTCAGCCCTGAAATCAGAATAATCCTGATCTGATGCCAGGTCCTCGCCACATCAGAATCACTTGGCCCCCTCCCAAAAGCAGTAGGATCAGTACAAGACGGTCGTATAGTTATGATTTCTGCATGTGAATGGTCAAACAGAACTCGCGCATTGGCGAATGTGGGCAAATGTTAATTTTGCACCTTGAAATGACCGTATAATTATGATTTCTGTATGTGAATGACCAAACAGAACGGGAAATTACCTCGGACCAGATCCTCAGTAATCTGCGAGACGATGGACACGACTTCCTCGTTGCCAATATTAGCCAGGGCCACGGAGGCCTGCGACATCACATAGTCCCCCGCCAGTATAGACTGCAACACAAACACATAGCTGCTCATACATGTACATGTACGTGGCTGTGGCTGGAGAAATGGGGCTTATGGGATTTGTAACCAGTGTAGCGTCTGATTAAATAGCACACTAAAATGGAGGTTTGGACCCAGTGTACATCCAGATCAGCCTGTGCAGATGCACAGGCTGATCCCCCATTTCTTCAGTCACAGCCATGTCCGACAGTTAATGATATTGAACATCTACACATTTACTTAAATTCATTTAAATGATTTTTTATCAATTAATCACATACTTCGACTCCCACCAATATTTACTAAATTAATCATTAATTGTTCATAATGAGTACCGTACTAACCTTAAATATTTGGATACAATTTGTTGTGAAACCTGTATAAGAAAATAGCACTCGGAAATTAATGTTATTATTACTTCAATACATGAACTATAGCTACATTTTTAATTAATACCAGAATCTCTCACAGGGCTCCAGATAACGAATTAGTAATTGAGTATAATATTGTACTGTCACTCCATCATTTCTGAAGCATTTTGTATATGCACTTGAACATGTACATGTACTTTTACAGGTAATATATGCAGGGATTCCGCTGAGGAAAATAAGTCGCCACTTCAAAAAAAATAAAACAATTGGCGATAAAAAATTACAATTTTCGAAAAAAGAATAAAAAAAAAGAAGATTTGTTTTCTTCTTTTTTTCCCCGAAAATTGTAATTTTTTATCGCCAATTTGTAATTTTTTATCGCCAATTGTTTATTTTTATCGCCAATTGCGAAAGTGGCGATCGCCAGCGGAATCCCTGTATATGGGATTTAGTACTAAACCCATTGACCCGGCCTTAAATGACTGTAGCTGTTGACTGGCCTTTAAACCCCAACAAACAAACAAACATTTCTGAAGCAATTGGGTATTTCAAAATTTTAATTGGGTAAAATAAAAGCACACAACTGTTTACACATCAACAGACAGCAAATATTGAATAGTTTGCTCCGAAATGAAAACATGTATTGGCATTTCATTACAATTGTCTCCTTGAAATACCAAGATGTGTTTTCATGGAAAAGAAGAAAAATATGCTATATATGTGGTCTGTTTATTGTTTTCTGCAGCATGATAAAGGTACCACAAAATTTGTATTGCTTTTTGATACTCGCTACTTTAATGGGGTATTTTAAGCAAATACGGAGCTTATCTGGAGCTCTGCTCTCATTAACTGATATCGGGAATGAGGAAAATGTCCCCATGTATCTGAGACTGACGCACAACATTTTCTGGCCAAGAGCAGGGATTGAAATGAATGCTCTAGCACTAATCAACCAATGCCTTCATGAAAATGATCACTTAGCCAAACATCTTAATACAATATCCTTAGATTAACCTTAGACCGCTATCTTATTGTTGTTGTTGTCTGCTGTTTATTTTCTATTTTCCATTTTTATCATCAAAAACATTGCTTTTACAGCACTTTAGAATAATTTACAACATGCTTTGACAGCACTTCAGAATCATTTCCATTGGAAATGATTCTGAAGTGTTGTCAAACCATGTTTTTATTGAGAAATAAGGCAAGATATAAAATCAACTGTTAACTGTTAGCAAACGACAATTGTTGTGAGTAGCGGTCTAAGGGTTAAGAACGGTTAGTGTGCAACAGACAATTTATCTGCTATTGCACAGGGTTCTGGAAAATCAATTCAATCAATCTGATTCTGTACTAATATTAAAATACTTGGAGTGTTTAAAGAGCCCAAATATATTTTGATCCTTAGCCCAGCTCTTCAAATACAACAAGAGTGCCGAATATACGCCCGCCAAGGCAAAGCCAGTCAACAAGTGGAGATAACTCTTCCTCTTGCCATGATAAACATGTGTGCCAAACATGGTTATGATCTGTTAAGTAGAACTCTAGATAGTGGGCGGACAAGGATACAGAGCGCTAAAATTAAAGAAATGGCTGCCAAGGGGAGATAAGTCATCTGATGTTTTTGAAAATGAATAAAGTTCCTCGTTTTCCCATGATTAATATGTGTACCAAATTTGGTTACGATCCATCAAGTAGAAGTTATTGTGGACAAGGATACAGTGCTAAAATTTAAAATGGCCGCCAAGGGGAGATACGTCAGAAAATCGATATGGTTCTTCATTTTGCCGTGATAAACATGTATACAGAATTTTAATACGACCCGTCAAGTAGAATTTCAGTTATTGCGTGGACAAGGATACCAACTGCAAAAATTAAAAATGGCCACCAAGGGGAGATAATTCATAAGAAATATTTGAAAAGTAATAGGCTTCTTCTTGCTGTGATAAACCTGTATACTGAATTTGGTACGATCTGTCAAGTTGAACTTGAATTATTCCGTGGACAAGGATAGAGTGCGAACATTAAAAATGGCCGCCAAGTGGAGATAATCCGTCAGAAGTTTTTGAAAATGAATAGGCTTCTTCATCTTGCCGTGATAAACATGTATACAAAATTTGGTACGATCCGTCAATTTGAACTCGAGTTATTGCGTGAACAATGATAGTGTGAAAATTAAAAATGGCTGCCAAGGGGAGATAAGTTATCGGAACAGTAGAACTCAAAGTTATTGCGTGGACAAGCTGAGCCCGCCCGTACAAGGTGAATACAAAGTACGTTCCGTTTTTTTAACAAAGATTTCTATAAATTCACTTAACACAGTAAGGTGGTTCACTACTGATATAATTTTCCACCTACATGTCGGGGTCAATAATCTGAACAATTCCATCAAATAGTTCCAAAATTCAGCCACTAATTCAAACTTTGCTGTACATTTTAGATTTGCACTTATGAACTTCTTAATCATACAAAGTTTAGTGAAACGGCCACTGGTCTATAGAACCACGATGTCTATAGATCATACAGACCTTCCTCTGGCCCCAGGTCTGGTTGATGCTGGCCTTGCCACGCCGCGTGTCCGCGTGGTCGATGACATCGTCGTGCATCAGGCTCGCCGTGTGGATCATCTCGGCGATCATCGCCACCTGCTCCTGCGACTCCAGTAACCTTCAACAGGCATAGTCATCAGAACTCTACATTTCTAGTTTATTTATGACAAGATGGGTCACAAACCAGTCATGACATAAATAAACATAGAAATGTGGCCTATCGGCACACCATGTCCCCATTTGCACACTACATCGTCGGCTATCATTCTGTCTGTCCTTATTGAGAACAAGGACACACAAACCCAGGGGGCCGTTTCACTAAGCTTCATACGACTAAAATGTTCGTAAGTACAAAATTATGATAGTCTGTAAATTGCACATTAACAATGTTTTCTTGTAAACAAGTATTGAATTTACATTTATTGAGCACAGGCTGCATATGCAGCCTATGCTCAATAAATGTAAATACATCAATTGAAATTTACAGACGATCCTGAATTTGCACTTACGGACATTTTAGTCTTACAAAGTTTAGTGAAACGGGCCCCTGGTACACAACTTTACATATTAATTTGACATTTCTGTAAATTTTAAAGACACTTGGTAAAATACTTTTAGAGTAATGTGCGACATAAACTTTGAGCAAATCAACTAAATCAGGGACATTAACTCTTCCTTCACAGGGTGGAAAGAAATAGAAAACCCCTGGGGGCCGTTTCACTAAACTTTGTACGACTAAAATGTTCGTAAGTGCATATTCAGAATAGTCTGTAAATTTCAATTCATGGATTTACATTTATTGAGCATAGGCTGCATATGCAGCCTATGCTCAATAAATGTAAATCCAATAATTGTTTACAAGAAAACATTGTTAATGTGACATTTACAGACTATAATAATTTTGCACTTACAAACATTTTAGTCGTAGAAGTTTAGTGAAACGGCCCCCAGGTACACAACTATAAATACTATTAACTAACATTGCTGTTAATTTCTCATTTTGTACCCAAGAACATGTGCGATCACCGATCAACTGTGATATTTTCTGTATATGACATCGAAAGATGACAAATTGATTGATTGATTGGTGTTTAACAGCCTATCAACAGCTAAGGTAATTTAAAGCCGGGCCAATGGGTTCGATCCCTATTTAACCTACTGCATTGGGGGTAAAATCCCAAAATCAGAACGGAATATTTACATTAAAAAAAAAAAAATTCACACCTGAAATTAGAATAACCGTAAACCCGACAAAATGCGAAAGACGTATGTGAGGGCCCAACCAGGTCTCCAGTCGGAATTCCGGTAAGGATGAACCCCAATCGATAAATTACCCATCACATGGTCCCACCTGCCACCCACAAACAATGACGTACGTGAGGGCCCAACCAGGTCTCCGGTTGGAATTTCGGCAAGGGTGAACCCCAATCTTTAAATTACCCATTGCATGCTCCCACCTGCCACCCACCAAAAGCTGACGAAATTGTCATAGCCAAGGCGGAATAGAATTTAAACGTCATTTACGGAAAATATAATCAATTTTGTAAATATTATTTATGAGATATCACACATGTTCTTACATGTAGGTATAAAATCAGAGGATCACTGATATTACCTTTGCCCCCCAGATACGTGGAAGTTTAATGCCTTTGCCATGAGCATGACCAACATTGGGCGGAATGCCTTCCCCTTGCCATCAAAATAGTACTCTGCTATGGAAGCCAGGTCTACATTGCTTGTCTGTATCTCCTGAAATAAGCAGAACTCCAGTTAAGGTGCGTAATTTGGTGGTAAATTTCTTATTTCTCCATCAAAAATGGCAAGTTGGGAGTGTTTTAGAATCGTCTCAATGAGACGATTCTAAAGGACTCCCAACTTGTCATTTTTGATGAAGAAATAACAAAATTTCACATTTTAGTTGGTCAAATTACGCACCTTAACTGGAGCTCTGATAAGTTTATATTCCATATACATTCAGAGTGTAATACAAATAATAAGACAGTAGCGAAACTATAGAAAGTGAGCGGGGGCTCAGTCACATATACCCCGGACACCTCCTGCACCGACAAATAAAAACTTCCAACGCAAATACTAAAAAGCTTTAAGGCAGATTTCTAAGTAATTTGACCTTGACCTTGGACATGAAGGTTGCATGGGCGTGGTATGGAATGAAAATATGGATGATGATAAGGAAGTATTTGAAGTCTGATGTCAATCCGACTAACCGTTACAGAGATAATGGGTACCGAAAGACTTTAACGTGGATGGACGGACAGACGGAATTACGAAAACTATATACCCCTTGACATACTTTGTATGCCGGGGATATAATAACAATTACCAATACTTGTTTATGTTACATCATCACACCGATGTCATTCGGTAATGTCATGTGATGTCAATCGATCAATGAAACATCAGCTAAGTAGACACAGAATACCGATTAACTGCCTGATACATTGTATCAATGTTAATGCTAGCTACAATAATTCGCCGATATGTTATCTATGATTAACAATTTGACCCATACAAAAAATGTGAGCTTTTTATCAGTGCGTATATGTGGCTATAACTGGAGAAATGGGGCTTTTGGCATGATTTGTGACCAGTTTAGCTCCTGATCAAATAGCAAACTCATGTAGCCTGATCACGATTTATATTGCTTATTGGTATGATGGGTGGAATGTCGAACAGTGTAGATCCAGATCAGACTGTGCGGATGCACAGGCTGATCTGGATCTGCACTGGTCGTAAAAAAAATCATAAGCCCCATTTCTCCAGTCACAGCCACATATTGGTCAATGCACAGCTTCATATCTAATCATAATTTTTTCCAGCTATGTGGTAAAACCCAATTGTTAGAACTTACCCTTTTGATATTAGTGCTCAGCGAGTTCAGCTCATCTTCAACCAGTCTGTATGGGTCTACTTTTTGAGGTGATGGCAACTGCTCTTCAAAGGAGGGTAGTGAAGCTTTCTGGCACAGGCTTTGCTGAAAATACAGTACAATTTCACTGAACCATACATGCCACCGAGTGTGCCAGTGGCTACAAAAGTTTATATATACCTTGTTTACAAGGCAAACATGTCTTGAAGCGCTCATATGTGACTGAAGAAATGGGGCTTATGGAATATGTGACCATTGTAGCTTCTGTTCATATTTTTTTATAGCCTGTAGCCTGATAACAATCTATATACATGTAATTGCTTGCTAGAAATATGATACGGTTTCATTAACTCTTTGCATGCTGGGAAATTTGTGGGCTATAAATAGTTCACAGCCACATGTCTGATTAACAGACTCTAAACTAGATTGGTCAGTAAGCGAGCTTACGGAATACCCCCCGCATGGGCCCAGGTACCCCTAAATATGTAAAAATGTTCCAAGTGTGTGGGCTTGTGACCTTGACTCTGGACTTAGCGGGGGCGGCACGAACGTGAATTTGTCACAGGGTGGTAGAGGTCCATTGGAACAATGCGTGTGAGAAATGTGAAGCAGATCTGAGCAAGGAAATAGAAGTTATAACCAATTTCTCTGATGTTAAGTTTTGTAAAGAGACTAAGTATGTGACCCTGACCTCGAGATCAGCGGGGATTTATCACAGCATGATAGTAGAGCCTTAGATGAATACATGCATGAAATATTAACAATTTTCGATTTAAGAAATAGAAGTTATAACATATTTCTTTGATGTTAAGTTTTGTAAAGAGACTAAGTATGTGACCTTGACCTTGGGATCAGCGGGGGTTGGACAGTCGTAGATTTGTCACAGCATGATAGTACAACCTTAGAGGAATGCTCGAGTGAAATATTAAGAATTTTCAATGAAGGAAATAGAAGTTATAACATATTTCTCTGATGTTAAGTTTTGTAAAGAGACCAAGTATTTGACCTTGACCATGGGATCAGCGGGGGTTGGATGGTCGTGGATTTGGCACAGCATGGTAGTAGAGCCTTACAGGAATGCATGTGTGAAACAGTAAGCATTTTAGATGAAGGAAATATAAGTTATAACATATTTCTCTGATGTTAAGTTTTGTAAAGAGACTAAGTATTTGACCTTGACCTTGGGATCAGCGGGGGTTGGACGGTCATGGATTTGGCACAGCATGGTAGTAGAGCCTTACATGAATGCATGTGTGAACTATTAAGCATTTTAGATGAAGGAAATAGAAGTTATAACATATTTCTCTGATGTTAAGTTTTATAAAGAGACTTAAGTATTTGACCTTGACCTTGGGATCAGCGGGGGTTCGACAGTCGTGGATTTGGCACAGCATGGTAGTAGAGTCTTACAGGAATGCATGCATGAAATATTAAGCATTTTAGATGAAGGAAATAGAAGTTTCTCTGATGTTAAGTTTAGTGACGGACGGAATGAATGCATGTGTGAACTATTAAGCATTTTAGATGAAGGAAATAGAAGTTGTAACAATATTTCTCTGATGTTCAGTTTTGTAAAGGGACTAAGTAATTGACCTTGACCTTGGGATCAGCGGGGGTTGGACGGTCGTGGATTTGGCACAGCATGGTAGTAGAGCCTTATGGAAAAGCAAGTGTGAAATATTAAGCATTTTAGATGAAGGAAATAGAAGTTATAACATATTTCTCTGATGTTAAGTTTTATAAAGAGACTTAAGTATTTGACCTTGACCTTGGGATCAGCGGGGGTTCGACGGTCGTGGATTTGGCACAGCATGGTAGTAGAGCCTTATGGGAAAGCAAGTGTGAAATATTAAGCATTTTAGATGAAGGAAATGAAAGTTATAACAATATTTCTCCGATGTTAAGTTTACGGACGCACGGACGGGCGCACGGACAACCTGACTCCAGTATACCCACAACAAGTTGTGGGGTGAGTATAAATACACAAAATTGCTCATAATTAACATTTGAAGTGCGAATCAGATCTGACTCGCTACTCTGCAGGGGAATGCTATGGCAGGGGAACTGAACTCTTGTATGTACAGTACGGGAGAGTCAACTAGTTACAGGCTGCAATTAGTACTAGAACTAACATGCCATGTCTCTATATCAAGTTTAACTTCTATTTATATTTATCTGACTTTTTTTTATCATTTACACATGTATTTACTTTGCTATAGATAGTAGTAAAGTAGTAAAGCCATAGTGCTATGTCTACTCTGGTACGTATGGTACGGGAGCGTCACAGAGCTACAGGCTGCAACTATCTTGTGCCCGGCTTGCTAATTCAGTAATTGTAACGTGTGCGAAGGCCGGACCAGCAGGGTCCCGGCCTTCTCGCACGCTACAATTATTGAATCAGCGAGCCAGGCCCAAGGTACATTAGTACCACTTGGAACCGTTGGTTGAAAAGATGACGACTGTCCTACATGTACCTTATAGATATTTAATATCAGAGTAAAATTGGGCATGCTTTACAGTGCGTTTCGTCATTCATACCACAAAGTGCCTGTGTCAGAAACTGCATGGTGTCTAGTTTAGACAAAGATATCTGCCGATATCTGCGTAAATTGAATGATTTACTTATTGTCACGGTTACTGGTAACCATCGCCTACCGGTTACTCTTCAACAACAGCACGTTTAAATTTTAGTTAGTTACCCTGTTGTTGAATAATAACTGCCGATGGCACAGCATCAACGATTTTCGGAAAGTGTTCTTCAGCATAACTTTAGAATAGCTTCTTGAATATGTCAGCTGCGTTGTGAGTTTCTTAAAAATTTGGCTATGCAGTCGACTTGACTTTGACAGTAAGTCGGCCATGCTTGATGTTTTGGCAAAATTTCAAGGTTACAAATAATGTCGATTTTTGTCACGCACCGCTTGGAACAATTTTATATTGCGGCCAGTCGGCGTGCATGAGATGTGGTATTAATTAATACGCCAAATGATGTCATAACATGCACTTGGGAAAAGTCTGGTAAAAAAATATCCCGATGAGTTGACAATTAGTTTCACCAACAAAAGATAGCAACATAAGTGAACATTCTGTTGTAAAACTCAATTCAAATGTCAAAATTCGTAACAAAAAGCACATGATTGAAACTCCACTACCTCTATGTTTTTTGCTGCAAAGCCCAGCATGTAGATATTTTGCTTGATTGGGTGATTGACATTTTTTTTAATCAATATAAGTATTATTCGAAAATATTTCATAAATACAATTTATTAAATCGCTGAACTTTTGAAAAATGCTAAATTCTTGAAAGCAGTACAGTGTAATATTTGTTCCTAAATTTCTTTATCATAAAAAGTAAACATTTGTAATTGAAAGTCCTATTTTTATTGTTATTGTATTTTATTGTATCCGATACCGATAGAAGCTTCTGGCTTTTCAGGTACTTTGTTTCTTGATCTTCTTATATTTATTTCAGTGAGAACATCAACATTTGAGTACATTATTTTAAACGAATTGACTGTTTCTTTTTGGCTGTTAAAATTTTCCGTATTTACAATACAACATTCAACCTGGTGAGATTGGTTGGTGTGGTGTTTGAAAAATTCCCCTGATTACTGCTATGTCTTCAATCACTGTTTAATCTAGCCAGTGTGATATTTGTTGTGGCGTCTTGTTTATATGTTGTTTTGTGCGCAAGATTGGTCGGATTGGTGTTGACTGAGTTAATATATGATTTGTTGATTCGTGCGGAGCAGAGATGGAGAGAGAGAGAGAGAGAGTGTGGCTGGTGAGGTACTGATTGGCTTACTGGTTCTTTTCTCCTGTCTTTACTTTGTTTGACTAGTCGTTTTTGTTTTCTGTATTTTTCTTTGTTCTGCAGTTTGGTCCTTCACAATAACAGTTTTATTTAGTATACTTGTGACCTTTCAACCTATGTGTTTGGCATTATCTATAGACATTTCCTGTGATTTCTTGAGCCAGTTATAATTTTAATTGATCTGGTCTTGCTCTGTATTTTTTCCAAGCCTAAACATAGCTGTGATACCAATCTTGAATGTCTTCCAAATCTAGGTCTTTGGCCAATTGTCTTATGTCATCTTCATCTTTTTGCTTCTCTGCTATTGTATTTTGTTCATTCTTTTCCGGTATATTTAAGAATACCATTTTCCCCTTCGTCGTCTGTTGTCCATTTCTCTATTCCTCTTTTCCTCTCATCTACAATTTACTTTATGTTTGCTGTCATTTCATTTGTGACTTACATCTTTTAGTTTGTCAGATATTTCTCCTATGGTAGTTTACAACCTTGACACATGGCCATATATTACTGGTAGCTAGATTATTGCAAACAGAAACCACAGTACATGCTTGTTTCATTCCTTTGCCGTTTCCCCCGCTGAGATAGTCTGTAAACGTTCACAGAGTTAACTTGGCTGAAGGGGCCTCCTTCTACCGTAGCTTATCAATTCAGGTGTTGCTTTCGTGAACTAATATGTCTATTATATGATGCAATGCGTCATTGCGATCAATGTTTTCATTGGTTCACGCCACTTGAGTATACATTGTATGTGCAATAAATTACACTCGTGCTATATGATGCAAGGCGTCACTGCACTCATTTTTTCCCATTGGTTCACATTAGTCGAGTATATGTACGCTCGTGTTGTGTTCTATGATGCAAGACATCATTGTAATCATTGTTTTACATTAATTCGAGTCATTGTGTAATATTTACGCTCGTATTTATATTAGGATTGCTTCACACACATATACTCTGTAATGGTTAGGTTACATTTATTGTGGGGGGGGGGTGGGGGTGATATTCGTGCTATGTTATGTGATGCAAGGCATCCTTGCGATAATTCTTTTTCCATTGGTTCACATTAGTCGAGTCTATGTGTAATAATTACTTGCAGTTGTAAGGCCTATTCCGGGTTTTTTTCGTTTTATTCTATACGGGTTCCGGGGAAAATACTAAGCCAATGTAAACCTCCCGGAACCCGGAACTGAAAATCTGGCGCGAAATGTAAGTCTCTTGTTTTGGTAAACAAAACGGATTAGAAGTATTTTCTTGTTTATTTTTTATATCAGTAGCGTATAGCCGTCTTTTTGTATGCAATATATGTTTATGTCTTTGTATGATATGTCGTTTGATACCGTTTTAGCCTTAGTTTGGCCAACAATTTAATTGTCATCAGTTTTCGCGAGTTTAACAACTTTAGACGGAAATGTGTCTGAATCGAGTTTGGCCGCCGAATGAATGTTCGGCTTAATTTAAACATTCACTTAATTGAGCTGCAAAAAGCAAACAGTGTTAATTGAGCTGCAAAAAGCAAACAGTGTTAATTGAGCTGCAAAAAGCAAACAGCTTTTTGCAGCTCAATTAAGTGAATTTTCAACTTTATGACAGTATTTCCACTACTCAATTTGAAAATCAATGCGTATTTTCACATTGCTGTGCTTATTTTGTACTCCCACTTTTGATAATCAATGCGTATTTAGCTAAAATAATTGACATATTCACATATATTGTCACTAATGACAGTAGCAGTGGCATAAACCAACTTTCTAGCCTTTTCTAGCAAATAATGCAATTTATTTTGACTGACCGTTCCAAGCTGGGACCCTTTTTCATAAAACACTTTTTTAGTGGTTATTATGTTGCTCGATTTGTGTATGGGATCTGTGACTGTAGAAATGTTAAACATGCTCTTATGTAGGCCAATTGTTCATATTACAATTCTTTATATTACATTACAGACTGGAACATTTGTTGCATCATCTCTTGAAACCTTCAAAGTTGTCTATCTGTTCTTTTCAAGTCACTGGCTGGAGTTGAACAGTCATTATGCGAACACAACTAGATACCTTTGCCCCAAACTTCATACTACATCAGGGAATAGGACATAGTTGTGAATAATGTATCCAATTAGCCTGATCTCTAAACATATATTGTCCTTATAGGTTTAACCACACTAAATGACCTAAGATCGATATTCACTTTGTCCATCTACATTGTCCACACCATAGGGAAGGCACATACCAAGTTTCAAATCCCTACCTATTACTGTTAAAAAGTTAGTTCTTACAAGCCAAAATTCTAAGTCGAAACTGGGGAGATAATCTATGACCCAGGGCTCGAATCGAAATTCACTTTGCGCATCTACACACCATAAGGAAGGCAGACACCAAGTTTCAAGTCCCTACCTATTACTTATAAATGGCTTATTATTTCTGTTTCCTTGCTTGGATCTGCTTCACATGTCACACATACATTGCTCTAATGGTCCTCTACCACCCTGTGACAAATCCATAATCATCCCGCCCCCGCTAAGCCCAGGGTCAAGATCACATACTTTGTGCATTTGAAACCTTAACTCTCAGGTAAATGTCTTATAATTTATGTTTCCTTGCACTGATCTGCTTGATATTTCTCACATGCATTGCTCTAATGGTCCTCTATTGCCCTGTGAACAATTCATGATCGCCCCGCCCCTTCTAAGCCCAGGGTCGTCACATACTTGGTGCGTTTGAAACCTTAACACTCGGGTAAATGTCTTATATTTGTTTCCTTGCATGGATCTGCGTGATATTTCACACACGCATTGCTCTAATGGTCCTCTACCACTCTGTGACAAATCCACTATCGTCCCACCCCCGCTAAGTCCAGGGTCAATGTCACATACTTGGTGTGTTTGAAACTCGGGTAAGTGTCTTATAATGTCTGTTTATATTTCATGAATCTGCTTGATATTTCACACACCCATTGTTCTGAATGTCTACTATCATTCTGTGACAACAGATCCATGCTTTCTCTCTCTCTGTTTTCAAATATGCCTCGTTTTCTTTGGCTGCCAGCGGGGGCATTCGTGTGCCGACAGGCCACATTTCTAGTTCATATTACTTTGCCAGTAAATAGTGTCAAATAGCATATAGAGTTTGTTTGTTTTTTCACAGAACCACTCCAAAAACCAACCCGCACGCGGACGTTTAACAGAGAAATAACTTTGTATGGCCTTACTGTAACAGAGCTCCAGATAAGGAATTAGTAATTGAGTATTTTCACTCCATCATTTCTGAAGCAATTGGCTATTTCAATATTTTAATTGGATAAAATAAAATCACACTACTGTTTACACATCAACAGACAGCAATTATTGAATAGTTTGCTTCGAAATGAAAACATGTCTTGGCATTTCATTAGAATTGGCTCCTTGGCGACAATTCTAATGAAATACCAAGATGTGTTTTCTATAGCATGATACAGGTACCACAAATTTGTTATTGCTTTTTGATACTCGCTACGTTTGATTTCAATTGGGTTTTTTGGCAATTTTAATTGGGTATTTACGCAAATATGCAGCTTATCTGGAGCTATGCTGTAAGACTGATATATAGCCTATCTAGCATCTCGTTGACACTGGCAAGTCCAGCAGCCATCCTGCATTGTACCATTTAAATTTTGTTGTGGTTGCATTACCTAATATATTTCATAATTTCCTTTCAGACACGGATATCGCCATGGTGATGCATGTAGAGCTACAGGCAACCTGCAGTGCCCTTGGTTACCAAGAAGGGGACCAATACATCAAGGAACCAGATTGTCTGGGTTTGTTTAAAAATTAAATTTAATAATGCAATATGTTTTCATGATGTCATAGGGTCATATTGTCTATCCATTTGTCTGTCTGCCCCATTTTACCCATTAAAGACGGGATTTATTATAGTAGTATGAAACTTTTTAGGGGGAACAAATCCTATTTTCTTTATTTCATCTCGAAAATATATCTTGTTACCTTTCATTTGAACCGTCTCAACGAGACGGTTCGAATGAGTGGTAACAACATATACCTTCATGGAGAAATAAATAAAATTCTGAGATTTGTTATACCCCTCCACGATAGTAGTGGAGGGGGCATTTATTGTTACCTTTGTCCATCCGTCACCAACCTTGTAAGTCGTAAAACTTTTAAACTGTACTAACTACAGACCTGAAACTTGGTATGTAGCTTCCTTATGATGAGTAGATGCGCAAAGTTTATTTTGATTTTTGATTTGACCCCGGCGTCATGGATTATCTCCTCCTTTTTGACTTAGAATTTTCCAATTTTGGCTTGTAAGTCATAAAACTTTTAAACCGTGATAGCTTTAGACGTGCAACTTGGTACATGTACATGTATGTAGATTTCTTATGATGAGTAGATGTGCATTTCGTTTATTTCGATTTTTGTTTTGACTCTCGGGACATGGATAATCTCCCCCTTTTTTTAACTGAGAATTTGTCAATTTTGCATTGTAACTCGTAAAACTTTTAAACCGTAATAGCTACAGACCAGAATCTTGGTATTTAGCTTCCTTATGATAAAGTTTATTTTGATTTTTGATTCGACCCCGGGTCATGGATTATCTCCTCCTTTGGGTTTGGAATTTTGCCTCGTATATTTTCAAAGCGGTATGTGGGGCATCCATGTTCTATGAACACATTTTCTAGTTTTTAAAGTTTTTGTATGAGTTTCTCAAATCACCTATAGGGGCCCTAAGAGTGTCGACAGACCACATTTTCTAGCTCACCTCTACAAAATCCAGATTTTATCATGAAAGGAATAGTCCAAAAATTAGTATGGAAAAGCCAATGTTACATTAGCTTTTCCATACTATTTTTGGACTTCATGTTGAAAGTAGGATATTCAGGGTTGACAGGGTTGGTGAAAGCACTTGTCATTGCCTTACAGAGACCGTAAAGGATCTGATTCGCTTCCTGAAGCGGGAGGACGAGTATTGTGACATTCGTCGCCAACTCGGAGATGCGCAGCTCGTGCAGAATGACCTGATCCCACTCGTGAAGCAGTATACGGGCAAGGAAGACAGCACGCTATGGGACACGGTTATCAGGTTTGTCGTATATAGGTACAGGGAGTATTCTTCAATGCGTATTCTTCTAAAATAAGTGTGTAAAATACGCCAATACGCACCTTCTGTAGTTCTGTAGTTAGTGTTTCACCCAGTCTATTTGAGCATGGCACCACACCATGCCCAAATGTGTGTGCGCCCTGCTTTCCAAAAATAATTTAAAAAATATGTTTTTGCATTTTTAGCTCAAGTGAGCTATTATTACCGCTTTTCATCCGTCCGTCCTCCTGTTTCGACTCCGAAATTATGACTTTTAGCTTGTATGGCATACTTGATATCAACTGCCGGAGTGAATAACATAAATGATATTTTATGATGCACTAATGACTCAGAAAATGCAACTTTACACTTGTCTTCTACTATTTCTACAGTTTTAGATGATTTACTTCATACTTAGTGTACGTGCACACAACAATCAGATAATGGTGTACATCAGCATTCAGCAACGACGTACCATTTGACCTTATTTTGACATTGACCTACATTTTTCCCTTCATTGACCATGCCACGATGGGTGTATATTGTGGCCTCAGGCACTCTTGTTGATCCGGGAGGAAACGCTAGTCAGGGCTACATATAAGGCATTAATAATTGAGTATTTTCACTCCATCATTTCTGAAGCAATTGGGTATTTCAACATTTTAAAATAAAATTACACAACTGTTTACACATCAACAGACAGCAATTATTGAATAGTTTACTTCGAAATGAAAACATGTCTTGGCATTTCATTAGAATTGTCTCCAAGGAGTACCAAGATGTGTTTTCATGGAAAATAAGAAAAATATGCTATATTTGTGGTATGTTTATTGTTTTCTGCAGCATGATAAAGGTACCACAAAATTGTTATTGCTTTTTGATACTCGCTACTTCTGATTTCAATTTTTAGCTCACCTGTAGCCTATTTCATCAACATTGCAAAGTATACTTTAGTAGCAAAGTATACTTTGACTGAGAAATTTTCAATTTTTTTAAAAATTTATTAATTTTTATTATACTGAATTTATTACATTATCACAGCCATTTAATGGCTGTGATAATGTAATAAATTCAGTATAATAATTCTGCATACTTTTAATCATGAAATATATGCATTTGTTAGTTCTATATGAAATAATGCATTTCAGGAAAAATAAATGATTACTCCCTCAAAGTATACTTTGCTAGTAAAGTATACTTTGCAATGTTGATGAAATAGGCTACAGAGCGAAGCTCATGTGAGCTATTGTTACCGCAATGTGTCCGTCGTCGTCCGTCGTCGTCCGTCGTCGGCGTCGTCCGTGAACATTTTCAAACGTCTTCTCCTCGGTAACCATTGGGCCTATGGTCACCAAACTTCATGGTCATGGTCCTTAGGTAGGGGGATTACAAAATTGTTAAAATGACATCATTACGTAATCCAAGATGGCCGCCGTCTAAAAATAGCACAAATTCTTAAAAAATCTTCTTCTCAAGAACCGCCAACCGGATTTCGACAAAACTTGGTAGGAATGATCGATGTACATTGCTCTTTCAAAGTTGTTAAAATGGTGACCCTGGGGTTAAAAATGGGCGTGGTCCGTGGGGTCAAATTGGGGTAAAATTTTATTTTTGACTGAATATGGTCATTTCATATATCAAATTGAAGGTATCAATGAGGCGATCACTCTGGTGCATTTTTTGTCGAAATCGGATTGTTATGTCATCCAAGATGGCCGCCGAAAGGTCAAAAGGTCGTTTTTTTTATTAGAGATTTCAAAATTCTTCTTCACATGAACCGCTTGGCCCATGGTAGCCAAACTTAAAAGTTATGGTCCATGGGTGAAGCCTTTTCAGATTTGTTAAAATAGAGGTCATCGCTAATCCAAGATGGCCGCCATCTAAAAATAGCATAAATTCTTAAAAAAATCTTCTTCTCATGAACCGCTAGCCGGATTTCGACGAAACTTGGTAGGAATGATCGATGTACAATGCTCTTTCAAAGTTGTTAAAATGGTGACCCCGGGGTCAAAAATGGGCGTGGCCCGTGGGGTCAAATTTTATTTTTGACCGAATATGGTCATGTTATATATCAAATCGAAGGTATCAATGAGGCGATCACTCTGGTACATTTTTTGTCGAAATTGAATTGTTATGTCATCCAAGATGGCCGCCAAAATGTCAAAAGGTCGTTCTTTTATTAGAGATTTCAAAATTCTTCTTCACATGAACCGCTTGGCCCATGGTAGCCAAACAAATTAAAAGTTATGGTCCATGGGTGAAGCCTTTTCAGATTTGTTAAAATGGAGGTCATCGCTAATCCAAGATGGCCGCTGTCTAAAAATAGCATAAATTCTTAAAAAATCTTCTTCTCATGAACCGCTAGCCGGATTTCGACGAAACTTGGTAGGAATGATCGATGTACATTGCTCTTTGAAAGTTGTTAAAATGGTGACCCCGGGGTCAAAAATGGGCGTGGCCCGTGGGGTCAAATTGGGGTCAAATTTTATTTTTGACTGAATATGGTCATGTCATATATCAAATTGAAGGTATCAATGAGGCGATCACTCTGGTGCAATATTTTTCGGAATCGGATGATTATGTCATCCATGATGGCCACCAAAAGGTCCATTTATTCAAGATTTTTAACGTCTTTTTCTCAGGAACCACATGGCCGATGCTGGGTGAAGCATTTTCAGATTTTGTAAAATGAGAGTCATCGCTTAATCCAAGATGACCGCCATCTAAAAATAGCACAATTTTTTTAAAACACATAAACTCCATGTCACATTCTCCTCTGGTGTTCATGGAGTCAGGTGAGCGAATTAGGGCCATCATGGCCCTCTTGTTTTTGGCAACTTTAATTGGGTATTTAAGCAAATACGCAGCTTATCTGGAGCTCTGGCTAGTATATGTCTCTGTGTTCAACAGGAAGTATTATGTATCTTTCTTATTATCCACTTTCAAAGGTGTTAAAATGGTGACTCCGGGGTCAAAAATGGGCGTGGCCCGTGGGGTCAAATTTTATTTTTGACCAAATATGCTCATGTCATATATCAAATTGAAGGTATCGATGACGCGATTGCTCTGATTATGTCATCCATGATGGCCTCCAAAAGATCCATTTATTCAAGATTTTGAACGTCTTTTTCTCAGGAACCACATGGCTGATGCTGGCCAAACTTCATAGTAAGTTAAGATCCTTGGGTGAATCATTTTCAGATTTGGTAAAATGAGTCATCGCTTAATCCATCTAAAAATAGCACAATTTCTTTAAAACACATATGAGCTCGATGTCACATTCTGATTCTCCTCTGGTGTTCATGGAGTCAGGTGAGCGTATTAGGGCCATCATGGCCCTCTTGTTTAATTTTTGCATATTATTGCCATCAAGTTAACTTGAGTCTTACTTGATGGATCTTAAACAAATTTACCTGTCCGTCCGCCTGTAGGTTCACCCGTTTGTCTGTCTGCAGGTTGTTGGTGAACCTGAGCCAGCCTGCGATCCTGTGTTGGCGCGGGGAGCTGCCGGAGGAGAAGAGCCAGATGAACTACTACCTCGAGGTCGTTGCCCACCTACAGGCCATGAAGGAGGTAGGCTCGCCACCACATAATTATGGTCCTGTTTGTCCGTTCTTGGGGCCGGTATTCGGACCTTTGCCCATGTCAAAAAGTTCTTTTTTCCCCCCAAGTCAGAAAATGCTCGTACATAGATTGTTCTTTTGTTGTTGTTGTCGTCAAGGTAATCTTGTCATTTATAGATAAATATTAAAGTGTTTTTCTAAATTTCAAAGCCACGGACCCCAAAATATTGAAAAGGAACACTGGCCACATGTGAGAATCTGCATGTGATTTTGTGATATCTCTTTAAAAAAAATACAAAATTTACTATATTTTCCGAAAATGACGTCGACAATTGACGAAATGTTCAGAGCAGCGCAAATGCGGAATAGAATATGAAAACTTCGTCAACTTTCGATGTCATTTAAATTAAAGTTTAAAACAAATTCACAAGATATTACACAGTCACATGGCAGGTCTCGTATGTTGCTGTGACTGGATAAATGGTGCTCTGGGTTTTGCATCCACTCATCTGATCAGGATCTGCTCTGTTCACCATTCCATCAATGAACCATTGATCCTGATGAGTCGGCTCATCTGGAACTACACTGTTTGCAAGAATAGCTATAGAGGTCTGTAGTGTTGAAATGATTAATCGCCCATTCATTGGTACATCTGTTCACAGGCATTTGCAAATGAAGAGTTCTGGGCCGTGATTACAGACAAGTTGGGAGAGTTACTCAAACTGGCAAGTATACAATTATGATTCCAGCACAAAAATATTTACACAATTCCCTAACATTTGATTGGCCCGTAGCAAGTCTCTGTCCAAAATTTATATCCCAGTAAACTCCCATGCCGAACTACTTTCCGTAACCGTCAGGCGCAGTTAAAATAATTCTTAAGAAAACGGAAAATAAACACAATTTCTTGATGAATTTATTTCAAATGCTGGAATTATAAGGGATGAATGGCATTTTTGTGGCATTTATCTGGGATATAAACTTGGAAAAGTCGCGGGAATACTGGACGAGGCCTTCCGGCCTTCGTCTAGTATTCCTGCGACTTTTCCAAGTTTATACCCCGATAAATTCCACAAAAACCGGCCTCGGCCAGTATTCCCGCGACTTTTCCAAGTTTATACCCCGATAAATTCCACAAAAAGGCCATTCATTCCTATATTGATAAATAGTGTGTACTTGGGTCATTGTCTCTCTGTCCATCACAAGGGTAAACAATTGAGTAGATGTGACTGTGATTGAAGAAATGGGGCCTATGGCATTGACAATGATTCATACTGCATGCCCAAAGCATGACGCATGTTTCACAGACTGAATGGCGTACAGCGTAGACCCTGACCAGACAGCGTGCAATGTCTACACTAGTCGCCAAGCCCATTTCTCCCATCACTGCCACAAATTTGTTATAAACTCCTTCATGGAATTCGAACCATAGTTTGCACTTTTAATACATTCATATGGCGATAAACCACAAACCTAAATTCATCGTAGAGGTCACAGAATTAGTGCGTTCGCACAAAGTACAAACATTTATTCAGTTTCTTATGCCACAAGTTGTGACGGGTTAGTATAAGATTATGATATGGCAGTTTTCATAGCTGCCCTCTTTAGCGAGCCTCGGAATTCTTACACATTTACTACCCTCACCTGATGAACTTACTTAATACACTAGCTTTGTATTGTGTAATGTTGTATTGTAATGTTGTATTGTGTTATTGTGTAATGTATTTATGTGTATCTTGAGTGTTTATTGTAATGTGTATGTATTGTAATATGTGTAGTGTAATGTTATTCTTGTATTGTGTAATGTGTAATCTTGTATTGTAGTAATTGAGTATTGTGTAAGTGTAATCTTGTATTGTGTAATGTGTAATTATTGTAAGTAATATTCTTTGTATTGATGTAGTGTGTAATGTTGTATTGTGTAATGTGTATTGTAATGTTGTATTGTGTAATCTTGTGTGTAATGTGTAGTGAATGTTGTATTGTGTAATGTTTAATTCGTGTATTGTTGTATTGTGTATTGTGTAATGTTGTATTGTAAGTATTGTGTAAGTTGTATTGTGTAATGTTGTATTGTGTAATGTTGTATTGTAATGTAGTGTGTAAGTTGTATTGTAATGTTGTATTGTGTTATTGTAATTGTGTAATGTTGTATTGTGTAATTGTGTATGTTGTATGTGTATTGTTGTGTGTATTCTTTGTATTGTGTAATGTTGTTGTAATGTTGTATTGTGTAATCTTGTATTGTGTATTGTGTAATGTGTAATCTTGTATTGTGTAATCTTGTATTGGTGTAGTGTTTATGTGTGTGTAATTGTGTAATGTTGTATTGGTTGTATTGTGTAATGGTGTATTGTGTAATTGTGTAATTGTAATGTTGTAATTGTGTAATGTTGTATTGTGTAATCTTTCTTGTAATTGTGTGGTTGTATGTGTTAATGTTGTATTGTGTAATGTTGTATTGTGTGTGTAATGTTGTATTGTTTATGTGTAATGTTTGTATTGTTGTATTGTGTAATCTTGATTGTGTAATCTTATTGTGTAATTGTTTTGTAATGTTGTACTTGTATTGAATGTGTAATTGTTGTATTGTGTATGTGTAATGTGTAAGTTTTGTAGTGTGTATTGTTGAATTGTTGTAATGTGTAATTGTTGTATTGTGTGTAATGTTGTATTGTGTGTATTGTGTAGTAATGTTGTATTGTGTGTAATGTTGTGTGTGTAATTGTTGTAATTTGTAATTGTTGTATTGTGTGTAATTGTGTATGTGTATGTTGTTGAGTAATGTTGTATTGTGTAATGTTGTATTGTGTAATGTGATTGTGTGTATGTTTGTATGTGTGATAATGTATTGTGTAATTGTATTGTGTATTGTTGTAATGTGTGTATTGTAATGTTGTTTGTGTATTTGTTTGTAATGTTGTATTGTGTAAGTTGTATTGTGTAATGTTGTATTGTGTAATGTTGATTGTGTGTAATATTGTGTGTAATTGTATTGTAATGTTGATGTGGTAATATTGTGTGTAATGTTGTATTGTGTAATGTTGTGTGTAATGTTTGTATTGTGTGTAATGTTTATTGTGTAATGTTGTATTGTGTAATGTTGTATTGTGTAATGTTGTATTGTGTAATGTTGTATTGTGTAATCTTGTATTGTGTAATGTTGTTTTGTGTAATGTTGTATTGTGTAATCTTGTATTGTGTAATGTGTTTGTGTATCTTGTATTGTGTAATCTTGTTTGTAATGTTGTATTGTGTAATGTTGTATTGTGTAATCTTGTATTGTGTAATCTTGTATTGTGTAATGTTGTATTGTGTAATGTTGTATTGTGTAATGTTTTTGTATTGTGTAATCTTTGTATGGTGTATGTGTAATTGTTGTAATGTTGTATTGTGTAATGTTGTATTGTGTGTAATGTTGTATTGTGTAATGTTGTATTGTGTAATCTTGTATTGTGTAATCTTGTATTGTGTAATCTTGTATTGTGTAATGTTGTATTGTGTACTTGTAATCTTGTATTGTGTAATGTGTATTGTGTAATGTTGTAATGTGTATTGTGTGATTGTGTTGTGATTGTATTGTGTATGTTGTATTGTGTAATGTTGTATTGTGTAATGTTGTATTGTGTGTAATGTTGTATTGTGTAATGTTGTATTGTGTGTAATGTTGTTGTGTGTAATGTTGTATTGTGTAATGTTGTATTGTGTGTAATGTTGTATTGTGTAATGTTGTTTTGTGTAATGTTGTATTGTGTAATGTTGTATTGTGTGTAATGTTGTATTGTGTAATGTTGTATTGTTAATGTTGTATTGTGTAATCTTGTATTGTGTAATCTTGTATAATCTTGTATTGTGTAAATCTATGTTGCCTCAGAATTCCTACACATTTTCTAGCCTTGTCTAATATTGTCTATACCCAGGAACACGGACATGAAGAGAACCAGCTGCTGATCTAGCGACTCCTCATCTTGATCAATAGCACAGTAACATCTATGTCAAGACTGGCAATACCATGACATCAAGTTTATCAGAATTGGCTATACAACGGTAGGAAAGTGTCGGCAAGCCTCAGAATTCCTACATGTTTTCTAGCCTTGTCTGATATTGTCTATACACACCAGGACTGGGAACATCTTGATATCAAGTTTATCTGACTCGGCTCGAAAACGATAGGAATTCCTCGGCAAGCTTCGGCATTCCTACCCGTTTTCTATCCTTGTCTAATATTGTCTATAAACCCCAGGACTGGGAGCACCGCCATGAGGAGGACCGGCTGCTGATCGAGCGACTCCTCATCCTGATCCGGAACATCCTGCACGTGCCGCCCGACCCCGCCACGGAGCAGCGCACGGACGATGACGCGAGCCTGCACGACCGGGTGGTCTGGGCGATCCACGTGAGCGGCCTCGAGGATGTTCTCCTGTACATCGGCAGCTCCGATGAGGAGCGAAACCTATCCATGCACGTACTCGAGATTGTCTCCCTGATTTTCCGCGAACAGGTGAGCTGTCTCCCTTAGTTACATTGTCAATTGTCTCCCTTATGTTCTCGAAAAACAGGTGTGTGTCTCCCTTAGTTACATTGTCCAATTGTCTCCTTATGTTCTGCCAACAGGTGAGTTGTCTCCCTTAGTTACATTGTTAATTGTCTCCCTTATGTTCCGCGAACAGGTGAGTTGTCTCCCTTAGTTACATTGTCAATTGTCTCCCTTATGTTCCTCGAACAGGTGAGCTGTCTCCCTTAGTTACATTGTTAATTGTCTCTTATGTTGCGAAACTGGTGAGTTGTCTCTCTTAGTTACAAAGGCAATTGTCTCCCATATGTTCGCGAACAGGAGAGCTGTTCTATCTTAGCTTACATTGTCAATTGTTCCATATGTTCCGCGTAAGGTGGCTGTCTCTCTTGTTACATTGTCATTTGTCTCCTAATGTTCCGCGAACCAGGTGAGCTGTCCTCTCTTAGTTTCATTGTCAATGGTTCCTTATGTTCGCGAAGGTGAGCTGTCTCTCTTTAGTTTCATTGTTTAATTGTCTCCCTTATGTCTGCGAACAGGTGAGTTGTCTCCTTAGTTACATTGTTAAATTGTCTCTTATGTTCTGCCAACAGGTGAGCTGTCTCCATTAAGTTACATTGTCACATTGTTCTCCATTATGTTCCGCCAACAGGTGAGCTGTTATCCCTTTGTTACATTGTCAATTGGTCTCCCTAATGTTCGCCAAAGGTGAGATGTTCTCCTTAGTTTACATTGTCAATTGTCTCTTTATGTTCTGCAACAAGTGAGTTGTCTCCCTTAGTTACATTGTTAATTGTTAATTCCCTTTGGTTCCGCGAACAGGTGAGTTGTCTCTCTTAGTTACATTGTCAATTGTCTCCCTTATGTTCCTCGAACAGGTGAGCTGTCTCCCTTAGTTACATTGTTAATTGTCTCCCTTATGTTCCGCGAACGGTGAGTTGTTATCTTAGTTACTTTGTCAATTGTCTCATTGTTCAGCGTACAGGTGAGCTGTCTCTCTTTTGTTACATTGTCAAATTTGTCTTCCCATATGTTCCGCGAACAGGTGAGCTGTCTCTCTTAGTTACATTGTCAATTGTCTCCCTTATGTTCCGCGAACAGGTGAGCTGTCTCTCTTAGTTACATTGTCAATTGTCTCCCTTATGTTCCGCGAACAGGTGAGCTGTCTCTCTTAGTTACATTGTTAATGTTCCTCCTTATGTTCGCGAAAAGGTGAGATGTCTCCCTTAGTTACATTGTTACTTGTCTCCCTTATGTTCTTGCAAACAGGTGAGCTGTTCCCTTAGTTACTATTGTCATATTGTCTCCTTATGTCCGCCAACAGGTGAGCTGTCTCCCTTAGTTACATTGTCAATTGTCTCCCTTATGTTCCGCCAACAGGTGAGATGTCTCCCTTAGTTACATTGTCAATTGTCTCCCTTATGTTCTGCCAACAGGTGAGTTGTCTCCCTTAGTTACATTGTTAATTGTCTCCCTTATGTTCCGCCAACAGGTGAGTTGTCTCTCTTAGTTACATTGTCAATTGTCTCCTTATGTAGCGAAACAGGTGAGCTGTCTCTCTTAGTTACATTGTCAATTGTCTCCCATATGTTCCGCGAACAGGTGAGTTGTCTCTCTTAGTTACATTGTTAATTGTCTCCCTTATGTTCCGCGAACAGGTGAGATGTCTCTCTTAGTTACATTGTTAATTGTCTCCCTTATGTTCCTCGAACAGGTGAGTTGTCTCTCTTAGTTACATTGTCAATTGTCTCCCTTATGTTCCGCGAACAGGTGAGTTGTCTCTCTTAGTTACATTGTTAATTGTCTCCCTTATGTTCCTCGAACAGGTGAGTTGTCTCTCTTAGTTACATTGTTAATTGTCTCCCTTATGTTCCTCGAACAGGTGAGTTGTCTCTCTTAGTTACATTGTTAATTGTCTCCCTTTTGTCTCGAAAAGGTGTGTTGTCTCTCTTAGTTAACATGTTAATTGTATCCCTTATGTTCCGGCGAACAGGTGAGTTGTCTCCCTTGGTTACATTTGGTTAAATTTGTCTTTCCTTATGTCCTCCGCCAAACAGGTGAGATGTCTCTCTTTGTTACTTGTTAATTGTCTCCCTTAGTTCCGCCAAGGTGAGCTGTCTCCTTTGTTAAATTGTTAATTGTCTCCCTATGTTCCGCCGAAACAGGTTGAGATGTCTCTTAGTTACATTGTCAATTGTCTCCCTTATGTTCCGCGAACAGGTGAGCTGTCTCCCTTAGTTACATTGTTAATTGTCTCCCTTATGTTCCGCGAACAGGTGAGCTGTCTCTCTTAGTTACATTGTTAATTGTCTCCCTTATGTTCCGCGACAGGTGTGCTGTCCTTTTAGTTACATTGTCAATTGTCTCCCTTATGTTTCCGCGAAAGGTGAGCTGTCTCTCTTAGTTTACATTGTTAATTGTCCTTATGTTTTTTCCCGCCTCAAAGGTTGAGCTGTCTCTCCTTAGTTACATTGTAATTGTTCCTTATGTTCCGCCAACAGGTGAGATGTCTTCTTAGTTACATTGTTAATTGTGTCCCTTATGTTCCGCGAAACAGGTGAGATGTTCTTCTCCCTTTTAAGTTAATTGTCAATTTTGTCTTGTTATTGTTCCGCGAACAGGTGAGATGTCTCTCTTAGTTACATTGTTAATTGTCTCCCTTATGTTCCTCAAACAGGTGAGCTGTCTCTCTTAGTTACATTGTTAATTGTCTCCCTTATGTTCCGCGAACAGGTGAGATGTCTCTCTTAGTTACATTGTTAATTGTCTTCCTTCTGTTCCTCCAAGGTTGAGATGTCTCTCTTAGTTACATTGTTTAATTGTCCTCCCTTATGTTCCGCGGAACAGGTGTGATGTTCTCTTTAGTTTTAATTGTAAATTGTCTCCCTTTATGTTCCTCAAACAGGTTGAGGATGTCTCTCTTAGTTAATTGTTAATTGTCTCCCTTATGCCTAAACAGGGTGAGTTTGTTCCCTTAGTTACATTGTTAATTGTCTCCCTTATGTTCCGCGAACAGGTGAGCTGTCTCTCTTAGTTACATTGTTAATTGTCTCCCTTATGTTCCTCAACAGGGTTGTGTTTCTCCCTTAGTTACCTTGTTAAATTGGTCTCCCTTATGTTCCGGCGAAAGGTGGGATGTCTCCCTTTAGTTACATTGTTAATTGTCTCCCTTATGTTCCGCGAACAGGTGAGCTGTCTCCCTTAGTTACATTGTTAATTGTCTCCCTTATGTTCCGCGAACAGGTGAGCTGTCTCCCTTAGTTACATTGTTAATTGTCTCCCTTATGTTCCGCGAACAGGGTGAGTTGTTCTCCTTAGTTACATTGTTAATTGTGTCCCTTATGTTCGCGACGGTGAGTTTGCTCCCTTAGTTACATTGTTTAATTGTCTCCCTTATGTTCCGCGAACAGGTGAGCTGTCTCCTTAGTTACATTGTTAATTGTCTCCTTATGTTCCGCGAACAGGTGAGCTGTCTCCCTTAGTTACATTGTCAATTGTCTCCCCTTTTGTTCCGCGAATCCAGTGAGCTGTTCCTCTAGTTACATTGTTTAATTGTTCTTATGTTCCGCGAACAGGTGAGTGTCTCTCTTGTTGACATTGTTATTGTCTCCCTTATGTCAGCGAAACAGGTTGAAAGGCTGTTCTCTTCTTAGTACCAAATGTAATTGGTTCCCTTCCCTTATGTTTCGCGAACAGGTGAGATGTTTTCTCCCTTAGTTTAACATGGTTTCCCATTGTCTTCACCTTCTGTCTGCGAACAGGTGATGTCTCTCTTAGTTAACATTGTTCCCAAATTGTTTCCATTTTGTTCCGAAAAGGATCAGTTGAAGCTGTCCTCCCTTAGTTACATTGTTCAATTTTTTTTGGTCTCTATTGTTCGCCGGAAACAGGTGAGCCTGTCTATTCTTAGTTACCAATTGTCAATGTCTCCCTTCTGTTTGCGAACAGTTGAAAAGCTGTTCTCTCCTTAGTTGTGTAATTGTCTCCCTATTGTCGGAACAGGTTGAGAATTCCCTTGTTATTGTAAATTGTCTCCCTTATGTTCTGACAACAGGTGAGAATGTTCTCTTCTTAGTTAACATTGTCCATGTTTCCTTCCCTAAATGTTCGCGAACAGTGTGAGTTGTCTCTTTAGTTACATTGTTAATTGTCTCCTTATGTTCCTGCCAAACAGGTGTGAGAATTGTCTCTCTTAAAAAGTTACATTGTTAATTGTCTCCGTTATCGTTTCGTGAACAAGAATAGGAAATGTCTTTCTTAGTTAACTGTTGAATTGGTCTCTTTTATTGTAAATTCCCAAACAAAAGGTGAGTTGTCTTTAGTTAATTGTAATTGTCCCTTATGTTCCTATGGCGAAAACAGGTGAAGATGTAATCTCTTAGTTACATTGTTTAATTGTCTCCTTATGTTCCTCGAAAACAGGTGAGATGTCTTCCCTCTTAGTTACATTGTTAATTGTTCCCTTCCTTATGTTCCTGCGACAGGTGGAGTGTCTCCCTTAGTTACAATTGTCAACTTGTCTCCCTTATGTCAGCGACAGGGTTGAAGCTTGTCTCCCGTTACATTGTTAATTGTCTTATGTTCCGGCGAAAGGTGATGTTTCTCCTTAGTTATAAATTGTTAATTGTCTCCCTTATGTTCGGAGGTGAGATGTCTCTTAGTTACATTGTTTAATGTTCTTCCCTTATGTTCCGCGAAAAACAGGTTGAGCTTGTCTCTCTTAGTTACATTGTTCAATTGGTCTCCCTTATGTTCCGCGAAACAGGTGAGCTGTCTCCCCTTACGTTACATTTGTTGTAATTGTCTCCCTTATGTTCCGCGAAACCGGTGAGTGTCTCTTAGTTAATAGTTATGTCTCCCTTATTGTTCGCGAACATGGTGAGTGTTCTCTCCCTTTAGTTAAAATTGATTAATTGTCTCTTAGTTCGCGAAAACAGGTTGTTGAGATGTCTCCTTCTTAGTTAACATTGTCCAATTGTCTCCCTTTTCTTGTTCCGCCGAACAGGTGAGATGTCTCCCTTTGTTACATTGTCAATTGTTTCCCTTATGCTGCCAAAAACAGGTGCGTGTCTCTTAGTTACATTGAATCAATTGTCTACCCTTTTATGTTCCGCGTTAACAGGTGAGCTGTCTCTCGTTACTTGTCAATTGTTCTTCCCTGTTCCGCGAACAGGAGAAGCTTGTCTCCTTCCTTGTTATGTTATTGTTCCTCATTATGTTCCAAGAGAACAGGTTGTGAATGGTCTCTTAGTTACATTTTGTTCAATTGTCTCCCTTATGTCTGCGAACAGGTGAGGATTGTCTCTCTTAGTACATTGTTAATTTGTCTCTTATGTTCCTTGCGATTCAGGTTGAGATGTCTCTTTAGTTACATTGTTAATTGTCTACCTTATGTTCCTCCAATATTGTGAGATTGTCTCTCTTAGTTACATTGTCAATTGTCTCCCTTATGTTCCGCGGTACAGGTGATTCTGTCTCTCTTAGTTACATTGTTAATTGTCTCCCTTATGAATTCCTCGAAAACAGGTGAGTTGAGGTCCGTCTCCCTTCAGTTTACATTGTCAATTGTCTCCCTTATGTTCTGCGAACAGGTGAGCTGTCTCTCTTAGTTACATTGTCAATTGTCTACCTTATGTTCCGCGAACAGGTGAGCTGTCTCTCTTAGTTACATTGGTTCAATTGTCTCCCAAATTATGTTCTCGAAACTTGGTGAGCTGTCTCTCTTAGTTACATTGTCAATTGTCTCCTTAATGTTCCTCGAAACAGGTGAGTGTCTCTCTTAGTTACATTGGTTAATTGTCTCCTTATGTTCCGCGAAAACAGGTGAGCTGTCTCGTTACAATTGTTAATTGTTCCCTTATGTTCCCGGCGAACAAGGTGAGATGTCTCTCTTAGTTAACATTTTCCAATTGTCTCCCAAATTTGTTCGCGAAAAGGTGAGCTGTCTCTCTTAGTTACATTGTCAATTGTCTCCCTTATGTTCCGCAAACAGGTGAGATGTCTTCTTCTTTAGTTACATTGTTTGTCATTGTCTCCTTGTATGTTCTCACAGGTGAGACCTGTCTCTCTTAGTTACATTGTCAATTGTCCCTCTTATGTTCCGGCGAACAGGTGAGTTGTCTCTCTTAGTTACCCCCATTGTTAATTGTCTCCCTTATGTTCTGCAAAAAAGAACAGGTTGAGATGTCTCTCTTAGTTACATTGTTAATTGTCTCCCTTATGTTCCTCAAACAGGTGAGCTGTCTCTCTTAGTTACATTGTCAATTGTCTCCCTTATGTTCCGCGAACAGGTGAGCTGTCTCTCTTAGTTACATTGTCAATTGTCTCCCTTATGTTCCGCGAACAGGTGAGATGTCTCTCTTAGTTACATTGTCAATTGTCTCCCTTATGTTCCGCGAACAGGTGAGCTGTCTCTCTTAGTTACATTTGTTTCAATTAGTCTCCTGTTCCGCGACAGGTCGGAAGAGGTTCTTCTTTGCTAACAGGTAATTGTCTCCCACTTAATGTTCTCTTAAAACAAAAGGTTGGAGTGTCTATTCTTGGTTTACATTGTTAATTGTCTCCCTTATTGTTCTGCTAAACAGGTGAGCTGTCTCTCTTAGTTTACATTGTTAATTTTGTTCCCGTTATGTTCGCGAAACAGGTGAGTGTCTCTCTTAGTTACATTGTTAATTGTCTCCCTTATGTTCGCAAACAGGTGAGATGTCTCTCTTAGTTATTTTTCATTGTCTGTCAACATTATGTTCTGCGAACAGTTGAGATTGTCTCTCTTAGTTACCATTGTTCAATTGTCTCCTTATGTTCCTGCGGACAGAGTTGAGCTGTTCCTCTGTTAGTTACATTGTAAATTGTCTCCTTATGTTCCCTCAAACAGGTGAGCTGTGCTCTCGTAGATTACATTGTTAATTGTCTCCCTTAATGTTAACTCCCTTCAGGTGATGCTGTCTTCTTAGTTACATTGTAATTGTCTCCCTTATGTTCCCAAACAGGGGTGTCTCCTTTAGTTACATTGTCATTTGTCTCCCATATGTCCGCGACAAGGTGAGCTGTCTTCTAGTTACATTGTCAATTGTCTGTTCCGGCGTTCAGGTGAGTTTGTTCTCTTGGTTAACAGGTTGTTAGCTGTCTCTTATTGTTCCGGCGAACAGGTGAGCTGTCTCCCTTCTTTGTTAATGTTAATTTGTCTTCATGTTCCGCGAACAGGTGAGCTGTCTCTCTTTTGTTAACATTGTTTATTGTCTCCCTTATTGTGCAACCAAGGTGAGCTGTTCTCTTTGTTTACATTGTTAATTGTCTCCCTTATGTTCCGCGAACAGGTGAGATGTCTCTCTTAGTTACATTGTTAATTGTCTCCCTTATGTTCCGCGAACAGGTGAGATGTCTCTTTTTAGAATTACATTGTTCAAAATTGTATCTTATGTTCTCTTGAACAGGTGATGCTGTCTCTGTTACATTGTCAATTGTTCTCCCTTTGTTCCGCGACAGGTTGTTGATTGTCTCCTTAGTTACATTGTTATTGTCTCCCTTTGTTCGCAACAGGTGTGTGAGTTGTCTCTTAGTTAACATTGTCACTTGTCTCCCTTATGTTTCCGCGAACAGGTGAGATGTTCTCTCTTAGTTTACATTGTTAATTGTCTCCTATGTTCCGCGACACCCCCCCCCCCCCCCCCCCCCCCCCTTGGTGAGCTGTCTCTCTTTAGTTACATTGTTATTGTCTCCCTTATGTTCTCAAACTTTGGTGAGTGTCTCTCTTGTTACATTGTTCAGAAATTGTCTCCTTATGTTCCTCAAAACAGGTGAGATGTCTCTCTTAGTTACATTGTTCCAATTGTTCCTCCCTTTATGTCTCGAACAGTTGAGATGATGTCTCCCTTAGTTACATTGTTAATTGTCTCCCCTTATGAATTGCTAACCTCCAACAGGTGTGAGCTGTCTCTTCCTTAGTTACATTGTCAATTGTCTCGCCTTATGTTCTCGAACAGGTGAGCTGTCTCTCTTAGTTCATTGTTCCAATGTTCTAACTTAATTCCGTTCCGAAAGGTGACCCAGTGGTTCGTCTCTTTAGGTACATTGTAATTGTCTCCTTATGTTCCGCGAACAGGTGAGATGTCTCTCTTAGTTACATTGTTAATTGTCTCCCTTATGTTCCGCGAAAACAGGTGAGCTGTCTCTCTTAGTTACATTGTTAATTGTCTCCCTTATGTTCCTCAAACAGGTGAGATTGTCTCTCCCTTAGTTACAGGTGTCAATTGTCTTCTCCTTTATGTTCCGCAAACAGGTGAAAGTGTCTCCTTAGTAAATTTGTTAATTGTTCTATTGTTCCTCAAACAGGTGAGATGTCTTCCTTTAGTTACATTGTTAATTGTCTCCCTTATGTTCCGCAGGTGAGATGTCTCTCTTAGTTACATTGTCAATTGTCTCCCTTATGTTCCGCGAACAGGTGAGCTGTCTCTCTTAGTTACATTGTCAATTGTCTCCCTTATGTTCCGCGAACAGGTGAGATGTCTCTCTTAGTTACATTGTTAATTGTCTCCTATCATCAAAACAGGTTGAGATGTCTCTCTTAGTTAATTCATTGTTCCAATAGTTCTCCCGTATCCGTTCCGAACAGGTGAGCTGTCTCTTCTTAGTTACATTGTTAATTGTCTCCTTATGTTCCTTCAAACAGAGTGAGCTGTCTCTCTTAGTACATTGTCAATTTGTCTCCCTTATGGTTCCTCGTTACAGGTGAGCTGATCTCTCTTAGTTACATTGTCAATTGTCTCCTTATGTTCCGCGAACAGGTGAAGCTGTTCTCTCAAATAGTTACATAATCAATTGTCTACCTTATGTTCCTTTGCGACAGGTGGCAAGGTGAGCTGTCTTAATTCTCCCTTATTATACATTGTTCAATTGAATCTCCCTTATGTTCCGCGAACAGGTGAGATGTCTCTTCTTAGTTTCATTGTTATTGTCTTTCCACCTTATGTTCCTGCGAAACAGTGAGATGTCTCTCTTAGTTACATTGAATTAATGTCTCCCTTATGTTCTGCAAAACAGTGTGAGCTGTCTTCTCTTAGTTGACATTGTCAATTGTCTCCCTTTTTTGTTACAATTCGAACAGGTGAGCTGATTCTCTCTTAGTTACATTGTTGAAATTGTCTCCTTTCTTATGTTCCTCAAAAACAGGTGAGATGTCTCTCTTAGTTTACATTGTCAATTGTCTCCCTTATGTTCCGCGAAACAGTTGAGCTGTTCTCTCTTAGTGTTAACATTTGTCATTTGTGTCTACCCTTATGTTCCGCGAACAGGTGAGCTGTCTCTCTTAGTTACATTGTCAATTGTCTCCCTTATGTTCCGCGAACAGGTGAGATGTCTCTCTTAGTTACATTGTTAATTGTCTCCCTTATGTTCCGCGAACAGGTGAGATGTCTCTCTTAGTTACATTGTCAATTGTCTCCCTTATGTTCCTGCAACAGGTGAGCTTGTCAAATTGTCTCCTTAGTTACATTGGTATATGTTCCTCCTTATGTCTGCGAACGGTGAGATGTCTCTCTTAGTTTATTGTCATTGTCTCCCTTATGTTCCGCGGAACAGGTGAGGATGTCTTCGACGAAGTAGTTGTGAATTGTTCTTCTTAATGTTCGCTTTAAACCAGGTTGAGCTGTTCTGTTGTTGTTTGAATGAGCTTATTGTGAATTGTCCTGCTTGTGTTCGTTGAACAGGTGTAGATGTGTGCTCTTAGTTAGGGATTGTTGGGTGTTGTTCTGGTGTCTGAGCTTGTGTGAATGTCTCTCTTAGTTAACATTGTAATTGTGGTCCTTATGTTCCGCCCGAATTAGGTGAATGTTGATGTTCTTCCCTTAGTTAACATGTGGTGGTTGTTTCTCCTTATGGTTCTCACAGGTGTTGAGCTGTGTGTAAAGTAAATTGTTAATTGTCTCCCTTAGTTCCGGGTTGGAGGTGAGATCGTTGGGGACTCTTAGTAACTTGTCAATTGTCTCCCTTACCTGTTCTGCGAAAGCTGTGCTGTTCTCTTTAGTTACATTGTAATTGTCTCCCCTTATGTTCCTCAAACAGGGTGTGAGTTGTCTCTCTTAGTTACAATTGTCAATTAATTTGTCTCCCTATTGTTAACGCGACAGGTGAGCTGTCTCTCTTAGTTACATTGTCAATTGTCAACTTATGCTAATTCGCCGAACAGAGTGAGCTTGTCTCTCTTAGTTACATTGTCAATTGTCTCCTTATGTTCCGCGCAAACAGGTGAGTTGTCTCTCTTAGTTACATTGTCATTTGTTCTCAAAATTATGCTTCGCGAATACAGGTGGAGATGTCTCTTGTTACATTGTTAATTGTCTCCTTATGTTTCCGCGAACAGGGTGGAGCTGTCTCTTAGTTACATTGTTAATTGTCTCCCTTATGTTCCTCAAACAGGTGAGCTGTCTCTCTTAGTTACATTGTTAATTGTCTCCCTTATGTTCCTCAAACAGGTGAGCTGTCTCTCTTAGTTACATTGTCAATTGTCTCCCTTATGTTCCGCGAACAGGTGAGAAATGTCTCTCTAGTTACATTGTTAATTGTCTCCCTTATGTTCCAATACAAACAGGTCGAGCTTGTCTCTTTCTTAGTTACATTGTTAATTGTTCTACTTATGTTCCTCAAACAGGTGAGCTGTCTCTCTTAGTACATTGTCAATTGTTGGCTCCTGTTCACCTGTCGAAACAGGTGAGATGTCTCTTCTTGTTACATTGTCAATTGTCTACCCTTATGTTCCGCGAACAGGTGATCAGTCTCTCAATAGTTACATTGTCAATTGTTCCTCCGGTATGTTCCGTTGGCGAACAGGTGAGCTGTCTCTTCTTTAGTTACATTGTCAATTGTCTCCCTTATGTTCCTCAAACAGGTGAGATTGTTCTCTTTCTTAGTTACATGTCATTGTCTCCCATTATTTGTTCGTGCGAACAGGTGAGCTGTCTCTCTTAGTTACATTGTCAACTTGTTCTCCATATTGTTCTGCGAACAGGTGTTGAATTGTCTTCTTAGTTACATTGTTAATTGTCCTCCCTTATGTTCCGCGAACAGGTGAGCTGTCTCTCTTAGTTACATTGTCAATTGTCTCCCTTATGTTCCGCGAACAGGTGAGCTGTCTCTCTTAGTTACATTGTTAATTGTCTCCCTTATGTTCCTCACAGGAGTGAGATGTCTTCTTCTATAGTTACATTGTTAATTGTCTCCCTTATGTTCCTCAAACAGGTGAGATGTCTCCCTTAGTTACATTGTCAATTGTCTCCCTTATGTTCCTCAAACAGGTGAGATGTCTCCCTTAGTTACATTGTTAATTGTCTCCCTTATGTTCCTCAAACAGGCTGGAGATTTGTCTCCCTATAGTTAACATTGTTAATTGTCTTCTTCCTTATGTTCCTCAACAGGTGAGATGTCTTCTCTTAGTTACAGGTGTCATTGTCTTATGTTCCTCAGGTGAGGGTCTCTCTTAGTTACGTTATTGTCTCCCTTTTGTTCCCAAACAGGTGAGTGTCTCCTTTGTTACATTGTATGGTTCTCCCAAATATGGTTCCGCGAACATTTAAACGGTAAAATTGCAGTTTAGTTAATTCATGCCAAACACCAACAAATTTGCCCCCCCCCCCCCCCCCCCCCCCCCCCCTCCCCCCGACACCCAATTGTGCAGCAGTAAATTGCGTTAAATCCCGGCCTTATGACATTAAGCTTTTGACAAGGCCGTCACAACATTTACATAAAATGCAGCAGGGTTTAAATGCCCACACCAAATGCCCCCCCCCCCCCCCCCCGAACACCCAATGCAGCAGGGTTAAATGCGTTATCGGCCTTAAATGACATAGCTTTTGACAGGCCGTCAAACACCATTACATCAAATGACATCTATATATATATAGTCGCCGGAGATGCTGGCGAGTGCGGGGGTGCAGCGGTCCGTGACGGAGAAACAGAAGGATGAGCGGGAGCTTGAGATGGTGCGCGACCAGGAGCGCCTACAGAAGAAGGCAAACGTCATGAAGTTCAGTACCAGGTGCGAGATTTGTGACTAAAAGAATAATTTGAATTTGATTTCAAAAACCTGGTTAGATAGCTTGAAAATGAGATTACTAAGAAAACCAAAAGTTAAATTTTTAAAATCGGTCCACTATTTCTGAAATTAGAAAACTTCACTCTGGGATGCCTATACAATGGGGATTTAACCTTCACTACGCTGTAGACTGAAATTATTGTATGCTGTTTTTAACTTTTGCCTTAATTCTTAACAAAAAAAAACAGTTTTGACAGCACATGAG
Source organism: Conchocele bisecta (assembly GCA_029237695.1). Lineage (NCBI taxonomy): Eukaryota > Metazoa > Mollusca > Bivalvia > Lucinida > Thyasiridae > Conchocele > Conchocele bisecta. The sequence goes on from CM055270.1 coordinate 87,316,506, forward strand.
AATCGTCTCCAGTGGAGACGATTCGCACTGTCGGAACTGGTTTTTTTGTCGAGAAATATTGAAAATAAAGCATTTCCAACCGATGACAAAATTTAGCTCAGCGGCGTAGTAAATGTTAACACTTGGTAAATTGTCATGATTGGTTAAACCACTTATTTGCATTGCGTCAGGGCCATCTCTAATTCAGACAATCTAGCAAACTTTAATAATGGGCTTGTATAGCATCATCCATATTTTTATTCTCTTGCCCCTCTCCTATGCAGCTCACATGTCCATGGTCAAGGCCAAATGTGTTCATAATTGTAATATGCAAATAATTGATGTTAGATATACCAGAATAATATACAGTCTACGCTCGTTTACTCGAAGTCCGTCGAACTGATAAATAATTTGATTAAACCGGAGTTTGATGTAACGAAATCTGAACTGGACCTCGAAATATTGCTATGCACGATACGGGACCCAACTCCCATATGACCTGTGACGCACAGAGTTGCACTTTTGCACTAATGTGTTTACTTGCGTTTGCCTATACACGCATTAATCAGTTATTGATCACTAGCGATTAAATCAGATGAGCTAAGTTTAATTGGTGTCATGGAAATCACCTTTAACACTTATTCAAAGTTTTCTTACACAGGTTTACACATGTAAACAAGTCCTGTCTTTGATCCGGTAAATTGGCGCTGCGAATTCGCACTTCGAGCGCAAACTGACACTTTGACTTAACGAGAGTGAAATACCACACATTTCTGTTTTCGGGACCTAACAATTAGTTCGAATTGGTGAAAATTCGACGTAGCGAAATTCGACGTAACGGTAGCCAGTTACATTGAAAATAATAGGATCTGAAATGGGACTTGGACACGAATTTGACGTAACGAGGGAATTCGACTAACCGACTTTGAGTAAACGAATGTAGACTGTATATATAGTATGCCCAAACTTGTTCTCCTCTAGATCTAACAAGAACGTCAAGTTCATCTTAACATGCATTAAATAAATACCGTTTATTTAACAAGGTGAATGATTATCGTGAAATAATGCACGAGTGAGCATAGTGAACCGAGTTTGTTTAGTGGTAGGACCCTATCACGAGGGAATTATTTCAAGATAATCAACTCACCTGGTTAAATAAACATTTTCTTACATTTCACACATGATTCTTCATAAAAACAAAGCGAATCGAGCGTAAAATATGGCCTAGAGATATGCAAATTAATTTCTGGAGGCGGGCCGTAGTGGCGGCGACTGTCTCGCGATTGAGAGGGTATGTCCAAGAACATGACCTGATTGGTCAAAGGAAACACGTTGTTTCTCCATATATGGTAATCACGAGAGTGGTGTAAATTACTGCTGCTGAGTGGTGTAATTCACCGTTATATTTCTCTAAAACTACAGGTTGAAATGTAAGACGTTTACTCCTCTCACTGTTGTGGCACTCAGCCCCAGTGTAAAATGTTTCACGTCAAAATAGGTGTCTGATTCCTGGTAAATTCTTGTTTATCTACATGCAAAAGAAGATATTGCGTAAATACATTTTTGTCTAGTAACCGGCGCAATTTTTCGCCGGTTGCTAGGCAAAAAATGTGTTTACGCAATCGCTATAAGCAGAGTGTAATCTCATTGGGACAGCCGTGCATTTTTGACATGAATCATTTTACGCCATGAATCATTTTTCAACATTTTAGGGCTATTCCAGGAAAAATTCTCTGAGGGGGTCGGACCGCACTTTTATTTTTGACCTGTGGGTGGGGGGGTGTCCGACAAAATTAATTCCGGTTGGTTGTGGGGTCGGAAGCTATATTGTTCTTGTGGTAGAGGGGTATTCAATTTACTTGATTCTGTTGGGGGGGGGGGGCGGTGTGCACTCATATAATTAATTCAATGCTGTGGGTGTTTGCGTCGATTAGAAAATTAGATTTTCGCTGCCTCACAGCTTCTATTTCGTGTTATTCACAATGCATCATGCATTGTAAAATGCTCATGTCGATTGGCCAACAAAATGACACTTCCAAAGTAGCGTCCAGTCAAAACTGCCGATAGATAATTATGTCCGGAAGCTGCAATTCGCACCAAGCGTTGTTCGTTCGCTTCCATTTCGCCACCAAAGAATAAGACAAACACTTTTGGCGCGCCGGCATTTTCATGCGTCGTTCACGATCCTTTTGACAAATTGTTACATACGCAAGGACGCGTTTCGGCAGAACATGGCAGCATCACATGTACATACCAGTGGCGGATTCAGGGGGGGCCCTTCAGAAATTCAGATTTATTTTTTTTTTTGATTTTTTTTACAAAATATTGAGCATAGAATGCAGGAAATGGCTTCCTAAATTCAAACATTTTCCAGGGTAGCATGCCCCCGGACCCCCCTAGCCAACTCCCTCGCACCGCTCAGTCGACGAAGGAGCATACCTCGTTCAAGTTCCATGTGGTCCCCCACCCCCACCCCACCCCCACACCCCCACCCCCACCCCCACCCCCCCCCCTCCCCCTTGTGAAATCCTGGATCCGCCACTGCATACAGTACTTCTCAGCGCGATTTTTGCCTTCGTCCACCTGACCCCATGATCAGATGGAGAGTGGACGTAAAACTTCCTCCCACCGTGTCGGGTGGAAATCCCATTCGTACCGATCGAGAGTCAAAATCTCCACCGTGGGAACATTTCTAAGACCGAATCTGCCGCACACCGCGTTCCCCCTTGTTAACCCACGGTGCATCACCGTGCCAGTATACAGGTAATACCGACAGCGAGGAGAGCATTTATGGCCGAATTACTGGCGATTTGGTCCTCTCCCCCACGACCATTTTCGCGATCTCGACCCCTGCGCAAGATCGCGAAAACGCGAGATTGTAGCATGTCCCAAACACGACATGTATAAATCGAGACGATTCTCATCTGCTACCAAGCATGTTTTATTGAGGAATAAAACGAATATAAAAGCATCAATATTTCTTCTATCAATATATCTCTTGGGAGACGATTCTCGTGTGCTGTCAAAATCCAAGAAATCAAAGACATGTGACAACAATTTTTTTTACAAAACATTAAAATCGTCTACATAGACGATTCTCATGTGTTGCCAAAGCATGTTTTATTAAGACATCGGACAAATGTGAAAAGAATACATTGGTATTTCTTTACAAAAACATTTTTACAAACTATGAGAATCGTCTTAGGAGACGATTCTCATGTGCTGCCAAATCTTGCTTTTATAAAGATCTCGAACACAGGTGAAAATGCACAAGCTAATACGCATCGATGACGTGAGCGACTAGAAAAAAAATACATAGAATGGTTTTGGTATGTTGTGTTTCCGCTGAATTCTAAAGGTCATTCACACTTTGCACTTGAAACTGGATTACCGACTGATGATTGTAAACACCGTCAGGTGTGCAGCTAGACCGAAAATGATATGTCGCAAATGTGCTAGTTTGGGATGGGCGGTATATTTGTTTTATGTTACAATCTCGCGTTTTTTTGCGATCTCGATCTCGCCTTCTGCTTTTGGAAATACGATTTGCCCATGCATGTGTAATATATCATATTACTGTTGGACTTGCGTTCTACGAACGTACATGCATATAAACATGCTAGTTCGAAATGCGTTCTACGTACGTACGTGCAGGGTTAGCGCAAAACTCAATTTCAACTGTACACACACATAATGACATGAACAAACGTATTTCCAAAAGCGGAAGGCGACATCATGAAAAGGCCAAGGCGAAAACGCGTCATCGCGGTCTCGAAAACACGAGATAGCCAGACGAAAACGCGAAAATTAATAAAATAGAATCTCACGTTTTCGCCTTGCGATTTGGTCTTTGCGATCTTGTGTATATATATATATATGTTGACGATGCGATCCAGTAATCAATAACACGTATCGAAATGTGTTGGTTTTTTTTTGCTCAATAAACGTGTATTGGCATCACATTAGAATCGTCTCTTAAGACGATTATCATGTTTTGTCAAATTATGTTTTTGTTGTCAAGAAATATAAATGTTTGTCCACATTTGTTCTATTAATTAATAAAAACATGTTTTTGCAGCACATGAGAATCGTCTCCTAAGACAATGTTTACGTGTCCTATTCCTCACGATTTCGAGCTTTGGAGACGAAGACGCGAAATTCTATCATATTCAATCTCGTGTTTAGCAACCTTGCCGCGCGTGTTTTTGCTTCGCGATCTTTCATGCGTGTTCTACATGCATGAGCAAAACGAATCCGAATGTTCTGTCTGTAACGCAGTGATAGTCACCCCAAGTTACAGACAGAACATTTGGGTTAGAGCAAAATTTATTTTCAAAAGCGGGAGGCGAGATCGCGAAAACGCGAGACTATTCTCATTATTTTAGAAAACGATTCTTATTTTGTTTTTTTGTTGATACATGTGTTTCGAGTATGCTGCACCCCCTGCGTACGGGCCTTTCGTAACCTGTGTCGGTTGTCGTATTATTTTGAGTGGCTGACGGGGACGAGTTGATCGAAGGGCGAAACGGAGGCCGGTCATTAAATTAACGAATACTAACGGGACCGATACGATTTCTAATTACTTCTAATAATGACACTTTCCATTTACTGATCTGTTGGCAATGGATGCTTATGACCGTATTTACATGTACAGTTCAGGCCCGTAGCCAGACCTGTTTGAAGGGGGGGGGGGTCGTTTCGAAGGCCCAATGGACCTGAGGTATCTAATGGGGGTCTAAAAAAGTGGACCTCGAGGCGGGGGGGGGGGGGGTCGTCCGACCGCTCCGACCCCCCCCCCCCACCCCCCGTCCTGGCTACGGGCCTGCAGTTACAGTACATTTAGATTGGGAATACAATAGTTATCATATCTAAATAATGATCATGTTGTCTGTAAACCGCGTATTTCTGGATGCGCCGGTGCATAACGACATGGTAAATAATTCAGTACTTGTGGTAGGGGGGTTTTACCTAAATTCAGTGCTGTTGGTAGTGGGGAACAGCTAAATATCAGTGCAGTTGGTTGTGGGGACGAGACATAATTCAATTCTGTGGGTGCGGGGGTAAAAAAAAAAAGTGCGGTCCGACCCCCCCAGAGAATTTTTCCTGGAATAGCCCTTACGCCATTGTGAAGTGCATGCTCAATGTAACTAACCCATCACTCTCTACCTTACTCCAGGCACTCGAGGTTCGGTGGCACGTTTGTCGTGAAGAACATGAAATCAATCAGTGACAATGACCTCATCTACCACAAGTCGCAGTCCGACGTCGGTAAGATTGAACTCGACATGAACAAGAAGCCGAAGAAGAAGGCGAAGAATCGGAAGCCGATCATAGACAAGGAGATCGTGCGGCGGTCCACACTGAGTATACGACTCAGCCTCAAGGAATTCTGTGTCCAGTTCCTTGAGAATTGCTACAATCCTCTCATGTATGCCGTCAAGGTATGTTCACATGCTGAAGAAGATACACATTTTCTTTCTGGAAAGAAGTCTGTTATTTCGTTCTTTTTCTCTCCATAAAAGTATATGTTGTTACCATCCATTTGAAACATCTCGCCGAGATGGTTCAAATGAGTGGTAACAACATATGTTTTCTTTTAGAAATGAAGAAGATACAAAAAAATGTTAGTCAATTTCGCGATATCTCTCATGTACGTCGTCAAGGTGTGTTCTCTTTATTACTCTTTTCATGCTGAAGATACACACTTTCGCTATTAAACTGAACTTTTTAAATATTTTTCTTTTTAGAAGTCTCGCGTGTCTATGTCCAATGTCAAGGTCACACTTAAAGTTTAAAACATTGCTGATGAGCTTTCGTTTCCGCCGTATATCTTGTTAACTGATGAATAGATTACCAAATGATTTACCACAAATGTTTGCCGTGATGAGACGATGTGCTGCATTTAATACCATGTACCTGTGTCCAAGGTCACACACTGAGAGGTCAATTATAAAAAATTGGCTTGAAATTTTTATTCCAACCTATAAAATTATGTTGGATATTAAAGGTACATGCCCACTCAGTAGGCACAATCAGATACATTTTCTTGCAAAATAAACATTCATTCACCATTACCCCACGTATTGGTTGGCATTATTATACATTTTATATCAGACGTAAATTTCCACACTGATATCAGGGGCGATAACAGTGTTTCCTTAAAATGTTAACGGACATTACTATTTATTCTTTGTATTTATTTTTTGTTATGCAATGAATATACTTGATAATCTGTCGAAAATATTATTTTTCTTACGTGGCGCATTTAATTAGTATAAATAATTAAAAAGTATCATGCCTCATTTGCATATGAAAATAGCCTGATACCACAGCGAGTCACTATCAGTAAAATAAATATTACTAAATGATTATATCTTTATAGCGAGCACTCGTAAATTTTAGAACTAGTGGAATAGTGACACAATTATACACTTATTTAATTCCTAATAAGATCATTTTGTGCCTACTGAGTGGGTATGTACCTTTAATGTGTTTAATCGCCAACAATTTGTCGGCATCAAACCGTGGAACAGACGGCCCAGTTGTTCAAAACACCAGTTAGCTTAACGGACTGTTAAATCCTTAACGGACTGTTAAATCCTTAACTGAATGGTTAAAATCTGTTAAAACAGATATTAACCATTCAGTTAAGGATTTAACAGTCCGTTAAGCTAACAGATGTTTTGAGCAACTGGGCCCAGGTTATTTTATGTTTACATCTACTTCAGGATGTGTTGAACCATGAGAAATCGCAGGAGCATGACGAGACGTACTACCTGTGGGCCATGAGGTTCTTCATGGAGTTCTGTCGGCTGCACACGAAGCAGGTGGACCTTGTAGGGGAGACCCTCTCTGTTCCCACCTTCCACTACATACAGGTCTGTGCCATCATGGTCACATCTCTCAAACCATCACTCTCCACTCCCGCTATGATGACCCTCCATGCATGGCAAGGGGGGCATATTGCATTGCTCTTGAGGTTCCGTCCGTACCTCAGTACGTCAGTACGTCAGTATGTCCGTCAGTTTACATTCTAATGCACTCTATAAATATCACGCAATCTGATTGGCTGATGGTCATACATTACAGGTATATCATTGTTGATGAACGGTCGCAAATTATTTCAATATGTATTCCTACGCCAGTAGTAAAGGAGTGCATTAGAAATAGGTTAACTGCATTGTAATTTTGAAATTTGCGGCGTATATCCAAAAATGATAGGTCGGAAAACATGTTTAATGGCTCCGCTAGCGCGTCGCTATTAAACAGATTCTCCGACCTATTATTTTCTGATATACGCCGCAAATTTGAAAATTACAATACATTTAACCCTATATTTACGTCAAAATGTTTGTAAGAGTTTCTCCAATATGTAATATCTTCAATATTACACGAAGGATTGCTTCAATAATTGGACACTTGTCTGAACATTTGTCACACACTCGCGCCACTCAGTTTTTCATTTTATATCAGACATAAACTTCCACACTGATACCAGGGTGATAACCGTGTTTCCGTAAAATGTTAACGGACATTACTATTTATTCTCTGTATTTATTTTTTGATGTGCAATGATCATAATTTATAATCTGTCGCACGTATTCTTTTTTATTATAGGAATGAATGGCTTTTTGTGGAATTTATCGGAGGTATAAACTTGGAAAAGTCGCGGGAATACTGGACGAAGTATTCACGCGACTTTTCCAAGTTTATATCCCCCGATAAATTCCACAAAAAGGCCATTCATTCCTTATAATTCCAGCATTTGAAATAAATTCATCAAGAAAATGTGTTTATTTTCCGTTTTCTTAAGAATTATTTTAACTGAGCCTGACGGTTACGGAAAGTAGTTTGGTATGGAGTTTACTGGGATATAAATTTTGGACGGAGACTTGCAACGGACCAATCAGCCGGATACCACCGCGAGTTACTATCAGTAAAATAAATATTACTAAATGATTATATCTGTATAGTGGGCACTCGTAATTTTTAGAAGTTGTGGAATAGTGACACAATTATTTAATTCCTATGACAAACAGTTTGTGCCGACTGAGTGGGCATGTACCTTTAACATGACCTTGACCGTGGTCACCTTCGAAAGGTCGCTGTAACACTTAACCATTTGTGAAAGATGAGGTGGTTATGACCGCACTTTGAAACTGGTTTTAGAGTCCGATCCCGCATGTGTACTCACAAAATGGTTTATATCGGAGCCTACGTGCCTGATATTGTCAGGAATGTTGATCGCTGAATGTCGTTCACAAGAAATCTTACACCCAAAAATAGGTGGATGGGTTAAGTTCGAAAAGTGCAAATATAAATAGTTAGCTAGCTTGAGGAATTTTTGTTGTCTCATTTTTGTTTGCATTTTCTCTTGTTAGTGATTTTAAACATTTATCATAAGGGTCAAATTATTTGGGTCAGCGGTGGTTTGCCTGCGGTAACCGCGCGCTTTCAACTGTCCCGTGATGCCACGAGCCCCATTTCTCCAGTGACGACCACGTATGCACACAGGTTCAGCTGTACAACTACTACGAGATGCAGCAGATGGAGAAGAAGGAAGCCGTGGTGTGGGGCAAACGTGTCCACGTCGCACTCAAGGCCTACCAGGAGCTGCTGCTCACCCTCGACTCGATGGACCGGTCCGACAACCGCACGCTCATGGAGAGCTCCAAGGTCATCAAGAGTATGTATAACGTGTGAAAGTGTGGAGATGTGTTTTTCCTGGGGGCCGTTTCACTAAACTTCGTACGACTAAAATGTTTGTAAGTGCAAATTTAGGATCGTCTGGAAATTTCAATTGATGGATTTACATTTATTGAGCATAGGCTGCATATGCAGCCTATGCTCGATAAATGTAAATCCAATAATTGTTTATAAGAAAACATTGTTAATGTGAAACTTACAGACTATCATAATTTTACCCTTAAAAACATTTTAGTCGTACAAAGTTTAGTGAAAACGCCCCCAGTTGTCCTGAGGAAGTCCCATGCTCTCTTGTTGTGCATGATAACATTTACGATAACCATTTCCGCACTGCATACCTTTTCATGACGTTTACAAACAGTGTAGGTTGGTGGCAGGTGGGAGCATGCGATGGGTACTCTGTAACGATCGGGGTTCATCCTTACCGGTATTTCGACACTGGAGACCTGGGTTGGCCCTCACATACGTCTTTGGCATTTTTGGTACTACGGGAGTAGATTGCAAGAGTTCCCTTCACAACTAGACAACACCCCACCCCCACCCCGTTCCCCAAATGCTGGATCCGTCCCTGAACGTGTTGATGTTATACATGTCCAGTGTTGTCAGGTGGTGTTGACTTCATTGCTCAGTATTGTGCCTACTGTCTGTTCAACGTTTTGCTGCTGACAAAATTTGGCTATTAGACACATTAAATTTAAAAAATAGTTCATTGTAAGTACTTTTTCATTAATAAAATAAGTCACCCTCCCCCAAAAAAAATAGTTGATGGAATTCCATCAAATATTGATTTTATTGCGAAAAAACGATTTTGTCCTAATATTACTTTCTAAAGACAATAATTCATGTTTTAAAATGCGTGTAAATCTATACAACATAAGGATAAAAACCAAGTCAATCACCTAGTGGAAATGAAGGTCAGCTGATTACAGGGAGCATGTTCATTGGCTTAGAGAATTTGTGACATGCTAAAATTATCAATTGTCTGTCCGGCAGGTAACATATTCTATGTGATGGAGTTCCGCGACATATTCCTGACGCTGCTACGACGGTTCGAGGAGAAACGACAGTCAAGGTCAGTGTTTGCCAGGAAATATGTTGGATTACTGGAGGTCACATTGCTTGGCGATGTGACAGGCCAGCTTTCATGAGCCGTAAATAGCACACAACAAGTACAACTTCCTGGGATTAGTGAGTGGCGGTTGGTTGGGAGCATGTGGGTGGGGTAATTTAACAATCGGCATTCACCCTGACTGGAGTCCTCAGAGCTCCAGTTAAGGTGTGTAATTTGACCAACTTGTGGTGAAATTTTGCTATTTCCTCATCAAAAATGGCAAGTTGGGAGTCCTTTAGAATCGTCTCATTGAGACGATTCTAAAGCACTCCCAACTTGCCATTTTTGATGGAGAAATAAGAAATTTACCTCCAAATTGCGCACATTAACTGAAGCTCTGGACCTGTAACATATTTCACGAAAATTACAAAGTATACTTATCTAGCAAAGTGTACTTTGGGGGAGGTTAATCATTTGTTTTTCCCGAAATGCATTATTTCATATAGAACTAAATACTGCATTATTTGATGATTAATCGTATGCAGAATTATTATACTGAATTTATTACATTATCACGGCCAAAATGGCTGTGATAATGTAATAAATTCAGTATAATAACAATTAACAAATTTATACATAAATTGAAAATTTCTCCCTCAAAGCGTACTTAGCCAGATACGTATACTTTGCAATTTTGGTGAAATAGGCTACAGGTTTGATCTCGGGTACGTCTTTGGCATATGGTATTTCTGGTATGTGAGTTGAATCTATACGCGTAATCCTACTGGTATTACTTTTAGAGGAAGCGGCCAAGTGACTTTGGTGTTGTATGGACCTGGCACCAGGTCAGGTTTTTCTAATTTCAGGGCTGAAAAAATATTTATTTCGATATCTGATTTTGGAATTTTCCCCACAATGCAACAGGTTACATGCGGGATCGAACCCGTTGGCCCGGCCTTAAATGACCTTAGCTGTTGATAGGCCGTTAAACAACAATAAATCAATCAAAATCCGTGGATTGGTCTGTACTGGTCCGTCATTAAGTAGCCATAAAACAAGGTGGCCACAGACTGCGCTCAGGCTCAACCAATCAAAATGATATTCTCATACATTCTTGTACATACTCGAATTAATCTCCTATTACATGAAACAACACACTTGTACACTGGTGGCTGACATTTGTGGCTGTCACTGGAGAAATGGGGCTTATGGGTTTTGCGACCAGTGGAGATCCAGATCAGCCTGTGCATCTGCACAGTCTGGTCAGGATCTGCACTGTTCGCCATTCCATAACATGATACACGTGTCATGCTTCTATCAGGGCAATACTGGGGCCCATTTCACTCAACTTTGTACGACTAAAATGTTCGTAATTGCAAATATAGGATCATCTGGAAATTTGAATTGATGGATTTACATTTATTGAGCATAATTTATTGAGCATAAATGTAAATCCAATAATTGTTTACAAGAAAACATTGGTAATGTGTAATTTACAGGCTGTAATAATTTTGCACTTGCGAACATTTTAGTCGTACAAAGTTTAGTGAAACGGCCCCCAGATCGTTATCCAGCTATAGGAGTTTTCTATTCGATCAGGAGATACACTGACACAAATACCATAAGCTCCAATTTATCATCCTAATCTGCCAGCGATTATAGGCCCCACCCACCTGCATGAGGCGTATAACACCACTGCTTTAATGTCTGAAGCCGATCACGTGACATGTCGCATTCCTCACTCCTATAATCCCTGGCAGTTTAGGATGACAAAATCTTAATCAAACTTCGACTTGGGTAAGTCTCATTTAATATTCCGTTGGTCACCGACTGTTACAGGGAGTACCTGCGTGACCTTATCGAGACGACGCACCTGTTCCTGAAGATGTTGGAGCAGTTCTCCAAGAAGACGGGTCATCTTGTCGTCCAGAACAAGAAAAAGAAGGGCGGCAGAAAGAGGAAACCGAAAAACCCAGGTGATCAAAGCTCCATATAGCTATAACTCTGTAAAGAGTATTGTACCGATTTTAAAATTCAGGGCATATTTTATTTTTATGTACCCCCAAAACAAATTTGGGATAGATACAGTTGCCTCCCTTTCCATCTGTCCGAAATATAGAGAATACCAGGCTGGTGTCTTGATATCGAGCTTATCAGGCACGGCTAGGAATCCCGGAGGAATTCCGAGGCTTGATGCAACAATATGTTATCAGTAAGTATTCGGTCAGCTAAAATAATTGCGTAAAATACGTCGATACACACCTTATCTGGAGCTCTGGTTACCCAGAGCTCCAGATAAGGTGTGTATTTACGTATTTTACGCAATTATTTTAGCTGAATACGCACTGGTTATCAATACGCACTGGTTCACAGCAATGTGAAAATATGCATTGATTATCAAATTGAGTAGTGAAAATACTGTCATAAAGTTGAAAATTCACTTAGTTGAACTGCTTTATCATCATCCGCATTTTTGCCCTATAACAAACCCATCCGGCTCGTGTGTTGAAGGACAAGGTCATATGTCTTGGAACAACGTTAAAATTTGTGATGGGTACACCACACCCATCAACAGTTACTGATTTTTGCTGTGACTGGAGAAATGGGGATTTTGAGTGTTTCGGCCAGTTTAGATCCAGATGAGCCTGTGCATTCGCAGTCTGATCAGGATCCGCAATGTCCTTCCATCAGTGAAACACCTGTTGTGTAATACAGATCGTTATCAGGCTACAGTAGTGTGCTATTTGATCATGATCTATACTGGTCAGAAATCCCATGAGCCCCATTTCTCCAGTCACAGACACAAATGAGACGCACCATGTGATTTTGTACCTAAGAACATGTGCGAATTTTCACAAAATATATTTACAGAAACTGATATTTTCTGTAAATGACGTCGAATGATGACAAAATTTTCATAGCAAATGCGGAATAGAATTCCGCATTTTCTATGAAAATTTTGTCATCATTCGATGTCATTTACAGAAAATATCACAATTTTTGTTGACTTTAATTTGCGGAAAACATTGTAAATTGTTTAAGTAGTTCTCATGGGATATCGCACGTGTTCTTGTGTACAAATCTCATCTAATGTCCTGACAGGGGGTGGTGGGCCGGCGGAGCTCACTGAGCAACAACTGGAGGACCTGTGGGACGACGTGTCCGGCGAGCTCTCCGCTATATTCCAGGGTCGTGCCGACCTGCCCGTGGGTATCGCACCATTCGACGCCGCATCCGAGGTTGATGTTGATCAACAGAGGTATGGACACACTCAGGGATCAGTTACATCTACAGCCTATGTTGGTTATAATGAAGTCTGTTGAATACTCGATATATGCATGTGTTGGATATACACATTTAATGTAGCAAAGAAGGCTATGTCGGGGGACCAAACACACACTTCGATATAGGCAGGCTGCTCGTTATAACAAAATTCCACTGTATCTATCTATCGGTACTATGCACATTCCATTGAGAGCATAATGTATGACAGGTCTACTGATGGCAAATTGCTTTGATCAAATGCGTTTCTACATTTAGTAGAGAAAAAATGGGACAGAAATTTTATTTTTGACAATATGTAATGGGAGAGTATTCATGATGTATTTTCCTATGTGAGTTTTTCTCTGTACACATCCCAAATGATCACTGCACACTGGATAAAGGTCTCTGGGCTGGTGATTGTCGAGTACGTACATACTCTCTTCTCATGCTCAAAATCAGGTACTTTCATACAAACAGCCTGATTTTGAGTACAAATTTAGAACATGCTCAGAAAGTTTTATAAGCATATACTGCAGGCCACGTCTGTTGTTATCAAACATTTTGAGTATGTACTCGGTACTCGTGCTCGGTTTGTGGCTGTCACTGGAGAAATGGGGTTGTTGGATTTGTGACCAGTGTTGCTCCTGGGGGCCGTTTCACTAAAACGTACGACTAAAATGTTAGTAACTGCAAATTTAGGATCGTCTGGAAATTTCAATTGATGGATTTACATTTATTGAGCATAGGCTGCATATGCAGCCTATGCTCAATAAATGTAAATCCAATAATTGTTTGCAAGAAAACATTGTTAATGTGAAAGCTCGCACTTGCGAACATTTTAATCGTACAAAGTTTAGTGAAACGGCCCCCTGATACAATAGTGCACTCCTGTAGCCTGATCTATATTGTTTGTTAGAAGCATGACTGGTGTATCGATGATGAAATGGCGAACTTTGCAGATCCGGATCAAACTGGATGCACTGGCTGATCTGGGTCTACACTGGTCGCAAAACCCATAAGCCCATTTCTCCAGTCACAGCCCCATTGAAACCATCTCTGATAAATTGTTCAGTATTTCATGAATCGTGTTGCAGGGCAGACGCCATGATCCGAATCCAGGATTCGTTACGGGGGAGGGAGCCCGGGGAGGCTGTGGCTTTATTCCGCGCGGCCAGGTCCGTACGACCCTTCAACAGTGGAAGATGTTGTGGATCTTGATCATCAGTGCACTCTTATAACCATTACAGTTCACACTCGTTACTTCAAACTCTCTTAAGTGAAACTACTGATAACTCAAAATTATTGGTCCAAACTATATGTTTTCCTATATAATAACTCCTGTTAACTCAAATTTCCATTAATTCAAAGTATTTTGCTCAGTCTCCTGGCCTTTGAGTAAACGAGTGTAGACTGTATAATGGTTATCAGCCTTGCTGAGCTTCATAATCAGTAGCCGATTTCATCAAAATTGCTATTAAGCATACTTATCTAGCCAAGTATACTTTGAGGGTGTAATCATTTATTTTTCCCGAAATGCATTATTTGATATAGAACTAACAACTGCATATATTTGATGATAAAAGTATGCAGAATTATTATACTGAATTTATTACATTATCACAGCCATTTTATAACACAGCCACAGTATAATAAAAATTAATAAATTTATCCTTAAATTGAAAATGCTCCCTTAAAGTATACTTTGCTAGATAAGTATACTTTGCCATATTGGTGAAATAGGCTACTGGGGCCTGTTTCATTACACTTCGTAAGACTAAGATGTTCGTTTAATTTAATTTTAGAATACCATTTACACTGACAGCCGATGTAGGGAAATCTATAGTGGATATGTGTGCATGTAATGATGTGTGCATGGAGGTGCACAATGGGAGTATTATAATCTTCGGACAAACATTTTTATCATAAGGGCAATTCCAGAATTAATCGTGGTGGGGGGGGGGGGAGGGCATTTCAAACCCCACCACCCATCAATAACAATTTTCGTTGACCCCCAGCAACCATCAATTTAAAATATTACCGAACCCCACCACCCATCATTTAGAAAGAAGAAAAAAAAACCACCCCCCTGTCAATAAAAAAAAAAAAGCCAGCCCCACCACCCATCCATAAAACAAAAATATGTCAACCCCACCACTCATCAATAAAAATTACTGACACACCTTATAAACGAAGGAAAGTAATGCCCATAACGAGCAACCATACGTACTTAGAATAACAGCTGACATAACGCGCGTTAAACTGAAATGGCCTACGTGACAATTGACATTTACGTTCAAACAAGATTTGCAATGTGTGTAATCGATCGTATTTCCTCGCCACCATATGAAACCCGACTCGAGAAACACAAATTAAGTTGTTGATTTCTGAATTTGTCAATTGTTTGCACAGTCTAAGAATTCAAACAAATGTGAGAACAATTTTATTTTTACAAAATATTAGACTCGTCTAAGGAGACGATTCTTATGTGTTGCCAAAACATGTTTTATTAAGTCATCGGACAAATGTGAAAAGAAAACCTGAATATATTGGTATTTCTTTACAAAAACATATTTTGACAAAATATGAGAATCGTCTTACTTAGGAGACGATTCTCATGTGCTGCCAAATCTTGCTTTTATCAAGAAATCAAACAAATGTGAAACTGCACAAGCTAATGCGTCAATTCGATGACGTGAGCGACTACATAGCGTGGTTTTAGTATGTTCGTTTCCGCCGAGTTCTAAAGGTCAGTCACACTTTGCACGTGAAAATGGATTACCAACTGATGATTGTAAACACCATCAGGTGTGCAGCTAGACCGAAAATGATATGTCGCAAATGTGCTAGTTTTGGATGGGTGGGTACGGCGGTATATTTTTTTTATGTTACACTCTCGCGCATTTGTGATCTCGATCTCGCCTTCCGCTTTTGGAAATACGATTTGCCGATGCATGTGTAAACAGCATGCGTGTTGGATTTGCGTTCTACGTACGTACGTGCATGTAATGTATGCGGAAAACTCAATTTCACCCGAAATTTAGTACTATAAATAGCATTAATAGGAACCTGCCAATCTCTATTCTATTTCTCTGACGAGACGTATGGTAATTACCGATACCACCATTAATTTTTTGCAGTTTTACATTGCGAACCCACAATTTCCCGCGCGTATTTTTTCGCTCGAGTTGACAAAAACGCGTGGGACGTGACGTATGGTACCGATACCACCATTAATGTTTTGCAGTTTTACACTGCGAACCCACAATTAAATAATTGCCGTGTTTCACTAGATGCATCAATTAGAATTTCCTGTAGACCCAACCACCCATACATTTTAATTTCATGCAGACCCAGTTTAGAATCATTTCCTTTGGAAATGATTCTAAACTGCTGTCTAACAATGTTTTTGATTAGAAAAATGGAAAATAGAAAACATAGAAAACATAAGCGGACGACAACATTTAATTCAGCAGTGTAATGGTTAAGTGATACAATTACTGACTGGCGTCCAGTGTAGGATACACAGGCTGATCTGTAGCCCATTTCATCAACATTGCAAAGTATACTTTAGTAGCAAAGTATACTTTGAGGGAGAAATTTTCAATTTTTTGAAAAATTTATTAATTTTTATTATACTGAATTTATTACATTATCACAGCCATTTAATGGCTGTGATAATGTAATAAATTCAGTATAATAATTCTGCATACTTTTAATCATGAAATATATGCATTTGTTAGTTCTATATGAAATAATGCATTTCAGGAAAAATAAATGATTACTCCCTCAAAGTATACTTTGCTAGTAAAGTATACTTTGCAATGTTGATGAAATAGGCTACTGGGCCAATGCTGATTGCTTCGTTATTGGTCTAAACCTTTGTTGTAGGTCAAAAGCTTTCTTGTTGGCATATTAGCATATCTAGCTTAGGCTGTTTGTACTTGTAGATTCAGTTAAAAATGATAGGAAATAATTCAAAGGTTGTAATGTCAATTTTCACTTCCTGGTTTGTGGGTTCCAGGGAGGTGGTGTATGTTGATAGTCTAATGGCAAAACATTGGACTTCAGTACCAGAGGTTGTGGGTACGAGCAGCTGTTGCTGGGACGTTAAACCCGTTTCACCCTTAAAAGGCGGGAACTGAAAACTGTCGTCTGCTGTTGTTCCATACTTTGTCTTCTTCTTCCATAAAAATATGGTTTGACAGCACTTTAGAATCATTTCAATTGAGAAATATGGAAAACATAAATTAATCGGCAGACAACACAATTTAATTCAGCATTGTATGGGTTAACATTTCATTTTTGTTAACATTTCATTTCCCGTTCCCAGGGAGGTATGGCCGGAGAGGAACGAGTTTGGCACCATGGACATTTCTCCCGAGGATGAATTCATGGCACTCCGCGAGATATTCATGACCAACCTGCCCAGTAAGTCTTGTTTGTGTCGCGGTGTGTATGTAGCTCACAATGGGCAGAACGTGTGCCCGGCTAGCTCAGTCGGTTAGAGAGATGGTACGGTAAACCAGAGGTCCCGGGTTCGTGCCCCGGGACGGTGCACATTTTTCTCGCTCTGTGACATTTGTACAAGTTATTGTTCACATACTGGATTTTTACGAAGCTGGCATTCAGCTCCTTAAAGCCCCTATACGGCTCAAGTTGCCGAATTTGGCCTCCTATTGGGTTTTCCCACACATAAATCCAACATGTTTCTATTTACACACACTTTGAAACTGTTTGCATTCATTTTGGTACAAAAATGAGTTTGTAGTCGATGAAAATATCAATGTTTGTTAATAAACAAACAGCAGGTACGTGTTCAAAGTCTGATCGATTTTCCGATAGACGCTCGGGTCAACTGCTCAACTCCCTGATTCGCGGCCGATGAATTCCGATAGCCGGAGTTTATCGACTCGCTTCCGAGCCGAAGCCGTTGGGTTACGGAAATTAATTTGTCAATATTGACATTTTGCACTGAGTGGTACACAAAACAAGTTTTTGTTGTCTTCACATTGCGATTAAGATGTACATCTCAAGACTTGAGATGTATCTATTTAGGCAGTATATGTTAGTTTTGTGTACTAAATCAGTTGCCAAACATGTTTTTGTGTTTGAAAAAATCGGAAAATTGTAATACTGAGCCGTTCAGGGCCTTTAAAAATCCATTATGTGAATAGTAACATACTTATAATTAGCCAGGTTTATAACGCAGTCTCCCATCCAAGTATTGATTTTCCATTTCCTGACGAACAGGTAGTCATTAAATCTGGTAATATGTAACTTATTGGGGTTAAAGCTTGCAATATGTGAAATAACAATAACTGGCCAGTGATTGACTTAGAAAGTAGGGTGAATTGTAATGTCTTTAAAGGTGCATGCCCACTCAGTAGACACAAAATGTTCTGTATATTAGAGACATCGTCTGAGACATTTTCTGGCAAAGTAAACATTCATTCACCATTACCCCACATATTGATTGGCATTATTATACAGCTTATATCAGATGTATAATTCCACTGATATCAGGGGCGATAACCATGTTTCCTTAAAATGTTAACCGACTATTAATTTTCTGTATTTGTTTTTTGGTGTGCAATGATCATACTTTATAATCTGTCGAAAATATTATTTTTTCAGTGAACGCATTTAATTAGTATAAATAATTAAAACATATCATGCCTCATTTGCATATGAAAATAGCCTGATACCACCGCGAGTCACTATCAGTAAAATAAATATTACTAAATGATTATATCTGTGTAGCGGGCACTCGTAATTTTTAGAACTGGTGGAATAGTGACACAATTATACACTTATTTAATTCCTATAAAGAACATTTTGTGCCTTCTGAGTGGGCACGTACCTTTAAAGACACTGGGTCTCTGATATGCCTAGAAAGTGATAAAACAGATAGGAAAAATAGTTTAATTGTAGCAAAGGAATGAATACAGTGAATGAATATCCGTGGTTATGCCACTACATTAACATATGGTACTGACTATTGGATCACCCTCGTATAACACATATACCACACAGTAATGGTAGTACAATATAATACAGTGGAACCTCTCTAAACTGGACACCAATGAAACACCTGTGATCTTATTTTTGATGAGTTTCTTGGTCATTTATCTCTGGTGATAATGTATGTTCGTGATCGCATAGCACACAACTCTGGCCCAGAATGATTAAATGCCTGGGCCCGGTTGCTCAAAGCTTCTGTTAGCTTAACAGACTGTTAAATCCTTAGCATTGCTAAGGATTTAACAGTCTGTTAAGCTAACAGAGGTTTTGAGCAACCGGGCCCTGATTTACTTCCCAGGGTGTCCGGTTTAGAGAGGTTTCATACACCACACAGTAACAGTAGTACAATGTAACAACTTCATCTCATGTTCATCTAATATATATATACATTCACATGAGGCTGTCGCTGGCGCTCGTGATCAGTGTGACTTCTGTAGCCGATTTCATCAAAATTGCTAAGTATACTTTTCTAGCAAAGTATACTTTGAGGGAGTAATCATTTATTTTTCCTGAAATGCATTATTTCGTATAGAACTAACCACTGCATATATTTGATGATTAAAACTATGCAGAATTATTATACTGAATTTATTACATTATCAAAGCCAAAATGGCTGTGATAATGTAATAAATTCAGTATAATAAACATTAATAAATTTATCCTAAAATTGAAAATTTCTCCCTCAAAGTATACTTTGCTAGAAAAGTATACTTTGCAATTTTGATGAAATCGGCTACAGATCACATAGCACACTTCTGTAGCCTGATAACGATTTATATTACTTGTTAGAAGCATGAATGGTGTTTCATTGATGGAATTGTAAACAGTGCAGATCCTGATAGCCTGTGTGGATCTACACTGGTCACAAAACCCATCAGCCCCATTTCTCCAGTCACAGCCGCATATCAACATCTGTCATATTTATATTATGTGACTCACCACGACAGAAGCACCGAATAGCATCCATATTAGCCCTAGACCAGTATGAGCAGTCTGTTTAGGGCCTCAACTGTTCCCCATTAACTTGCGAAAATATTGCATATGCAGCCTATGCTCAATAAATGTAAATCCATCAATTGAAATTTCCAGACGATCCTAAATTTGCACTTACGAACATTTTCGTTGTACAAAGTTTAGAGAAACTTCTATTCAATGCATATAAATGGATTATTGAATTTATTACATTTTTCCCGGTATAACATATCGATGGTCTAGTAACATAAGGTCGTAACTGCTATGCTAAAGCATAGCAGTTACGACCTTATGTTACTAGACCATCGGTATGGAATAAATGAGCAAAAATGCAAACAAAGGTGATCATTCACTTACCGTATATGTCCCACTGTAGATCAACCTTTTTCTTCTTAAAAAAAATGAATAATAAGTTGGGGGGCTTTGACTTACAGGTGGAATATGTTCAAATTTAAAAGATCAAGCCAACTTTCGGCTATTTTGGAGGTCAATTCTGACCAATAAACTGCGTATGATTTACTTTTGAAATCCCATTTGATGACATTTTTAGTCTGATGCGTGTTACCTGTATTTAGCCTGTTTCACCTTTAATTGTTATGGAAGGCACAACTCTGCATGTCTATGTGTAATTAATATTATGTCACATAGTATCATGCTAAAAGTAATACACAAATAAAAGGTTACGATGTTAATCAATTATATTCACATCCATTGTCCCTTTGTTGGCCGTAATTAAACCTGCCTTCAAATTATCAGCACACCGAGAAAACCACTCACTGGACGCGTTATGAATACACTAAGGTGTTGTACATTGTTACTGGTAATTTGTCCTCAAGGACAGTATTGGCGTCTTCTTTATTGATTTCCAAGAAACAAAAATGCATTTTCCGATTTTGGTATAGGAGCCCCTCGACTTATAAACGAGGCTATTTTAAGTTGAACATCGAGGTGTCGGCTTATAAGTGACAGGGATTCCGCTGGCGATCGCCACTTTCGCAATTGGCGATAAAAATAAACAATTGGCGATAAAAAATTACTATTGGCGATAAAAATAAACAATTGGCGATAAAAAATTACAATTTTCGAAAAAATAAATCTTTTTTTTTTTCCCCAAAATTGTAATTTTTTATCTCCAATTGTTTATTTTTTATCTTATTGGTTATTCCTTTCTGTTTTTTCTTTTTGTTTTTGTTTTTTGAAGTGGCCATTTTTTTATTTTCCCCAGCGGAATCCGGAGTGATTTGACTTTTAGCCGGAAATATACGGTATTTGAGCTGCAAAAGCTCACTTCAAATCAAATAAGTGAATTTTCAACTTTAATGAGCATTTCTGCTCCTCAATTTAAAAATCAATGAGTATTTTCAATGAGTATTTTCAATGAGTATTTTCAATGAGTATTTTCAAATTGTTGTGAATGCTCTGTACTCCCACTTTCTAAAAGCAGCGAGTATTTAGCTAAATAAATGCAAAAATTACACCAATATGTGCCTTATCTTATCTTCTGCTGTTTATCAAGAGTGTGAGATTGCTCATATTGCTGTGGCATAATAATTATTACCATAACAACCATACATATTTGAACACCATTTGTTTTGGGAAACCCCTCTAAAATAGGGGGGTTTCCAAAAACAAATGTATCCAAATACATTATTATTATAAACCATACTAACCATAAATATTGGGGCACTGTTGTGGGAAACTACATATTTATATGTGTTTCTCAGCATAAATTGTGTCCGAATATTTATGGTATTCAGTGTTGTGCCCAGAGCGGAGTCTGGGGGACATTTTCCCACCTTAACCCTTAGACTGCTATCTTATTTTTTTTGTCGTCTGCTAATTGTTTTTTATTTTCAATTTTTATCATCAAAAACATGCTTTGACAGCACTTTAGAATAATTTACAACATGTTTTGACAGCACTTCAGAATCATTTCCATTGTGCTGTCAAACCATGTTTGTATTGAGAAATAAGGCAAGATATAAAAGCAACAGCAGATGACAATTGTTGTGAGTAGCGGTCTAAGGGTTAAACTGACCATGCCCTTAAAATATCAGAACCTCTCATTGCCTTCTAACCCTTTCAACTCTACAGCACTCCATACCGGTGTTTGCAAACAGTGTACATCCAGATTAGCCGGCTTGTGACGAGCCGTCTCATCAGGATCTGCACTTTTTGCAAGTAATTTTGATATTTTTTAGAACTTAACCTCCACCTGTTCATAAATGGATGAGTATGAACATCATATTGAAATGCTTAATCAATTTCAGTTATTTAGGGGCAAAAGGGTTAATGAGGAATGGGCCCAAAACCTGAAATGATCCACTAATGGTTCTGCGACCAGGCACACCACAGGTTATTACAGGAACATACGGAGCATAGTATAACACCCGTTCAATCGTCAAGTGTATAGACCTTCATGTCGATGTCGGTCGTGTTCGTAATGTCCTCGCTCGCTCGGGATGTGGTCGAGCCTCGCTCCTGACGTGACTGGCGAGCTGGCTTCTCTGTCGTATTGATGTCCGTTTTGGAAATAATAAACACGTAGTTGCTCTTCTGCTGTTTAGCGTCGTTGCAGGATTGCCGCTGGTCCTTGGCGATGTAGATGATCGACATTATAATCAGCATGAGCATGATCATCGCGATGGCTGCACCGGCTCCTATGACAACCGACTTTACACTGACGATCCTTCCTGGCTCCGCAGGAAGTGGAGTTGTGTCTCGACTGGTTTCCATGTCAACTGTTATTGTCGTGTGTGCCGTTGTGTTTATATTCCGTTCATTACTGCTATCAAGCAGGTCCTTTGGGGTTGTACCTGACAAAGGAATATGTTTTAATGTCTTGTTTGTGGTTGCATAATCTTCAAAGTAACTGACATTGGTTTGACTTCCATACATGTCCGTTGTGTCATTGCTGCGATCAACTTCAGAGTAGTACAAGTCGTCATCTTCATAATTATACTCGTCCAACTTGTACGTTGTAGAGACTGGATCTGTTGTAACTGGCCGTCCATCAGTGTCATTTGCCCCTGAGTCTGTCCAATGGTAAAACTCTGTAACACTCAGCCGTAGGAGTGGTTGCCCTTGGTGTTGCCTGGGTTGGTGACAGCGCACCTGACTGGGCACGGGGAACTTTTCCACCTCCAGTTTCATCCACATCCGCAACCAGAGCAGGTTCTCGTCACACGTAAACTTGTTCCCAGATAGTTCAATTTTCTGTAGGTTTGGCAGGAACATTTCAAATGACGGATGCAGGGTTGTGAAGTCGTTATCTTTCAGGTTTATGTATGTTAGTTTGTGTAGTTGATTCAGTATTGCAGTATCTGACAGGACAAAGTTTGCTAATTCTGCACTGCTTTGTAAGCTGAGGTGCGTAAGTTGTGCTGTGTGGTTGAATATTCCCTCACTGATTCCTGCGACTGGTATCGTGACATATGACATTTCTAACTTTGTCAGTTCGGTGAGGCCGAGGAAACAGTCTGCCTGAATTTCCTGCAATTTCAAGTGGTTCAGGGTCAAATATTCAAGGTCGTAGACAAACAGGAAAACGTTGTTGTGGAGAACCTTGATGGGATTCCTCTCCAGGTGGAGTTCGCGGATCGACCCGAGATTGGCGAACGATTTATTGCTGAGCTCGGTGATGCGGTTGTTTCTCAGTGAGAGGATCTCCAGCTGCGTCCCCTGCTGGAACGTTGTCATCGGTATCGATGTGATCTCATTGCTGTCCAGGTACACATTCTTGATGCTCTGGGGAAACGGGCCGGGAATGTCCTGTAGTCGATTCACAAATAGAAACATGTCGGTGAGAAATCCCATGTGTGAGAAAGCTCCCCTTTCGATATATGAGAGGGTATTTTCCTCCATCACCAGCACAGTTAAGAATGTGTATGGCAGCGTCTCAGATTTCGTTACACGGGTGATGTTGTTCTTGCTCAGTTTCATGTATTTCAGTGTCCAGGGCAGGCCCGTGGGGATGTGTGTCAGGTGACAGTTCGTCAGGTCCAAGTAGTTCAGCTGCATGTTGCTTGTAAGCAGCCCATCTATATTCCTGATTGGATTATCACTCATACTGAGCATCATTAACTTCCTATTGTGCATAAATGTCCCAGCCTCGATGTCGCTGATATTGTTACCATCCAGTTTCAGATGGCTAAGTTTCGGCTGGTCTTCGAACGTCGTGTTTCCGACACTCTGAATGTTGTTTCGGTCCAGAGTGAGAACCTCCAATGCTTGTAACCCTGTCAGAACTCCGGTTATTGACTCTAGAATGTTGCTGGATAAGTGAAGTGTTGTCAGGGATTGTAAATTCTCAAAAGTGCCATTAGACAATGATTCAATCACGTTTGATCCGAGGTTGAGTGTCTTCAGATTTTCCAGTCCTTGAAATGCACCGTGTTCTACATTCATTATGTTATTGCTTTGCAATTGTAGATACTGTAGACTTTCTAGGTAGTTTAACTTTCCATTGTCTACAGATTCAAGTCGATTGTTCTTCAAATCCAATGCGATTGTGTCCGATGGAATGTTATCGGGTATTGTTGCCGTGCCAACACACATTACAAGGTGACCTTTACATTGGCACATGTCTGGACAGCTGAGAGAATATTCCAAGGTCATTGTCACCAACACCAGCAATGTAACACACCTCATTGTGATAGGTCAATTGTCAGAGTAGTTCCAATTATCCACGTACTGAATACAATTTTGTCATCTGCTGTTTTATTTTATTGTCCATTTTTCTCTACAAAAGCGTGTTTTGTCAACACATTAGAATCATCTCCAAAGGAAGGAGATGTATCTTATATGCTGGCAAAACATGTTTTTACTTGAAAAAAACTTTATTTCCTCAATAAAAGCAAACTTTCCTTATCCCATAAGAATCATCTCCCAAAGAGATGATTCTTATGGGATAAGAAAAGTTTGCTTTCTCCAAAAGAGATGATTCTCATGTGAATGGCAAACCATGTTTTAATTCCAAAATACCGGTCATACACTTTTTTCTTTAAAAAACAACACAACAGCAGAATTAAATTGTGATTTCCCGCCATGTAGGGGATTATCCAGATACAGAATAGCTATGGTGCCTATTTGTTTGTAGGAGGAAACTCCCTCTCTGGACTGGTGGCTGGCTGATAAACATCACCTTATGGTGTTTTCTAGCAACTGCTTCCTGATATGTTGACATAGTCATAAAATCAAATAGGATCTGAAATCGGTGTCCAATGGCGGTGAACATGCTTTACTCGCATAATGGCTTACAGTGTAGGCCTGGATCAGACTGTACGGATGCACAGTCTGAGATGGAGCTACGCTGTGCGCACATTTTATAACGTCACATTTTATAACTGGCAGCACTTATGTAATATTACTAACATGTCTGTATGACGGTACTTAATATTTTACCTCTACCGTCTGTTTCATGAAACCTGCCCACATTTTACGGCTATATAAACAATGGAAAACTTCTGTTTTTTTTGGATGATATGAAATTATAGTAAAATTTAGGAACGAGTCTTCTTTTTCTTTTGTGAAATTTGTTCCAACACATGTATTGATTTTATTGCTAAAAAAAATTCCCCATGTTAAATCCTCATAGACATCTTCACAGAGTGAAGATGTCTATGGGGATTTAATATGGGGGAACTTTTTCTAATTTCAGAAATAGTGGACAGATTTTCAAAATCTAATTTTTTTCTGTTTTCTTAGATCATTTCCAAGCTGTCTAGCGAGGTTTCAGAGTCAATTTCCCAAATATTTAGTTTTTTGACTCCTCCCACAGCTCCTCCACCTCCTTTTCCCCCCATGTTAAATTCCCATAGACAAATACATTTGTTGTAATAAAATCAATATATGACCAAATTTCACGAAATAAAAAGAAGGCTCATTCTTAAATTTACTATAATTTAATGTAATAAAAAAAAAAAAAAAGTTTTTGCATTGTTTATATAGCCGTAAAGTTTGTGCAGGTTTAGTGAAACAGACGGTAGATGAAATGGGTCCTTAAGGCTTTTGCAGTCAACATAGCACCAGATACACCCACACAACCGTGCAGTTTTATCTCGGTATGCACCTTCTGTCATTTAGAATCTTTTACGGATGAGCTGTGGCTTAGCGGTAGATATACTTTGCAATGTTGGTGAAATAGGCTACAGGTACTGACGTTCTTGTCCTCCTCATTTACCAATATCCAGAGACAGATACAAGCAGACTTGTCTTCTTAACAGGCCGTACTGGGAAGCATGCACATTTAGTGTGGTATATTCCTGTTCATGAAATACAACATGCCTCGTCCACAGCGAAACCTACTTCTGCCAATGTATTGTCTGACAGGATGTGACGCTACTAGCTCATTCTTTGGTGATGGAAAGAAATCTGCCATCTGCATACTGAAACAGACGTCAGGTGCCCGTTTCACTAAACATCTTACGACTAAAATGTTCTTAAGTGCAAATTTAAGATCGTCTGTAAATTTCAATTTATGGATTTACATTTATTGAGCATAGGCTGCATATGTAGCCTATGCTCAATAAATGTAAATTCATTAATTGTTTACAAGAAAATGTTGTTAATGTGAAACTTACAGACTATCATAATTTTGTACTTACGAACATTTTAGTCCTACGAAGTTTAGTGAAACGGGCCCCAGCTGAATATGGTTCATTGGCAACATTAGGAACTACTGAGGGAGTGTTCAAATCTCAATGTGTTCAGAGTATGATGTTTGTCGGGGATATGTATCGGAAAAAGGACTGTATGTCACTGAATATGTTGCACTGTGAGAAGACAGAAAAGAATGTCACTGGAAAAATGCTGCCTCCGACGGAAAACAGCTTTGGTCTCCTTGTCCGCATGTGTTCATATCAACTTATGATATGGCGCATCGCTAACATTCCGAATCTAATATGGCTTCAAAACGCCTCCGTGGCAACACAATGGGAAGGTTTGCACAATCACGTACACTAAATTCATTCAGTGTTTCTATTTACACTATAAATCTCTTGGTAGAACATATGACGCCACAATGGTTGCTGTTTTGATTGTTGCATCTATCGATGTCACAGATGACGTCCCGCCAAACGTACGTTTATACCATTTAGCTGGACCAATTTAGTCACCTGTCTCAAGAATATTGACGAAGTCTCATGAATTTTCATGAATTAGTCAGCAGGAGAATTGGAAGTGGTTTCTTGGTTTCAAGAATATCACTTATTTTCAGATCACTAAACCATAATAATAATTATTAGATAAGAAGAAAATACCTCCATAGAGGTATGTATTGTCCCAGATAAATATCTGGTAGATTAAGCTTGAACTTCAATTAAAACTTACTTTACCACTTTCACTTTTGTTCATGTTCCGCCATTAGGTAATTATCTGGGACAGATAAGGAGGTATTTATTAGCTCACCTGAGCAAAGCTAATGTGAGCTATTCTTATGGCAAAGTGTCCGTCGTCGGTCGTCCGTGAACATTTTCAATCATCTTCTTCTCCTGAACTGCTGAGCCGATGTTGGTCAAACTTTACAGGGATGATATATGGGTGATGCCGTTTCAGATTTGTTAAAATGAAGGTCATCGACAATCCAAGATGGCCGCCGTGGAAAAGTAGGTCAAATTCTTAAAAAATCTTCTTCTCACGAACCGCCAGGCCGATTTTGACGAAACTTTGTATGAATGATCGATAGTTAATGCTGATTCAGATTTGTTCATATGGTGGCCCCTGGGTCAAAAATGGGTGTGGCCCGAGGGGTCAAATATGGGTCAAATTTTATTTTTGACCGAATATGGTCATATAATATATCAAATCGAAGGTATCGACTAGTCGATCACTCTGGAGCATTTTTTGTCTAAATCAGATGATTTTGTCATCCAAGATGGCCACCGAAAGGTAAAATAGTTGTTCTACTACTAAAGATTTCAAACGTATTCTTCTTGTGAACTGCTTGGCCGATATTGGCCAAACTTAACTGTAATGGTCTGTGGGTGAAGCCTGTCCATTTTTGTTAAAATGGAGGTCATCACCAAATCCAAGATGTCCGCCATTGAAAAGTAGGTCAAATTGTCAAAAAAATCTTCTTCTCACAAACCTCCAGGCTGATTTCGACGAAACTTGGTGTGAATGATTGATATTTAACGCTGTTTCAGATTTTTTCATATGGTGGCACCTGTGTCAAAAATGGGCGTGGCCCGAGGGGTCAACTAGGGGTCAAATTATATTTTTGACTGAATATGGTCATATAATATATCCAATCCAAGGTATCGACGAGACGATCACTCTGGAGCATGTTTTGCCAAAATCAGATGATTACGTCATCCAAGATGGCCACCGACAGGTCAAAAGGTTGTTCTTTTACTAAAGATTTCAAAGGACTTCTTCTTGTGAACTGCTTGGCCGATATTGACCAAACTTAACTGAAATGGTTTGTTGGTGAAGCCTGTTCATTTTTGTCAAAATGGAGGTCATCACCAAATCCAAGATGTCCACCGTTGAAAAGTATGTCAAATTGTCAAAAAAAAATTCTTCTCACAAACCTCCAGGCTGATTTCGACGAAACTTGGTGTGAATGATTGATATTTAACGCTGTTTCAGATTTGTTCATATAGTGGCACCTGTGTCAGAAATGGGCGTGGCCCGAGGGGTCAACTAGGGGTCAAATTATATTTTTGACTGAATATGGTCATATAATATATCCAATCCAAGGTATCGACGAGACGATCACTCTGGAGCATGTTTTGCCAAAATCAGATGATTACGTCATCCAAGATGGCCACCGAAAGGTCAAAAGGTTGTTCTTTTACTAAAGATTTCAAAGGACTTCTTCTTGTGAACTGCTTGGCCGATATTGACCAAACTTAACTGAAATGGTTTGTTGGTGAAGCCTGTTCATTTTTGTCAAAATGGAGGTCATCACCAAATCCAAGATGTCCGCCGTTGAAAAGTAGGTCAAATTGTAAAAAAATCTTCTTCTCACAAACCGCCAGGCCGATTTCGACGAAACTTTGTATGAATGATCGATAGTGAACGCTGATTCAGATTTGTTCATATGGTGGCCTCTGGGTCAAAAATGGTCATGGCCCGAGGGGTCAAATAGGGGTCAAATTTTATTTTTGAGGTAAAGGTATAGCAGTAAATCACATGCACATTCGCAATATATGTTAGATCAGAAGGTACCAACAAATTCTGTGGAACATTTTAAGTTGTAAGCGAAGAGTCTTTGTGAAATCAAGATGACCACTATGGAGGCTTTTAGGTGAGCGATACAGGCCCATTTGGGCCTCTTGTTTATTAAATATAGAGAACAATCATCTATCTTTAATACATGTACAGTTGATTAGAGGACTTGAAAGACAACTTTATTTACCAGATGTAAATTGGTCCAAAATTTTATCCGAGTGTGCCACTTTTTGAGACATATTGATGTGTTTATGCTCTAAGATGGTACCGACTATGTACTAATTAACACATTAACAATTGAAGATATTGTGTGAATACACTTTATATTACAAATTTCATTCCTGTACTTGAAAATGTAAATATTAAAATGTTTTGGCATCATTAGCTTCCATATGTATTTGTATTTTCACTGAAAAAGTGAGAAAATGGGGACCGCCTTGGAACTGTTAACTACAATGTATGGTTTATATGCCAGAAAATGCTTTAATTATGTTGTGAAATAGCATATATGTATATGATACGAATATGTGGATTGCATATGTAAACAATTTCGCAATATTTGTCAATTGCAGTTTTCCCCACACCCACCATTCTTGGACAACTTCATCTCCTAGTGATGTACATCAACAACCCCTGATCTATTTTTGACCTTGACCTACATTTCCTCTTGAATTACTTACTTAATTCCCCTTGGTTAAAGTTTTTAGTCAAGCTTGTAGATGGAATACTCCTGGCCCTACACCAACCATACTTGGACAACTTCATCTCCTAGTGATGTACATCAATAACCCCTGATCTATATTTGACGTTGACCTACATTTCCTCTTGAATTACTTGGTTGATTCCCGTTGGTTAAGGTTTTTAGTCAACCTTGGTTAAGGTTTTTAGTCAAGCTTGTATATGCAATACTACTGGCCCTACACCCACCATACTTGGACAACTTCATCTCCTAGTGATGCACATCAATAACCCCTCATCTATATTTGACCTTGACCTACATTTCCTCTTGAATTACTTACTTAATTCCCCTTGGTTAAGGTTTTTAGTCAACCTTAGTTAAGGTTTTTTTTCAAGCTTGTACATTGAATACTATTGTGCATCCAGACACCATACTTCGACAACCTTTCTCATAGGTATGTACATCAATAACCCCTGATCTATATTTGACCTTGACCTACATTTCCTCTTCAATTACTTACTTAATTCCTTTTGGTTAAGGTTTTTAGTTAACCTTCTATATGGAATACTACTGGCCCTACACCCACCATACTTGGACAAATTCATCTCCTAGTGATGTACATCAACAACCCCTGATCTATATTTGACCTTGACCTACATTTCCTCTTGAATTACTTACTTAATTCCCCTTGGTTAACGTTTTTAGTCAAGCTTGTAGATGGAATACTCCTAGCCCTACACCAACCATACTTGGACAACTTCATCTCCTAGTGATGTACATCAACAGCCCCTGACCTATATTTGACCTTGACCTACATTTAACCTTGAATTACTTACTTAATTCCCCTTGGTTAAGGTTTTTACTCGACCTTGGTTAAGCTTTTTACTCAAGCTTGTACATGGAATACTATTGTGCATACAGACACCATACTTGGACAACCTTTTCTCATAGTGATGTACATCAATAACCCCTGATCTATATTTGACCTTGACTTACATTTCCTCTTGAATTACTTACTTACAACTTCATCTCCTAGTGATGTACATCAACAACCCTGACCTATATTTCACCTTGACCTACATTTAACCTTAAATTACTTACTTAATTCCCCTTGGTTAAGGTTTTTACTCAACCTTGGTTAAGGTTTTTAGTCAAGCTTGTAGATGGAATACTATTGTGCATACAGACACCATACTTGGATAACTTTTTCTCATAGGGATGTACATCAATAACCCCTGACCTTTATTTTACCTTCATCTACATTTAACCTTGAATTACTTGCTTAATGTTTATAGTCCAGCTTGTATATGAATACTTCTGGGCCTACATCAACCATACTTGGACAACTTCATCTCCAAGTGATGTACATCAATAATGCCTGACCTATATTTGACCTTGACCTACTTTTATCCTTGGATTACTTAGTTATCTCCCCTTGGTTACGGTTTTTACTCAAGCTTGTATATGGAATACTCCTGGGCCTACAGCAACCATACTTGGAAAACTTTTATCTCCTAGTGATGTACATCAATAACCCCTGACCTATATCTGACATTGACCAACATTTAACCTTGAATTACTTACTTAATTTCCCTTGGTTAATGTTTTTAGTCAACCTTGGTTAAGGTTTTTATGCAGGCCGCAGCCACCTTCTTTGTCAAGCTATGTGTACATCGACAACCCTCGTAGTCGAGCTATGCTGTTCTCCTACAGCTCTTGTTTAATATTGTCACTCCATCATTTCTGAAACAATTGGGTATTTAAAAATTTTAATTGGGTAAAATAAAATCACACTGCTGTTTACACATCAGCAAACAGCA
Source organism: Conchocele bisecta (assembly GCA_029237695.1). Taxonomy (NCBI): domain Eukaryota; kingdom Metazoa; phylum Mollusca; class Bivalvia; order Lucinida; family Thyasiridae; genus Conchocele; species Conchocele bisecta. Next base: position 87,348,173 of record CM055270.1, read on the forward strand.
ATTATTGAATTGTTTGCTTCTAAATGAAAACATGTATTAGAAATTCTAATGAAATACCAAGATTTGTTTTCATGGTAAAATAAGAAAAACATGCTATATTTATGGCCGGTTTATTGTTTTCTGCAACATAATAAAGGTACCACAATATTTTATTGCTTTTGATACTCACTACCGGTACTTCTGATTTCAATTGGGTTTTTGGCAATTTTAATTGGGTATTTAAGCAAATACTCAGCTTATCTGGAGCACCGATTGTTGTCTCATATTGTAGAAATTGCTCTCATTAACAATATAGTGAAGTATGAATGTCAACGCCCTGCAGATTATTGCTATATTTTAGTGCACGGAATGGAAATGTTATTCTGCAAATTTATGCCGTAGACTGTGATGTAAATCAGACGTAATTTACACACTGATGTCAGAGACGATAGCCGTGTTTCTTTAACCCTTCCTACGCTGTTGACGGAAATTGCCGTCTGCTGTTTTTCATTTTTGATTTAATTCTTAACAAAAAACTTGTTTTGACAGCACATGAGAATCATCTCCACTGGAGATGATTCTCATGTGCTGTCAAAACCAGTTTTTTATCGAGAAATATTGAAAATGAAACATTTCCAGCAGACGACAACATTTAATTCAGCGTAGTAAGGGTTAAAACGTTAACAGACATTACTGTTTATTCTCTGTATTTACTTTTTGATGTGCAGTGATCATACTTTATAATCTGTCGAAAATGTAATTTTTTCAGGTGACGCATTTAATTAGTATAAATAATTAAAAAATATCATGCCTCATTTGCATATGAAAATAACCTGATACCACCGCAAGTCACTATCAGTAAAATAAATATTACTAAATGATTATATGTGTATAGCGTCACTCATATTTTTTAGAACTGGTGGTACACAATTATACACTTATTTAATTCATATAAAGAACAGTTTGTGCCTACTAAGTGGGCATGTACCTTTAAATCACCACTCATGTAAGATGACAGTCAATCAATCAATCATTCAATCAATCAATACATCAACCAGTAATCAATATCAATTGCCAGCCATGCCAAAACCCCGTGGTTGATCATTGAGTATAGGCCTCATACGAGTAATTATTGACAGGAAATAGTATTCCACCACGACGGCAGGAAATGCACACTTAATGTTATGCTTAATTGTGACTGTCGCTGGAGAATTGGGGCTTATGGAATTTTTGGCCATTGTAGCTTCTGAACAAATAGCACACTCCTGTAGCCTAATATTGTCAGCAGTGTTTCATTAATGGAATGGCGAACAGTGCAGATCCAGTGTTTCATTAATGGAATGGCGAACAGTGCAGATCCGGATCAGACTGTGCGGATGCACAGTCTGATCCGGATCTACACTGGTCGCAAAACCCATCAGCCTCATTTCTCCAGTCACAGTCACAAATTACGTTCTCAATGCTCCAAGGAAGTTCATTCATAGATTTCATATCCGTGCAGTATTGGGGTCAACAAGTTGCTCACCTCAATATTGCGTGCCAGTCGGTGGAAATGTGTTCTGTGAAAAGGGACCATATCGCATTGGTGTCTACAGTCTGTTCACGTTTTGCTGCTGACATACTTTTGGCGATTAAACATATTAAATGTAATAAATATTTAAATGTAAGTACTTTTTCATCAATAAAAAAAAATCACCCTCCTCAATTTTTTTTTATTTATTGGGAAAAAATTTAACATGGGGCAAAAAGGAGGAGGAAGGTGTCCAGGAGGGTCGAACAATGAAAAAGTTTGGAAATTGACTCCGAAACCTGTCTAGATAGCTTGAAAATGATGTAAATAAGAAAACAAAAGTTAGATTTTGAAAATCGGTCCACAAATAAAAAATAATTAAAAAAAATCTATTGTTAGCCCCCATGTTAAATTCCCATAGGAAAATCGTGTTTTAGCGATAAAATCAATATTTGATGGAATTTTATCAAATAATTTTTTTGGGGGAGGGTGACGTTTTTTGTTATTTATGAAAAGTACTTACAATTAAACAGTGAGCCAAAAGTTTGATGGCAGCGAAACATGGCACAGACAGTAGTGTACCGTAGTTTAGATTCTTGTGAACAGCTGTTGTTGGACTTGTTGCATTTTTGTTTTATTGTTATGTATTTCACGTACTGTTGCTCTCCTTTTTGAAACTGTCCACTGCTTGTCATGGAGTGTATGTTTGTACCACAATGAAGGCGTCAGTTTTCAATTCATTGTATAACCCGGATAATCGTATCCTGTCAATGCCAGGTACACCACTTTGTTATCAGTCAGTTTGTATACGGCCAATACAAGGCTGTTTGTTCAGATTCATGTATTTGATCTTAGCCGCCAATGCAAGTCATTTATATATTGTCTGAAAATATTCCCCAATAGATGGGCGAGCTCTTTGTGCGGAGAAAATTTGTTTACACATCCTTACATAGCCGAGTAAACCACTTTACAAGTTTACAGCATGACTTTCATATGCTGACACACATGTGTCATCTAATAATAGCATGACGGGGGATGTCGTACTGGATTTTAACGCATCGCAGGAAAATGGCTATCCAATCAAATGGCGCGCCACACGTGTATCTCCGCTCAGAGGGCTCGCTAGAAAATTGTATGGCTTTTAATGTCTTACATGTAGGAACAGATAAATGAAGTTCACGCATTCTATCGGCATCATATGAATCGATAGAACCCGTATTTGGAGTTTGTGGTTGAAAATGTATGATATAATAGGTCTGAAAGCAATGCATGTTGGAAATTTTATTGGCCAAATATTGGAAAAGATTTCATTCCTTGATATTTTGACAGGTATAAAAGGGGCAGGAAAGTTTGGAACGTGTAGACAATTGGCGATTTCTGTTGTGTAATGTTTGAGCATTAGTAGTTGCACAAAACTATGTAAATTACCTAAAACCAACAAAATCAACCAAAATCTACACAAATCCACCACAATACCTATATGACACCAACATACTGACCATCTGTTCAAACCTGTGTATGAGACATCAATGGACATTGGACAGGGAGAGATATCTAGCTATTACTGGATAAATGGGGCTTATTGGGTTTTGCGAACCAGTATAGATCCAGATCAGCCTGTGCATCTGCACAGTCTGATCAGGATCTTCACTGTTCGCCATTCCATTAATGAAACAGCTATCCTGCTTCAAACAAGCAACATAGATCATGATCAGGCTGCAGGAGTGTGCTATGTGATGAGTGCTATATTGGTCGTATAAGCCCCATTTCTCCAGTCACAGCCACATTATTGTGTATGTTACAGGGCCAAGTACGGAGATACCGGGAGAACCAGACGAGACGTACGGCATGGAGAATGAAGGTAAAGCTAATCCATAGATTTTTGTCGGTAGGCTGAAATATTCTCAGAATAAACCGCAATTTTCAAATGAAGTACAGTCAAACCTCCGCGATTGCCCACCTCTCTACATCAACCACCTCTACAACAACCCCCTCTCCGTAGCAGCCAATAGTTTATATCCCAATCAGACAAATCACTCTATATTTAACCTCCCTACAACAGCTATCTCTCTACAACAACCCCCTCTCTACAACCGACAGTTTTGTATCTGACATGTAGAGCGGTTGCACAGTATGTTGAATCTTGTAATTATTGCTAAACTTCTCAAAATGTACTCAGTAGTTTTGTTCTCCAAATCAAATGGTTTTATTTACTCAGCTGAGTTCATGCTCGACCATTTAAACTGTTAAACTGTTAAATTTTCTGAAGAAGATTGAAGACCATTTTTGTCTCACCCACAATCGTGGAAAATGAGACAGCAGTCACAATTCCGATGTCGTCAATGTCAGTGTTGTCAACAATTTGGGACGTAGCCAAATTTCCCATATCTCTTGATCCGTTAGTCGGATCCATTACAAAACTTCATCAATAGCTTCCTCACATTGATAACTATCCAGCCAGTGTCATTCGGGTGACGTTGACCATCACCTTGGTGACCTTAACCTTTGTGGGACATAAATTTTGGACGTAGCCAAATTTCCCAATATCTCTTGATCCGTTAGTCGGATCATTACCAAATTTCATCAATAGCTTTCTCACATTGATGGCTATCCACCCACTGTCATTGAGGTGACCTTGACCTTCAGCTTGGTGACCTTGATCTTTGTGTGAATAATTTTGTACATACAACCAAATGTTGAATACCTCCTGATCCATTAGTCGGATCCTTTACCAAACTTCATCAATACCTTCCTCACATTGACGGCTATCCACCCAGTATCTCATATGGGTGACCTTGACCATGGGGTACTTGACCTTCATGTCAATAAATTTGGAAGTACATCCGAACGTTTAATATCTCTTGATCCGTTAATCAGATCATCTCCAAACTTCATCAATAGCTTCTTAGCATTAATTGATATCTACCAGTGTGCTTCGTCTGACCTTCACCTTGGTGTCAACAATTTTGGACATATGTCAACATGTTGAATATCTCCTGATCCGTTAGTCATATTCATATTCAAATTTCATAAATAGCTTGATAGCTAATCATCCAGTGTTATTCCGGTGACCTTGACTTTTATGTCAATAACTTTTGATGTACGTCCAAATGTTGAATATTTCTTGATCCATTAGTTGGATTAGTCATTTGTGTCAATTTGACCTTAGTGACCGTGACCTTCGTGGCAATCGCCTCATTTAGTGGGTGAGACACTCCCCGGCGATCGCCTTATTTAGGTTTGTTGGATCGTGTAAACCGTTTCACTTTGTTGGTTCTGCAGTGGAAGAAGATGAGATGCCCACAGTTTCTACGTCAGAACAGGAATTTGTCTTCGTATCGTTCGCCAACAAGTAAGGTTTCACTGTTTCTGTGAACCTCTCTAAACCGGACACCCTGGGAGGTCCCCAGGATGTCCGGTTTAGAGAGGTTCACTGTAATTAAGCACTCCATGACAATGATATAAATTACAGTTAAACCCATCTAAATTAAACATAGTATGGTCGCGGGGGTGTCCGGTTTAGAGATGTTTCACTGTACATGTACCCCTATTAATCTTCGTTATCGTATTGCTCGGGTCAAGGGGATGTACAGTCGGACATATTTGTGGCCGCGACTGGGGACATGGACCTTATGGGTTTTTCAATCGGGTAGATCCAGATCAGCCTGTGCATCCGCACACTCTGATCAGGATCTACACTACTTGCAATTTCATCAATGAAACACGTGTCATGCTTCAAACAAGCAATATACATGTAGATAGTTATCAGGCTACAAGGTTGTGCTATTTGATCAGTAGCCCGTTTCACCAACATTGCAAAGTATACTTTTCCAGCAAAGTATACTTTGAGGGAGAAATTTTCAATTTTATGATAAATTTATTAATTTTTTATTATACTGAATTAAATGGCTGTGATAATGTAATAAATTCAGTATAATAATTCTGCATACTTTTAATCATTCAAATATATGCAGTAGTTAGTTCTATGTGAAATAATGCATTTCAGGAAAAATAAATAATTGCTCCCTGAAAGTATACTTTGCTAGAAAAGTATACTTTGCAATTTTGATGAAATCGGCTACAGGAGCTACACTGGACACACATCCCATAAGCCCCATTCTCCAGTCAGCCACATTTAAAGCACCGGCATTCGGCATGTTTCGGCTTTCATCGGTATAACTCTATATATTTGAACAAGGCTTCTAACTTTGGTCGGACACGACCTCGTATCATAACAAAATAACCTGTTTAAAATTGTAATTTTTCTATGCATTCTATGTATTTCTGCAGGATAATGATAATTCTCAAATGATCTTATGAACTTGCCACTACAATATTGACGTTGGAGCCTTAAACAAATTATTTTCTTTGTTATGATACAAGGTGTCCGACCTAGGAAAAGCAGCTGTAATTCGATATATTTTTCTCATAATTATATTGTACTACTTTAGCAAGATAACAATAATTCTCAAATGAACATGTGCACTTTCTGCTAAAATATTCACATTAACGTTAATAAAATCGCGGAAATTGTTATGATACGAGGTCGTTTCTGACCAAAGTTCAAAGCCTTGTTCATATATATAGAGCTCAGGCTGTCCATTATCTATAAATTCCTATAAATTTGGCAATCCCTACCGTATTCTTGCGATTATAAGACGCATTTTTTTTACTCAGATTTGTATCCCAGAAAGCCCCTGCGTCTTATAAATACATGTAGATACATGAGCATTTTTTTCCACCCGAAATATTGACATAAACGACCAAAAATAAAAAAAATAAAATGCGTTCCTATATTTGTTGTTGTTGTTAGTCTTTGGGGGTAAAATCCGGTATTGGAATATTGGTTTCGTATTCTAAACAGTTTGCGCCTTTACTCGCGCCTTACTCGTTCCGGCCATGTGTCACATTCGGTACACATTTTCTATACTGAAGGCGAACAGTGTATACCAAGATCAGATCCGGTCGACATTTTCTCTGCCGAATCACAATCTTGCCTCTATCATTTTAATTATCTTTTGAAAACATTTACCGGTCCCATATCGGTCGGTGTCATTTTGCCGTGAAAAGTATTGCATGACGCCATTCACGGTAAATCCCAATATGCATAATGCAATTCCACCAAAGTTATAAAACTCCATCATTAGTTTCGAAACTGTGTGTTTACAAGATGCTGATGAAAGTGGCAAGCCTAAGTCAGCTGGCCGACATCAAGCACACCGCGTGTCAAGATTTACAACACAAAGCCATATCAAATATCAACACACACGGTTGCTGACGTCCGTTTCGTATTCGTCATTAAACTGGTACCCTGTCTAATGCGTTCCAGTGAAACAATACTACCGAGAACCAGACTCTATTTATGACACGGCAAACGTGTTTATGTGAATTGGGTCTTTATCTCTGACAAATCCCGGTTTATTGCATTAGCGGCCAGACCAGGTGGTGGATTCGCGTAGTCTGCACATGGTTTACAATGTTCGCCAATCTCTATTTAAAAAATTATAATTACGTCAGCGGACAATGCAAATTTGTCATAGCTATAAGCTGCTTTCAGCGTCATTTACGGAAGACACAACTGATTTTGAAATATTACATACTGTAGGCGAAAGTTATGTGTTGCTTTGTGGAAAAAAATCGATAACACCCAACCGTGTCAACAGGTGCTATTATCTTATGTCATCATTCAGCACGAGCTGTAAACTGTGTGACCTTTAGGCTATGTTTTGAAATTGCACTGATTGGTCAACACGCTTTTTGATGTGTGCCGCATATGTGGCGAACGTGCGGCTTTCATCCTTGCATCATGGGGGCAATCAGTAACCCATTTCATCATGCTGAGGATACGCTTATGTTTGCGGAAAATCCTAAATATTTTCCTTCTATGCAATCAGAAGTATATGCCGCGACCACCATTTAAACCGTTTCGTCGAGACGGTTCAAATGAGTGGTTACAACATATACTTTCAGTGAGAAATAACAAAAATAAAAATAAAATATTTAATAAATTTCATATCCGTAAATGTGTATTCAGAAAGGAACGGGTTAAAAAAACACTCTGGATTATACGCAGATATTGATTTCGAAAATAGTTTCCGTAAATGGTGTTGAAAAGTGAAAATACATACCGCAATCAATAATTAACAATATAATACCACTTTCGGCAGCAATATGATTGCAAATATATTAACACGATTTATGACAATCGTCTGTTACACATTTAACACGATTTTGATATACAAATAGGCAAAAAAATCGGGAGCAAATGCACAACCGTGTACTAACCGAGCACGTGTTATAGTGAAGCGTGTACTACCGAGTTCACAGTGTAATTGAAGATACTAGAAAACGGTGAAATACGGACCGGGGAATCACGGACATAGAGTCGGCAAATTACGGACATAGCAAACTATGATAGGGAAAATACAGACAAAAACGTCCAAGGTACGAATAAAAAAACAGTGTCGGGGAATAAATAACAACAACAACTTGGCGAGTTTTCATTTTTTTTTATTTTTTTTTTTGTTAGGAAAATTGGGTGCGTCTTATAATCTCATGTAGACATTTTCCCCCAGATTTTGGACTGAAAATAGCGTTGCGTCTTATACACTCTTGCGACCCATAATCGGCAGAATACGGTATATTTTCCCTATATTTTCCCAAAATCCCTATAAATCCCTATATTTTTCAAAAATCAGTAACTAATTTTTGTAAAATGCTCAAAATCAAGTCTGATATTCAACTTACTGGTTTATTCTAAACACAGTGCAAGGTTAGAGCTGCATTTGACTAAATTATGATTGTATTTACCAGTTTTCTTTGTTTGGATAATTTTTTATCTCATTGTAAGATGTGTAATTCTGTATTTTCAGCAAGCATTTAAAAAATTTGCCATCCTTAGTTTACCGGTAGTTGATTGAGATGATGTGACATTGTGTTTTAAGTCTGTAAAATTGGAAAATACTGAGTTTTGTCCCTATAAATCCCTATTTATTTGGCAAAAATCCCTATATTTATCCCTATATTTTTGGAAAAAAATCCCTATATTCCTATATATTTGGAACCGAAAGTGAATGGACAGCCTGAGAGCTATACCGATGAAAGCCGAAACACGCCGAATGCCTGTGATTTAAACATACAGTTGACCATTCACAATAGACAAACACATGGATTGGATCATTGGTAATAGAGCAGTAACCTGCATCAATGAAGAGATTGACAAAATGGGAGTGTATGCATTGGTAATATATTGTCATTACTGATTATAGTGTATTATATATATTATATGACTAAGTAGTTCAGTCATTCTCATTAGCCGAAACACAGACATGTGATTATCTACAAATTGAATGTAGACCTCTCAACGGTTTGTTTACACGAATAAGCACTCTCGAACCACGAGACTGGTCTAAGATGTGTTTATTCATGTAAACAAACCTATTGTTCACCTCCTTAGAGCACATGCGGAAATCTGACACATGTAATTGACATTGTGTTTACACTGTTAGTGACTATTCCTGATGTTATGAATATTCGTGGTAAGGGTCATATAATAAAACAATTTTAGTCTTTTGAGTCGGTGTACATGAGATTTACGGACCTGAGAACCTCAGGTCCGTAAATCTCGTGTACAACTCCTCGAAAGACAATAATTGTATAATATATGAAAAACACCTTTACATCAGTTGATTATTCACAGAATGTATTAAAATGTAAATGTATGAAAAATATAACTACTTCATTGATTGTAACCACACACATGTAATAAATCGTCAATGACTGGTGTGATTGGACATACAATATGATGCCATCGTAATGGCCTGCCTACGAGGATTTATAGTGCTAAAAAAGAAGATTTATTCTGCTGTCTCCAGGCAAATGTTTGCACACTTTAGCTGATAACTGGCATGGATACAGTTTCGCAAGATTTGCGTTCTGTTTATTTTTTTATCAGCCATCCTTTATTGTGGGTATATATTTATAGTTTAATAAGTTCAAAAATATATTTTATCAGTGGAGGGGGTTGACCTGTAAAATATTCTGACATTTTTGATGTCGTTCTTGTGATATTATCTGATTTACTGTACTGTAATGATTCAAATGTCTACTGCTTGTCTGTTATTACAGTAGTTCTTACTGGGACCCAGAGGCAACCAATCACTATTGCAAGTTTGCAAAGCCGGAGATCATGAAGGTGTGTGTCTTACTGCTGGCTGACTTCCAGAACATGACCCACTATCACTATTCACTCTTATGTAGGTGTGGGAAGCCGGAGATCATGAATGTGTCTTATGGGCTGAGTCCAGAAGAACTACATACACTGGGCAAGGAATGTGTCTTACTGCTGGCTGACTTCCAGAAAAACATGACCCACTATCACTCTATTGTAGGTTTGAGAAGCCGGAGATCATGAAGGTGTGTGTCTTACTGCTGGCTGACTTCCAGAAAAACATGACCCACTATCACTCTATTGTAGGTTTGCGAAGCCGGAGATCATGAAGGCGTGTGTTCTACTGCTGGCTGACTTCCAGAAGAATACGACCCACACAAACCACTGCTGCGTGAAACTGCTGCACCGATAGCCTTCGACCTGAAGTGTGTCGGCATGCTGTATCAGGCCTCTCTGTTCCGGGTCTTCCAGAAAATACTGCTCAGTCCCCTCGTCAAGGCAGCACGTTACAAGGTACGGTGGTTACACCCCGGTATAGCCTTCGACCTGCAGTGTGTCGGCATGCTGTATCAGGCCTCTCTGTTCAGGTTGTTACACCCTGTATACCTTCGACCTGCAGTGTGTCGGCATGCTGTATCAGGCCTCTCTGTTCAGGTTGTTACACCCTGGTATAGCCTTCGACCTGCAGTGTGTCGGCATGCTGTATCAGGCCTCTCTGTTCAGGTTGTTACACCCTGGTATAGTGCTACAAGGTATGATTGTCACGCGGCTTTTGTGATTAGTGAAGTCCCTGATCAGACTGCGCGGATGCGCAGGCTGATCTGGGACTTCACTAATTGCATCATGGTGTAGCCTTCATTATCGTTTCTTTGCAGAGCATTTTCGTATTGATGGCTGTGGCTGGAGAAATGGGGCTTACGGGATTTGCGTCCAGTGTATATCCAGATCAGCCTGTACATCCACACAGTCTGATCAGGATCTGCACTGTTCACCATTCCATCAATGAAACGCCCATCATGCTTCTAACAAGCAATACTGATTGTTATCAGGCTACTGTGGTTGATCAGGAGCTACACTCATCACAAATCCCATAAGCCCCATTTCTCCAGTTACAGCCACATATCATCTTCCAATCGGTATTTTGCCAGGAGTTGATGAAGTTTGCGACCCACATTGTGCGTCAGTTTGTGGAGACGGCCCAGCAGAACCCGAAGGCTGTCATGGAGATGCTTTTCTGGAAGACTGCCAAGGACGCCATCGAGGTTGTCGATGGTTACGGCACCTACCAGAGGTGAGCACTGGTCACTATACAGTATAACATCTCTAAACAGGACACCCTGGGGACCCCATTGTGGAGTGGAGTCAGGTTGTCCATCCGTCCGTCCGTGCGTACGTCACTAAACTGAACTTCTATTTCCTTCATCTAAGATGCTTAATATTTCACACATGCATTCCTGTAAGGCTCTACTACCATGCTGCGCCAAATCCATGGCCGTCCAACCCCCGCTGATCCCAAGGTCAAGGTCACATACTTTGTCTCTTTACAAAACTTAACATCAGAGAAATATGTTCTTAATATTTCATGCATGCATTCCTCTAAGGCTCTACTATCAATGCTGTGACAAATCCCCGCTGATCTCGAGGTCAAGGTCACGTACTTAGTCTCTTTACAAAACTTAACATCAGAGAAATTGGTTATAACTTCTATTTCCTTGCTCGGATCTGCTTCACATTTCACACACGCATTGCTCCAATGGACCTCTACCACCCTCTACCACGTTTGTGCCGCCCCCGCTAAGCCCAGAGTCAAGGTCACAAGCACATACACTTGGACATTTTTAGCCAGGTTTTTGGAAAAAAAATCCAGGCTATTGGATTGGCGAAAGGCGGGCGGGCGGAGCGGGCGGGCGGCGTCCACAATCAAGTTTTTCGTTATACTATATCTCTGCAACTGCTTCGCCCATTACCTTGAAACTTCACATGGGTGTTTATCATCATCCATATTTTCATTCTACCCCCCAACCGTGCGGCCCCTGTGCCCAATGTCAAGGTCAAATTACTTTGATTTATTTGTTAAGGTTTTTTCGTGTACTATATCTCTGCAACTGCTTCACCCATTACCTTGATACTTCACATGGGTGTTTATCATCATTGTCGCGCCCGCTTGCAGAAAGCGTGATATCGTCGGCATTTTGGCGTCCGTCCGTCCGTACGTCCGTGTGTCCGGTTAAAGTCTTTTGGTTAAAGTTTTTCCATCTACTATATCTATTTTTTTAGTGTCCATGCCTCGCCCCAAGGCGCGACATGCAGGCCACGGCCATCTAGTCTACAAAAAGTGGGTATAATTATGTTATCCAAGTGTCTATGCTTGGAAAAAACCTGGCCTTCGTGCCTTTGCCTCGTTTCTTGTTTACATATTTAGGGGTACCTGGGCCCACGCGGGGGGTATTCCGTAAGCCTCGCTTACTGACCAATCTAGTTTGTATTTGTGGGTGGCAGGTGGGAGCATGCGATGGGTAATTTAATGATCAAGGTTCATCCTTACCGGAATCCCGAGTTGAGACTTTTGGGGAAGGGGCCAAGTAACTTTGATGTGGTATGGACCTGGCACCAGGTCTAGTTAAATACGGGATCAAACCCATTGGCCCGGCCTTAAATGACCGTAGCTGTTTATAGGTTTTTAAACACCAATCAATCAATCTTTTGTATTTAGTGTTGATAGTACAGTACAGTGCTAAACCTCAATCAATCAATCATTCATTGTGCTTGCAGCAAGGGGAAAGTGTCGTGGACGGAGGATGCTGAGCAGGAGGTGCGGCGCCTGTTTGACGATTACAACATACAGGACAACGGTACGTTGGCAGCAATATTAGCCCCTTACACACAGGATACTATTAATGTAGCACAAAATTTTCTTTACAAAATCCCCATTATAGAAGGGATACTATTAAAAGTAGTATGACACTTTGTTTAAAACAATCCATTTTCCTCAATGAAATAAATTCTGTGCTGCAGACATCAGATAGAACATTTACTGTAAGCATCTCCCAATGTTCAGCTTCAGTGATTTATGTGTACACAAGTGATGGTGAATCGGCGGTACCCTATAGGTTTCACCCTGTTTGTCTGTCTGTCTGTCTGTCCGTCCGTCTTTTTATTTTGAGAAAGTTTTTGTAAGAGTTTCTCCAATCTCCTATAAATTATGTTTGCTTTCAGCCAGTATCATCATATTGCACACACACATTACTATTATGTTTGTTTTCAGCCAGTATCATCATATTGCACACACACATTACTAAGTAACTATGCATCATTCCACATTAATACAATTACCCTCGCTACTGATCGTCCGTGCGTCCTCCGTCCGTCCGTCCGTCCGTCCGTCTGTCTGTTTATTTATTTGAAAGTTTTGTATGAGCGTCTCAAGTGCATCGACAGACCATATTTTCTAGTTTATAAACGGGGACATATATTTTGAACCACCCTGTACCTATGTCACTTATATATTGATGCAAATATATTTCCAATACATCACATTGTATCTTTCTGATGTAAATATTCCGTTTGGCTTTAAATGGCTGTTGATAGACCGTTAAACACCAATGAATCAAAATAAATAAAACCAAATCAGAAGGAACATTGCTCTAAATCTTCTGGATCGGAAGTGAAAAATAGAGAATACAGTGAAACCTGTGAATAAAGGCCAGCCATGGGAAGATAACAATCTGGACTTTGTTCACATGTGGAAAACAAAAGTGCGGCTGTTATAGACTGGTGATTGCTATTTGCAGGTGGCTGTCAGCACAGGTTCTGCTGTATTTTGAAATATTTATCTCTATATGGGTATGTGCTGTGCTAACCCATTAGGCCAAAAAAAAATTGGGTTGTTTCCACTGACACCTGGAACAAAAATAGGGTAGGTAGGTAGGTAGGCAAAAAAATTTTTGTTTCTCGATATATTTTTTTCCCATTCACGACACACTTTTCGTACTGGATATGTTAACCCACTATGGATTAGTGAAAATATAGTTTTTATAAAAAAAATTACCGATATGACGAAAAAAGTGTAGGGTCGGCGGGAAAAAATAGGGTTGGTCGGGTTTTTTTTTTATGCCTTACATTCTAAGGATACACTGTTTCACTAATGGAAAACCCTCTCTATTTGACCATAGCTGTTGCTGGGACGTTAAACCCCATTCATTTCATTTTTACTGATGTAAAATTGTCAATATTTTTCTGTATCATCAGAATTATATATTGTGACCACTCATTTGAACCGTCTCAGCGAGACGGTTCAAATGAGTGGTCACAACATAAACATTCATTGAGAAATAAGAAAAATCGGAATGGAAATATTTAAAAGGAAAATTGTCCAATTCCTACAGAGGGTCAGGACACGGTTGACTGTATAATGGACCGGATCACCGACCCGAGTAAAACACGCGGACAGATTATCCGCGAACTGAAACGACAAGAACTGATCACCAGCGCCAAGGATTTGAAGAAACCTAAGGCTGGGTACGTAGATACCACAGGCAACGTCCCTCATTACACCATTGCACATCTGATCTATCTATAAATACTGTCACACTCTGAAGAAACCTAAAGCTGGGTACGTAGATTCCACAGGCAATTGAACTTTCCCGTATCTGTATGTCTGTCTGTTGCACAGTCTGATCAGGATCTGCTTGCCATTTCATCATTAAACGCCCATCAGGTTTCTAACAAGCAATATAATACGTTATCAGGCTATGTGATCAGGAGCTACGCTGGTCACAAATGCCATGAGCCCCATTTCTCCAGTCACAGCCACATTTATAAATATTGTTAGCCATTCATATGTGCTAAAGGATTGTGTCGTCTAAACTCCAAATGACGTATTACAGCGGAGGTAGTCGAGCCGGTCCATGGCGAGAGGAAGATGAATTGGAACTCACGGAGCTCTGGGACAAACACAAGGACACGGCTGGTATGTCGCAGTTCTGTCTCTTATTGTACACCCCGCCTCCGCCTCCGCCTCCGCCTCCGCCTCCGCCTCCGCCTCCCACCCCACATACCCCACATACCCCACACCCACACCGAGCATTATTTTCCTATAACAAAACTATTGTATGATAATCTAGTGGCAACGCATTGGACTTCAATACCAGAGGTTGTGAGTTCAATCCTCACCCAGGGATGTGCCGTGCCCTAGGGGATATGGCATTGGACTTCAATACCAGAGATTGTGAGTTCAATCTTCACCCAGGGATGGACTGTGCCCTAGGGGATATGGCATTGGACTTCAATACCAGAGGTTGTGAGTTCAATCCACACCCAGGGATGTGCCGAGCTGTAGGGGATATGGCATTGGACTTCAATACCAGAGGTTGTGAGTTCAATCCTCACCCAGGGATGGACTGTGCACTTGGGGATATGGCCATTGGGGACTTCAAATACCAGGAGGTTGTGAGTTCAATCCACACCCAGGGATGGACTGTGGCCTAGGGGATATGGATAATGGCATTGGACTTCAATACCAGAGGTTGTGAGTTCAATCCACACCCAGGGATGGACTGTGGCCTAGGGGATATGGATAATGGCATTGGACTTCAATACCAGGGTTGTGAGTTCAATCCACCCAGGGATGGACTGTGCCCTAGGGGATATGGCATTGGACTTCAATAACCTTAGATTGTGAGGTTCAATCCTCCACCCAGGGATTGACTGTGACCTAGAATTGGCTTTGGGGAACCTCAATCATCCCAGGGATGTGGTTCAATCTTACCCCAGGGAGGGACTGTGCCCTAGGGGATATGGCATTGGACTTCAATACCAGAGGTTGTGAGTTCAATCCTCACCCAGGGATGGACTGTGGCCTAGGGGATATGGCATTGGACTTCAATACCAGGGAGGTTTGTACCGTTCAATCCTCACAGGGATGTGCCGTGCCCTAGGGGATATGGCATTGGACTTCAATACCAGAGGTTGTGAGTTTCAATCCTCATCCCAGGGATGGACTGTGGCCTAGGGGATATGGCATTGGACTTCAATACCAGAGGTTGTGAGTTCAATCCTCACCCAGGGATGTGCCGTGCCCTAGGGGATATGGCATTGGACTTCAATACCATTCAATACCAGAGGTTGTGAGTTCAATCCTCACCCAGGGATGTGCCGTGCCCTAGGGGATATGGCATTGGACTTCAATACCAGAGATTGTGAGTTCAATCCTCACCCAGGGATGTGCCGTGCCCTAGGGGATATGGCATTGGACTTCAATACCAGAGGTTGTGAGTTCAATCCTCACCCAGGGATGTG
Source organism: Conchocele bisecta (assembly GCA_029237695.1). Lineage (NCBI taxonomy): Eukaryota > Metazoa > Mollusca > Bivalvia > Lucinida > Thyasiridae > Conchocele > Conchocele bisecta. Next base: position 87,364,129 of record CM055270.1, read on the forward strand.
CCGTGCCCTAGGGGATATGGCATTGGACTTCAATACCGGAGATTGTGAGTTCAATCTTCACCCAGGGATGGACTGTGGCCTAGGGGATATGGCATTGGACTTCAATACCGGAGGTTGTGAGTTCAAATCTTCACCCAGGGATGGACTGTGGCCTAGGGGATATGGCATTGGACTTCAATACCGGAGGTTGTGAGTTCAATCTTCACCCAGGGATGGACTGTGGCCTAGGGGATATGGCATTGGACTTCAATACCGGAGGTTGTGAGTTCAATCTTCACCCAGGGATGGACTGTGGCCTAGGGGATATGGCATTGGACTTCAATACTGGAGGTTGTGAGTTCAATCCTCACCCAGGGATGGACTGTGGCCTAGGGGATATGGTATTGGACTTCTGTACCAGAGGTTGTGAGTTCAATCCTCACCCAGGGATGGACTGTGGCCTAGGGGATATGACATTGGACTTCAATACCGGAGGTTGTGAGTTCAATCCTCACCCAGGGATGGACTGTGGCCTAGGGGATATGACATTGGACTTCAATACCAGAGGTTGTGAGTTCAATCTTCACCCAGGGATGTGCCGTGCCCTAGGGGATATGGCATTGGACTTCAATACCAGAGATTGTGAGTTCAATCTTCACCCAGGGATGGACTGTGGCCTAGGGGATATGGCATTGGACTTCAATACCGGAGGTTGTGAGTTCAATCTTCACCCAGGGATGGACTGTGGCCTAGGGGATATGGCATTGGACTTCAATACTGGAGGTTGTGAGTTCAATCCTCACCCAGGGATGGACTGTGGCCTAGGGGATATGGTATTGGACTTCTGTACCAGAGGTTGTGAGTTCAATCCTCACCCAGGGATGGACTGTGGCCTAGGGGATATGACATTGGACTTCAATACCGGAGGTTGTGAGTTCAATCCTCACCCAGGGATGGACTGTGGCCTAGGGGATATGACATTGGACTTCAATACCGGAGGTTGTGAGTTCAATCCTCACCCAGGGATGGACTGTGGCCTAGGGGATATGGCATTGGACTTCAATACCAGAGGTTGCGAGTTAAATCCTCACCATAGGCGTAAAATACTAATATAGTATTTCCATCCCAGGGGTCTGTCGGATGAGACTTTAAACTGTGATCCTGTCTCTATTTGACCGCAGCTGTTGCTGGGACGTTAAACTCATTCACTTTCACTTTACACACCAATAAATAAAGAAATTAACTAAACCTCTCTCTCTGCTGTTGCTGGGACATTAAACCTGTTCACTTTTCTTCCCACCAGCCACTTGTATTATCCCTTATCTATCCTTTGTTTTCTCAACTATCCAGCCGTTATGATGATTTCTGAGCATCTGGGGCCCGTTTCACTAAACTTTGTACGACTAAAATGTTCGTAAGCGCAAATTTAGAATCATCTTGAAATTTCAATTGATGGATTTACATTTTTTGAGCATACGCTGCTATGCTCAATAAATGTAAATCCAATAATTGTTTGCAAGAAAACATTGTTAATGTGATGTTTACAGACTATCATAATTTTGCACTTACGATCATTTTAGTTGTACGAAGTTTAGTGAAATGGCCCCCTGGCCATGTGCTTAAAAAGCTGTCTGACCATATTCTCCTGAATTGTACTCAAAATCATGCAGTTTGATTGACCGCGGCTGAGCACCGCTCAAACTCGACCGAGCAAACTTCATGATTTTGGGCCTAACATTTTATGTAAGCACATACCCGGATTCTCATGCTCAATATAGGCATGGGTTGTGGCCTCGATGATAGGGCACTGGACTTCAATACCAGAGGCTGTAGGTTCAATCCCCGGCATAGGTATGAAAAAGTACTTCCACTTTACATGCTCGATATACAGCAATTTAATTGCCCTCGCCTATTCTGTAGACGCGGTGGGTGCGATCATGGCGGAGCTGTGTAAGAAGCGAAGTCGTTCCAAGGTCATGGAGAAGATTGTCAGCATGGGCCTTGTGTCAGACCGGCGCGAACTGTTCAAGAAGCGTGGGGGAAAGTCGGGCGGTCGCTCCAGGAAGAAGGCAGGATCCGACTCAGGAAGAAGGCGGGATCCGACTCGGATAGCGATGGGATTGTTGATGGTTTGTAACATTGTGTCATTGAGGCTTCGTCCGTAGGAAATATAGGGGACGCTGTGTATCATGGCCAGCCCTGGGAAGAGGAAGATTTACTGTTGCCTTCCTTGTTGTATCACCGTGTTTCGCCGATACTCGTTAAGAAATCAGCAAAGTCTTACTTTATAGGCCATTTATATCATTTGTAGAACACATGTATGTGTTCTACATGAATGTGTTCTACATGTATGTGTTCTACATGAATGTGTTCTACATGAATATGTTTGACATGTATGTGTTCTACATGAATGTGTTCTACATGGATGTGTTCTACATTTATGTGTTCTACAAGTATGTGTTCTACATGTATGTGTTCTACAAATGATTTTAATTGCCTATAAATTGAGACTTTCTGAAGAATTGAAGTCAACATGAGCTCTGAAGTTTGTGCCTACCTTCAATGTTGTTTATAAAAAAGATAATTTCAATCAATATCGGTGAAATATGGTAATGTGAAGGGAGCTACTACCAGGGCTGTCCCATATATGACTATGCCAAGAGAAATGGGGCTTACAGCACTTACAACAACCCAGATACACCGGCACATCTGAAATGTCCGTCATGATTGCAATTCAGTCAGTAAGAACTCCTATGAGGGATTCACTCGACTCCTGAATTGCAATTGCAATCATGACGGACATTTCAGATGTGCCGGTGTATCTGGGTGTTGTAAGTGCTGTAAGCCCCATTTCTTACAAACATATAGATCCTTATTGTATACGCACTTTTGTTTCCCATTGAAACACAATGGAATGCAAGCCTTCAATATTTTTCCATACTTGTCAGTGCCGAAAGTACGTTTCAAATCGCAAAATAGTTCCTTCTAAATCACCACTAATTTGTTTTATTTTATATTTTGTAAGGCGTATATAAATTGCGAGTGATGTACTTATGTAATAAGAAGGTTATTTGACTTGTATGTGGATATATGCCACTTGTTCCACCGCGTAACGATATTGCGGTCCTAAAGTCGCGCAATATTGCGTATGCTGTGGAACATACAAATCAAATTACGTACTGTCATTTCGGCTAATTCTGCGCATCGGCTAATGCACGTCAAATTTAGCCTTGCGTACGTCATAATAAAATATGTGGATTTCGGAATAAACAAGCTGATTAATTGCTACCCTGTGGCACGATTTTATCACATTCCGTTTGGTTGGTAAAATGTTATTCCGAATATAGTCAAAATGTGTAAAATCCTCAGACCCTGCTGTCAGATGGAATAGCTGTCTTATTTACTAAATTAACTGTTCAACTAAGAAACTAACATGTCATGATGTCACTGGATAGTTTTGCTTCAAGTTTAATACCAATGTTGCTATGCTGATCCTGTATGCTGTTTGCCATTTTCTTTACACTACCAGATGCGCAGCATTATCAGAAAAATATGTGACGTTGCAAACACGCATGTGATGTCATACATCACACAATTTACATCACTTACTCACGTCCGAACGTTATGACATTTTACCTGCACAGACGTCTTTGAACTGCGTTGAATATTCAGGAAATTTTGACCGGATATGGGGATGTTAATGACATAAAAACTTGTTTGCAAAACCTTAGGTGCGCAGAATTAGCCGATACCATTGTATAATTATAAATTTTCTGCTGGTTTATGATTGTGCTGTATTGTATCGAGGTCCTAGCCTGGCCTGCTAGACCTGATAATTAAAAGGTCTGTCCCTGGTATTCTCTATTCGTGACTGCGACTGGAGAAATGGTGCTTATGGTTGTTGCGACCAGTGTAGCTCCTGATCAGCCTGTGCATCTGCAGTCTGATCAGGACCTGCACTGTTCGCCATTCCATCAATGCATCCGCACATTCTCATCAGGACCTGCACTGTTCGCCATTCCATCAATGAAACATCTGTCATGCTTCTAACACGCAATATAGATCCGATCGCTATCAGGAGTGAGTTATTTGATCTGGAGCTACACTATTCACAAGTTGCGTAAGTTGATGGATTTACATTTATTCAGCATAGGCTGCATATGCAGCCTATGCTGAATAAATGTAAATCCAGGAGCTACAATGTTCACAAGTCCCGTAAGACCCATTTCTCCAGTCAAAGCCACATTTACACATGTAGATGTGCGTGAGTTGGCGTCGGACCTGGAGGAAGCTGAATTGCCGGGATTCTCCAGTGGCAGTGACGTCAGCAGCTTGTCAGCCAGCTCTGGGCCCGACACCGACGACAACGACGCAGGTGGAGAGGTGACAGGGGAGATAAACGCGGCAGGGGCGACAATGGTCGACGTGATCAAAGGACTCGTTGATAAGGGTATATACCTTATTTTAGATAATTGTTAATGATTCTTGGGTTACACTTTTCATATCAACACGAGTCTCCTGTATCTCTTCTTGGATTAATATGCCAATGTTTTTCAGGAAAAAGGGGCATTTTTTAAAGCTTTCAAAATTGTGTTGTGCTCGGAAATGTTTGTCAACTGTTAGTTGAAACAAGATTTATTTCAATATAAGTTATATACAAATGTACATACATGTGATAGATACAGTTTAAAACAGGATTAGAAAACAAGCTTTTACGCTTATGTGAATTCTACTCCTGGTATGTGAATTTTTCTCCTTTGTCAACTGTTGATATAGTTTCAGAACCAGCGATTTTTAACCCAGTATCAAACGGGCCCGTTTCACAATTTACAATAACATTTACCGATGATAAATCTTTTGTGGATGTGCTAACATTAGTGAACCATGTTAATCTGAAAATCAAATGCATAAAAATCTTTGTACAAGCTTTTTCCAATCTAGTAATTTTACTGAAACGCGACCAGATGTGGAGATTTGGTAAGGGAGATAATCCTGTGCTGACATACTGTAGCACCACGTCCACTATGTTACAATATTGACCCATCACCGTTGAATGTCCATTCAGAATGGACATTGAACGGTGATGGGTCGATAAGTAAATATACCCGAATTAATTAAACAGGTGACCTATTACAGTATTCATTGAACGTGACCTGCCTGTGTTGTAGGATACAAGGACCAGATAGCGTGGACCAGGAGGATTCTGTCCCGGACGGCCGGCGACCGCGATGATGGTATGCCCTTATATAATATTTACTTCCCTATTCACCTTTTAACACTATTGGGTTAATAATTATGCCCCCTATGCGATAGCAAGGGGTCATATTGGGGGCATATTGCGTTGCTCTAGAGGTTCCGTCTGTATGTCTGTCTGTCCGTCCGTCCGTGTACATTTACGCCAAACAGTTTGTAAGAGTTTTCTCCAACATGTAATATCGTCGATATTACGCGAAGGATTGTTTCAATACTTGGACACTTGAATCACCTGAACATTCCTCACACACTCGCGCCACCATTAACAGATTAACACGATCTTGACCGTTGTCACCTTCGAAATGTCGCTGACACACTTGGCCATATTGTTACGTTGAAAAGTTTGTAAGAGTTTTTCCAACGTATATTATCTTCAATATTACGCGAAGGACTGCTTCAATACGTGGACACTGGAATAACCTGAACATTTGTCACATACTCATGTCACCATTATTACGACCTTGACCTTTGACACCTTCAAAATGTCGCTGAAACTGTTAGCCATCGAAATGTTTATTGTGTTTGTGGCTGTGACTGGAGAAATGGGGCTTATGGGTTTTGCGACCAATATAGATCCAGATCAGACTGTGCGATCAGGATCTGCACTGTTCGCCATTCCATCAATGAGACGCCCGTCATACAACAAGCAATATAGATAGTTATCAGGCTACAGAAGTACTCTATTTAATCAGGCGCTTCACTCGTAATAAGAATGTCACGATAGTGTCATTCTGAAATGAAGTTTATCAGTTTTGACTAGGAAATTGCTACGCGTTTCCTGATCAAGTTGATATTAAACAACACTAGCCTGGTAGTCTTAATAAATTGGCAGGTGACCTGACAAGCCTAGGAATTCCTAGATGTTTGCTGGCCTTGTCTGATAAACTTGATATGAAACGACACAAGACTGGTATTTTCTATATATGTGGCTGTGCCTGGAAAAATGGAGCTTATAGGTTTTGCGACCAGTCTAGATCCATATCAACCTGTGCATCCGCCACACAGTCTGATTAGGATCTGCATTGTTCACTATTCCATCAACACCTCTCATGCCGCTTACAAGCAATATAGATCATTATCAGGCTGCGGGAGTGTGCTATTTGATCACAATCTGCACAAATTACGTAAGCCCCATTTCTCATGTCGCAGCCACATATATTATGTTGTGGCATTGTCAGGTGATGTGGTTGCCGTACCGATAGTTCCACTGACCGAGGAAAATGAGACGGCGATGGAGGACGAAGTCTTCCTGTCCTTCATGGGCAAAATTGGCCTCGCCGCCCCGGCTAACGAACAGGTCAGTCAAGGGGTGCCAGTCTGTGGCCTGGCTGCCCCCACTAACAAACAGGTCAGTCACTGGGTACCAGTCTGTAGCCTGGCCGCCCTCGCTAACGAACAGGTCAGTCACCGGGTACGAGTGGTCTTGTTCACTAAACCGGGTATGAAGCTGATGGTCTGTGGTTCAAAGACCACAGTGTTGAGTGGCATACAGAAGTTTTATAACTATCTCATTTTCACAAAATGTTGCCGTTTCACCAGTTTTTGACCAGTGAAGCCGTATATCAACCTACATTTGTGGCGGTTACTGGAGAAATATGACCTTTGTCTATACCCAAATCAGTCTGTGTATCAGCAGTTTTAGTTGCCATGGAATATAATATTTAATGGTTAACTTTCTTACTGTAATAACCCCAAATATTCAGACACCACTACAAATTGTATCTGAATGCACTTTTATTGTGATAAACCAGTACAACCATACTATATGGAACTGGCACCAGGCCAGGTTATATCTAATTTCAGGGTTGAATATGTATTTATTTTGATGTAAATATTCCGTTCTGATTTTGTGATCATATATTTACATGTGTTTTCCCAGAATAAAGGATTTTTACGGTACATCTTATTGTATATTACTTGGAACAGGAAGCGTTTTGGAGAATCCCGGCAGACCTGAGTGGTGTAGACCTAAGGACCATTGTTGAAGGTCTAACTCTCGACGATAACGACAACCCTATAGCTGCTGACAAGATCAAGGTTAAAATGCCGAGCCAAGGGAAGAAAAAGGAGAAGAGGAAGAAAAAGGAGAAAAAGGAGAGAAAGAGAGATAAGGCTCCGAAGAAGAAAAGCAATCCAAAGTTTGACAAGTTACGGGAATTGGTTAAAAAGCAATCGGAGGCTAAGAAAACCAAAAGGTTAGCTCCAAATTCAAAGTCCTCTGACAGTAAACATGAACTGAACCCGTTCAACACTACAGAGATCTTTAGCAGTGTTTCCAAACAGTGTGGATCGAGATGAGCCGGCTCGTGACGAGCCGGCTCATCAGGACCTGCACTTTTTGTCTCACCCACAATAGTGGAAAGTGAGCCATAGCAGTCACAATTCTGTCATTGGTGTCTGTGTCGAGAGTAATTGACAATTTTGTATGTAAAATTTTGGATGTAACCAAATTTCCCATATCTCTTGATCCATTCGTCCATTAGTTGGATCATTTCAAACGTCACCAATAGCTTCCTCACATTGATAGCTATCCATCCAGTGTTATTCTGGTGACCTTAACTTGATCTCTTCATCCGTTAGACAGATCATTACCAAGCATCATGAATAGCTTCCTCACATTGATAGCTATCTATTCAATGTCATTCAGGTGATCTTGACCTTCATCTTGATTACCTTGACCGTTGTGGGATGTAAATTGACCTTCATGTCAATAATTTTGGACGTACATCCTAACATTGAATATCTTGATCATCTCCAAACTTCATCAATAGCTTTTTCACATTGATGGATATCTACCAGTGTAGACCGACCAGTGACCTTGGTAACCTTCACATTGGTGTCAACAATTTTTGACATACAGCCAAATGTTGAATATCATTACCAAACTTCATAAATAGCTTCCTCACATTGATAGCTATCCATGCAGTGTCATTACTGTGACCTTGACCATCACATTGGTGACCTTGACTTTCTTGTCAATAACTTTGGATGTTCGTCCAAATGTTGAATATCTCCTGATACCATTGCCAAATGTTATAAATAGCTTCCTCACATTGATAGCTATCCATGCAGTGTCATTCCGGTAACATTGACCTTGGTGACCGTGACCTTGATGAGGATTTCTACATTCCGCAACTATCATAAGCTCCATCCCAATTTTCCCAGTCACGGCCACAGATCAAGAGCAACACTGGCCTCAAATGAGACACGCCATGACATGTGATATTCTGCTTAGACACACCATGTGATTCTGTACCTAAGAACATGTGCACTTTTTCATGAAATATATTTACAGAAACTATGATATTTTCTGTAAATGACATCGAAAGATAAAAAAAATTGTCGTCTTTCGACGTAATTTACGGAAAGTGTAGTAAATTTTGTAAATATTTTTCATGAGATATCGCACGTGTTCTTAGGTACAAAATTTCATGGCTCGTCTCAAATATCACAGGCGCCGAAACGGCGCCTGTGATATTTGAGACGAGCCATGAAATCTCAGTGATGATCTCAGAATGTCAGTGACGATCACAATTGGATATGCCATTTACAATGTTACAGAGAGAGAAAGAAGCCTGCCCCCACCAGAGCTGCCAGTGACTCGGACTCGGACGACGGTACCCCTCTCACGACCCCAGCCAGACAGAGCGTACCAGACCCACGACAAACCTCGTCTGGCAAGAAAGGCAGGATAAAACGAGTCATCGACTCCGACAGCGACAGCAGGTATATAGATGTGGCTGTGACTGGAGAAATGGAGCTTATGGGATTTGTGATCGGTGTTGAATCTGATCGAATGCGGCTGTGACTGGAGATAAGGGTAGATCCTGATCAAATATGGCTGTGACAGGAGGAATGGGGCTTATGGGGTCTTTCAACCAGTGTGGATCCAGATCAGCCTGTACACCCGCACAGTCTGATCAGGATCTACACTGTTTGCTATTCCATCAATGAAACACCTGTCGTGCTTCTAGCAAGCAGTATAAATATTGCTGAGGCTACAGGAGTTTACTGTTTGATCAGGAGCTAGAGTGGTCACAAATCCCATAAGCCCAATTTCTCCATTCACAGTCGGAAATAGCACTCCTATATTGCTTGTTAAAAGCATGACAAGTGTTTTATTGATCGAATGGCGAATTGTGCAGACCCTGATCAGACTGTTTGAGTCCGAGTCACTGGCAACTCTGGTAGGGGCGGACTTCTTTCTCGGTCTGTAACTTTGTAAATGGCATATAACCTTAATAACTCGCCATATTCAAATTGTATCCAAATATATTGCCATTGTGTTAAACCCGTACAACCATACTAACACTTTGTAATGGCTAACCAAATAGTTATATGTGTTTCCTTGAATAGATGATGTCCGAATATCTAGGGTTATTACGGTACATTGTATATGGCCACACAATTTAACCCTTACTACGCTGAATTAAATTTTGTCGTCTGCTGCAAAGGTTTTATTTTCAATATCTCTCGATAAAAACCTGTTTTGGCCGCGCATGAGAATCGTCTCCACTGGAGACGATTCTCATGTGCTGTCAAAACAGGTTTTCTGTTCAGAATTAAGGCAAAAATGAAAAACAGCAGACGACAATTTTTGTTTCCCGCATTCTAAGTGTTAAATGAGTTTCATGGAAAGAACTAGACATGGATATGCCCCCTTGGCACACTGGACTCTAAACAATGGCTAAGTGTTTCAGCGACCTTGTTATGGCGTGAGTGTATTGCATGTGTTCAAATGAATCAAGTGCGTAAATATGAAAGTCATACTTCAAGTTGTATTGAACTTAAGGCGCAATGGAGAAACTCGTGCAAACGTAAATGATCGTGGACGGACGTACTGAACCTCAAGAGCAACGCAATATGCCCCCTTGCTGTCACATAGGGGGCATAAATATACAGAAATTGGATAACAAATGAAGGGGTCAGTGGAAGAAGGGAGCTAACTCCTTTATGGAGTTAGCCCCTTTCTTCCACTGACCCCATCAAATATGATTTGTTGTACCGTAATAGCCCTATATATTCAGACACAATTTGTTTTGGGAAACCTCTATTAAATATAGGGTATTGTATCCAAATACATTGTTATTGTGAGTAAACCAGTACTGTCGAATTAACCCTAAACATTGGCATGATCTATGTTATGGGGAAACCATATAGTTTATGTGTTTCCCAAGGTTAATGGAGTTCAAATATTTAGGGTTATTACGGTATACCGACTTTGAAATTATAATTTCTATTTTGACATTCTGGTTCCTTTTTCAGTGATGATGACCGGCTGTTGATAGCAGACGGACCAGGGAACCAGTCCGACTCAGATACAGGGATGCAGTCAGATCATGCCAGCCTATCACAAAGCCAGACATCGCCACGCCCCTCTGAACTATCCAATCAAGCATCGCCAGGGTCACCGGCAGCCAGCCAATCAGACGACGGGGCGTCACAACAACCACTGCTGTTTTTGTCCGACTCCGATAGTGATATTGACAATGGTATGCAGCCCCCCGTGACAACACATCAGGCATTTATTGGATTTTTTGCCTTTGCAGCTTTTGATCTCTAACAGTACTTTCATTAACCTTAACATGTTAATTTCCTGACCAATCCAATCTTCACAAAATGATTTTCAGACTTGTCCATTTATGAAAAGAGGGTGTTTTTGTCTCAAAAATATGAAAATTACCTGCAAAAAGTGCAGATCCTGATGAGATGGCCGGCTCATCTGGATCTACACTATTTGCCAATATACAGGCCTGTGGAGTTGAAAGGGTTAATATTGGCTTTTCAGGCATTGTTTTCGGTTTTTATGAACATTTCAGGATTTTTGTTTAATAGACAAAAAAGGAAACTACCAATTTCAGGAATTTGTTGGTTATTTTCAGTATTAAATTAAGTCCATTAACTGTTTCTAATTCACCTTGCATCCAAATAGGAATAGTAATTTCCAATAACCTCCGAAGGGAACACATTTAATACACATTGTTTTAAAGGCACTCTTTTTATTAAACTTTCGACCACATGGTCTTTATCAAAATAGTGTGAAACTGTATTGGCAGTCCTATGTGTTTCCATAGTGTAGCAGTAAACCGGTTTACTTCTACACTATGGACGTCGCATACGACTGCCAATACAGTTTCACATTATTTTGATAAAGACCGTAAGGTCGAAAATTTAATAAAAAGAGTGACTTTAAAACAATGTGTATTAAATAGGAATAATTTGCAATAATATTATGGTAATGTGTGAGACCGTATTGTGTAAAATATTGCCTATCAGTAGTAGAACATAGAGTTAGAGGTGGGAAAGAAATTTAGTGTTCTCATTGCTGGCAAAATATGTTAATGGATCTCGCCTCCGCCCCCACCCTCTGTACCCCACTTCTAAAAAGAAAGGAGAAAGAAGGGAAATATGGAATCCCATGACCAAATTGTTTGCAGGATATAGTGATCACTCTTTCATCATGAGATAACCGAAATCTGCATTAAGCTATTCAACCTCGTAGACCATAAAGCCAACATTTGTAAACACTGTAGATCCTGATGAGACGGCTTGTAACAAGCCGTCTCATCAGAATCTACAGTGTTTGCCAGTTTGTTTCGGATATTTTTATCCTCATCAGGGGCCTTTTTCACTATTAAAACTGTGTATGACTAAAACGTTTGTAAGTGCAAAATTATGATTATGTATAAATTTCACATTAGCAAGGTTTTCTTGTAAATAATTATTGGATTTACATTTATTGACCATAGGCTGCAGCCTAAATCCATCAATTGTAATTTCCAGACGATCATAAATTTGCACTTACAAACATCTTAGTCGTACAAAGTTTAGTGAAATGGGCCCCTGATTAATAGAATAGTCCAGAAATTAATCTGGAATTACTGATGCCATATATTTAGGTGGGAAAGTGTCAACAAATTGTTCATGAACTTAAGATAGTTGCCACTTCTGATGCCTGTGTTTATTGATGCAGCCTCGGAGCCACATGGTCGCCATGGCAATACAACAGAAGACAACGATGGCAGCCAGGCGAGTAAAAGGTCAAGATCAGAGGACTCTGAGCTGGAAGGTTCCGGGCGACGCCCACAGAAGAAGGCGAGGATTCTGGACAGTGACGAGGACGATGATGATGAGCCGGCAACTGGAGGAGAAGAACTAGGTATGTTATTATACAGTAGGTGGACAGAAGTAATTTCTCAAAAGTTAAAATCCCACTGACTTGTATGTATTTCCATCTTTACTCTCAAATATGTAGCTCAGTATATACTTTACCAATTTGAATGAAAGATAAAGTGTTTGAAAGAGAATAGATATTATGCAGAATATGAAAGTTTTGGATACTGATTATCACAAGCAGATATATAAATGTTTTTAAATATGGTGCAATTATTTGACGTCACTTTTTGAGTGACATCACCATTAACGTCAATGGGAACATCATTTCCAAAAATTTCCCATATGTTTACCGACAGGCATCTTGTAAACCACTTTGAATATTGAGTACACATATGAATCAAATTCTGGTCAAATATATTGGCTACTCAATGCATGTTATTTAATTAAAATCTGTACAGTATATTTGAAGTAACATGCTATTAAAGCACAGTTACAAATACATGCAAGTCTATGGGATTTCAATGGGTGGGAAATTACTTCTGTCCAACATCTGTATGTGACTTGTGACAAATGGATTGATTATGGTTTTATGTTCATTCAACAGCAGTCATACGTGGCTGTGACTGGAGAAATGGAACTGGAAAACTTAGTTGACCTCCACAATAGTGATCAGAAAGATATCTATGCGAGTAATCTGTCAGTTCATGTATGTACCGGATACCATTGATATTTCTGTAGACCGTCAACCCATTCACACTACAGCCCTCTATAGCGGTGTTTTCAAACAGCAATATTTGCAAGTAATTATAACGCCGGCATACAAAGTATGTCAAAGGGTATATAGTGTTCGTAATTCCGTCTGTCCGCTTTGAAGTTTTTAGATACCCATTATCTCTGTAACGGTAAGTCGATTTGACCTCAAACTTCATATACTTCCTTATTATCCATATTTTCATTCCATAACAGGCTCATATGGCCTTCATGTCCTAGATCAAGATCAAATTACTTAATAGAAATTTGCATCTGTACAATTTTTGTTAAGGTTTTCGGGTACCCATTATCTCTGCAACGGTAAGTCGGATCGACTTCAAACTTTATATACTTCGTTATCATCATACATATGTTCATTCCATACCACACCCATGTGGCCTTCATGTCCAAGGTCAAAGTCAAATTTGCGTTAATTTTGTTTTTTAATATTTGCGTTAAAGTGTTTATTTGTCTGTCCAGTCGGCGGCCGGTGGTATACATGAGTACATGAGCCCCTGCTCACTTTCTCTAGTTTTCATATTTTTAGAGAGAAAAAAACACGCCATTTTCTGAAATAGACAAGTCTGAAAACCATTTTGTAACAATTGGATTGGATTTGGAAAATTAACATAAATCCATTATCGTTATTTCGGGGTGAAATGGTTAAGAACTGAACCCAATGTTCATGCTGGGATCACGGTTTCTATTTATAGAGACGTTTCCAGCAACCTTGTACACCCAGGGGCCCGACTCGGACTCTGACCTTGACGACCATGTGCCTCTGCGCAAGGTCATACAGAGGAGAAACGTCATCGAGAGCGACGATGACGATGACTGACGGCCAACTAGAGATATATGAGACGAGCCATGTGATTTTGTACCCAAGAACTGTGATTTTTTCATGAAAAATATTTACGGAATCTGTCATATTTTCTGTAAATGATGTGGAAAAGTGACACAATTTTCATAGCAAATGCGGAATTCTATTCCGCATTTGCTATGAAAATTTTGTCAACGTCATTTATTGAAAATATTGCAGTTTTTAGGTACAAAATCACATGGCTTGACTTCTATTTGTGTATCTGGATGATAGAATAATACATTTAATTGTTGGTTTATGTTTGTGTCATTCATACTCGGTGATATCGACAGCTCCAGCTGAAAGTATATATAGATCTAGTGTTCAGTATTCTGTCCAAAAGTTTTGTCTGTCTATACTATTGTATTTTTATGTACCCTGAAAACATTTTTGAGGTACATATAGTCATCGCCCTGTCCGTCTTTGTCCGAGATTTGAGTTAGTTTTCATCTACCTACTACATGGTGCATGATCTCGTGGTTACAACAACAACAACAACTGAAACTTCCATATTATGCAACAGATTTTGATGAAATATCGTGCATCAAACGCATCCTGTTAAGCTGCATTTGGTGGTCTCAGTACATTGGCCCGAATTTTTGTCGCTTTTGCGAAGAACCGATTTCCGTGTTTACTTTAATACTGACACGAAAATCAATTCTTCGCAAGAACAACCTTAGTAAACGCCGAAGTCCCAAGACCACCAAATGCAGCTCACGAAGACGTGTTTGCTGCGCCATATTTCATCAAAATCCGTTGCATATTAAGGAAATTATCAAATAACACATACTTTGGAATGGGCACGCTTTCAACACGTTCAGCCATTGTTGTTGTTGTTGTTCTAACCACGTGATCATGCACCTTGTACTACATGTATCTCTGTTACCGCAAGTTTGAGAAACTTCATTTATCATTTATTTGTCATCATCCATATTACCCCCAGTTTTGCCCCCATATTGCCCCAGTCATGTAATGTTTGGACTGTGTGTCTTCATGGATCTGGTTTAAGAAGTTTGCCCGAGTTTCTCCAATTGCCATCGGTGGCATTTGTTTACGAACAGGCAACATTTTCATGCTTTCACTGACTACGTCTGCAACTTGTTGAATGATAAATAAGTATTTTAATGCTTAGACCGCTACACAACAATTATCGTCTGCTGTTGCCCGCTACACAACAATTATCGTCTGCTGTTGCTTTTATATCTTGCCTTAGTTCTCAATAAAAACATAGTTTGACAGCACTTCAGAATCATTTCCAATGGAAATGATTCTGAAGTGCTGTCAAAGCATGTTGTAAATTATTCTAAAGTGCTGTCAAAGCATGTTTTTGATGATAAAAATGGAAAATAGAAAATAAACAGCAGACGATAAAAAATTAAGTTAGCGGTTTAAGGGTTAATGTAACTGTGATGCATTTAACTTTCATCAAGTTACTGCTCATTCTTCACTTGTGCAAGACCAGAAAACTGAAATTGATGTTAACCCTTTCAACACTACAGCCATCTATAGCGGTTTTGCAAACAGTGTACATCCAGAAACATCTCGTCAGGATCTGCACTTTTTGCATGCAATTTTCATGTTTTTTATAAAGCAAAACATGCTCTTTTCACAAATGGACATGTCTGAAAATCATTTGTTGACGATCAAATTGGTCGGAAAATTAGCATATCAAAATCCATTCCAGTTATTTAGTGGTGAAAGGGTTAATGTTTTTAGTTTTTGCGTCATAATAAATGATATTTCCAAGCAGCAGTCATGAGTATATATCTTGCATCAGTGAACATGGTTTGCTCTGTCAGGCAGCTGTATTATGCAAAATAAAATTAGGAAATTTGTTAAATTGTTTATTATTGGATACCATGTAAACTAGCCCACGACAGTAACATTGTTGTTGTGTCAGTAAGATGACATTCGATAGTCCTGTAATATTTGGTTGGTTACAAGAAAGTGACACTAGAATCACTATGTATTTAGTGGGTCGTTGGTCAGAAGCACGCGACGGGTAATTCAACGATCGGCGTTCATCCTTACCGCAATTCTGACTGGAGACCTGGTTTGGCCCTCACATACGTCTTTGGCATTTTGTATGTGACAGTTGAATCTGGTTATACCCCTTATATGAGTATTACGATTATTCTTATTCCTACTTTAGGGAAAGGGGCCAAGTGACTTTGGTGTGGTATGGACCTGACACCAGGTCAGGTTGTTCTAATTTCAGGGCTGAATATGTTTTCTCGATGTAAATATTACGTTCTGATTTTGGGATTTTCCCCACAATGCAGCAGGTTAAAACGGGATCGAACCCGTTTGCCCAGTCTTGCATGACCTTAGCTGTTGATAGGCCGTTAAACACTAATAAACAAACAAAACTAACAGTATTTTTATATTTGAACTCTGCTCCAGGGTGACTTCCATTACCGCTGCATTTTCTACCAATAAGGTGATTCACGGAAGACAGTTCAACAGACGGACACATTTCTTTATTCACGACTGGAGTGTACAAGATATAACAGAACAAACTTAAAATGGATTTCCTTAATAATAATAATAAAAAGTATATTCTCTAGTAGAAACATAGCAATACGTCTAAACAAATATGAGACACGCCATGTGATTTTGTACCTAAAAAGATGCACCATTTTTCACGAAAAATATTTACACAAACTGTGATCGAAAGTTGGCGAAATGTTCAGAGCAAATGATTTGATCTGAAATTTTCGTCAACTTTCAACGTCATTTACAGAAAATATAATATTTGTAAATATTTTTCATGAAAAATGGTGAATCTTTTTAGGTACAAAATCACACGGCTTGTCTCATATGTGATGCATCATCATGAGAAAATTTGCCAAAATGTTTTTGCAAACAGCGTAGCCCCGGATCAGACTGCAGCATTGCTGCAATCTGATCAGGGTCTATGTTGTTTGCCAATTTGTATAAAAATCGTATCCATGGTGCTGTTTGCAAACAATAGGGAGCCATGTTTTTGAAGGGACATCAAATTTCATTCAATCTATTTACCTTATCAAGCATCGTATTAGATGAACGGGAGCTACACTGGCAAAAAAACATCAAGGCCCGGTTGCTCAAAGCTTCTGTTAGGTTAACAGACTGTTAAATCCTTAGCATTGCTAAGGATTTAACAGTCTGTGAAGCTAACAGAGGTTTTGAGCAACCGGGCCCAGTTTGGCAATTTCATCATGATCAACGAAAATGGATCACAACAGCACAGTATATCAAAACACATAATGCCACCGGTATATAAGAGAAATAAAGGTACAATTGGAGAAATGAAGCTTATGGTATTTGTGGCCAGTCTAACTGGTTCATAGTTGCGAACAGTAACTCATGCAATCTACATCTACTCCCGTACCGTCCGTAGCCAAAGTTACGATTCCACTAATAGGCTTCCTCTGCAGAATAGCAAATCGGATCTGATTTGCACTTTAGCAGTTAATTGTGACATATGTTATATCGTTTCTGTCAGAAAAAAAATATTAGTATTATACCAAACCAATAATTCTGAAACAAATTTTAGTATTGTAGACGGTTTTGAAATTTAAATAATGCCTTTCCAGAAAATGGACCCCATCTTAACTTTTACATGTTGAATTTGGCTGCCACTGACTGAGTCACTTGTTGATCCTAGGTTAAATTTACTTTATCAAGTCTTCTACATGTGTAAATGTATGTCATAATTACTGGAATACGTTATTTTCATAATGTTGACTCTCATTTCAGGTTAAAAAATATAGAAATTCTTACACAATTAACTGCTAAAGTGCGACCTGATCTGATTCGCTATTCTGCAGAGGAAGCCTATGAGTGGAATCGTAACTCTGGCTACGGACGGTACGGGAGTAGATTGCAAGAGTTACTGATCACATCTAGCTAGTACACTCCTACCACCTGATAAGGATCTATACTGTTTGTTAGCATCAGGACAGGTGTTTCACTCACTGCATGGCGAACAGTGTAGATCCAGATCAGACTGCACGACTGCGCAGGCTGATCTGGATCTAAACAGGTCGCATTTTGCATATGCCTCCTTTCTCCAACCACAGCCACATGTCACTGGTATGTACAGTAAATAAGGCTGAACATTTCACAAAATGTTGTAACATATCTTTGCGACCGTTTAAAGAGCTGAAAATCATACACTGATCTACAAAGGGTTATACTGTTATAAGTCATTCTTGTGATAAAAATATTTGCAGATAATATAAAACATAATAATTTTGTTTTTCACATTTTTTAACCCTTACACCGCTATCTTAATTTTTTTGTCGTCTGCTGTTTATTTTCTGCTGTTTATTTTCTATATTCCATTTTTATCATCAAACATGCTTTGACAACACTATAGAATAATTTACAACATGCTTTGACAGCACTTTAGAATCATTTCCATTGGAAATGATTCTGAAGTGCTGTCAAACCATGTTTTTATTGAGAAATAAGGCAAGATATAAAAGCAACAGCAGACGACAATTGTGTGTAGCGTCTAAGTCTAAGGGTTAAAGTCCTGTAACGGATAGAACATGCTTTTCACACCATTTTAGTTGCCAATAATAATATCACTTGTTTCTCCACTTATAATATCACATTAGACAACAGTTTTATTCTTCAAAATTACTGAATAAAATATGATTACATGTAGTTTTGTTTCCGGACTTGATTGCATTGATGAATTAAATGGAAGAGATGGGGCTTATGGTATTTGTAACCAGCCTAGCTTGGTGTTCTAAATATTGATCTTGTGCAATCTGATAAGGATATACACTGTTTGGAGCATGCGAGGTGTTTCATACATTGGATGGCTGGTTGATCTGGGACTACACTGGTCACAAATGCCTTAGGCCCCATTTCTCACGTCACAACCTCATGTGAGACACGTCATGTGATTTTGTACCTTCAGGCATCTGCGTAATTTCATTAAATATGTTTACAAAATATACAATATTTTTCATAAATAAAGTCAAAAGTTGACAAAATTTTAAGAATACATGAAAAATTTGTCAACTTTTGACGCCATTTACAGAAAATATTGTCAATTTTGTAAACATATTTCATGAAATTATGCATATGTCAGAAGGTACAAAATCACATGGCGTGTCTCATATAGGCTTGCATGTCCTGTGTCCTCAACTGTCGGCTTGCTTCTGTATCCAGATTTTCAATGTCTGTAATAAAAGTGATACAGGTGGATCAATATTTGTAACTTATTTGTGAACGTGACTGGAGAAATGGGACTTGCGGGTTTTGCGACAAGTGTAGATCCGGATCAGCCTGTGCATCCGCACAGTCTGATCAGGATCTACACTGTTCGCCATTCCAGCAATGAAATACCCATCATGCTAATAACAAGAAATATAGATCGTTATCAGGCTACAGGAGTGTGCTATTTAATCAGGAGCTACACTGGTCACAAATCCCACAAGCCCCATTTCTCCAGTCACAGCCACATTTGTATCTTGGCTTTCTGTTCATGACAGTTCAACAAACGTTGTATTTCATGCTGGCACATTATTTTCACTTGCCAGTACTGGTACTTGATTCCTCCTATGATACGTCGTGCTATATTTACCAGCATATTTACAAGCCAATACCCATTAACCCTTGGAATGCGGAACCGAAAATAGTCGTCTGCTGATAACTCATATTTTGTCTTTTCTCTCAGTAAAAACATGGTTTGGCAGCATTTTAGAATCATTTCCATTGGAAATGATTCTAAAGTGCTGCCAAACCAAGTTTTTGATGAGAAAAATGGAAAAATAAACAATATTCAGCAGACGACACAAATTAATTCAGCATTGTAAGGGTTAACAATCCATTGGTTTACTTTGTAATAGTTTGTATATTGAATTTTAATATTTAAAATATAATATTTAATTTAAAATTTAATTTAAAAAATATAATATTAAATATCAAGTGAGCCCTTGTGAGCGAAGGGGAATTAATTTATTAATAATTCAATATGTGAACTATAACTATTTTAATGTTTGGCCCGCCCCTAAATGTGCTTTCGAATTGCAATGCTATTATGTGATTGACGGTGTGACACCAAAATGCAAGTGCGTACACATAGTAAAATAGTGCGTGTCACGGTGAACTTACGGCAACGTGACGTGACGTCCGTTGTACTTATTGGAACATTTAATGACTAATTTAACCCTCAGACCGCTATCTTATTTTTTTTGTCGTCTGCTGTTTATTTTCTATTTTCCATTTTCATCATCAAAAACATGCTTTGACAGCACTTTAGAATAATTTACAACATGCTTCGACAGCACTTCAGAATCATTTCCATTGTTTGTATTGAGAAATAAGGCAAGATATAAAAGCAACAGCAGACGACTATTGTTGTGTCTAGCAGTCTAAGGCTTAACAGATATTGGTGAGATTCGCAATTTCAAATTATTGTCTTTTAAGGAGGTGTATACGATATTTACGGACCTGAGGAAAGTCATATTGTATATATTGAATATGATGTTTCGAAGGTCGGTAAATCTCCTGTACACTGACTCAAAAGACAATAATTATTTTATTATATGACGCATGTTACAGAACGTATATGATACAAAAACGCAACGTCTTGTGCTTTGGTTGTGTGATCAATGACACGCGCATGCTGCTATACCTGAATATAAGTATCGGACTCGTCTCGTTGTGCGAGAAAAGTCTAAGAGTGTTACTCGAAATGTGATATTCAGGTGAATATCACATTTCGAATATCATTCTCAGACTCGTCTCGTTGCGCGAGACGAGGAGTCAGAGACTGATATTCAGGTGAATATCATATACATGTATGTCCACAATTATGTGAACCGAAATTGGATATAATAATATGTGATTAATTGAGACGGAATTCTGTGCTTTCGTTGTTAAAGAAATTAGGGAAAACAATAACCCTTAAAGGCAGGAACCGAAAATTGTCATCTGCTGTTGTTTTATATTGTATCAGCTTTCTTAACAAGAACTTGTCTTGACAATACTTCCTTTGGAAATGATTCTAAAGTGCTGTCAAACCATGTTGTTGTTTTTTTTTATGAAATAAAATGGAAAATAGAAAATAAACAGCAGACGAAAAAATTTCAGGATTGTGGCCTAGAGGTTAGAACACTTGACTTCCAATCTGGAAGTTGCGGGTTGAAACCTCGCCTTAGGGTGGGTGGTTGGTCGGGCGAACGCGATGGTGTAAATTAACGGTGGGGTTCCTCCTTATGTAAATTAACGGTGGGGTTCCTCCTTATGTAAATTAACGGTGGGGTTCCTCCTTATAGGAATCACGATTTGCCTGGTTTGGCCCTCAGGTAAATTTTTATCTTTGGCTCGTTTGTTACCTGGGAGTTGAATTGGGTTATTGCCCATTATAAAAGTAGTAAGATTATTACTGATCCTACTGCTTTTGGGAGGGGGCCAAGTGATTCTGGTGTGGCGAGGACCTGGCATCAGATGAAGATTATTCTGATTTCAGGGCTGAATATATAGTTTTTGTATTGTAAATATTCTGTTCTGATTTTGGGATTTTCTCCCCATTTGTACATGTACTTGAACATGTACATGTACTTGTACAGGTGATATATGGGATTTAGTACTAAACCCATTGACCCGGCCTTAAATGGCCTTAGCTCTTGATAGGCCGTTAAACCCCAACAAACAAACAAACAAACAAAAACCTCGCCTTAGGCATGAATAATATTTTCATAGTATTTCCATCCCACTGGTCTGTTGGATGAGACTGTAAACTGTGGTCCCGTCTCTATATGACCATAGCTGTTGGTGGGACGTTAAACCCATTCACTTTCATTGTAAGGGTTAATGTAAGTATATGCTATATATGTTGTTATCACTTGATTACCACTAATCAAGATGGTTTAACGGTGAAACAACCAATGTACCATTTAGGTGACATAAGAAAGTTGGTGAAAATTGTTGGGAACATTTTTATACCTGAAAATCAGTGTCCGGCATGTAGTAATTTTATATGCGACACATCGGGCATTAATCTTTTCAAACAATTTTCCCAAATTTAATAATTTGTAAGCAAAGGTGTATATTGTACACACAGGTAAAGTAACGGAACAAGGTAAATACATACATTAAATATACATAAAAGCACGAATAAGTGAGAAAAAAATAAGCTAATATTTTTTTATAGAGAATAGTAGGTTAGTGCCGTGAATGGGAAAAAATGTCTGGCAAGGTTCAGGAAACGGGATGGGCTCGGCAGAGCCGAGCACATCCCGTTTCCGTGCCGCGCCAGATATTTTTTCCCATTCATGGCACTAACCTACTATTCTATTTATCCCGTCAACACCTACAAATGGCTGTAAAATGCAAAAATAGTATTGACTGGATATCAAAAATGTTTCACGGCACCGTGTTTCACGGCACATACGCACTGTGTTGACGGGATAAAAACTTTTGTTTACCTTATTTTGTTTCCACTTATTGATGCTTATATGTATATTTAAAGTATTTATGAACCTTGGTCCGTTACTTCAAACTGTGATTGTACAGTGGAAACTCTAAACCGGACATCCTGGGAGGTCCCCAGGGTGTCCGGTTTAGAGAGGTACCACTATAAAACAGACAGATGACTACTTCAAGACAAGCGTGGATGCTTTGTGATCATGAATAGACATTATCAGTGTAGGTAAATAACAATACATCATATAAATATTAAGCAAAACTAATCTTTCTCTTTAGAGAGGTTCCACTGTATGTTGTTTCCAATACAGTACCTGTATTCCCTCGTGCACCTTTGTACAGTGTTGCTGTACGAAGTTGTCTGGCAGCGGAGTAGACAGGCCAATATTCCTACTTTCCGCCAGTGAGTCTGCACCATCGAAGTTTACATAGCACAGACGTACAGTCAACTCGTCGATTGGTCGTAGAAACGCCGGACCGCCGGCCATTACCTGCGCGTGATTGGAGCATATTGGTGGCTGTAGTTGGAGTGATGGTGAGTATTGTCTTTGCAACGAGTGTCTTCCACCCAGATCACTCTTAGTGCTCTAAATAAGGTGCTATTGGCGTATTTTACCACCAATGTGAAAATACGCATTGATTTACAAATTGAGGAGTGAAAATACTGTAATAAAAGTTGAAATTTACTTCGTTGAGCTGCAACCGTTTGCTGTTTTGCAGCTCAAATAAGTGATTTTTTAATATCTTTTTTTTTTTATCATTTGTTCCCTATTTAATAAGGAAGACAATCAATAATACATTTGTAAAAGTCAAATTCATGTACGCATTGAATTTGAAATCTGTGTGTATAATACTCTTTAGATACAACATTTATCTGGAGCTCTGGACTCTGCATCCGATCCGCAGTGATGGCAAATATCACATGGTAATGTTTTCTAGTACTCGAAGAATCTATATGTGGCTGGGACTGGACAAATGGGGCTTATGGGTTTTGCAACCAGTGTAATTCCAGATCAGCCTGTGCATGATCTGTACTGTTCGCTATTCCATCATGAAACACTCCTCATACTTCTAACAGTATAGATCGTTATCGGGCTACATGATTGTGCTATTTGGTCAGAAGCTACACTGGTTACAAATCTGATAATCCACATTTCTCCAGTCGCAGCCACATACTTAAAAAAAGACAAGGTAATTAATTGTTTACCAATTAGCGTTAACGTGGCTGTTGTCACCCCGCTATACTTACTGAGACGGCAGTTTCTGTGAAGATGGCGTTGACCATGTCCTCGCATGTGTGGATGCCGCGCTGCTTCAACTTGTCCCCGATCACGGCGAAGTCGGGAAAGATGTAGTAGCCAGCTGTCGGGGCGACGGACTTCACGCCCACCGACGCCAACTCGCTGTAACGGAATAGGAATTTTGTCTTTGAACTACGGACGAACCTCCACCTCTACAGTAATACACTCCCTGTAACAGCCGATATTTATATCCCAACTGCCTCTACATTTAACATCCCTACAACTGGCAACTCTACGTACAACAGCGAGTTTTGTGTCTTCTCAGTGGTCGGTGGGTGGTAGGTGGGAGCATGCGATGGGTAATTTAACGATCGGGGTTCATCCTTACCGGAATTCCGACTGGAGACCTGGTCTGGCCCTCACATAAGTCTGACATTTTGTATGTGACATTTGAATCTGGTTATATCCCTTATGTGAGTATTACGATTATTCGTTATCCTATTTTAGGGGGAGGTGCCAAGTGACTTGGTGTGGTATGGACCTGGCACCAGGTGGGGTTCTTCTAATTTCAAGGCTGAATATATTCTCGATATAAATATTCCGTTCTGATTTTGGGATTTCCGCTCCAATACAGCAGGTTAAAACGGTAAGACCCATTTGGTGGGGCACAAGACCAACATACCTGTGACAGTAGGCACCGACTGTCGCCATGATCCGCGTGGTGTGCTGTATGTAGTCCCAGCAGCCCGGCTCGTCCCGCATCAGCTGCAATGGTGGAGGGAAACACAACTTTCACAGCTGATTAGTACTTGTGCTGTTCTCATTATCCCCTCGCCGATAGGCAAGATGAGATATGGCGTTAGTAACTTGTCCCGCCCGCTTGCGGACACCGCGATATAGTCGGCACATTGGCGTCGAGGTTACACATTTTTGGTATACTATCAAAGCCTCGGCGGGTGCGACATGCGGACCGCAGCCATCTAGTTGAAAAATTTCACGCTTCACCTATGTTGATAATATTTGGCCACAGTGTGTGTCTATGGATGGTGCTTTGTTTTGCACACGACCCACGTCCGACCGCCGAAGGTCAAAATCACTGATTAGTACTTGTGCTGTTCTCATTATCCCCTCGCCGATAGGCAAGATGAGATATGGCGTTAGTAACTTGTCCCGCCCGCTTGAGGACACCGCGATATAGTCGGCACATTGGCGTCGAGGTTACACATTTTTCGGTATACTATCAAAGCCTCGGCGGGTGCGACATGCGGGCCGCAGCCATCTAGTTTAAAAATTTCACGCTTCACCGATGTTGATAATATTTGGCCACAGTGTGTGTCTATGGATGGTGCTTTGTTTTGCACACGACCCACGTCCGACCGCCGAAGGTCAAAATCACTGAGGACTTATGTTCACCTTGTTTGTAAGGCAAACATGTTTTGCTTTTTGTTATTATCAAGGCTGCCAGCGAGGGGATTAGTTTAGTGATAACGATGTCCGTGTTATAATGTATAGGACACAAACATCTCATTGTGTTTACTTTGCTATAATTCCAGCACAAAAATATTTACACAATTCCCTAACATTTGATTGGCCCGTAGCAAGTCTCTGTCCAAAATTTATATCCCAGTAAACTCCCACGCTAAACTACTTTCCGTAACCGTGAGGCGCAGTTAAAATAATTCTTAAGAAAACGGAAAATAAACACATTTTCTTGATGAATTTATTTCAAATGCTGGAATTATAAGGAATGAATGGCCTTTTTGTGGAATTTATCGGGGATATAAACTTGGAAAAGTCGCGGGAATACTGGACGAGCTTCGTCCAGTATTCCCGCGACTTTTCCAAGTTTATACCCCGATAAATTCCACAAGAAGGCCATTCATTCCTATAGTAACTCATATGTTAACTATCACTCTGGGGACGTGTATACTATATTCAGTTAGACCATGCCATATCTGTTCTATGTTAAGTGTCCACCTAGTTGACCAAAACCTACCTACGTATCCGGTAAAAAAATAAGAAAATACTCAAACTTATGTGTAAATTCATGAACGGATATAAACGTGCCAAGTTCCCAATCAGTTTTCATATTACTTCACCAGTAAATAGCGTCAAATGGCACACATATGTTTGTTTATTTTGTCACAAAACCACTCTCAAAACCTACCCGCACACGGATACTTAACAGAGAAAGAATTTGCCATTTGCATAAGACGTAAAACCGTAAAAATAGTTATTATATCGGTTTTACACTAACTGACAATTTCAGTCTCACCTCCGTAGCTGCGTACTGTATGGGTGCGGCAACGGATGTGTAGGTGTGGCTGGCCGCGCTCCTTACCGCGCCCCGAATGGCCGACATGCTGTCGGGGTAGATATGGTAACCCACCTGTTACACAAACATAAAACTAGCATGTATTATCTGTGTATGTAACCTTTGGCATATGATATAGTAAATGTATCTAAATTGACAGTTTGACCACAGGTGATGCACCTTACCAGTCCTCCCCACCCCCACATATACTATCCAATTTTATCCCGTCAACACAGTGCGTATGTGCCGTGAAACACGGTACCGTGAAACATTTTTGATATCCAGTCAATACTATTTTTGCATTTTACAGCCATTTGTAGGTGTTCACGGGATAAATAGAATAGTAGATTAGTGCCGTGAATGGGAACAAATATCTGGCGCGGCACGGAAACGGGATGTGCTCGGCACAGCCTCGCCCATCCCGTTTCCTGAGCCTTGCCAGATATATTTCCCATTCACGGCACTAATCTACTATTTTCTATACAGTGTTTATAAGACACCTAGTATAGTTGGACCAGATGGATCTGTAATGGGGGTATGCGGATGGGGAGTTCAATGGCCTGTGCTACACACAACTTTGGCAGCCAAACACGCATCCTCTGATTATAAAAGTTTACTGAATCTATAGTAGAAACTTACAAAGATCATGAGATTGATGGTAACCACTGAACATATGGTTACCTGAAAAATTACACATTACTAATGCAGTTTTATTGTTCATTTTTGCCAAGGATTGTGCAAGTTTAGTCACAGTCAATGACACAAAAATCTACATGTAACACCGGCTTCAGCAAAGCTCGATGTCTGAAACTTGCATTTTTCTATATATACAGATTGCATTAGATATCAAGTTTATCAGGCAAGGCTAGGACACGCGTAGGAATTACGAATCCTACCGTTTCCGAGCCGAGTCTGATAAACTTGATATCAAATGACAGTAGCCTGGTGTTCTATTTATCAGGTAACGTTTTATGCTCGAAAAGGACCACATTTGACGTCGCTATCTATAGACAGAACGCGGACTTGTTTACGTTTCGTCATTACACTGTAGTCATTCGGTAACGTCACGTGACGTCATCCGACCAATGGAACGTCATGTTTCACTTCGTCGTAATCTGGATGTTTATATCGGGTCAATGCCTGATACAACAAAGTTTTATCAGTCGGTACGTATTCGGTCAATACAGGACATGTTACCTGATAAACATGCACACTGAGTCAGAAATTATATAATCCAGGTTTTGTTTCGGACCTAGGACCTGATAAATGGCTCATTTGTAAACCGTTACCCCACCCACCAATTTCCGTACAATAGACACTATAGCGTTTTCTATACTGTATAATGTAAGGACATAGATGGGTGGGGTAACGTTTTTAAAATGAGCCATTTATTGGGTCCTAGGTCAGTCTTCCACCTGTGGTTCCGATCACGACTAAATCTTACCCTCCAGCCACCAGCACTTGCCCACTTGGAAAGTCCCGTACACAGAATGGTGCCTTCTGGGTAAACCTGCCAGAGAAACAAACGCTGTTAATTCCTCATTTCTATTTCGAACATTAACTGTACTGTATATGTCATAGAGGATCTTACACGAGTGATGATATATGATATTTATTAAACGAGTTTACTGATTTCATAAGAAACTCGGCTATGCCGAGTTTCTTATGAAATCAGTCAACGAGTTTAATAATAATAACTCTCTGTTCACCATTTGATGAACGAATCACCCGTCATGCAGACAACAAGTAATATAGATCATCACCAGGCTACAGGAGTGTGCTATTAGATCAGGAGCTACACTGGTCACATATTCCATAAGCCCCATTCCTCCAGTCATAGCCACATTAATACATGTACGTTGTAATTTCACAGGCTGCTTCACTAGCACTGCATATGTCAAAGCTCTGAAGACATCTAACAGGCTTGTATTACTCGTATTTCATTCATTGTGTATTTGCTCTATTATGACACCATGTAATATCAATATATTTCCGCAATAGATCTTTACCAATAAAACATGTGATACGTCATCTGGCATGTATGTACCTTGGCCGTTAGTTTTCATCACAAATCTGGTTGTAATTTCACTATTATGTATCTAAACTAAAGATGGCGCAGGATGTACTGCAAATATGGGCTTTTAATAAATAGAAAATATGGCAGTACTTTTTTGGCTGTGTCGGACATTGTGATAAGCGTAGTTGTATCGAGGACATGACAACATTATTTCCTGTACCTTGGCCATTGAGGCATGTTTGTGGTTGTACTTCAGCCGTGCGTAAATCTCGTCCGACAGAACGATGATATTGTTCTTCCGGCATACATGGCTGAAACAAACATTTTTGTTTAACTAGGTCGCCCTTCTGATGGTAGAAACAACTGGCATGTTTTGTTGAATTTATGTAGGAAGAAAATGTTAGTGGGAATCAAATGGAAGGCCATACTTTTCCAGCATTTGGTCTTCAGTACCATACTTATATTGTTATTAATAGTTTTGCGACTTTTTGCATTTATATATATCTTCACAGATGTGTTGAAGTTACAAACATACAGGGTGGGCCAAAATTTCCATTCTTATTGTGGGATCCCCCCCCCACCGCCAATGCAGCAGGTTAAAACGGAATCGAACCCGTTTACCCGGCATTACATGACATTAGCTGTTGATAGGCCGTTAAACACCAATAAAAAAGCAAAACCAAACATGAGACTGTGCTGCTCTATCCTATGACTGTTACCTCAATGCTAGAAGCTCGGCTTCTGAGTAACTGGTGCCCGCTGAAAGGAAACTGGTGTCAATACACGTCAACATATACAATACAGTAGCCCGCATCATTCTCATGTACTGTGTTTGTGGGCCATTAAACGCAATTACATTTATTCCAACAATTTGTAGGTCAATATTTTCATTTCAGATTTGCAGCTTAGTAAACGTTGATGCACGTGTTTTAGTCCTTTGAACCTGAAAGCCCGTTATAGCTATAGCGGTTTATGCAAACAGTGCAGATCCAGATGAGCCGGCTCTAACGAGCCGTCTCATCATGATCTGCACTTTTTGAAAGTAATTTTCATATTTTTGAGAACAAAACAATACCCTTTTTCATAAATGGACGAGTCTGAAAACCATTTTGTGATGGTTGGATTGGTTGCAAAAGTAACATAACAAACTCCAGTCCAGTTACTTAGGGATGAAAGGGTTAGCATTTTATTCACGGGTCAAGTTTGCAACAGTGCTCTAAAACATGGGTGAGTTTACCCGTTGCGTCCGAACCGCATTTGGAAGATCATAGTGTATGATAAACGTATGTGCTGGCTTGTTACACATGCTGACTCATTTTGTTATGGCAGCACAGATCTTACCTTGGTATTGTAATGTGCATTGTTTATTCCAATAACGAGCCATATCTATCAGTAATACTGTGAACAACAACAGTTGGTTACCTACCGGAAATGGTAAAATAGAATACTACTCACTTGGGTTGTCTGGGTTGTTCAGGATCAGTAACTTCGTTTCCGACAAGTCGTTGGCTTCTACAAACTGCAAATACAGAGCACAATTTCAGAGATGGACTTGGTACAGTTGTACTCTGCTGTCGAGTACTGTAAATGCTGTCCATGATTTCCAATGAACTGCTGCGTTCAATGTACATGTAGTTATAAATTCAACAAGCATCGGACGGCTTTTAATAACAATTGAGTTTAAAACACGTTAAATGTCACTTTCAATGACATTGAAGACGGTGGTCAAATTTGGCGTACGTCTCTTAACCCTTTCAACTCTAAACAATGGTATCGTTATCATTAATAGGCTAATCCTCTCACTAGCACCTTGATAATAAAACAAGTTATGGAATAAAATATGTTAACGCATTTGCCTTAGAAACAAGGTGAACACAAGTCCTCAGTGACTTTGGGCTGTCGGACGTGGGTCGTATGCAAATCAATGCACCATCCCTAGACACATATTGTTGCAAAATAGTATCAACATCGGTGAAGTGGTTCAAAGTTATTGAAACATCAAAGATGTTATTAATGTACGCCCGCACTCGCACAGCGCACGTACGCACGCACATGGACTAACTATACATCCAGTCTTGTCTACCGGCGAGGTGATAGTAACTGGTATGATTTTGATATGTTAATTTTCCATCTTAAGATTTGCCCGCAATGTGACCTGTCACGTGACCTACCTTCTGTAGCGAGGCGGCAGTGATCTTCCAATCGGCCACTCCATCAAGCAATATGGCCTGTCATGTGACCTGCCACGTGACCTACCTTCTGTAGCGAGGCGGCAGTGATCTTCCAATCGGCCACTCCATCAATCACTATGGCCCGGCATGTGTCCTGTCACGTGACCTACCTTCTGTAGCGAGACGGCAGTAGCGAGACGGCAGTGATCTTCCAATCGTCCAATCAATCAACATGGCTCGTCATGTGACCTGTCACGTGACCTACCTTCTGTAGCGAGGCGGCAGTGATCTTCAAATTTTCCTCTCAATCAATCAATATGGCCCGTCATGTGTCCTGTCAAACGTGACCTACCTTCTGTAGCGAGGCGGCAGTGATCTTCCAATCGGCCACTCCATCAAGCAATATGTCCTGTCATATGACCTGCCACGTGACCTATCTTCTGTAGTGAGGCGGCAGTGATCTTCCAATCGTCCAATTGATCAATATGGCTCGTCATGTGACCTGCCACGTGACCTACCTTCTGTAGCGAGTCGGCAGTAGTGATCTTCCAATCGT
Source organism: Conchocele bisecta (assembly GCA_029237695.1). NCBI lineage: Eukaryota > Metazoa > Mollusca > Bivalvia > Lucinida > Thyasiridae > Conchocele > Conchocele bisecta. The sequence goes on from CM055270.1 coordinate 87,394,815, forward strand.
TCTCTCAATCAATCAATATGGCCCGTCATGTGACCTGCCACGTGACCTTACCTTCTGTAGCGAGGCGGCAGTGATCTTCCAATCGTCGAATCAATCAATATGGCTCGTCATGTGACCTGTCACGTGACCTACCTTCTGTAGCGAGGCGGCAGTGATCTTCCAAATCGTCCTCTCAATCAATCAATATGGCCCGTCATGTGTACTGTCACGTGACCTACCTTCTGTAGCGAGGCGGCAGTGATCTTCCAATCGGACACTCCATCAAGCAATGTGGCCCGTCATGTGACCTGCCACGTGACCTACCTTCTGTAGCGAGGCGGCAGTGATCTTCCAATCGGCCACTCCATTAAGCAATATGGCCCGTCATGTGACCTGCCACGTGACCTACCTTCTGTAGCGAGGCGGCAGTGATCTTCCAATCGGCCACTCCATTAAGCAATATGGCCCGTCATGTGACCTGCCACGTGACCTACCTTCTGTAGCGAGGCGGCAGTGATCTTCCAATCGGCCACTCCATTAAGCAATATGGCCCGTCATGTGACCTGCCAAGTGACCTACCTTCTGTAGCGAGGCGGCAGTGATCTTCCAATCGTCGTCCATTGAGGTGGAGACGATCCGGGGCACGTGTTGTGAAAGCAGCACCTGGGGCTTGTACGTCGTCCACGAAGGCGAGATCACCAGCACGTCTGTAACACGGATGGAACACTCGGACAATGGCCCACTCGTAATAGTTACCCCACCCACCCTTTTATGTTAGAGACTATAGAGCCTATTCAATAGGTTATACTGTATAGTGTACGGAAATGGGTCGGCGGGGAACGTTTTTCAAATGAGATATTTACTGGGTCTTAGATCCGAGTATTCCACCTGGTGTAGTTGCTTACAGCAATAGTTACTGCCCGCAACCAGGTCGGGTGGCAGGTTAGGAGCACGCAAAGTGTATAGTTAAAGGTACATGCCCACTCAGTAGGCACAAACTGTTCTTTATGGGATTTAAATAAGTGTATACTTGTGTCACTATTCCACCAGGTATAACAATTAAGAGTGCCTACTATACATATATAATCATTTAGTAATATTGATTTTACTGATAGTGACACGCGTTGGTATCAGGCTATTTTCATATGCATAGTATTTTTTTTAATTATTTATACTAATTAAATGCGTCACCTGAAAAAAATAATAGTTTCGACAGATTATAAAGTATGATAAATGCACATCAAAACATAAATACAGAGTATAAATAGTAAACACGGTTATCGCTCCTGATATCAGTGTGGAACGTTACGTCTGATATAAAATGTATAATAATGCCAATCAATACGTGGGGAAATAGTGAATGAAGTTTTATTTTGCCAGAAAATGTCTCAGATGATGTCTCTGATATAAGGAACATTCTGTTTCTACTGAGTGGGCGTGTACCTTTAACGATGGAGTACATCCATACTGGAATTCCGATATCCCTGATTTGGCACCCATGCTTTCTTGTATGCGAGAGTTGAATCTGCTTGTCGTTATAAGAGCAGTAAGATTAGTGTTAATCCTGTTATTATTAGGGGATGGGGCTCAATGAATCTCGTGTGGTGAACAGCTGGCCCTAGAGAAGGTTATTCTAATTTTAGAGCTGAATATATTTATGTATTTTTATACAAATATTCAGTTCTGATTTTGATATTTCCATGATTCGGCCTAAACTGACCATAGCTGTTGACAAGCCGTTAAACGATACTGTAACAAAATGAAAGTGCTGATCTGGCACAAACGTCTATAAAATTGGATGTTGCAATGGGGAACGTTATATGCCCAGATCTGTATAGGACCGAACAGGACGCGAACGTCTACAACGGGTACTGCGCTGGTGAACGGTGTAGACGACGATCAGAAGGTGCAGATGCTACACATAAACCCTGATCAGATACCATAGACACTTTACCAGATGTTCGGACACGAGGATGGAAGGATTGGAAAAGTTCATCCGCCCGTGTGATTGCTTATCTAGTGCTACACAATTAACCCTTACACTGTTGTATTAAATTGTGTCGTCTCCATTTTCCTCATCAAAAACAAACTGTGACAGCACTTCAGAATAATTTCCAATGGAAATGATTCTAAAGCGTTTTCAAACCATGTTTTATTGGGAAAGAAGGCAAAAGATAAAGCTACATCAGACTACAGTTTTTGTGTGCGGCAGTCTAAGGGTTAACTACACGAAGTATTACCTCCTTCGAAGACGTTCATGAGGAGAAAGATGAGTTCCTTGGTTCCCGGCCCCACAATGACGTTACCGGGATCTAGCGATAGGTCGTCGTACTTTTTGTGGAATGCACATATTGCCTCCCTTAGTTCTGGAATACCTGAAATATAAGGTGTACTTCTGTGAGTATGCATGACATTTAAATGTTGAGAACGTATGATTGTTTTCCCATCCTGTGCACTTGAAGAGGTCATACGTCTTTGGAATGTTGTATGTGTTTTACAAATGTATTATTGATTTCATTCCTTATTAAATAGGGAACAATTGATCAAATGTTTTTTTAAAAAGAAAGTCACACTGACAGTTGAATCTAATGATACCCATTATGTGAATATTACTTCGTAATCCTATTACTTTTAGGGGAAGGGGCCAAATGACTTTGGTGTGTTATGGACCTGGTACCAGGTTGAATACGGGATCGAACCCGTTGGCCTGACCTTAAATTACCTTATATGTTGATAGGCCGTTAAACACCAACAAGCAAACAAACAGTTGAAGAAGAGGGTTAAGTCCCTTATTGACATAGACCCTTTATTCTACTGACCCATCCAATGCATATTGTAATAGCTGAAATTCATGTGCATTAAAAAACATGAAGAATTAAACCTACAAATTAATTTGCTGTGTTTCGCAAAACACACAGAAAGACACCAACATCACGCCAAACAGTCCGAAAGCTTCAGTGGTATAATGTCCCTAGAATCGGCTATATTGGCATTAGATGAAAAACTACAAATGTCAGACATGAACTTATGAGCGAACTGCTGAATATAGTGTCAATTGGCGGTGTCGTATGAATATTGATATCACTCCAAGGTCCAAGCCGAAAAGCCTCTAAACTAGTAATGTCTCTCTTGCAAACATCAAAACGAAAGTTTCAATCTGGGTTAAAAATGGCAGACCTGATGGTAAATAAGATAAGAGCGCAACGAAATGTGTTAAAGCAGATTAGGAAGTACTGTTATATTGATAGTTCAAGTTTCTATGACAAACTAATTTTCTATCGGCTTAACAAAAACAAAAGCACGTCAACCCGGTCAGCTCCCTGTATAACTAAGGACGGCGAATACATCTTCACACCGAACGAACAAGGCCGCTGTTTCACAAAGTACTTTGAAGACTTTGTAATGCCGCAAAATGATGGATACGATTCAGAAATCATTGAATGTGACAATCTGCAAAACTGACGACGCTAAAGTTGAAAATCTGAGTGAAGAGGATATACAAAACGCAATTACAAACTAAACCCTGGTAAAGCTTCTGACGAATGGTGTCTGAGCGCCGAGCATCTAAAAGTTGATGAAAACGTGAAAGTACCGATCTTAGTCGACACCTACAATGAAGAAAAGACTATTCCGGACATAGTTAAAGGCGGCATTCTCACACCGGTTTTAAAGAAAGGGAAACAGATAATTATCGCGATATAACCGCGACACCTGTGCATGGAAAAATGTTTGAATATGCCATATGTTACCAAAATTAGAAGAGCGGTTTACCCAAAACTCACTTCAGTATGGTTTTACAAAAGGTTTATCACATATAATGGCAGCACTCATTATCTCCAAAGCAAAGGCCGATGTGAAACAGTACAAAACAACTTTTCCTGATAACATTGGACAGTCGTAAGGCATCTGACGTAGTGTGTCACAACATTATGTTAGACAAGCTCTACGAGATCGGTGTTCAGCCGGCATTGTGGACATTAGGATATGTATTCCGGTTTACAATCAAAAGTGAAATGGCTCGATGATGCTTAAAGCTTTCCAATCAAACAAGGAGTTCAACAAGGCGGAATTATATCCACTTTCCCTATCTAATTTCGTCCATAACGTATAATTATGTCAACAGTATTCTGACAGAATTGCAGAACAATAGACTGGGACTGTCCACTTGGAACATCTACGTCGGTTGTCCAACGGTTGCTGATGATATATCTCTCCTGTCACAATGTCAAACAGAAATTCAGTGTATGCTGAACGTCGCAAGCAAATTTTCCAAGCAGTGTTACAACCAAGACTCAAGCAGTAATCCTGAATAAGACGAGCAACTGTAAGACTCAAGCATTAACTGGACTTTAGATGAAACCTACATATAACCTACTGATAAAACTATCCACTTGGGATTCTTCAGGGCTGAATGAAAGGAATATGAGGTGAATATTGAGGACATATTAAGTATTGCTAGACGTACCATGTATGCTCTGATTAATACATGCTTGCACGGCGCTAATGGGCTAAACCCCCTCGTCTCATATCGAATATACCAGTGCCATGTTTTAGCACAGCTAACATAACATATGGACTTGACGTTCTACAATTACCAGCTAGCCAACTAACAGTCCTGAGAAGATTCCATCTACAGGTTCTGCGCAGATTACAGTCTCTCCCGATGAGAACCACCACTGGAGTTGTATACCTATTACTCGGTGCTCTGCCAGTTGAAGGAGAACTACGTAAGGCTTTACGCGTCAGTTGGGACTTCTATATAACATACCAGCTTGCAGTAATGAAACCATGGAAATGTTTACTCAACGACAGTAATTACTAATGAACATTAGTAATTAGTAATTACTAATGATGCATGTAATAACATCGCTATCACTGGAACAGTGCCACACACTGCATGTTAAGAGACTGCATGGTCAAGATACGAAATATAAGTCATGAAGAGACTGCTCCATCCGGAACTATCACAGTGTATATATCAGCATGTATATATGACAGCATCACTATAACTAACAAAATGTTGAAATAGATCTAAGCGTGCTGGTTAATCTTTGTTTTGTTTATAAAAGTGACAATTGTAGCCGTGAATGTAAAACCTTTTACAAGGTGTGCAGTCCGCACCCTGGTGTTCCTCAATAGGAAGGAAATACGTAGAAAAAAAAAGACGGCATATGTGTTAATTTATTTTTCCTGCATAAGTCTTCCATTTTTGTCGTGAAACGTTTATGTTTCTACTGGGTACGGGTAGATGAAGAACTGGGGCCCGTTTCACTAAACTTCGTACGACTAAAATGTTCGTAAGCGCAAATTTAGAATCGTCTGGAAATTTCAATTGATGGATTTACATTTATTGAGCATAGGCTGCATGTGCAGCCTATGCTCAATAATTGTAAATCCAATAATTGTTTACAAGAAAACATTGTTAATGTGAAATTTACAGACTATCATTATTGTGCACTTACGAACATTTTAATCTTACGACGTTTAGTGAAACGGGCCCCTGTTATATAAACTAGAACCATTTTACAAAGTTTCCAATGCTAGGGAACCTTGAAAGGCCAGGAACATTCTCAAGTTTTCGCAGCAAAGTGAAAAGTCGGATTTTTTTTTTTTATAAAAGTCGGTAATTTACTGAAATGTACGAGAACATTTCTGGGGAACCTAGTGAATATCAGTTTCAAGTACTTAGTCAGGTTTTGTTGCGCCTGCTTTAAAAACAGGCGCGAGTATGGTCGGCGCTTTTTCCGTCGTCGTCCGCGTCCAGAAACTTAACATTGGGGTACATTTCGCATAACATATATTCCTTTCACGAAACTTCTTGATATTTCCCCCAATTAGATGAGTTACGAAACATATTTTCTCTAAAAGAAACGAGTCGGCTGTCTTGGCGCGATGGACACAACTTCGCTGGTAGGATGTTATTTTGAACATTCTCTTCAAAATATGAAAGGAAATTACAAAATTATGTATGTCTTTTTTTCCATAGATAAGTTCATTAAAGCCCCTATACGGCTCAAGTTGCCGAATTTGGCCTCCTATTGGGTTTTCCCACACATAAATCCAACAGGTTTCTATTTACACACGCTTTGAAACTGTTTGCATTCATTTTGGTACAAAAATAAGTTTGTAGTCGATGAAAATATCAATAGTTGTTGATAAACAAACAGCATGTGCGTGTTTCAAAGCCCGATCGATTTTCCGATAGACGCTCGTGTCAACTCCTCAACTACCCCATTCGCGGCCGATGAATTCCGATAGCCGGAGTTTATCGACTCGCTTCCGAGTCGAAGCCGTTGGGTTACGGAAATGAAATTGTCAATATTGACATTTTGCACTGAGTGGTACACAAAACAAGTTGTTGTTGTCTTCACATTGCGATTAAGATGTAAATCTCAAGACTTGAGATGTATCTATTAGGCAGTATATGTTAGTGTTGTGTACTAAATCAGTTGCCAAACATGTTTTTGTGTTTGAAAAAATCGGAAAATTGTAATACTGAGCCGTTCAGGGCCTATAAGTTTTCTTCTCCGCATTAACAACGTGATAATAGAATGCAATATTTCCATGGTACAAACTGCAAGACTCCCTACTGTCAGGTTTCAAGAAACATGCGCAGATATCCACAATGCAATTGAAAAACTTTTTCTTTTTTTCGATAATTTATTTTAAATTTTAGCAAAATTTAAGAATTTTTTTCGCAAAATTTATTTCATGAAATTTGGTACGATATTGGTTTTATTATGAAAAATTATTTCTATATGCGATTTAACAGGGTGGGGGAGGGGCTGGAGGTGCGGAACTGCAGGAGGCATATACAAACGAAACGTTTTATACTTAGAGACCTGGCTAGATACATGTAGCATGCAAATGATCTAACTACGAAAACTAAAGTTAAATTTTGAAAATCAGTACGTCTATGAAGATTTAAATGGGGAAATTGTTTTGTCGAAATACAATCGATATGTTATCAAATTTCACTAAATAAAAACAAGGATCATTGTTAAATCTTTATAAAATTGAATATTATTATCGAAAAACATTCGCATTGTTTATATATTTGCATTGTTTATATATTTGGACAGGTTTCGTGAACCGACAGTAGTTGTGTGTGGCCTTACCTATGACGGGCAGGTATGCACTTTTGTCCGCGTGTTTTACAAGGCTCCGTACGGCCGACTCCATGAGCGGGAAGGGCGACTGGCCGAAGCCGAAGTGGTAGATTGTCTCCCCTGACGCCATAATCTCGCGCATCTTCTCATTGTTGAGGAGATTTGATGCGGCCGAGTAGTTCTCCAGGTTGTGACGTAGGGCGAACTCCATTATTGTGCGCTGTCAATCAAGAAATGGCATGGTTGATTGATTAATCGATTGATTGGGGTTCGGCTTATATTTCGGAAATCAATAGCGTCGAAAAACGGCAATACCTTAGTGGAGATATTACTATAGCCGGGCCTCATGTGTGCCATTGACTGGAGAAATGGGGCTTATGGGATTGTTACGGTTGACTCTGCAGCTATATAGCAGGGGTGGATCCAACATTTTGGGAACGGGGTGGTGGGGGTGTCCTATTTTCGACCTCCAGAGTGGAACGAGTATGCCAGGGGGTCCTGAAATGCACTTTCCTGTGTTTTCCGGCATTTAAATTCAGTCTCCAACTGGTGGTAAACTGTGATCTATGTAAGTATCTGTGGCTGAACGGTGGGGGAACCCCTCCCCCCCCCGCCCCTCCAGATCCGCCCCTGTATAGTGCAACCTGTTAAATCAGCGCTCCAGATAAGGTGTGTATTGGCGTATTTTACGCACTTATTTTAGCTGAATACGCATTGATGATCAAATGTGGGAGTACAAATTACGCACAGCAATGTGAAAATACGTATTCATTTTCAAATTGAGTAGTGAAAATGCTCTAATAAAGTTAAAAATGTACTTAGTTGAGCTGCAAAAAGGAAACAGTGTGACTTTTTAAAAAACATTGGATCAATTGTTCCCTATTTAATAAGGAATGAAATCAATAATACATTTGTAAAAGTCAAATACGCATTGAATTTGAAATGTGTGAGTATAATACTCTTTAGATAAAAAGCTTATCTGGAGCGCTGCTGTTTGCCTGTAGAGCGGTAACGTGCATCTAGGGCAAGATTTATGGTGTTCGAACGGGGTCAAAACTAAACTTACAGGTGCAGCTATAAAAATATACATGTGCACCTGTAAATATACAGGTTCAACTGTAAAAATGCAGCTGCACCTGTAAAACATACAGCTGCACCTGTAAAAATACAATTTAGTTTTGACCCCGTTTAATAGTTTTGACCATATGTACGAACGGGGTCAAAACTAAACTTACAGGTGCAGCTATAACAATGTACAGATGCACCTGTAAATGTATAGCTTCACCTGTAAAATGTACAGCTGCAGCTGTAAATGTATAGCTGCAGCTGCATTTTTATAGCTGCAGCTATAAACGTATTTTACAGGTGCAGCTATACATTTACAGGTGCAGCTATACATTTACAGGTGCACCTGTATATATAGCTGCACCTGTAAGTTTAGTTTTATTTGACCCCGTTCGTACATATGGTGTACGAACGGGGTCAAAACTAAATTGTATTTTTACAGATCCAACTGTATTTTTTACAGGTGCAGCTGTATTTTTACAGGTGCACCTGTATTTTTTTGACAGCTGCACCTGTATATTTACAGTTGCATCTGTATTTTTTATAGCTGCACGTGCACCTGTATATCTTTATAGCTGCACCTGTAAATTTAGTTTTGACCCCGTTCGTACACCATAAAGATTCGCCCAGGCGGTTGATATGTGTGACAGATATGATACAGTCAGTGCACGTGTCCATTTCACTGGATACTGTTTGTTGTCGATATAAATGATACGGGTACGATGTGTGTTCATAATTTATATCTTAAAACTACCGACCAGTGTAGGTCCTGATCAATGAATAAACTTATGTAGTGAGATAATGAGATATATTGCTTGTTAGAAGCATGCCGGGTGTTTCATTGATCGAATGGCGAACCGTGTAGGTCCTGATCAGACTGTGCGGATGCACAGGCTGATCTGGATCTACACTGGTCGCAAAACAAATAAGTCCCATTTCTCCAAGCACGGTCACATATTACATAAAATGCATGTCATTTATTCATGCCACTCCATGAGCTACCCTGTATAGTACATGTCTTATGGAATATCGGGCACGACTGACAATACAAATGACACCCAAGTTACACCGTATGCGATCAACGCTGACCCAGATCAGCCTGCGCATTCGCGCAGTCTGATCAGGGTCTACGCTGTCTGCCCAGTGCAGGTCAGTCACTGAAGTGGCATTACCGTCACCACGTCGCCAGTAGATCGAATACATGTAGATACTGATCTTTCTGTGTGAACGTGAAAGTGGATGGAGATTAACAAATGAACTTGCAGATGCCGTATGGTCCATGTTCTCAGCCGGGTGACCATATATATGACTGTGGCTGCAGACAATTGGGCCTATACCTGCACATCTGCTCCGTCTGACTGTTCGCCATTCAACAATGAAACACTCGTACTGTTTCTAACTTATAATTTTGATCCTGCCGTTTGCCCGTTTTCTTTTCCAAATTGGCTATTAGTTGCAATTAACATTGATGCGGTTAGCTCTTATTAATGTATAATTATACTGCCTGTTCGTGATTGCAAAACACTAAATCATGTCTTGGAGTACTGATATGCATGACATACAGTGAAAGCTCTCTAATCCGGACACCCTGGGGACCTTCCAGACGTTTCGTGGTATATAACACCGTGCATACGACGTCCCTGTGACAATGAGTCGTCAGTGTGTACAGTCTTATGTCCTTACTATCTGCAAGTTACTGATTACGTGTGGAGGTCAGACTCGGGTCAAGTCCACATTGTCACTGGACAAATATAGTGTGTGTTTAACATGTTGTATTCCATGTCATGCTTGGTGATATCTCACCTGGTGAAAGCTGTTCAAATTGTCACGTACCTGTTATATTAAGTGTGTCCCCATTCTACATATTTGCTGACCTATCAAACTACGGTTATTGCATAATAGGGACATTCGCTATGCTGTGATGCAGTGCATATATAATTATAATTCGACAGAAAACATGTACTAGGAGGCCAGTTAACTAAGCTTCGTACAACAATACATTGTTAATGTGAAATTTACAGGCTACCATAAGTTTGCACTTACGAACATTTTAGTCGTACGAAGTTTAGTGAAACGGTCCCTTGATCAGTACACCTTTAATGTGTGATGGTGTGCTTACGCAATAAATATAATCTAATCAGTGTGTTGATTGATTTAATATGATATTCATTAAACTCGTTGAACTCGGCATAGCATTGTTTTTTTTATGAACTCATTTCACCCCTTCAATACTACGTACATACATCAATTGCGTATAATTCCAGCACAAAAATATTTACACAATTCCCTAACTTTTGATTGGCCCGTAGCAAGTCTCTGTCCAAAATGTATATCCCAGTAAACTCCCACGCCGAACTACTTTCCGTAACCTGGTAGAATAGTGACACAATCATACACTTATTTAATTCCTATAACGAATAGCGTGTGCCTACTGAGTGGGCATGTACCTTTAAGGACATATGGGACCCCTGATCATCATATAATTCAAACATAATTGCTTCCTAAATGTGATGGAATATAGAATAGAATAGAATACTTTTTATTGACTTAAACTAAATAGTTTCTCGTCGACAAGGACATATATACAACATAATATATAATTGGGCCGCGCTCTGTGAAAACCGGTCTTAATGACAGCATTTTCAATTTGCATTTTTTTACATTTTCTGATGCGGACACCTTTCAAAAACAATATTCTGAAAAGAAAATGCAATTATGTTTAATAGTTTTTGTTTTATCTCACTTTTTGTAGCACCATGTGAATCACGCACGAAAAAAAAACGTAACGTCATCGATAAAATGAAGTTATTTAAACGGCGACGTTTGTACAATGCAACTCAACAGCCTACATTATAAATGAGTGTTCATAGACTCATTGACGCTGCTTGCTGTAAACTGTATTTGCTGATAAGTTGCACTAAATGTATCTACAAGTGTTAGTATGTATACTATCAAACATTCATCAGAATACAACTATGATATGTACATGTAGTGAACAAAACAAACGCACAACTATCGATTTTAAATCTATAATTAGCCGACCTGTGGCTTCGTAATTTGCCACCATCGCCATAATAGAGTCATATACGTGTGTCGTCAGAAAGATACAATGTCATTATTTAAGAATTGGCGTCATTTACAGTTAATTGTGACGTCATTTATTGATTTAGGCAATACGTCACCAAAGACCAAAAACTAAACGGCATTCCTGGTGTTGGAAATTGTAAATTATATGCACATCGTATCGGTGATTGAAACAAATGCATTTTATATCTGTAGAAATGAATGACCAGAATTTGGATAGGCCTATGGCTGCACATATCAATGACTTCAGCGCCCGATGGGGTCTAGAGGTTAGTCGGACACTCACGGGCATTTTTAAACAAACTAAAAATCGACTGTTCATTCCCCGTCTCTCGGAATTAAATTTACATCTCAGAAAGCGGGACTGTGTAGCCAATATGACTGGTGGACGGGCTAATGTACATGTACCCCGTACTAGCAGGTAGCAGGTCTATGGGAAAATGCCGCGCTGACACACACTCTCTCGACTGGCACCACCGCCACTGCCGGGAAAATGTGGAGATGTAACATACATGGTTGTATAATTGTTACATGTCCCGATAAAAATACCGGCAGTATATTCTGTTGTCGGGAATAATTAATTTGAAAATGAAATGTGCAATTTAGTTTTGTTGTGTTTCAGAAAAAGTACATCCAGCGCATTTGTAAGCAAAGAAACAGCCATGCTAAAAACAAGGGCGGATTCACGTAGGGGAAATCCCGGCGCCCCCCCCCCCCCCCACCCCCACCACCCCTATAATTTGGCGAGTAACGATATGTTTGCTCTAAAATGCGCCATAACGCAGCAAAATGGGGTGAAAATATCAAACATATTCCGGAGGGCATACCGCCGGACCCACCTAGCAGTCTCCCCAGCTCCGCTTGGTCGACGAACAAACGGTGCTAGTTCGAAAGTATAGTAAACTATTTAAATTAAGAAGTCCCGCACCCCCCCCCCCAACCTAACCTGAAATCCTGGATCCGCCCCTGAAAAGCACCGTGGCGTACGTACATGCATTTTGCATAACTGCACACTATAACACAGTCAGTGATTTACACACTAAATTTGTGGGTGGCAGGTGGGAGCACGCGATGGTTAATTTAACGATCATGGTTCATACTTTAATCCCGACTGGAGACCTGGTTTGGCCCTCACATACGTCTTTGGCATTTTGTATGTGACAGTTGAATCTGGTTATACCCCTTATGTGAGTATTACGATATTCGTAGTTTAGGGAAAGGGGCCAAGTGACTTGGTGTGGTATGGACCTGGCACCAGGTCAGGATATTCTAATTTCAGGGCTGAATATATATGTTCTCGATGTAAATATTCCGTTCTGATTTTGGGATTTTCCCCTTAATGCAGCAGGTTAAAATGGGATCGAACCCGTTTGCCCGGCCTTACATGACCTTAGCTGTTGATATGCCGTTAAATACCAATAAACAAACAAACAAACACACTAAATTTGTCCCGATCACAACATTGATTTTGTTGAAATGACGCTCCACACCCTGCGACTATTGTTCGAAGCGGCTCATTTGAATTTAGACGCGTTTAAGGTGTGCATGTGCTTTTGTTTTATATTATTTACACGCCTCCGACTAGAACGGCCCTTTCATAACAAACAAAGCACGCAGACGTGCATTATTTAGTACAATGTAGTACAATGAAAGAAAATTAACAACAATCTGGCAAAGTCGGACTTCTTAAATGTGTAAATGTTGGAGACCTGTGCATCTGTTCAGTCTGATCAGTATCTGCAATGATTGCAAATATACTAGTAAAATTACTATACATTCATATAACCATATTTACAAGTGGTCATTTTAAAGAATATTTACATTGTTATCAAACGGCAATCATACGGCTGATTCAATGCGATATTTTTGAAAGTCGCTAAATATTACGTGACACCGAACAATTAGGTGGTAGAAGATACAGATACAAATCAGTAGGCTACGTCCTTGGTGGCTACACTTTTGTATTACAATAATCTGATATAACCATGATTATTGTGTCGCAGTAAATATGCATGTGACACAATACCAACACACTAAATACTAAAACATGTTTGGCCCGGTGTCACCATGATGCAATATGCCAGGAACGGCGTATATTTTGGCACTACCATAATTATAAATCTGTGATACGCTTATTTTTCTGAAAATTTCCAAATCGTATTTTCATGTTGACTTCTGAAACATTCGACAGGCGAAACAGTAAATTAAACGAATTAAGCCCTGTGCCCAGTTCTATTTGTTACATAATACTGATTATGTGATGGTGTTATCTAAACATTACCGGTTGTATGGTTATTTAGTTTCAAATGTCGTCCATATATGAAAACAATTTCGACAAAATCACTACGTGTTTCCTTGAAGGAAACCGAAAAAACAGACAACTGTCTGAACCACTATGGAAACAACTGTAAAATTCTGCTACGCGTATCCAGCATTATAATGTTTGTGAGCCACAAATAGTAAAACGTACAGTACAGTTATATATAGGACAACGTCAACTTATTGCAAATATGGCGCAACTATTTCAAGTGTCAAAATCCGACGTGACGTTGGTTTCAAGCGTAACTTTGCGACGTCATTTTCAGGCTTTCATGACGTTATCATTAAGGCCGGTTTTCACAGAGCGCGGCCCATATATATGTATAGCGTACAGTGGGGTCAGCGTGTAAGTGCACACACGAACGAACACGACAGGTTGGTTCCAACCTGTCGTGTCCGTTCGTGTGTGCACTTACACGCTGACCCCACTGTACATGTGAACACTGTCTCGTTACTGTATCCTATACGGCACATGGATTGGCCAAGTAGGCCATCTTTGTGTGTGCCCAGTTTCACCTCTTCTGGCATTTGACAAAGAACTGACAATGACAAGTAGATATGATATAATGTAGCCAATACTACATAGAAAAGCCAGGACAACGGACTCCTATAAAATTGATTTACACCTAGATGTACTTCAAGTGAGATACTTTTGCCACATTCGCAATATTTATATTGTATTTTATCCCGTCAACACAGTACGTATGTGCCGTGAAACACGGTGTCGTGAAACATATTTGATATCCAGTCAATACTATTTTTGCATTTTACAGCCATGTGTAGGTGTTGAAGGGATAAATAGAATAGTAGGTTAGTGCCGTGAATGGGAAAACATATCTGGCGCGGCACGGAAACGGGATGTGCTCGGCAGAGCCTCGCCCATCCTGTTTCCTGAGCCTTGCCATATATGTTTTTCCCATTCACGGCACTAACCTACTATTCTCTATGTAAATGTACTATGACCACTCGTTATCAATAAGCATAACTGAAGTTCGGCTCTGTCATAGATTCGCAGAGCTAGAAATAGACCATCACCAATGCAGGGCAGAACCGACAAAGCACGGCATGCATACAGGTATCATGAATATTATCATGCATATACAAACCTTCGAATTCATTCTCAAATTGTGTCCGAATATTTGTCTCGATGCGAGCCCAACAATACACGTAACTTTACTGAGGTATGTTCCGTGCATAACTGAAAGTGAAATTGGATACTACGTGGTACTCGGTAAATGTCGGAGGACCTATTCATTATGTATGTATCATCATGTCCCGGTACATATATCAACTACATATCACACCGTCTTAGGTACAGAATCACATGGATAATCTCATTTAGGTACAGCATCACATGGCTAGTCTCGTTTAGGTACATAATCACATGGCTAGTCTCATTTAGGTACAGAGTCACATGGCTAGTCTCATTTAGGTACAGAGTTACATGGCTAGTCTCATTTAGGTACAGAGTTACATGGCTAGTCTCATGTAGGTACAGAATCACATGGCCAGTCTCATTTAGGTACATAATCACATGGCTAGTTTCATTTAGGTACAGCGTCACATGGCTAGTCTCCTTTAGGTACAGAGTCACATGGCTAGTCTCATTTAGTACATAGTCACATGGCTAGTCTCATTTAGGTACAGACTCACATGGCTAGTCTCATTTAGGTACATACTCACATGGCTAGTCTCACTTAGGTACAGACTCACATGGCTAGTCTCATTTAGGTACTTAAGAATCACATGGCTAGTCTCATTTAGGTACATAATCACATGGCTAGTCTAATTTAGGTACATACTCACATGGCTAGTCTAATTTAGGTACATAATCACATGGCTAGTCTCATTTAAGTACAGAATCACACGACTAGTCTCATTTAGGTACATACTCACATGGATATTCTCATTTAGGTACAGCATCACATGGCTAGTCTCATTTAGGTACAGAATCACACGGCTAGTCTCATTTAGGTACAGCATCACATGGCTAGTCTCATTTAGGTACGAACACGGCTAATCTCATTTAGGTACATAATACATGGCTAGTCTAATTTAGGTACATAATACATGGTGTCTATTTGGTACAGCATCACGGCTAGTCTCATTTAAGGTACAGAATCACACGGCTTCATTTAGGTACAGCTACATGGCTTCTATTTAAGGTACAGAATCACACGGCTAGCTCATTTAACATAATCACATCTAGTCATTTATGTACAGACACATGGCTATTCTCAATTAGGTACAGAATCACACGGTAGGTCTCTTTTAGGTACATAATATCATTTGGCATCCGTAGGTACAAACACATGCTAGGTAGTAGGTCATTTAGGTACAGCAATTTCACTGTGTCTCATTTAGGTACAAGGATCACAGTAGGTCAATATTTGGTACAGGCATCATGGTTTGGCTAGGTACTCATAGGTACAGATCACACGTAGTCTCATACGTATAATTCACATGGCTAGGATCATATGGCTTCGCATGGCTAGGTATTTGCTATCTCATTTAAGGTACAGAATCACACGGTACATTTAGTCAGATCACATGGCTAGTCATCATAGGTACAGCACTCACACGGCTAGCTCATTTAGGTACTTAATCACATGGCTAGTCTCATTTAGTACAGCATTCACATGGATTGAGTCTATTCTTCATTTAGGTACAGAAATCACACGGCTAGTCTCATTTAGGTACAGGATTTCAACAATGGCTAGTCTCATTTAATTTGGTACAGAATCACGGCTAGTTCTTTAATTTACGGTACATAATCCATTTGGCTTAGTTCAATTTATGTTAACAAGGCATTTCAATGGTATTCTTTTAATTAGGTCAAGAATCACACCGGCTAGTCTCATTTAGGTACAGAATCACAGGCTAGTCTCATTTAGGTTAACATCAATCACATGGCTAGTCTCATTTATGTACAGCCATCACACGGCTAATCTCATTTAGGTACATAATCACATGGCTAGTCTATTTAGGCTACATAACACATGGCTAGTCTCAGGTTTAGGGTACAGGATCTCACATGGCTTTAGTCTCAATTTTAAGGTAGGTTCAGGATCACACTTGGATAGTCTCATTTTAGGTACAGCATCACATGGTAGTCTAAGTCTCCTTCATTTAAGGTTTAAACAGCATCAACATGGCTAGTCTCATTTAAGGTACAAGGAAATCACAAGGCAGTCTCATTTAGGTATCAGCATCACATTTGGCTAGTCTCATTTTTAAGGTACATAATCAACCACGGCTAGGTCTTCATTTACGTACATTAATCACATTGGCTATCCTATTTATGTACAGCATCAACATGGCATTCTCAATTAGGTACAGAATCAACACGGCTTAGGTATCATTAGTAACATAATCACATGGCTAGGTCTCATTTAGTGTACATAAATCACATGGCTATCTCATTTATGGTACAGCACAATTGGCTAAGTCTCATTTAAGGTACAGAATCACACGGAGCTAGTCTCATTTAGGTACAGCATCCCATTGGCTATAGTCACATTTAGGTACAGCATGGCTAGTCATTTCATAAGGTACGCTCACATGCTAGTCTCAATTTAACAGAATCACACGGCTAGTCTCATTTAGGTACAAAGGCATCATTTCATGGCTATCTCATTTAGGTAGTACAGCATCTCGGCTAGGTCTCATTTGTACGTCATGGCAGTCTCATTTAAGGTACATGGCTGTACTCATCGCCCCATTTGTACAGCATCACATGGCTAATCTCAATTAGGTACATGAATCACACGGCTATCTCATTTAGGTACATAATCACATGCTAGTCGTTTAGGTACATACTCACATGGCTAGTCTCATTTATGTACAGCATCACATGGCTATTCTCAATTAGGTACAGAATCACATGGCTAGTCTCATTTAGGTACATAATCACATGGCTAGTCTCATTTAGGTACAGAATCACATGGCTAGTCTCATTTACAGAATCACATGGCTAGTCTCATTTAGGTACATACTCACATGATTAGTCTAATTTAGGTACATACTCACATGGCTAGTCTCATTTAGGTACATAATCACATAGTTAGTCTCATTTAGGTACAGAATCACATGGCTAGTCTCATATATGAGACTAGCCATGTGATTTTGTACCGAAGAAGGTGTGAGCTTTTTTGGTCACAAAAAAAATCATTTTAATTGTTTAGTTATTATTTTGTACTTGATTTTTTATTTTAATCAGATATAACATCGTATTAATTGATGAATGCTCATTCTAGGGCCATCTGACCTGTTCCCATTGATCAGAAATGGGCAAATACGAATTGAGGGTATGTTGTGACAAAAAATAATCAAAGCAACAGATTGAGCTGGGTGTTTCAAACAATAATTTATTTCAGAGAAAACTCATGGATGGAAATTGGTTTGCACCATGATAGTATATTTGCCTCTGGATGATGACTGACAAAACATGCAACGTTCAGTCTGTAGTTCTGCAAGTGACGTGTCACGGGACGGTTTTAAAGTGAACATTTTACCTCAGAATTGGATAATTTTCAAGAGGCTGCACCGAGATATTTCGCATTCCTGCCCACTTATTTGCAATATTTAATGCGTTTTAGGGGGCAGTGACCAGTTAATTTAAAATTATCCATTTCACGCCCTCGGGGGCAGTGACCAGTTAATTTAAAATTATCCATTTCACGCCCTTACGGGGGCAGTGACCAGTTAATTTAAAATTTACCATTTCACGCCCTCACGGGGGCAGTGACCAGTTAATTTAAAATTATCCATTTCACGCCCCCTGAAATGCATATTATTTTGGCTGCACATCCGGGTTCGATTGAGTCGTCACTGGTTGTCTGTTTTTCGACTTGGTGTGAAAAGTGGATTCCGCGTAATACCGTGTCTTCCTGTGTTGTGGTTGGCGTATACTATTGATGGTGCTTCATGAAGGTACCTTAATCGACCATGACCTAAAGCCGACACTTCTGGAATTGTCTCTGAAGGACGAAATGCTAATTTACTATCAAAACTGTAGACGATGACATCAGTGTTTTTTTATCAAATTTATAAGTTTCTGGAATTAGCAAACTTTATTTCATAAATACCAAATTAAACCATCACGCCCTTACGATGTTATTCAGCAAACCGCTGCAGACTACAGTAAATAATTTGATATTTCAGTACATTTCACGAGTCATTTAACTATGCTATGAAAAGTATGTCATATGGTGCAAATACGGACTACAAATGTCACTGGTATATACATGAATCAACTCAACTCAACTCAACATATCTTTATTTACATCCCATTACAGTGAATAACATGCAACATGGGGAAATAAAACAGAGTATATATACACATTCGTCATATGAACTATTTAAATTGAATAGAATTGGTATAAAGAAACACTTTTTTGTACACGGTTTCTTTTTACGAATAGCCCCACACTATCTGATCATGACTTGAATATCAATGTGTCACCGGTTGATACTATAAGGGGACCGGGCTACGTTTGTGGCAAGTTTAGGAGCCCCAAATCTGCTTGCTCGTCCATAAATGTGTCTGTGACTGGAGAAATGGGGCTTATGGGTTTTGCGACCAGTGTAGATCCTGATCAGACTGTGCATCCGCACAGTCTGATCAGGATCTGCACTGGTCGCCATTGCATCAATGACACTAACGCTGGTATGCTTCTAACAAGCACTATGGGTCGTTATCAGGCTACATGAGTGTGCTACAGTGGAACGCCTCTAAACCGGACACTCGGGGAAAATATGGATGTTTAACTTAGATGTATTTCGCTGTTATGTATCTCTGATTAGAATGCCGTTTCATGATTGTAAACCACTATAATGTGTCATGAAGCGCTGACATGTCTAATTTACAGTGCGACATCTCCAAACCGGACACCCTGGGGACCTCCCAGGGTGTTTGGTTTGTAGAGGTTCCCCTGTATTTTATCGATAGCTACACTCGTCACAACTCCCATGTGCCCCATTTCTCCAGTCACATATCTCATGGTTTACGAGCTATGGGAAATATCTGGATCTAGAATTGTTATTTGAAATGATGTATTGACCCCATTCATTCTAATCTATAATTTAACCCGTCAACACAGTGCGTATGTGCCGTGAAACACGGTGCCGTGAACCATTTTTGAAATCCTGTGATACGTCATAATCACTGTGTATCTTATTAAAACAAGCAGTTTGGTCGGACATGTGGTATTCTGAATAATACGTACCTTTAATATTTAAACAGGGTAACCAGTTGTTCTAATCTCCGACACTATAACACAATCTCGAGAGATGATATGCACGTTATTTGTTACACAAGTCTCAGTTACCGTGTCTCTTGCTAATGTTACATATGCACATGTTATCCTAATCTTCACAGTGTTGTACGATAACACACGTGTATGCTGAACACCGAACTGAATGCTGTGTGTGTTATATATGTATGCTATCTAATCTCTACGATGAGTTCATATACGTTATAACCCACTCGAGAGACATTGTACACGGTGGGAAAATCGATATGTGAGCATGAACCATCGATTGCTCAGCTGGTCGGATGCTTTCTGCCAGAGATAACGGAATTTGTCAGATATTCCGCATTTGTTCTGAGAGTGTCGTCAACTGTTTATGTCAATAAACCTGTCGTGTTCGTTCGTGTGTGCACTTACACGCTGACTCCACTGTATATGTGTCTTCAGTGATCATTTAGGGGCGTCTCCAAATGAGAGACGTCACCAAAATAAATGATGGATCAATAGTCACATTTTGTCAAAACCAACTCAAAATGGATTTATTCTCGCGTTCCTATATAGGAAGGTGTCTATTGTCATCTAAAATACTGTACAGTGATATATATCTGCGTTGCGGAATTTCTTTACGACCATATTCGCAGGGCAGGGACTATATTTGTCACTCGGAGATTTCCGGTATTATATACTCGCGCTCTTGCTATTTACAAAAAAAAAGAATATACTGGCTCTCCAAGTATACATACAGGGGCGGATCCAACATTTGGGGAACTGGGGGTTGTCTAGTTGCGAAGGTAACTCTTGCAATCTACTCCCATACCGTCCGTAGCTATAGCTACGGACGGTACGGGAGTAATTGCAAGAGTTACCGTTCGCAACTATAGCCTGTTGTACAATTTTTGAGCTCTTCGAAATGCACTTTCCTGTGTTTTACGGCATTTAAATTCGGACTCCAACTGGCGGTAAACTGTGATCTATGTAAACTCCGTGGCTGAACGTGGGTGGGGGGTTGCAACCCCGGACCCCCCCCCACACCCCCCCCCCCCCCCCCCCCCCACCCCCCCCCCCCCCCCCCCTCACCTCCAGAT